>CM068296.1:45994084-47194084 GCA_034768395.1 Linum lewisii
ACTTGCTCTCCTCCATCTTATTCTTCTTCTTCTTTCCTCTCATCCTCCTCATCTCCTGTCTCGATTTCTCTTTCTCTTATCACCATCGTTTGTTGATTAGGGCAGTCCCTTGAGATATGTCCCCTTCCTTGACATTTGACACATACAATTCCACTGGGACGTGGGTTAGAGCCTTGAAACTTATAAGTAGATGGTGTAGGTGTTACCAGAGGTGCCGAATCCCTAGGGTTAGGGTTTGGCCGTGAGCTGAGGGCTCGGGTCTGTTCAGGCTTCCATGGAGCTTTGCTTGTACTCGGATCTTCTCTCCATGAGTCATGGGCGGGTCTCCTGGTGTAGCCATCTCGGCCTCGTTCTCTTCCACGCTGGGCCAGGGCTCCGTGTATGCAGGCCAGGGTAACTTTAAGACTCTGAAGGGTGTCGTCTATTTTGGCTAACCTCTCGTCTGCCATGGTTAGTACTAGCAAACGGAAGCAATTTTCTATCCCCTCTTCTTAGAAATAAACTTACAACGAAAGGAAATAACGTGGCAAGGTGGCCTTGCTTTCTTTTCTTTTTCTTTTCTTATAACTCGAAACTAAAATTGAAATAGAAGGGAGATTTTCTAATCAATTTTCTAAGGAAAGCAATAAAAGGATATGAATCCAGGAGAACCTGGAGACTGGGATAGATGTGGTCCTTGTGTTTGAACCGTGCTCTGATACCAACTGATGTGAACCGCTGCAACCGTGGGCAGACGACCCTAACCACCGCAAGTTGGACACCGTGCAACGAGGTAGAAACCTTCGGGAACCGGGGCGGAAAAGTACTTTGACCCGTCGGCTATATAACAGCCGGGAACCAGAAGTGTCCAGTCGAAGACGCCACGCCAAGAGATGGATGCTCTTGATGATAAGTCGATCCTTTAGTATCGCGTCATGCAGATACAATAAGGGTTTCAGAACAGAGTACTTTCAAAGGGGGTTTATTTCATAAAAAGTCTGAGTACAAAGGGAGGCCGGCGGCCTCTATATATAGGTGAGGGAACAAGCTCTCCTCCCTAAAGTCTAACTCCTAAATAATAATAAAATAAAGAGTCCTATTCCTAAATAGTCTCATAAATCCCCTAAATAATCCTACTAAAAAGGAATAAACATAAAATAATAGTTGTAGTCTTTAAAGCAGAATAAAAGACCTAAATTAGGTCAGAAACCCTAATTCGGCCACGGTTGGGCTGCTCGGGCCAATTGGGCCATGGTGGCGGTCGTGGGCCCGACCGGCCGGGCACCGGGCTTGCTTTGGGCGGCGGTTGCGGGCTTCGTGCTCCGGGCTGCTTCAGTGGCGAGGTCATTGTCCATAAGTCATGTTCTTCGTGATCGGCTCCATAGAACTCATTTGATCTGCCCGGCTGCCGGTTTAGGGCTTGAATATGGCCTATCCGAGGCTCTTTATGCCTTGTGTGAGGTCCTAGGGCCTTATCTCTGCCTGGTGACCCTGGTGGGGTGTAGGAGTACCGGTTGGCATCAGGGCAGCATTGTTGGATCTCATCATTCCCCTCTTCTTGCCTTGGATTTGTCCTCAAACCCATTTCGGGGCCTCTTCTAGCAGTCATCACCCTCTCCCAAACTTCAGCGATCTTGTTGGCCACGGTCGGGGATGATTCAGCAGCATCTTTAGACTTAGGAGTGTCACTTGAGTTAGTAACGGACCAAGGCTCGGGTCCTTCAGCGCTTCCTCCATCAGTCTCCATAGCTCCCTCTCCTGAAAAACTATCAACAATAATGTTAAGGCTCAGGGAGGTATTTGGTGAGAGTTCCTCACTCATTTCCACATCCGGGTCAGCATCCGGATCTTCTTCACTCGGGGCAGCTTGTAACATCCCCGCCCAACCGAACGGGTTAGAACTCAAGTCTGGGTGACTAGAGTGCCGGAAACGGTACTTAAGAGGGTCTCTTGAGGTCTGGGACGTTTGGGTATGTGCCGGGTTGAAGTTGCAAAAGAGGGGAACAGTGAACAGTACCAAAAGTGCTGATTTTGGGCCCTAAAGTGCGCAGGCGCACATTTAGAAGTGCCAGGCGCACTTTTCAATTAATTCAGCAAACTTTCGGCTGAATATTCAAAATGTGCTCCTTTTGGGGTCAATGTGCGCCGGCGCACATTTTGACATACCAGGCGCACATTTCGTGCATAAAAGGACGGATTTGCACGGAAATCCAGAACTTTCCCCTTCTTTCTCTTTCCCCGAAATTCGTTTTTGACGAACCAAAAATCCCTTAGTTTCAATCCTTGATTCCGGGAGTTGTAGAGCTCCGATTTGCGATCCGTTTGTTGCTACGCGTTCGTGGTGACGAGAGGAAGAGATCGCACATCGTGGTTCTGGGTGGTTCGGAGTAGGCTGCTGTCGGTGAGGAGGAGAAGAGCTACGACTTTGGAGTGGTAGAGCTTGGTCGTTCGGGTTCCGGGAGTTGTTTTAGAGCCTCGTCTTCTTGTCAGGTGAGGGTTAGCGTACGATAGGTAGAATTGGTCGATGTGAGGAGTTGAAACTTGACTTAGAAGAATGTAGGGCATTGCATGAAATTGAAAGAGAGTAAAAGGGGATTTCGTTATGTGATTGATTGTTGAGTATTTGCGATTGTTGTTGGTTGTTGTATGCTTGTTGATATGATGAATTGCATGATGATAGCGGGCTGTTTGTTATGTGCGATGAATGGGGGAAAGATTAACCTTGATGCTTAATGGATTGGACGTAGTAACGAGTGTAGGAGGGCAGGGGTATGATGCTGTAAGTGTATTTCTGCCTGGAATTGTTAATCTGTGGTTGCAGGAGGGTGGTCCTGCCAATGTGGGGTCGCCCTTAATTGACGAACAGGTGGATGGTCCCACCAATGTGGGGTCGTCCAATGAAGGACGTACAGGAGGGTAACCCTACGACTCATGACATGGCTTCCCCTGTACTTGCAGGTGGGGTGGCCGGTGAGCTAGCCGTTTACCCTTAAACTGTTTGTGCCATGGGAGGCGTTGAATGACTTGTGATGTGTGGTTATGTGTGATGTGGAATTGTGATGATGCTATGTGTGTGTGTGTGTGGTTGTCGAGGTGTGTGAATGAGTGCAAGTGGTGTAGTTTGGGATATGGTTGAGTATGCGATTGATGTTGATGTTGGTGGTGGGAATTGATGTGAGTTCTGATGGTTGGATTGGATGATGCGAATGAGCTGTGTGATGAGTATGATGGTTGATTGTAAGTGTTGAGTAATTGGTTGTGTTGATTGAACGATAGAACCGGTAGGAGTCCACACTGCCCACCTTGAGATGTGATGAGTTGTGTCCGGTTCACGTTGAGTGAATCACTCTGGTTAGCTACCAGGGATTTATGTTGAGTCGGTCTACGTCGAGTGGATCACCCGGGTCAAGTACCTGGGATTATGGTTGTGGTATCGGTCTACGTTGAGTAGATCACCCTGGGTTGTTTTACCGGGGATTGTTGGCCGGCAGTGGTGGTGTGGAGCAACTCCTAGGCGCCTAATAACTCACCTAGAATTTAATGAGTCGAGTCGTGTTGTGACAGTATGATGTGTGGAGTCTGTGGGACAGGGGTTGGTAGTGTTGTGCTTGGTTGATGTTAGTAACTGTGAAACTGTGAATTGCGAGTTGTGTGGTTGAAGTATGAAAGTGGTGCTATTCGTGTTGGAAGATGTATTGTAATTAAGTGTTGTATCGTGTGTATGATGACTTCGTTGATGCTATTATATTGCGGTATGAGATTGACCGGTGTGCATGTTCTAACCCTGATAGTGATGTTGTAGTGAGGATTGATGACTTGTGTACATTGCTGAATCTTATTAATTGTGTGTACTGGTGGAGGTAAGTTCTTGTGTGATCACCTAGTAGCATGCTAGGATTAAAATGATAATGGCTGCGTCAGATTCCGTTGTGTTGTTTGTGTGCGGAGTTGGGATCACTCCTAGGCTAGGTTCGGCGCATAGGTAGACCCAGTGGGTTCACTCAGTTTCATTAGGAAGCTGATCCCCCCCCAGTTTCTCTTTTCAGGTGTTCGGTTGAGTTCGGAGGAGTTGCAGGTTGGAGGTGTGAAGTGAAGAATTAGGAAGCTATTGTGGAGTGACCATCGTTTTAAATTTAGATTTCAGTTGACACTTTTGGGTTGGAAGATTTGGAATCGTTTTTCAGTTGTATTTCGGTTTTATTAAGTGGAGGCCTCCTTCATTTTGAACTTGTATTTAAGAGTTGTTTCTGTTTCCGCTGCGTTTTGCTCTTTTTCTTTTAAAGCTGGTTCTTCAAGTAGCACTCAAACCGGTTCGACCACGGGTGAACTCGGGTCGGTTTGGGATGGGTGTTATAAGTGGTATCAGAGCCTGGTTTGTTGCTGCTGTGTTGGTGATTCGTCTCTTCTTCTAGAGGAGTAATTAACCTCGTAGGGGGAAGGGATGAAGCATCGGCACGGGACCAACTTTCTAGGGATTTTCAAATCGTTTTGAATTGGGTGGGAAGTTTTGAAAGGAAAGTGTTGTGAATTTGAAAGGAAAGTGATTTGAAATGAAATGTGATTTCTGAAAATTGGTCAACTGAAACGTTTTGTGTCCTCCTGTAGTGAAGAGGGTGGCGGAGTAGTTGAGAGTGGAAGTAGTAGCAGGTTGGGAAATTGGTTAGAAGAGTAGAGCCTTGTAGAATTTGGTTAAGTGAGTAGAGTGCTTGAGGGTGTGAGTTTTAGTCGAAGGTGTTAGCTTCATAGTTCTTGTTGGTGTGAGTTGTGCTTTGCTGAGCTCTTGCGTTGTGGTTGTGCTCTTGAGTGTGTTTTGTTTGATTGTGTTTGGGTTGTGTTCTTGTTGTGAGTAGTGCTGTTGAGGTTCGGTTGTGCGTGTCTGTTAGGTAGAAGTTTGAAGTAGTGTGGGAGTAGTGCTCTTAGAAGGTGTGTGTTGCTAGAGTCGTTAAAAGGGAATTTCGGGAGGTAATGTGATCCTTGTATTGCTGCATTTGTTGCTGTGATGTATGGTTGCATTGCTAGAGCAAGTCGGGGTGATTTCGGGGACGAAATCTCTTAAAGTTGGGGAGACTTGTAACATCCCCGCCCAACCGAACGGGTTAGAACTCAAGTCTGGGTGACTAGAGTGCCGGAAACGGTACTTAAGAGGGTCTCTTGAGGTCTGGGACGTTTGGGTATGTGCCGGGTTGAAGTTGCAAAAGAGGGGAACAGTGAACAGTACCAAAAGTGCTGATTTTGGGCCCTAAAGTGCGCAGGCGCACATTTAGAAGTGCCAGGCGCACTTTTCAATTAATTCAGCAAACTTTCGGCTGAATATTCAAAATGTGCTCCTTTTGGGGGTCAATGTGCGCCGGCGCACATTTTGACATACCAGGCGCACATTTCGTGCATAAAAGGACGGATTTGCACGGAAATCCAGAACTTTCCCCTTCTTTCTCTTTCCCCGAAATTCGTTTTTGACGAACCAAAAATCCCTTAGTTTCAATCCTTGATTCCGGGAGTTGTAGAGCTCCGATTTGCGATCCGTTTGTTGCTACGCGTTCATGGTGACGAGAGGAAGAGATCGCACATCATGGTTCTGGGTGGTTCGGAGTAGGCTGCTGTCGGTGAGGAGGAGAAGAGCTACGACTTTGGAGTGGTAGAGCTTGGTCGTTCGGGTTCCGGGAGTTGTTTTAGAGCCTCGTCTTCTTGTCAGGTGAGGGTTTAGCGTACGATAGGTAGAATTGGTCGATGTGAGGAGTTGAAACTTGACTTAGAAGAATGTAGGGCATTGCATGAAATTGAAAGAGAGTAAAAGGGGATTTCGTTATGTGATTGATTGTTGAGTATTTGCGATTGTTGTTGGTTGTTGTATGCTTGTTGATATGATGAATTGCATGATGATAGCGGGCTGTTTGTTATGTGCGATGAATGGGGGAAAGATTAACCTTGATGCTTAATGGATTGGACGTAGTAACGAGTGTAGGAGGGCAGGGGTATGATGCTGTAAGTGTATTTCTGCCTGGAATTGTTAATCTGTGGTTGCAGGAGGGTGGTCCTGCCAATGTGGGGTCGCCCTTAATTGACGAACAGGTGGATGGTCCCACCAATGTGGGGTCGTCCAATGAAGGACGTACAGGAGGGTAACCCTACGACTCATGACATGGCTTCCCCTGTACTTGCAGGTGGGGGTGGCCGGTGAGCTAGCCGTTTACCCTTAAACTGTTTGTGCGTGGGAGGCGTTGAATGACTTGTGATGTGTGGTTATGTGTGATGTGGAATTGTGATGATGCTATGTGTGTGTGTGTGTGGTTGTCGAGGTGTGTGAATGAGTGCAAGTGGTGTAGTTTGGGATATGGTTGAGTATGCGATTGATGTTGATGTTGGTGGTGGGAATTGATGTGAGTTCTGATGGTTGGATTGGATGATGCGAATGAGCTGTGTGATGAGTATGATGGTTGATTGTAAGTGTTGAGTAATTGGTTGTGTTGATTGAACGATAGAACCGGTAGGAGTCCACACTGCCCACCTTGAGATGTGATGAGTTGTGTCCGGTTCACGTTGAGTGAATCACTCTGGTTAGCTACCAGGGATTTATGTTGAGTCGGTCTACGTCGAGTGGATCACCCGGGTCAAGTACCTGGGATTATGGTTGTGGTATCGGTCTACGTTGAGTAGATCACCCTGGGTTGTTTTACCGGGGATTGTTGGCCGGCAGTGGTGGTGTGGAGCAACTCCTAGGCGCCTAATAACTCACCTAGAATTTAATGAGTCGAGTCGTGTTGTGACAGTATGATGTGTGGAGTCTGTGGGACAGGGGTTGGTAGTGTTGTGCTTGGTTGATGTTAGTAACTGTGAAACTGTGAATTCCGAGTTGTGTGGTTGAAGTATGAAAGTGGGTGCTATTCGTGTTGGAAGATGTATTGTAATTAAGTGTTGTATCGTGTGTATGATGACTTCGTTGATGCTATTATATTGCGGTATGAGATTGACCGGTGTGCATGTTCTAACCCTGATAGTGATGTTGTAGTGAGGATTGATGACTTGTGTACATTGCTGAATCTTATTAATTGTGTGTACTGGTGGAGGTAAGTTCTTGTGTGATCACCTAGTAGCATGCTAGGATTAAAATGATAATGGCTGCGTCAGATTCCGTTGTGTTGTTTGTGTGCGGAGTTGGGATCACTCCTAGGCTAGGTTCGGCGCATAGGTAGACCCAGTGGGTTCACTCAGTTTCATTAGGAAGCTGATCCCCCCCCCCCCAGTTTCTCTTTTCAGGTGTTCGGTTGAGTTCGGAGGAGTTGCAGGTTGGAGGTGTGAAGTGAAGAATTAGGAAGCTATTGTGGAGTGACCATCGTTTTAAATTTAGATTTCAGTTGACACTTTTGGGTTGGAAGATTTGGAATCGTTTTTCAGTTGTATTTCGGTTTTATTAAGTGGAGGCCTCCTTCATTTTGAACTTGTATTTAAGAGTTGTTTCTGTTTCCGCTGCGTTTTGCTCTTTTTCTTTTAAAGCTGGTTCTTCAAGTAGCACTCAAACCGGTTCGACCACGGGTGAACTCGGGTCGGTTTGGGATGGGTGTTACACAGCTCCTAAAATCCGTCGGGAGGTGATCTCCCATTGAATCTTGGGTGCACAGTGATGCGAACCGCTCCTCAATGAAGGGATCGACTCAACACCCAAAACTATATTACCAGCTTCACGAATCCTAACTTTTGAAACCGCGGGGAATACTTGAAATCCACTAAGTATAGACTTAGGAACCCCAAGGTATTCGGTCGAATTCGGTGCCACAAACAAAGGATGAATGCCTTTGATGATAAACCGATCTAGATGACGATCAATTCCATGATGGTCGAACAGAGATTAGCAATTCCATGCTAAGAGAAAAACCGAAGTTTTGAGTGTTTATTTCTTTCAAGGTTGTCCTTTACAATGAGGCTAGACGCCTCTATTTATAGGTGAGGAAGGGAGAACAGGCTCTCCTTTTCCTCCTACGAAATAGCTAATAAAACTAATAAAGAATACAAAAAGAAGGACTGAAACTCGTAGCCTTGTTCACCAAGGAAAAGAGTCATTCCTAAACAAAAACACTAAAAGGGAAAAAGCTGGAAATTCCTAAAAAACAGCTAATCGGGTTCTGGAAGATTCAGCCAAATAAATAGCAAATAAATTAGGAAAATTAAGCCCTTTGGCAGATCACTAGTAGACTTCATGGGCTTCAACTTTCATGTTGGACATCAGTCCAAATTCTGCCTCCAAGTAGCCCAAATTCGTCATTCTTTGTCAGACTAGGAATCTGTCCAAAACCGGGAAATCCTAGCTTGATTAGGATTTCTTGCTTGAATGTACTTGGCTTCCTCTCTTCATTTCCCATAGCATGAATGGTCATCAATACCTCCATGGATCAGGCTCAGGTGGTGGCCTGATCGTAGCTCCTATCATGTGCAGCCTCGGATCAGCATCCGAGCTCCACTCCTTGATGCTTAGGCCAAGCATCACTAGGACTTGTTCTAGCCCTATCTGCTTCAATTCTCCTCCAAATTCAGCTCCGTTTGTTGGAGTGTATTCCTGGAGCCATAAGGATTCCAGTGCCTTTTGAAAATCCCAAAAGGCACAGGTCAATCGTTCGCTGGGCCAAAAGTGCTCCTTTGACGGGCGCTGGCATGGGCCTTGTGCCTGTGGCAGGCTTAGCTTGGGGCCTTCTTCAAATCTGTCTAGGCCTTTTGAGTTCTGCTCCGAGCCTTCTTCCCTAGGTACCTTAGGGGTGACTTTAGGGGCTGGTGTCGGTCTAGAGCTCGTGGCATTTAGCATGGGGCCTAGTTTAGGTGCTAGGCCTTTATCGGGGCTCGGGCTGGACTTGGCCCTAGGCTTGGCCTGGGGCCTGAACTTGGAGCTTTGTCTCTCCAAGGCTCTGGAGGTGGTGCCGGTGTAGGCCTGGGGCCGGTGTAGCCCTCGTTCAGCTTCAAGTCTCTAGGCCGAATGTTCATTAAATTCTCCTTGTCCGGCGCTCTCGTGGAGGTTTCCTGGCCGGGTGCCCGTGGTGTTGTGACCGCGTCGGCCTTGGTGGCTCGGTTCACATCATCCCCCTCTTCTTGAAAAGGATTCGTCCTCGAATCCATACCTGGTGCACCATTAGAAAATTTAAGAATAACTACTAGGGCGTGTAGGACTTGACCTGGTAGTTTCTCGGCTCTCCCTGGGGTCTCGGGCCGTATCGGGGCTGGTACGGGTGCTCGGGGCTCGGGCGCCGGGCGCTGGTCGGGTGCCGGTGGCTGGTCGGGCGCCGGTGGCTGGTCGGGCGCCGGGGGCTGCTCGGGCGCTGGGCGCCGGTCGGGTGCTGGTGGCTGGTCGGGCACCGGGGGCGGGCGCTGGGGCGCCGGGGCTAGGCACTGGGGCGCTGGTGCTGGGCGCTCCGGTGCTGGGCGCTGGGGCGCCGGTGCTGGTACTGGTGCTAGCGCTGGGCGCTGGGCCGGTACTGGCGCTAGTGCTGGTGCTGGTGCTCGGCAGGCGCTGCGCCGAGTGCTGGCCTGGTGCTGGCTCGGGGCAGGGCTGATGCTGGTCCGGGGCAAGCCTGATGCTGGTCCGGGGCAGGCCTGATTCTGGTCCGGGGCAGGGCTGATGCTGGTCCCGGGCAGACTGGGCGCTGTGCCGGGGCAGGGCCGATGCTGGGCCGGGGCAGTGATGGGTGCTGGGCCGGGGCAGTGCTGGGCGCTGGGCCTAGTGCTGGGCACGAATTTTCTCCTCATCTTTCTCTTAAGGTCTCTCCAACTAAGGATGGGATCCTCTTCTTCTCTCCTGATTTGCTTCCTGAGTTGAGCCCACCACAAAGCAGCATAGTCAGTAAACTCGATTGTTGCTAGGGTTACCTTTTTCCTTTCGGAATATTTATGGCAATCAAAGAAGTCTTCCATGCTCTCCTCCCAATCAATGTACTCGTCGGGGTTGGTTTTGCCAGTAAATTTAGGCACATTGAGCTTCAAGCTGCTCACATCATCATCTTCCTCCTGCTCATTCCTTCTTGGCCGCCGGGGGCCATCTCCATTCGCGGCTCCAATCTGCTCGGCGATTCGGGCCATGCTTTCAGCCATGGCGGTCAATCGGGCATCAAAAGCATTGAACCTCTCATCTGCCATGATTAGTCACGAACAAAGAACCTCCCAAAATCTCTCTAATGAACCTCACACGCTCTTTTTCTTACCACTCGTGTATGAATTTTTCAAGTCTCTCAAATTAGGGTTTTCTTTGAAATTTTCAAAACAAAGACAATCTCAATTCAAGTAGTTGCAAGTTTCTTCGAAGCTATGCAGTCTAAGTCTACCGATGACACTAACAAGACCTTATACCTAGGGTTTCAGATTTCTAGGGGCCAGAATCTTGAGCTAGGTCGTGGGATGACAAGACAAACAAATTTGGGTGTTCTACCAAGAAAGCTAGTAGTGCGAAAGCTAGTAGCTAAACTTATGAAAAACCCCTCTTCTTGAACTTATTCTACTACCTTGATTGTGAACGTGGCCTTGCTTTTTAGCTAGGTCAATTTTTCTAGACCTTTGATTTTTCTTTTCTCTTCTTTTCTTTTTTTTTTTCTTTGATCGGCCACAGCTTTTTCTCACAACAAAAACTAAAGGATATGAATTCAAGTAAAAGAACCTGAAAACTGGGATAGATTGTTGGTCCAAGAGTTGAACCGTGCTCTGATACCAGCTGATGCGAACCGCTCCTCAATGAAGGGATCGACTCAACACCCAAAACTATATTACCAGCTTCACGAATCCTAACTTTTGAAACCGCGGGGAATACTTGAAATCCACTAAGTATAGACTTAGGAACCCCAAGGTATTCGGTCGAATTCGGTGCCACAAACAAAGGATGAATGCCTTTGATGATAAACCGATCTAGACGACGATCAATTCCATGATGGTCGAACAGAGATTAGCAATTCCATGCTAAGAGAAAAACCGAAGTTTTGAGTGTTTATTTCTTTCAAGGTTGTCCTTTACAATGAGGCTAGACGCCTCTATTTATAGGTGAGGAAGGGAGAACAGGCTCTCCTTTTCCTCCTATGAAATAGCTAATAAAACTAATAAAGAATACAAAAAGAAGGACTGAAACTCGTAGCCTTGTTCACCAAGGAAAAGAGTCATTCCTAAACAAAAACACTAAAAGGGAAAAAGCTGGAAATTCCTAAAAAACAGCTAATCGGGTTCTGGAAGATTCAGCCAAATAAATAGCAAATAAATTAGGAAAATTAAGCCCTTTGGCAGATCACTAGTAGACTTCATGGGCTTCAACTTTCATGTTGGACATCAGTCCAAATTCTGCCTCCAAGTAGCCCAAATTCGTCATTCTTTGTCAGACTAGGAATCTGTCCAAAACCGGGAAATCCTAGCTTGATTAGGATTTCTTGCTTGAATGTACTTGGCTTCCTCTCTTCATTTCCCATAGCATGAATGGTCATCAATACCTCCATGGATCAGGCTCAGGTGGTGGCCTGATCGTAGCTCCTATCATGTGCAGCCTCGGATCAGCATCCGAGCTCCACTCCTTGATGCTTAGGCCAAGCATCACTAGGACTTGTTCTAGCCCTATCTGCTTCAATTCTCCTCCAAATTCAGCTCCGTTTGTTGGAGTGTATTCCTGGAGCCATAAGGATTCCAGTGCCTTTGGAAAATCCCAAAAGGCACGGGTCAATCATTCGCTGGGCCAAAAGTGCTCCTTTGACGGGCGCTGGCATGGGCCTTGTGCCTGTGGCAGGCTTAGCTTGGGGCCTTCTTCAAATCTGTCCAGGCCTTTTGAGTTCTGCTCCCAGCCTTCTTCCCTAGGTACCTTAGGGGTGACTTTAGGGGCTGGTGTCGGTCTAGAGCTCGTGGCATTTAGCATGGGGCCTAGTTTAGGTGCTAGGCCTTTATCGGGGCTCGGGGCTGGACTTGGCCCTAGGCTTGGCCTGGGGCCTGAACTTGGAGCTTTGTCTCTCCAAGGCTCTGGAGGTGGTGCCGGTGTAGGCCTGGGGCCGGTGTAGCCCTCGTTCAGCTTCAAGTCTCTAGGCCGAATGTTCATTAAATTCTCCTTGTCCGGCGCTCTCGTGGAGGTTTCCTGGCCGGGTGCCCGTGGTGTTGTGACCGCGTCGGCCTTGGTGGCTCGGTTCACATCGGAACCGGCGGTGAAGCATCGGGTCGGGGTACTGGGGTGTCAGGGGTAGGCCAGGCTGCGTAGGGCAGGGCGGCGGGTTCGGGTAGTGGGGCGGCGGTGGCGTCGTCGGGCAGTGACGCGTCGGGCAGTGGGAAGTTGGCGGCGGTGGGCAGTGGAGAGCCCGCGGTGGTGGGTAGTGGAGAGCCGGCGGTGGCGGGCAGTGGACAGCTGGCGGTGGCGGGCAGTGATGCGTCGGGGTGGATGGGGCCATTGGGCGTCAGCTGGTCGGGAGCGTCGGGCATCATCGCGTCGGGAACGTAGGCCAGGTGCTCGTCGAGAGGGTCAGGTAGTGGCACGTCGAGGCCGGCTAGGGCCGCGTCGAACCGTCGGGCAGTGATGCGTCGAGGGGGCGTCGGGTGGCGACGGGCTCGGGCCAAGCAAGGCCACGTCGTGGTCGCGTAGTAGGACGGTGGCGGCGGGCAGTGGAGTGCCGGGCACAGGGGTGCCGGGGATGCCGAGGTCGTGCCGTGCAGCGTCGGAGCGGGGGTGGACAGGGCGGCGCCGGGGTCAGGTGGTGTCGGGGCGGGGTCGGTCAGGACGGCGCCGTGGTCATGGGACCCGTCGGGTGCTGGGGCAGGGCGCGGAGGTGCCGGGGCTGGGTCTGGCGTAGGGCGCTGGTCGGGCGCCGGAGGCCGCTTGGGAGCTGGGCGCCGGTCGGGCGCTGGTGGTGCCATGGCTGGGCGCTCGGGCGCTGGTGGCGCCGTGGCTGGGCTCTGGGGCGCCGGTGCTGGGCGCTCAGGTGCTGGGCGCTCGGGCGCTGGGTGCTCGGGCTCTGGGCGCGGGTGATGCGAACCGCTTCCTCAATGAAGGGATCGGCTTCAACACCCAAAACTATATTACCAGCTTCACGAATCCTAACTTTTGAAACCGCGGGGAATACTTGAAATCCACTAAGTATAGACTTAGGAACCCCAAGGTATTCAGTCGAATTCGGTGCCACAAACAAAGGATGAATGCCTTTGATGATAAACCGATCTAGACGACGATCAATTCCATGATGGTCGAACAGAGATTAGCAATTCCATGCTAAGAGAAAAACCGAAGTTTTGAGTGTTTATTTCTTTCAAAGTTGTCCTTTACAATGAGGCTAGACGCCTCTATTTATAGGTGAGGAAGGGAGAACAGGCTCTCCTTTTCCTCCTACGAAATAGCTAATAAAACTAATAAAGAATACAAAAATAAGGACTGAAACTCGTAGCCTTGTTCACCAAGGAAAAGAGTCATTCCTAAACAAAAACACTAAAAGGGAAAAAGCTGGAAATTCCTAAAAAACAGCTAAACGGGTTCTGGAAGATTCAGCCAAATAAATAGCAAATAAATTCGGAAAATTAATCCCTTTGGCAGATCACTAGTAGACTTCATGGGCTTCAACTTTCATGTTGGACATCAGTCCAAATTCTGCCTCCAAGTAGCCCAAATTCGTCATTCTTTGTCAGACTAGGAATCTGTCCAAAACCGGGAAATCCTAGCTTGATTAGGATTCCTTGTTTGGATGCACTTGGCTTCTTCTCTCCATTTCCCGTATCTTGAATGTTACTCCATCCCTCCTTGGATCAGGCTCAGGTGGTGGCCTGATCACAGCTCCTTGCTTGGCCTTCCTCGGATCAGCATCCGAGCTCCACTCCTTGATGCTTAGGCCAAGCATCACTAGGACTTGTTCTAGCCCTATCTCCTTCAATACTACTCCAAATTCAGCTCCGTTTGTTGGAGTGTATTCCTGGAGCCATAAGGATTCCAGTGCCTTTGGAAAATCCCAAAAGGCACGGGTCAATCGTTCGCTGGGCCAAAAGTGCTCCTTTGACGGGCGCTGGCATGGGCCTTGTGCCTGTGGCAGGCTTAGCTTGGGGCCTTCTTCAAATCTGTCCAGGCTTTTTGAGTTCTGCTTCGAGCAGCTCTTCAGTAATGTCCACATGAGGCTCTCAGGGGTGGTGAATGGTCCAGGGCTCGTGACAATAGGTCTTGAGCTCCATTTGAGCACCTGGGCTCGTCCGGGGCTCGTTCCGGGGTCAATCTTCGGGCACCACGCTTTTCTGGCCAGGCACTCTTGGGTCCTTTGTTTCCTGTGCTCCAAAAATGTCTCTGGAGGATCCCAGGAGTGGTCAGTACCTTCAAGGCTCGTGGGAATCAGGTCAGGGCCTAGTGGTGGCCCTCGGCTCGGGGCTGGACTTGGCCCTAGGCTTGGTCGGGTGGCCCGGATCACGTCATTCCCCTCTTCTTGAAAAGGATTCGTCCTCGAATCCGCACCTGGTAATCCGTTAGAAATTTTAAAAATAATAACATGGACGTGTAGGATTGGACCTGGTAGTTCGTGGGCGTTCCTTGGGGTTTTGGGCCGTACCGGGACTGGTACGGGTGCTCGGGGCTGATCAGGGTGCTCCGTGCAATCGGACTGATCGAGCGTTGGGCGCTGGTCAGGCGTGGGACGCTGATCGGGCGCTGGGTGCCGGTCGGGCGCTGGTGGCTGGTCGGGCGCTGGTGGCTGGTCGGGCGCTGGGCGCCGGTCGGGCGTCGGTGGCTGGTCGGGCGCCGGGGGGGCGCTGGGGCGCCGGGGCTAGACACTGGGGCGCCGGTGCTGGCGCTCGGGCGCTGGGCGCTGGGCTGGTGCTGGCGCTAGTGCTGGTGCTGGGCGCTGGGCCGGTACTGGTGCTAGTGCTGGTGCTGGTGCTAGCGCTGGGCGCTGGGCCGGTACTGGGGCTGGGGCTGGCCTGGTGCTGGGCTGGCCCTTGTGCTGGCACTGGTGCTGGGCCGGCGCTGCGCCGAGTGCTGGCCTGGTGCTGGCTCGGGGCAGGGCTGATGCTGGTCCGGGGCAAGCCTGATGCTGGTCCCGGGCAGGCCTGATGCTGGTCCGGGGCAGGGCTGATGCTGGTCCGGGGCAGACTGGGCGCTGTGCCGGGGCAGTGCTGGGGCAGTACTGGGGCAGTGCTGGGCACTGTGCTGGGGCAGTGCTGGGCACTGTGCCGGGCAGCGCGGGGTGCAGGGCCGGGGCAGTGCTGGGTGCTGGGCCGAATTTTCTCCTCATCTTTCTCTTAAGATCTCTCCAACTAAGGATGGGGTCCTCTTCATCTCTCCTAATTTGATCCCTGAGCTGAGCCCACCACAAAGCAGCATAGTCAGTAAATTTGATTGTGGCTAGGGTTACCTTTTTCCTTTCGGAATATTTATGGCAATGAAAGAAGTCCTCCATGCTCTCCTCCCAATCAATGTACTCGTCAGGATTTGCCTTGCCAGCAAATTTGGGAACATTGAGCTTCCAACTGCTCACATCATCATCTTCCTCCTGCTCATTCCTTCTTGGCCGCCGGGGGCCATCTCCATTCGCGGCTCCAATCTGCTCGGCGATTCGGGCCATGTTTTCAGCCATGGCGGTCAACCGGGCATCAAAAGCATTGAACCTCTCATCTGCCATGATCAGTCACGAACAAAGACCTCACAAAATCTCTCTAATGAACCTCACACACTCTTGTTCTTACCACTCGTGTATGAATCTCTTTTTTTTTTTTTTTTTTTTAACAAGTCACTCAAATTAGGGTTTTCTTTGAAATCTTCAAAACAAAGTCAATCTCAATTCAAGTAGTTGCAAGTTTCTTCGAAGCTATGCAGTCTAAGTCTACCAATGACACTAACAAGACCTTATACCTAGGGTTTCGGATTTCTAGGGGCCAGAATCTTGAGTTAGGGCGTGGGATGACAAGACATACAAATTTGGGTGTTCTACCAAGGAAGCTAGTAGTGCGGAATCTAGTAGCTAACTTATGAAAAACCCCTCTTCTTGAACTTATTCTACTACCTTACTTGTGAACGTGGCCTTGCTTTTTTTTTTTTTTTGCTAGGTCAATTTTTCTAGACCTTTGATTTTTCTTTTCTTTTCTTTTCTTTTTCTTTTCTATGATCGGCCACAGCTTTTTCTCACAACAAACTTAAAGAAAGGTAGAAGAATAGAACAAACACAATGAAGCTATTTTTTAGGGTTTTTCTGAAACTGAAAACAACGAAAGCATAAAGGATATGAATTCAAGTAAAAGAACCTGAAAACTGGGATAGATTGTTGGTCCAAGAGTTGAACCGCGCTCTGATACCAGCTGATGCGAACCGCTTCCTCAATGAAGGGATCGGCTTCAACACCCAAAACTATATTACCAGCTTCACGAATCCTAACTTTTGAAACCGCGGGGAATACTTGAAATCCACTAAGTATAGACTTAGGAACACCAAGGTATTCAGTCGAATTCGGTGCCACAAACAAAGGATGAATGCCTTTGATGATAAACCGATCTAGACGACGATCAATTCCATGATGGTCGAACAGAGATTAGCAATTCCATGCTAAGAGAAAAACCGAAGTTTTGAGTGTTTATTTCTTTCAAAGTTGTCCTTTACAATGAGGCTAGACGCCTCTATTTATAGGTGAGGAAGGGAGAACAGGCTCTCCTTTTCCTCCTACGAAATAGCTAATAAAACTAATAAAGAATACAAAAATAAGGACTGAAACTCGTAGCCTTGTTCACCAAGGAAAAGAGTCATTCCTAAACAAAAACACTAAAAGGGAAAAAGCTGGAAATTCCTAAAAAACAGCTAAACGGGTTCTGGAAGATTCAGCCAAATAAATAGCAAATAAATTCGGAAAATTAAGCCCTTTGGCAGATCACTAGTAGACTTCATGGGCTTCAACTTTCATGTTGGACATCAGTCCAAATTCTGCCTCCAAGTAGCCCAAATTCGTCATTCTTTGTCAGACTAGGAATCTGTCCAAAACCGGGAAATCCTAGCTTGATTAGGATTCCTTGTTTGGATGCACTTGGCTTCTTCTCTCCATTTCCCGTATCTTGAATGTTACTCCATCCCTCCTTGGATCAGGCTCAGGTGGTGGCCTGATCACAGCTCCTTGCTTGGCCTTCCTCGGATCAGCATCCGAGCTCCACTCCTTGATGCTTAGGCCAAGCATCACTAGGACTTGTTCTAGCCCTATCTCCTTCAATACTACTCCAAATTCAGCTCCGTTTGTTGGAGTGTATTCCTGGAGCCATAAGGATTCCAGTGCCTTTGGAAAATCCCAAAAGGCACGGGTCAATCGTTCGCTGGGCCAAAAGTGCTCCTTTGACGGGCGCTGGCATGGGCCTTGTGCCTGTGGCAGGCTTAGCTTGGGGCCTTCTTCAAATCTGTCCAGGCTTTTTGAGTTCTGCTTCGAGCAGCTCTTCAGTAATGTCCACATGAGGCTCTCAGGGGTGTGAATGGTCCAGGGCTCGTGACAATAGGTCTTGAGCTCCATTTGAGCACCTGGGCTCGTCCGGGGCTCGTTCCGGGGTCAATCTTCGGGCACCACGCTTTTCTGGCCAGGCACTCTTGGGTCCTTTGTTTCCTGTGCTCCAAAAATGTCTCTGGAGGATCCCAGGAGTGGTCAGTACCTTCAAGGCTCGTGGGAATCAGGTCAGGGCCTAGTGGTGGCCCTCGGCTCGGGGCTGGACTTGGCCCTAGGCTTGGTCGGGTGGCCCGGATCACGTCAGCGGGGGTGCCGGTGCTGGGCGCTCGGGCGCTGGTGGGGCAGCGCCTGGGCTGGGGCCGAGTGCTGAGGCATTGGGCCCTGGTGGGGCAGCGCATGGTCTGGGGCCGAGTGTTGGGGCACTGGGGCCTGGTGGGCAGCGCCGGGGCTGGGGGTGAGTGCTGGGGCACTGGGGCTCGGGGTAGTGCCGAGGCCGGGGCCGAGCGCTGGGGCGCTAGGGCCTGGGGCAGTGCCGAGGCTGGGGCCGAGCGTTGGGGCGCTAGGGCCTAGGGTAGTGCTGAGCGCTGGGGCGCTAGGGCCTGGGACAGTGCCGATGCTGGGGCCTGTTCGGGGAACGCCGGGGCTGGGTACTGGGGCCGGGGCTGGGGCTAGGGCTGGTGCCAGGGCCGGGGCCAGGGCTGGTGCAGGGCCTAAGGCCGGGGCAGGGGCCGGGGCTGAGGCCGGGGCTGGTGCCGGGGCTGAGGCCGGGGCTGGTGCCAGGGCTGAGGCCGGGGCGCCGGGTGCTAGGGTTTTAGAGAAGAACCCTGCAAACTTCTTAAGCCTTCTCGGCTTAACTTGCTCTCCTCTATCTGATTCTTCTTCTTCTTTCCTCTCATCCTCCTCATCGCCTGTCTCGATTTCTCTTTCTCTTATCACCATCGTTTGTTGATTAGGGCAGTCCCTTGAGATATGTCCCCTTCCTTGACATTTGACACATACAATTCCACTGGGACGTGGGTTAGAGCCTTGAAACTTATAAGTAGATGGTGTAGGTGTTACCAGAGGTGCCGAATCCCTAGGGTTAGGGTTTGGCCGTGAGCTGAGGGCTCGGGTCTGTTCAAGCTTCCATGGAGCTTGGCTTGTACTCGGATCTTCTCTCCATGAGTCATGGGCGGGTCTCCTGGTTTAGCCGTCTCGGCCTCGTTCTCTTCCACGCTGGGCCAGGGCTCCGTGTATGTAGGCCAGGGTAACTTTAAGACTCTGAAGGGTGTCGTCTATTTTGGCTAACCTCTCGTCTGCCATGGTTAGTACTAGCAAACGGAAGCAATTTTCTATCCCCTCTTCTTAGAAATAAACTTACAACGAAAGGAAATAACGTGGCAAGGTGGCCTTGCTTTCTTTTCTTTTTCTTTTCTTATAACTCGAAACTAAAATTGAAATAGAAGGAAGATTTTCTAATCAATTTTCTAAAGAAAGCAATAAAAGGATATGAATCCAGGAGAACCTGGAGACTGGGATAGATGTGGTCCTTGTGTTTGAACCGTGCTCTGATACCAACTGATGTGAACCGCTGCAACCGTGGGCAGACGACCCTAACCACCACAAGTTGGACACCGTGCAACGAGGTAGAAACCTTCGGGAACCGGGGCGGAAAAGTACTTTGACCCGTCGGCTATATAACAGCCGGGAACCAGAAGTGTTCAGTCGAAGACGCCACGCCAAAAGATGGATGCTCTTGATGATAAGTCGATCCTTCAGTATCGCGTCATGGAGATACAATAAGGGTTTCAGAACAGAGTTCTTTCAAAGGGGGTTTATTTCATGAAAAGTCTGAGTACAAAGGGAGGCCGGCGGCCTCTATATATAGGTGAGGGAACAAGCTCTCCTCCCTAAAGTCTAACTCCTAAATAATAATAAAATAAAGAGTCCTATTCCTAAATAGTCTCATAAATCCCCTAAATAATCCTACTAAAAAGGAATAAACATAAAATAATAGTTGTAGTCTTTAAAGCAGAATAAAAGACCTAAATTAGGTCAGAAACCCTAATTCGGCCACGGTTGGGCTGCTCGGGCCAATTGGGCCATGGTGGCGGTCGTGGGCCCGACCGGCCGGGCGCCGGGCTTGCTTTGGGCGGCGGTTGCGGGCTTCGTGCTCCGGGCTGCTTCAGTGGTGAGGTCCTTGTCCATAAGTCATGTTCTTCGTGATCGGCTCCATAGAACTCATTTGATCTGCCCGGCTGCCGGTTTAGGGCTTGAATATGGCCTATCCGAGGCTCTTTATGCCTTGTGTGAGGTCCTAGGGCCTTATCTCTGCCTGGTGACCCTGGTGGGGTGTAGGAGTACCGGTTGGCATCAGGGCAGCATTGTTGGATCTCATCATCATGCCTTGGACTGGTAGGAGTCGAGGACCCAAAGTTAGGTGTACCCGCATGACATGGAGTTGCGGGAGTTCTTGGAGGAATTCCGTAATCAATTCTGTCCGGACATTTGGTGCGGAGCAAAGGCCAAAGAGTCTATGGAGTTGGTGCAGGGTGAGAAGTAGGTTTTGGAGTACTATATTATATTCACCAACCTTTCCAAGTGGTATGACGAATAGGCTAACCAGGAGCAGAGGCTGATTCGTCAGTTTAAGAGAGGCCTAAGGTGGGAAATTCAAGAGGGTGTCACGTCTGGTGACATGAGGAGTCTGGTGTCTGTGAAGGGAGCTACCTTGGAGAGAGAGCTGTTGGAGCAAGGGAAGAAGGAGGATCGGAAGAGGAAAGCAACTGCTCTGCCTCCTCAGTCTGGGGTTCAGACCAAGCATGCTCAGTCGTCTTACTCTTGGTTCAGGTGTGCTCAGTCAGCTCCACAGCGGGGAGTAGTGATCTGCTTCCATTGTGGCACCCCTGACCATAAGAGTGCGATGTGCAAGATGATGGGTGCGAGTTCAGCTAGGTCGGTAGGGGCGCTATATAGGCTCCCCATCTGTGGCACGTGTGAGAAGCCTTTCTTTGGGACGTGTCACCTGATGAGGCCTGCTCCTGTGACTTGCTACATCTGTGGTCATCCTGGCCATAGAAGTAACAACTATCGATCAAGGGTAGCAGTACCGGCTAAGTGTGGGATCGGTGCAAGGACCTAGGGCTTTGTCTAGGAGCTATGAAGGTAGAGGAGGAGGCAGTCTTGGGCGTGGGACTGCAAATGCTGGAAGAGGGATAGGAGAGAATGCTACGCCAGTGGGAGAAGGAGGAGACCAGGTGAGGCTATATGCTCCCACTACAGGCGCGGCTGAAAATGCAAACAATGTGGTGACCGGTATGATCTCCATTCTTGATCTTTCCATTTACACTTTGTTTGATTCGGGTTCCTCCAATTCCTTTGTGTCTGAAAAGTGTATGAGTAGCTTGGGTGTAGAAAGTAGTAGCTTGGGGACTAGTTGGGGTGTGATGAGCCAACCGTACTGATGTGAACCATCGCAACCGTGGGCAGTCGACCCTTGAACACCACAAGCTGATGATCCTAGCCACGTGAAGAACCTATGGAACTAGGGGTGGATAAGGACTTTGACCCGCTAGCTATAAAGGAGCTAGGAACCAGAAGTATCAAGTCAAGGGCACCACGCCACGAGATGGATGCTCTTGAGGATAAGCCAACCTTAAGCAATGTTCCTCAAATTAACTCGAAGGGAAAATAACATAAGTTCTGAAAAGAGGGTTTATTAATTGATAAAAGTCTGAATAATAAGGGTGGCCGATGGCCTCTATTTATATGGAGGGAACAAGCTCTCATCACTTATTTAGCTACTTCCTAACTAGTAATAAAAATAATCTAAAACTAATTTAGGACATTTAAAATGCCTTAACAATCTATCCTAAAAGGGAAAAACTAGAAATGAAATATAATAGTGTCTTGGTATGCAAGGAAAAGACTAAATAGGCAAAATCCGGCAATCTGGGCAAAAACCCTAAATCTGAGTAGCATCCGTGGCGGTCGGGTAGGTCTTGGGCCGGTGGGCAGGGATTCTGACTCGGATTAGGCCTCCTTCTCATGTCCTAGTCCTAGAAGGACTTAGGTCTGGGGTCTTCTGGTCGTGGTAGCCTGTTCTCCTGGCCCGGATGGGAAATCCTTGTCTCGGTGGGATTGCATGCATTGACCCGGATTGTGCATGAGCACTTCCCTACGTGGCTCCTCCTTCATTCCTGCTCCAATTGCAACACAGTTTGTTGGGCCGTGTTCCTTAAGTCTCCAGGTATCAAGAGCAACTAGAATTTCCCAAAAGGCCCGAGCCGTTTGGCGGATCGACCCTAAGTTCTCCTCTGTGGCGCCTGGCGCCGTGCCCGATGCCCGGGGCTGGCTCATGTCTTGGCCTTCTTCATTTCTGGCTAAGCCTTTCGCATTCTGCTTCGGCCTAGTCTCCACGAAGGTCCAGAGATAGCTCTCAGTGGCTGGTGCCGGTCCAGGGCTCCATTTCTTCACTTGGCTCGATCCAGGGCTTGGTCCGGCGCTCGCTCCGGGGCCTGTCTTTGGGAGCCGTCCCTTGCTGGCCAGATATTCATCACTCGTCCACTTCCTATACTCCAGGAATGCCTCTAGGGGATCCCAGGGGTGGTCAGCTCCTCCGGGGCTCTTGTCATTGAGGCTGGGTCCTAGTTGGGGCTGGCTGCTCAGGGCTGTACTCGACCCTAGGCTTAGCTCGGGGCCTGGGTCTGGGGCTTCGTTCAGCAACATTGCCTGGAGTGGCAGCTCCTTCATTTTATCTCCCGTACCTACTGAGGGTGGCCTAAGCCTATACTTGGTCACATACCTTTGCCTTCTTGAGGGATGGAGAGCTCGATGGTGAGTTTTCATTGGCCCTACACGCTTCTTATAGGGCCCTAGGGTTCTGCGTTTGACTGGAGACCCTGGTGGGGTGTAGGAATAGCTGTAGGCCTTTGGGCAGCCTTGGAGGATCACATCACGTACCGTGGACACGACCGAAGCTTCCCCTAACCCGGAGCCAGGTCAAATCCTTCAAGAACCGCATCAATTCATACATAGAGTCATGGAGCAATGGTTGCCATGAAGAAGATGATCAGAGGTTTGCTAGAGAAGGCTACACCCTGCTAGAAAGGAAGGCCCCTGAGCCCCAACACCAGACTCTAGTATTAATGCTGATCCAGCCCTCAACGTCGAAGCCGAGCCGAGACCGCACCGTCCCCAGGCCGAGCCAAGCACGAGTACTGGAGCCCTACAAAGAGCCTTGGAGAATCAGAGCTCCATCAGAGCGAGAGAAGACCACTGGGAGGATGTTGACCTTTAATCAGGCCAAGGAGACCAAGCTGAGAGCCGTAGCAACCAAACGTCCGGAGCTTACACCGACATGGGCGCAAGCCCGTAGCCAGGGCCCATATGAGACGCACTTAGGCCTGAGCCTCAAAAGTACTCGTGCCTTTCAATATTTCTTTAGCTCTAAGGAATCCCTAAGTCCTAAGGATAAACCTCCATTAGTCCTAGCACATCCTGAAGGCCATCGCAATGGAGATACACGGGACATGGTGCTGGACCGAGACAGCCCGAATGCTAATCCGAGGCATCCTCGGACCACTACACCGATGCTGGACGCGGGACTAAAATTCACGCCACGCAAGGAATCCGCGACACGGGCAGATTCCCCGAACCGCGAACCCCGGATTCCTATTCCGGCTCCGACTAGAAAACCTAGATCGCCAGATTAGGCTTTTTCATGACCCTTTTCCTACTTTGTCAGATTTCCTTATTTTGGTAGTTTTAGTCTTTTGTTCGAACTAAACTTCCTACTTAGACTATTTTAGCACTAGTTTAAGTTCCTTTTCAGTAGTTTAATTAGGACTCTTATTTTTCAATTATCTCTTTTAGGAGTTAATTCATAGGAGGAATAGGAGAGCTTGTTCTCTATTCCTCACCTATAAATAAAGGCTCACATGCCTCAATGTAAGGAAAACTCCAAAGATATTTTCATAATTAAATCAGAACTTTCAGTTCTTTGTTTCCTTGCCAAAGTTTCGTTCGTTATGGGTTGATCTTAATAAGAGGGGAAGTTTTTCAAAATTTTAAGTAGCTTTCGTTGCTTAGGTTTTCTTGAACCAAAACCCTAATATTTTTCATAAAACTATTTGATTGTTTGCTCTATTATTCGAGTCATAGAAAAGATTTTGCTTGTGACTAGAGATATAGTCCTAAGATGTTTAGGTCATGTGCTATCACACGTTTTGATATTTTCTTAACTTGGTAGCTTAGAAGAAACTTGCAACTACTTCAGTTGAACTTGACTTGATTGACCAAAAAAAAGTTGAACTTGACTATGTTCTGATTTGTTATACCTACTTGAGCGCCTACTTTCAAATTCTAAACACGAGTGATAAAATCAGAGTGTGTGAGGATAGTTCATTCATAGGTTGAGAGATTTTGGAGACCTTTTTTGTTCGTTATTATTCACTAATCATGACAGGTAGAAGAGTCCCCACATTGGAGAAGGTCATGGCTACCATTGCCCAAACCCTCACCAACATCCAGGACACGATGATTCAGATCAAAGAAAGAAGGACCGGCACCAGCACCAGGCACTGGTCCTAGGCACCGCGCCCTGGCCCCAACACCGTGCCCACACCATCCTAAGCTCTACGCCAAGCGCCAGAACCGGCACCAACCCAGGCTCAGCGCCAAGCGCAGCACCGAGCCCTGGTACCAGCCCAGGCACTAAACCAGTAACAGCACGAGGCCCACCCCGTGCCCCAGCTCAAGTCCGTGCTCCGACGATGAAATACTGCTAGATCACACCCGACGTTTCTCCACCGTTTCCAGGCTAATTTTAAGTGCTCACCCATAGAAGAAGGGTGGGAACATAGGGACAATCTGTTCCATACGAGATCCATGGTGAAAGACAAGATTTGTAGCATGGTCATTGATGGAAGGAGTTGCACCAACGCGGTCAGCCTAGCCTTGGTTGAAGGATTAGGCCTATGAACCAAGAATCACCCCAAGCCACACAAGCTACATTGGCTCAACACTTGTGGAGAGTTAAGGGTCACACGTCAGGCACATGTCCCTTTTTCCATTGGGAGGTAAACCGATTTCATTCTTTCTGATATTGTTCCTATGGAGGTTACCCATGCATTACTTGGACGTCCTTGGCAGTTTGATAGGTACTCAAAGCACGATGGGAGGACTAATAAATACACCCTCATCCATGGCGATACGAAGTACAAGCTCAATCCCCTATCACCCACTGAGATCCTTAAAGATCAACTAGATAGTAAAGTGAGTCGAGAGAAGAAAGAAAGAGAGCTCAAGAAACAAGAGAAGAGAGAAGAAACTAGTGTACCCTTGAGTGTAAAAACAGAAATCAAAGACCCTCGAGGTCAAAGAGCTAAAAGAAGTGAGGTTCAGAGGAGAGAAAACATGTTCATCACTCGTAGTGAGATCAAACAAACCCTAGCTCATAGGAGACCCCTTGTGATCATTCGTTACAAGGAGTACTTGATTTCTAACCCTAACACCTCTTCACCTAGTGTTGTTACTTCTCTTTTGTAGGAATTTGATGATGTCTTCCCCGAAGAAATTCCAAGTGGATTGCCACCGATTAGAGGGATTGAACATCAAATTGATTTAGTGCCCGAATCATCCTTGCCTAACAAGGCAGCCTATAGAATGAATCCTCAAGAAACAAAGGAGATCCAGAAGCAAGTGGAGGAGTTGATGAACAAGGGATCTGTAAGGGAAAGCATGAGCCCTTGCATCGTACCCATTATCCTTGTACCAAAGAAGGAGGGCACTTGGAGGATGTGTGTCGACTGTCGTGCCATAAACAATATAATAGTTAAGTATCGACACCCTACCTCTAGATTAGATGATATGCTTGATGAATTTCATGGTTCTACTATATTATCAAAGATTGACTTAAAATCAGGCTATCGCCAAATCCGAATGAAGGAAGGTGCTGAATAGAAAACAACTTTCAAAACCAAAGTAGGTTTATATGAATGGATGGTCGTGCCTGTTGGTTTAACGAATGCACCTAGCACCTTCATGAGGCTAATGAATCAAGTCCTTAGGTCATTCATAGGGAAATTTGTTGTGGTATATTTCGACGACATTCTAATCTATTCTAAACCCCTAGATGACCACTTCAAGCACTTGAAATCGGTCCTAGAAACCCTAAGGAAAAAACAATTGTACGCTAACATGGCCAAGTGCACCTTTTGCACAAATCACCTTGTTTTTCTTGGCTTTGTTGTTAGTTCTACATGAATCAGGGTTGATGGGACAAGATCGAAGCTATCAAGTCATGGCCAACACCTCAAATCATAATGGACGTCCGGAGCTTTCATGGGTTGGCTAATTTCTATCGCAGGTTCGTAAGGGAATTCAGTACCCTTGCTGCCCCCCTCACGACTGTCATCAAGAAGAAAACGCCATTCCAGTGGGGAAAAGCCCAACAGGAAGCCTTTGAGACCTTAAACAAGAGGCTCATCGAAGCTCCCTTATTGATGCTACCAGACTTCTTCAAACCCTTTAAGATTGAGTGTGATGCTTCAGGAGTAGGCATAGGAGCTGTTTTGATGAAAGAAAAATGGCCCACAGCCTATTTCAATGAAAAGTTCAGTGGAGCCACCCTCAACTACCCAACCTACGACAAAGAAATTTATGCCTTGTTAAGAGCTGATGTGAACCACTGCAACCGTGGGCAGACGACCCTTGAACACCGCAAGTTGATGATCGTGCAACGAGTTAGAAACCGTCGGGAACCAGGATGGATAGGACTTTGACCCGCTAGCTATATAAAAACTAGGAACCATAAGTATCAAGTTGATGACGCCACGCCGAAAGATGGATGCTCTTGATGATAAGTCGATCCTTTAGTATTGCAACATGCAAATACACTAAGGGTTTCAAGAACAAAGTTCTAAAAGGGGTTGTTTATTTCATAAAAGTTGTGTCTACAAAGGGTGGCCGGTGGCCTCCCTATATAGGTGAGGGAACAAGCTCTCCTCCCTAAACACTACTTCCTAAATAAGAATAAAATAAAGAGTTATATTCTAAAAAGAATCCTAAAACCCCTAAATAATCCTACTAAAAAGGAAAAACAATTAAATAGTCTTTAAAACTGAAAATACAACTCAAATAGGACTAAAATACTGAAAACCCTAATCCGGCAAATTAGGGTTTCATAGTCCGGGTGGGACTAGGACCCGTCGGGCTCGCCGGTCTCGGGCTGGGCCTTTTGATATGACCCGGCTCCACCGCCCCGGGCCACAAAGGTATACCTACACCCCACCAAGGTACCCCGTAGAAGGCAGCACTCCGGGTCCATACAAAAAGCGCCTAGAACTAAGGACTGGCTACCTACAAGCTCTCAAGCCTAGAAATGAGCTCAAGAACAAGCTCAGGTCTGCCCCACAGGGAAGGAAGACACCCCGAGATGGAAGGGAGTTCCAGGCCATGATACTGGCCGAGAACCTAAGTCCTAGACGGAGCACCGAGTCTCAGTCCTTCCCCAACCTCTCTTCAATGATCCCTCAAGTTAAGCACACGTCAAAAGCCATCTGGAGAGAGTTCTGGCGTACAAAAGACCAGAAGATTCGAGAATATGTGGCCAAGACAGGTTGGCTTCCCAAGGACACTGCCCGGGCCCCGGCGGATACGGCCAACCAGCCCCTGCCTCGGCTAACCCTGCTCCACACTCAGAACCTGGCGGACAAGTTGAAGCCAGAAGACTCAGGAGGTCAAAAGACTTGGGAGGAACCTCACTTGTCCGAGGAAATGGCCAGCAGGAAGCCAGAACCGCCCGACATCACCAAAACCCTAGCATCGGGTCCGGAGCACTTGATGCCGAGCCGGTCACCAGCACCGAAGGACGCCACCCGACCGCCCGGTCACCCGGAACCCGCGGTAATTACAGAAATGCCACCGCGCGGGTTCCGGGCACTCTTCCTAGCCGCGTCCGGAGTCCAGCCCGCGCCCGGAGGGTTTTCCTAAGCCCGATCGGACACGGACACCCGGCGTGCCCTAATCCGCCCGGATTAGGGTTTTGTGCAATTTTTGCCGGTTTTAGAATTTCACTCTCGGACAACTTTGTGTATTTTAATATTTTCTTCGGCCTATCTTTTAGGATTATTTTAGTCTTACCTTATTAGAGTTGGAGACGGCTTAGGCCACCCTTGCGCTATAAATAGAGGCCTCGGCCATCATTGTAAGACACGTTAAGTCATAAATTGAAATTTCAGAACTTTGTTCTTTTTCCTTCAAGTCTTTGCTCGTTGTTGCTTAGCTTAAGGTTTGGTTTATCATCGAAGGTTATCACCCTTTGTTGTGGCACCAATTCGACTGAATACCTTGGGATTCCTAAGTCTATACTTAGTGGATTTCAAGTATTCCCCGTGGTTTCAAAAGTTAGGATTCGTGAAGCTGGTAATATAGTTTTGGGTGTTGAGTCGATCCCTTCATTGAGGAGCGGTTCGCATCAGCTGGTATCAGAGCGCGGTTCAACTCTTGGACCAACAATCTATCCCAGTTTTCAGGTTCTTTTACTTGAATTCATATCCTTTAGTTTTTGTTGTTTTCAGTTTCAGAAAAAAACCCTAAAAAAATCGTGCATTGTGTTTGTTCTATTCTTCTACCTTTCTTTAAGTTTTTTGTTGTGAGAAAAAGCTGTGGCCGATCAAAGAAAAGAAAAAGAAAAGAAAAGAAAAATCAAAGGTCTAGAAAAATTGACCTAGCTAAAAAGCAAGGCCACGTTCACTATCAAGGTAGTAGACTAAGTTCAAGAAGAGGGGTTTTTCATAAGTTAGCTACTAGATTCCGCACTACTAGCTCTCTTGGTAGAACACCCAAATTTGTATGTCTTGTCATCCCACGTCCTAACTCAAGATTCTGGCCCCTAGAAATCCGAAACCCTAGGTATAAGGTCTTGTTAGTGTCATTGGTAGACTTAGACTGCATAGCTTCGAAGAAACTTGCAACTACTTGAATTGAGATTGACTTTGTTTTGAAAATTTCAAAGAAAACCCTAATTTGAGTGACTTGATAAATAAAAAAAAAAAAAAGATTCATACACGAGTGGTAAGAACAAGAGTGTGTGAGGTTCATTAGAGAGATTTTGTGAGGCCTATTGTTCGTGATTAACCATGGCAGATGAGAGATTCAACGCTTTTGATGCCCGGCTGACCGCCATGGCTGAAAACATGGCCCGAATCGCCGAGCAGTTCGGAGCCACGAATGGAGATGGCCCCCGGCGGCCAAGGAGGAATGAGCAGGAAGAAGATGATGATGTGAGCAGCCTGAAGCTCAGTGTGCCTAAATTCACTGGCAAAACCAATCCCGACGACTACATCGATTGGGAGAGAGCCATGGAGGATTTCTTTGAATGCCACAACTATTCCGAGAGGAAAAAGGTAACCCTAGCCACACTAGAGTTTACTGACTATGCTGCCTTGTGGTGGTCCCAACTCAGGAATCTGATCAGGAAAGAAGAAGAGGACCCCGTCCTTACTTGGAGGAGTCTTAAAAGAAAGATGAGGAGGAAGTTTGTACCGAGTAGCTACAACCGAGACTTGCACACCAAGCTTCGATCCTTGAAGCAAGGGAGCATGACGGTTGAGGAATACAACAAGGAGATGGAGATCCTGGTTGCACGGCTTGATCTGAGTGAGGATGAAGATGCCAAGATAGCCCGTTTCACCGGAGGGTTGCAAAGAGAGATTCTACATCAAGTCAACATTCTCAACTTTGCTGACTATGATGACTTGATCAACGTGGCTACTAGGGTTGAGAAGGAGCTGAAGAACGGCCTTGGGAGAAGGACTACCCCCCGCCACCGATCAGTGCCCCGGTGAGAGGAGACCGAAGCGCCGGCCACACCCCATACCGGCCAAACCCTAACCGGAGCGCCGGATCGCGACCAAACCCTAACCAAGGGTCGGCACCACGGGTAAACCCTAATCTTGGTTCAAAAATCCCTACTACTAACGCTCGGCCAAGTGCCATTGTGTGTTTTAAATGTCAAGGTAGGGGTCACATGGCAAGGGAATGCCCTAACACCCGAACCATGGTGCTTAGAGAGGGAGAAGTCGTGACAGACGACGAGGAGGAACCAATTGTTGAAGAATTGGAGGGAGAATCGAGTGAAGGAGAAAAAGTTGAGGTAGAAGGCTTGGAAAAATTTTCAGCCTTCAGCAATCGAGTGATCACCCCGGCACCACCCCAGCACAGCGCCCGGCACTGCCCCGGCCCCGCGCCCAGCACTGCCCCAGTACTGCCCCAGCACTACCCCAGCACAGTGCCCGGCACTGCCCCGGCCCAGCGCCCAGCACTGCCCCAGCACAGCGCCCAGCACTGCCCCGGCCCAGCGCCCAGCACAGCACCGGCCCTGCCCCGGCCTAGCATCACGACTGCTCCGGACATCCTGTCCGCGCCGGATGATGTCAATCGGTCCACCCCGGGTCTTTTGAACATTCCTTCGGCCAATCTTGACCAGAAGAAAGCCGGAGGGATCTTTGACGACCTGAAGCCGAGCGCCGGCCCCGACGACCACCCGGCGCCCCCGACGGTCATGAATCCGACGGCCACCCGTCCCGAGATTCAATGGGAAGTCGTCTCCCGGCGGATTTTAAAAGCTGCCCCGAGCGAAGAAGTTCCAGCAGAAGACTCGGATGAGGAAATGAGTGAAGAACCCTTACCCAGCAGCTCCCCGAGCCTTAACATTATTGTTAATGGCATTTATGAAGTGGAAGATATGAAGACTGAAGAAGAAGACACTAAAGAGTCTGAAACATTGTCCAGTACCGACTCGAATGACACCCCTAGGACTACGGATGAAGCTGAATCTCTCCCGGCCGTCGCCCACAAGATTGCTGAAGTTTGGAAAAGAGTGATGGGATCCAGGAAAGATGCCGAGGTGGATTTGGGGACAAATCCCCGTCAAGAAGAGGGGGATGATATGACCCGGCTCCACCGCCCCGGGCCACAAAGGTATACCTACACCCCACCAAGGTACCCCGTAGAAGGCAGCACTCCGGGTCCATACAAAAAGCGCCTAGAACTAAGGACTGGCTACCTACAAGCTCTCAAGCCTAGAAATGAGCTCAAGAACAAGCTCAGGTCTGCCCCACAGGGAAGGAAGACACCCCGAGATGGAAGGGAGTTCCAGGCCATGATACTGGCCGAGAACCTAAGTCCTAGACGGAGCACCGAGTCTCAGTCCTTCCCCAACCTCTCTTCAATGATCCCTCAAGTTAAGCACACGTCAAAAGCCATCTGGAGAGAGTTCTGGCGTACAGAAGACCAGAAGATTCGAGAATATGTGGCCAAGACAGGTTGGCTTCCCAAGGACACTGCCCGGGCCCCGGCGGATACGGCCAACCAGCCCCTGCCTCGGCTAACCCTGCTCCACACTCAGAACCTGGCGGATAAGTTGAAGCCAGAAGACTCAGGAGGTCAAAAGACTTGGGAGGAACCTCACTTGTCCGAGGAAATGGCCAGCAGGAAGCCAGAACCGCCCGGCATCACCAAAACCCTAGCATCGGGTCCGGAGCACTTGATGCCGAGCCGGTCACCAGCACCGAAGGACGCCACCCGACCGCCCGGTCACCCGGAACCCGCGGTAATTACAGAAATGCCACCGCGCGGGTTCCGGGCACTCTTCCTAGCCGCGTCCGGAGTCCAGCCCGCGCCCGGAGGGTTTTCCTAAGCCCGATCGGACACGGACACCCGGCGTGCCCTAATCCGCCCGGATTAGGGTTTTGTGCAATTTTTGCCGGTTTTAGAATTTCACTCTCGGACAACTTTGTGTATTTTAATATTTTCTTCGGCCTATCTTTTAGGATTATTTTAGTCTTACCTTATTAGAGTTGGAGACGGCTTAGGCCACCCTTGCGCTATAAATAGAGGCCTCGGCCATCATTGTAAGACACGTTAAGTCATAAATTGAAATTTCAGAACTTTGTTCTTTTTCCTTCAAGTCTTTGCTCGTTGTTGCTTAGCTTAAGGTTTGGTTTATCATCGAAGGTTATCACCCTTTGTTGTGGCACCAATTCGACTGAATACCTTGGGATTCCTAAGTCTATACTTAGTGGATTTCAAGTATTCCCTGCGGTTTCAAAAGTTAGGATTCGTGAAGCTGGTAATATAGTTTTGGTGTTGAGTCGATCCCTTCATTGAGGAGCGGTTCGCATCACCTTTGCTCGGCTCCGGGCTTCTTCTTCAATTGGTGGTCCTTCGTCAGGCCTTGGGGCCTGATGCTCCGGGCTTGTCCAGGGGCTGGGGCCTTGCCAAAAGGCTCGGGCCACATGATGGCTAGCCTCATAAATTATTCCCGATCGGCCCGGCTCTCGGTCTAGGGCTCAGGGCTGGGCCTTTCTAGGGTCTTCTCCATTTTTGCTCGGGGCTTCCTCTCCTAGCTTCGGGCATCTCCTTAGGTAACTCCATATGTGGCTCTCATGGACTAGGGTCGGGCCAGGAGTGGTGCCTTGGAACCAGGGGCTCCTATTCTTCTCAGGACTCGGCTCCGGGTCAGTCTTGGGTGGCCATCCCTCCTTGGCCAGGTACTCTTGAGCTCTCTTGTTCCTGTACTCCAGGAATGCTTCCAGAGGGTCTCTGGAGTGTGCCTCATCTTAAGGGCCCTTGGGAACTAAGCTAGGATTTGACTGAGGCTTGTCCTCAGACCTAGGGTTTCTGCATTCGGCCAACAGCATAGCCTAGAGTGGCATTCCTTCCTTCTAAGCTTTCCTACCTGCAGGGGGAGGCCTTAGCCTATATTTCATCTCATACCTTGGTTTGAGAGCTTGTAGGTGGCCTGCTCTAGGCTCTACAGGTTTCTTGTAAGGCCCTAGGGTTCTACCTCGGACAGGTGACCCTGGTGGAGTGTAGGAGTACCTACGGGTACTAGGGCAGCCGGGCTGGGTCATATCATCCCCCTCTTCTTGCCTTGGATTTGTCCCCAAATCCATCTCGGGTTCTTTTCTAGCACTCATCACTCTCTTCCAAACTTCAGCAATTTTGCTGGCTACGGTCGGGGAAGACTCAACATCATCTTTAGACCTAGGAGTGTCACCGGAGTCAGTAATGGACCAAGGCTCGGGTCCTTCAGCACTTTCTTCTTCGGTCTCCATAGCTCCTTCTCTTGAAAAACTATCAACAATAATGTTAAGGCTTGGGGAGGTAGCCGGTGAGAGTTCATCACTCATTTCCACATCCGGGTCCGCATCCGGATCTTCTTCGCTCGGGGCAGCCCTTAAAATCCGTCGGGAGGTGATCTCCCATTGAATCTTGGGTGCACATGGGATCGTCGGTGAGGTGTCGGGTCGAGGCACTAGGGTGCCGGAGGCGTAGGGGGTATGCTAGGGCACGTCAGGCAGGGTGGCGGAGTCGGGCAGTGGGGAGGCGGCGGCGGCGGGCAGGGACGCTTTGGGGTGGCTGGGGCCTTCGGGCATCGGCTGGTCGGTGGCGTCGGGCATCGAGGCGTCGGGGCAGTCGTGGTCGGGTAGGATCGGGATGGGGCGGCAGGCAGGGACGCGCCGGACTCGGTGGACGGTGATCCGTCGGGGGCCACATCGGGTGGTGATGCGTCGGGGGCGTCGAGCAGCGACAGGTCGGAGTCGGGTGTTGGGGAGGCCGGGCCTGGTCGGGCATGGTGGCGGGGTGCTGGGGCGCTCGGACTGGTCGGGGCGGGCCAGTCGGCATTGGGGCCGAGTGCTGGGGCACTGGGGCCTGGTCGGGCAGCACCGGGGCTGGTTGCTGGGGCGCCGCGGCTGGTCGGGCAGCGCCAGTCGGGGTCGGAGCTGAGCGCCAGGGCTGCTCAGGCCTGGTCGGGCAGCGTCGGGGCTTGGCGCCTGGGCGCTGGGGCTGGTCAGGCCTGGTCGGGCAGCGCCGGGGCTGGTCGGGCAGCGCCGGGGCTGGGCGCCAGGTGCTAGGGTTTTAGAGATTAACCCTGCAAACTTCTCAAGCCCTTCTGACTTAACTTGTTCTCCTTCATCTGATTCTTCTTCTTCTTCCTTCTTCTCCTCTTCTTCATCATCTGTCTCGATTCCTCCTTCTCTTACCACCATCGTTCGTTGGTTAGGGCAGTCCCTTAAGATATGTCTTCTACCTTGACACTTAAAGCATACAATTCCACTGGGACGTGGGTTAGAATTTTGAACCTTAGAAGTAGGTGGGGTATGTGTTACCGGTGGTACCGAATCCCTAGGGTTAGGGTTTGGCCGTGAGCTTGAGCCTCGGGGTTGTTCGGGCTTCCATGGGGCTTGGCTAGCATTCAGGCCTCCTCTCCACGGGGCATTGGCTTATCTTTTCATGTAGCCCTTCCTCACTTCTCTCTCCACGCGGTTAGCTAGGGCTTTGAGATCCTCGTAGTCAACATAGTTAAGTATGTTGACTTGATGCATGATCTCGGGGTGTAGCCCACCCACAAACCGGGCTATCTTTGCTTTGGGTTCTTCCCTGAGGTCGAGTCTGGCTATCAACATCTCTATCTCCTTGGTGTATTGCTCCACTGACATGGTGCCTTGCTTTAAGTTTCGGAGTGAGGTGTGTAGGTCTCAGATATAGGTTCCAGGAATGAACTTCTTCCTCATTATTCTGTTGAGATCTCTCCACGACTCGATGGGATCTTCCTCATCTCTTTGAACCTGGCTCTAGACGCCTCTATTTATAGGTGAGGAAGGGAGAACAGGCTCTCCTTTTCCTCCTACGAAACTAACTAATAAACTAATAAATAAATACAAAAAGAGTCCTAAAGAGGATTGAAATTCGGAGCTCTATTCCTACAAGGAAAGAGTCCTTCCTAAACAAAAACAATAAAAGGGAAAAAGCTGGAAATTCCTAAAAAACAACTAAACGGGTTCTGGGAAAATTGCCAAATAAATACCAAATAAAATAGGAAAAATAATCCCTTTTGCAGATCACTAGTAGACGTCATGGGCTTCAACTTTCATGTTGGGAATCATCCCAAATTCTGCCTCCAAGTAGCCCATATTCGTCAATCCTTGTCAGACTAGGAATCTGTCCAAAACCGGGAAATCCTAGCTTGAATAGGATTCCTTGTTCGGATGTATTTTGGCATCTTCAATTCATTTCCCGTGTTCACCATGGTCAACCATCCTTCCTTGGATCAGGTTCAGGTGGTGGCCTGGTCGTAGCTCCTATCATGTGCAGCCTCGGATCAGCATCCGGGCTCCACTCCTTGGTGCTCCGCCCATGCTTCTTCCTGACTTCATCCAACTGTATCTCCTTCAATTCTCCTCCAAATTGAGCTCCGTTTGTTGGAGATATCCAAGACAGTTGGAATTTCCCAAAAGGCACGGGCCAATTGTTGGCTGGGCCAAAAGTGCTTCTCTGTGGCATTCGGGCACGGGCTCGGCTCGGGGGTCGGGTTTAGCTCTCGGCCTTCTTCAGTTCTGTCCAGGCCTTTTGAGTTCTGCTCCGAGCCTTCCTCCAAGAGTACCTTAGGGATGTCTTCAGGTAGGTCTTTGCTCCGGGGGCCCGTGGGAGTTGGCCTGGGGCCTAGACTTGGTGCTAAGCTCGGTCTGGGGCTCGGTGTCAGCATCAGCTCCTGGCGTGTCATTAATCTAGCTCTGGCTGGAGTAGGAGCTGACATTGGTGCCTGGCTGAGGGTGTCTTCTAGATCCGGGGCTTCGGCTCTCCTAACCTCCGGTGCTGGCGTAGGCTTGGAGCCGGTGTAGTCTTGGCCCGGCATTAATGCTAGGGCCGGATCGGCATCAACCTCAAGGCTTGATGGTGGGGCTCCTAGTATACGACCTTTCTTTTCCAATAGAGGAAATCCTCTCCGGTTCTCTTCGTTAGTTCCGCCATCCCATGTTAACATGGGGAGGTTCGGGCCTGGCGCCCGTGGTGGCGTGTCCACGCCGCCCTTGGTGACCAGGGTCACGTCATTCCCCTCTTCTTGAAAAGGATTCGTCCTCGAATCCATACCTGGTGCACCATTAGAAAATTTAAGAATAACTACTAGGGTGTGTAGGACTTGACCTGGTAGTTTCTCGGCTCTCCCTGGGGTCTCGGGCCGTACCGGGGCTGGTACGGATGCTCGGGGCTCGGGACTGAGGTCTTCGGGCCATACCGGGGCTGGTATGGGGGCTCCGGGCTCGGGAGCCGGGCGTTGGTCGGGCGCCGGTGGCTGGTCGGGCGTCGGGGGCTGGTCGGGCGTCGGGGGTTGCTCGGGCGCTTGGCGCTGGGGCGTCGGGGCTGGGGCCGGGGCCGGTGCCGGGTCTGATGTCGGGGCTGGTGCTTGGTGCTGAGCCGGTGCTTGTGTTGGTGCTAACGCTTGGCGCTGGGCCGGTGCTGGTACTAGCGCTGGGCGCTGGACCGGTACTGGTGCTGGTGCTAGCGCTGGGCGCTGGGTCGGTGCTGGCGTTGGCGCTGGTGCTAGTGTTGGGCGCTGGGCCGGTGCTGGTGCTGGCGCTGGTGCTAGTGCCGTGCGCTGGGCTAGTGCTGGTGCTGGCGCTCGGCTGGTGCTGGGCACTCGGTGTTGGGCTGGTGCTGGCCAGGCTGCTCTGTTGGATTAGGACAGTGCATAGTTGGGCCTAGTGGGTTCACTCGGTTTCAATAGGAAACTGATGCCCCCCTTTCATGTTCTCGTGGCTAGTTGTGAGGTGTTGGAGAGGTGCTTCTGTCAGGTTCGGGAAGTCTGTTGAGAGAACCTATGAGGTGAAGATCGATGGGCCTCTCGGAGTTGACATTACTTTTATTTATTTCAGTTTCAGTTGACACTTGTATTTGGGAGTTTTATACCCTCTTTGGGATGTTGGTTTTGGTATATTGTTCATAAAATTTTATCGGTTTATTAATGGAGGCCTCACTTGGTTTTGAACATTTAATAAGAGTTATTGTAAACTACTTTTTATTCGTTCTTTTCCACTCGTTTTCATTTTGTTCTTCTGAGTAATTCTCTTATTGATTCAACCATGGGTTTACCTAGGTTGGTTTGATAAGGGTGTTTGATGATACTCGAATTGACGTGATTATCAGCCTCATTTAAGCGACATTTCATTGCTTAAGACACGGTTTTGAGGGTAGAATAGTGAATATTCACTCAATCGATCCATCTTATGCCTTTTGTGTTACCTTGGCCCATTTCGGGTCTATTTGATGGTTTTCTAGTATTTTCGTGTTAGCACAGGTGTTCGCCATCAAATGTGGTAGCCAAGGACGTGTCTAAGGCACTGGAACCCCGAGGAATCGCACCCGAATCAACTAGAAAAGTTATTCAACCCAAAAGAATTCCTGCCCCATTTACACATATATTTTTGGCGAAAATACCCTTGGGTTTTCGCCGAAAATGGAAGAAGAAATCCACTGTCCCGATCAAGAAGAAGTTTTCGGTGAAAACCTTGGGAGTTCTCGCCGAAAACCCTACGCCATTTAAGCCAGAAGAAACAGACGGGATCGAGTGACATTTGAACAGATATTTTTACCGAAAATATCCATGGATTTTTGGTGAAAGTCCAGTGGAAAAGCAGAAATCGCCGGTTAGGTATAAATATTGCAACATGCGGCTTAATAAGAGGGATCATAATTTTTACAAACACACGGGACGAAAAATCCCAAGACTGAGAAATAGAGAGAACGAGTGGATAGAGTTCGAGGAGCCAGGAATGGATCGTGACGCCATCCATCCATCTCGGAGAGCCAGTGCTAGGAGTTGAAAATCCAGCAGATTGAAGCTGCCAGGAGTCGTCGAAATTAGGTTTTACAGTTCTTCTATGTCTTTCCTACATGAGATGTATTCTTTGTCTGGTTTCGATTCTTCTGTATTGAATATGAGTAGCTGAACTCGTATAGCTTAGATTAGATGAACCCTAAGTGACCCAGGGCTTTAAAGCGGTCACGGATCGGCGGTGATTAGATTCGAAATTCATTCAGTTTCTTCTTCATGTTTGACTTGTTCTTTGTTCTTTGTGTTTCTTGTCTGGTTTGGCCACCTAGATTAGATTCTTGTTAAGCTAAGGATAAAAGCGAACGCTCGCCTTACTTTAGAACATCAAGTTGAACAATTAACCTTATAATTGGAGTGTGCCTTTCGTAGGAACTGATTAGGGTTGATCCATTGCAAGAGTAACTCATAAATCGTTAGAATTTGCACTAGTTAAGTTAAGTCGTTGCGAGAGGCGACCGTACCCTGGCGACTAATTAATCGTGGTAGCTAGATCGGATAGAGCGAACGTTCGCCAGTCTTAAACCTAAGGGTCAGGAGTTATGGTGGTGTCTGAGAGCTGAATGAACTAGAATCGGAAACTGCTGATCTGTTGATTGCCTATGCTCTGGTGATCTAAGGGGGATTCGAAATCTAAGCTTGTCTGTCTTCTGTTTTAGTCAATCAATCAATCTTTATTCGCTTTAATTTCATTTCAACCTGTCTTTGCATTTTTAGTATAGAAGTCGTGGAACTCACACCACGCACTAAGTGTTTTTAACTTGAATTTAAATTTCCAACACATTTGAGTAAGGACGTAGAGGAGACCCGTGGAATACGATCTACTCTAGCTTCACAGCTTGGTAGTTATTTGATTGACCGCTATTCTGCAGATCATCAAATTGGCGCCGTTGCCGGGGACTCTTCTATTTCGTTGAAAGAAGAGTTGGCATTTTTTATTCTTCTACCTTTCCATATTTCATTTCCATCACACTTCGATTTTACACCGGTTGTGTTTGTTTTTGTCCCTTGCAGATCATAGCAGGTACATAAACGGATCACTTCCGTTCCATCTTCCTTTACCGCAATGGCTGCTCCTAAGAGTATTGTGGACTACAGTAAGCCGCGTGCATCCAACTTTCGATCTTCCATCACCGTGCTTTCTAATGACGATGATCCTGATTATGAGATTAAGATTCCTCTCCTAGAACTAATCTCTAGGGACATACAATTCGAAGGAAGACCAGATGATAACCCCTGCACACATATAGATGACTTTCTGGCTGTCAGTGACACTTTCAAGTCTGGGAACCTCAACAAGAACACTTTATATCTCCGGGCTTTTCCGTTCTCTCTCCAAGGTACAGCTAAGCATTGGCTTGGAAGCAAACCACCAGGCCATTACACTAACTGGGAGGCATTAGCTCAAGATTTTGTCGAGGAATACTTTCCTCCTGCAAGGACAACTGCTTATAAAGACCGCATCTCCAGGTTCACTCAGAGAGAAGATGCAAGCCTGTATGACACTTGGAATGAATTCCAATCTCTTCTCTTCAACTGTCCTCACCATGGATATGAACAAAGACAGCTGGCTGAATTCTTTGCTCGTGGTATGCGCAAAGAATCTGCAAATTGGGTCAACTCCCTAGCTGGCGGAGATTGCACCGCCCTTACTCCTCAGGATGCTCTTCTGCATTTCGCTAGCTGTGCTTCAAAATCTAGAAATTGGGAGAGGCAAAGAGAAGGAATCAAGAGTCAGAGTCAGATGAGTGTTGCAGAGCAGATCAAAGCGGAGGTTCAGAAACATCTACAAGCAGTTGGTATCCCTCTCGATCCCCCGTCAGCTACCATCTTTTCAGCTGACTGTGGATCGTGTGGATCCTGTGCTCATAATGGTGGAAGCTGCCTCAACTTCGGTACGACAGAAGTCTGGTCTACAGAAGAGATAAACTTCATTGATCAAGGCTTCGCTAACAATCAGAAAGGCTATGCCGGTTACAGAAACTACGTGCCACGGAACCAGAGCAACCGGTTAGTAGATCCTTATCATAGACCTCCGGGATTCATCGGAGGACAACACCAGTTTCAAGCAAAGTCGTACTACAATAGGGACATAGACTATGAGAAGAAGTTCGATCAGATTATGAGCAGACTTGACGACCACAACATTCAATTAAAAGCTCAAGCTGCACTCAATCAAGGACAGAGAGCTCAGAGCCAGAGGATAGAGGATGCTATAAGCAATATGACGAAACTCTTTACTAGCAATCCTCTCCTTAATCCAGCAGCATTTCAAGTAGACTCCGGTGCAAAGAGCGAACACGCTCAAGCTATTACCACCAGGAGCGGCAAGCAAACAACTGATCCAAAGGCTCCAGAACCTGACATGATACCAGATACCAGTGCTGCCATGGATATGCCAGAAATTGAAGATATCACAGAAGAGGAAGAAGAAGCATCTGCTCCTCCTCCTACTCCTCCCAAGATAGCTCCTGAGCCTGTCTTGGCGCCATATGTACCTCGGATCCCTTTCCCAAAGGCTGCAATGAGCAAAGCCAAGGATCATGACACTCAGTATAAGAAGTGGTACAATGTTCTTAAGACCGTAGAGATCAAGATACCAGTGACAGAAGCTGTGGAGATTATACCACCACTTGGGAAGTTCTTTAAAGACCTAGTGAAGAAAGTGAAGAACGGAGAGGCGTACTCTGTCACGTTTACTAATGAATGCGCTTCTATTCTCGGTGCGCCATCTCCCATACAACAGCTGCCACCACCCCCAACTAAGTGTTCTGATCCCGGTCCTTTTACATTACCGTGCATTATTAATGGCATTAAAATTGATCGTAGTCTGGCTGATTCTGGTGCTTCTATTAATGTTATGCCTGTTTATCTATATGAGAAACTGAATCTAGGGCAGTTAAAAGCTATTACTCTGCATCTAGTGTTAGCCGATAGGTCTGTTAAACTACCTAGGGGGATAATAGAAGATGTAGCTGTCGGCTGTGGTCCGTTTACTATAATTGCAGATTTTGTTGTTCTAGATACTCGCGAGTCAGACAGAACACTTATCCTAGGTCGACCTTTCTTAGCAACTGCTGGCGCAAATATTAACTGTAAACAAGGCATGGTAACTTTGAGTGTAGGACAGGAGAGTGTTGCATTCTGCATTAAAGATAGCATGAGATACTGTGTTGTTCAAGATGATAACTGTTATACTATTGATCCCTTAGAATTGGCCTCGGCCAACTTCGTTACTAATGCCTTATCTAGTGATTCGCTAGAGTTGTGTTTGATTTCAGGGATTGACAATGCATTAGAAGATCTAGAGCAGCGCCTATGGCAAGATGAGTTAGATGAGCAAAAGGCGACATTCACACCCATCACTGCACCTGCACACATCGAGCCAGCGTCGAGTCGGATCACTACCTCATACGAAAATCTGCCAGAACTTACTTTGAAGGAGCTACCTAACCACCTAGAATACGCATTTCTGGGGAAGGACTGCTAGTTACCAGTCATCATCAATTCGAATCTATCTCCCGAGCAGAAAGAGCAACTGATCAGGCTACTCAAGAAGTATGTCAGAGCTATTGCCTGGCAGTTAGTAGACATCAGAGCCATCTCTGAAACCTTCTGCAAACATCGGATACTCATTGATGAAGAATTCAAACCAGTCAGACAACCACAACGCCGACTTAACCCTCTGATGCAGGAAGTTGTAAAGAAGGAAGTACTCAAGCTTCTAGATGCCGGTATCATCTATCCTATTGCCGACAGTCCTTGGGTCAGTCCAACTCAAGTCGTTTCGAAGAAAGGAGGAATCACCGTCATTCCTAATCCGAAGGGTGAGCTCATCCCGACTCGCACGGTTACCGGATGGAGAGTCTGTATCGATTACCGACGACTCAATAATGCCACAAAGAAGGACCACTTTCCACTGCCGTTCATTGATCAGATGCTTGAACGATTGGTTGGTCATGAATACTACTGTTTCTTAGACGGGATGTCCGGTAACTTCCAGATCCCCATCGAGCTTGATGATCAAGAGAAGACAACTTTCACCTGCCCGTTCGGTACGTTTGCTTATCGTCGTATTCGTTTTGGTTTATGTAATGCTCCCGCTACCTTTCAGAGATGCATGCTTGCTATATTTGGAGATCTGGTAGAGAATGTGGTGGAGGTATTCATGGACGACTTCTCCGTCTATGGAGATTCATTTTCAAAATGCCTGGCTAATCCGGACAAGGTGCTAGCTCGTTGTGAGGAAACCAACCCAGCTCTTAGTTGGGAGAAATGTCACTTCATGGTTACCGAAGGTATTGTTCTGGGCCATAGGATCTCTAAGACCGGTATAGAAGTTGATCGTGCCAAGCTTGAGACCATCGCCAGCTTACCACCGCCGACCTCAGTTAAGACAGTTCGAAGTTTCCTTGGTCATGCTGGATTCTACCGAAGATTCATCTGAGATTTCTCCAAGATCACTCTTCCAATGACGAAGCTTCTTGAAAAAGATGTTCCTTTCGTTTTGATAATGCCTGTCTTGAAGCCTTTGAAACTTTGAAGACTCAACTCACCACCGCACCGATCCTTACAGCACCAGATTGGAGTCTTCCATTCGAGATTATGTGCGATGCTAGCAACTTCGCCGTTGGCGCAGTTCTTGGTCAGAGGAAGGAGAAGAGATTTCATCCTATTTACTTTGCTAGCAAGACACTCAATGATGATCAGAGAAACTACACTACTACGGAGAAAGAGCTTCTGGCCATCGTTTTCTCCTTTGACAAGTTCAGACAGTATCTTGTTCTTTCACATACCATTGTCTACACAGATCATGCTGCCCTGCGCCATCTATTAGCCAATCAGGACTCAAAGCCACGTCTCATCCGATGGATCCTTCTCCTCCAAGAGTTTGACATAGAAATTAAAGACAAGAAAGGAGCAGAGAACTTAGCGGCGGATCATCTCTCCCGACTGGAGGAAGCACAAATAGGTAAGTCTACTACCCCTATCAATGACTCCTTCCCTGACGAGCTGTTGCGTGTTGAAACGTATGAACAGGTTAACAGCATAGCTATCGAGCCCTGGGCAATCCCTCACGCTCAAGATCTGAGTAATGCAACCGACTCGGAAGAACCATGGTATGCAACCCTGGCTAATTACCTCTCTCACGATATTGTACCTCCTGAGCTGGATTTCAATGCACGTAAGAAGCTCTTTAAAGAAGCCAAGTCATACTTCTGGGATGAGCCCTTCTTATACCGCATCAGTATTGACGGAATGATTCGGAGATGTGTCTCTTACATCGAAGCAGCTGACATTATGCGCAAATGCCATGAAGGACAGTTCGGAGGACACTTCGGAGGCAACCGCACTGCGAGAAAGGTACTCGAAACAGGTTTTTATTGGCCTTCAATCTTTAGTGATTGTGATGCTTTTGCTCGACGTTGTGATGCGTGCCAGCGATCAGGTAACATCTCTAACCGTAATGAGATGCCCCAAATTGTTTCTTTAACTGTTGAAATTTTTGATGTTTGGGGATTTGATTTTATGGGTCCGTTCACACCCTCCAACGGAAACAAGTACATTCTTGTAGCCGTTGATTATGTTTCTAAGTGGGCCGAAGCTGAAGCTCTACCCAGTAATGATTCAAGAGTGGTGGGTCGGTTCCTTACCCATCTTTTCAAGCGTTTTGGTTCACCGCGCTTCATCATAAGCGATAGGGGTACCCACTTCCATGGACAATTCGACCGGGTGTGCAAACGCTTCGGCGTCACCCACCGTACGTCCACAGCTTATCATCCTCAAGCGAATGCTCAAGCGGAAGTGACGAACCGTGAGCTCAAGCGGATTCTTGATAGGACAGTTGGCCGGTCCCACAAAGACTGGTCATCTAAGCTCAATGATGCCTTATGGGCTTATCGAACTTCCTACAAGACTCCCATCGGTACCTGATGACACTCGATTTGACGTGATTATCAGCCTCATTTAAGTGACATTTCTTTGCTTAAGACATGGTTTTTAGGGTAGAATAATGAATATTCAATCGATTGCCCTATCTCGTGCCATTTGTGTTAGCTTGGCCCGTTTCGGGACTATTTGATGGTTTTCTAGTGTTTTTATGTTAGCATAGGTTTTTGCCATCGAATAAGTAACCAAGGACGTTTCTAAGGCGTTGGAATCTCGAAGGATTACACCGGGATCGAGCAAAGGAGTTAATCAAAGTTCAAACAAATTTCTGCCCGGTTTACAAAGGAATTTTCGGCGAAAGCGTTGAGTTTTTGAACCGAGAATGAAGTCCAGGAGAATCAGCCGGAGGTCCCTTCATTTGCAAAGGAATTTTCGCCGAAAATACACTAGGATTTTCGGTGAAAAATCAGAAGAATCCGGACTGATTAGGGTTAAGTATAAATACTTAACCCGGCGGCCCAAAAACAGATACCTGATAACAGAACACATAATATCATTCATAATTACGTTTTCCAAGGATTCTCTGGAGTTCTGAGCGAAGAGTTAGAGTTCGAAGAGCCGGAAAGAGATCGTGACGCCATCCCTTTCATCTCGGAGAACCGGAGCTAGGAGTGTAGTTTACCGAAGATCGAAGTCTGTCAGAGTCGTCTAAATTAGGTTTTTCAGATTCTTTTATGTTCTTCCTCTGAATGATGAACTCTTTCTTTGTCTTAGATTCTTTTGTGTTAAACATGAGTAGCTAAACTCGTTAGAGCTTAGACTAGATGAACCCTAAGTGACCCAGGGCTTTAAAGAGGTCAAGGATCGGCGGTGATTAGATTCGAAATTCAATCAGTTCTTTTTCATGTTTGATTTGTTCTTCCTTGTTCATGTTTCTTGTCTGGATTGATCACCTAGATTAGATTCTTGTTAAGCTAAGGATAGAAGCGAACGCTCGCCTTACTTTAGAACATCGAATTGAACAATTAACCTTATAATTGGAGCGTGCCTTTCGTAGGAACCGGTTAGGGTTAATCCACTGCATGAGTAACTCATTAATCATTAGTAATTACACCAGTTAATTAAGTCATTGCGAGAGGCGACCGTACCCAGGCGGCTAGTTAATCTTGGTAGTTAGAACGGATAGAGCGAACGTTCGCCGGTCTTAAACCTAAGGGTAAGGAGTTATGGTGGTGTCTTAGTAATTGATTGAATGAGAATCGAAATCCGCTGATCTGTTGATTGCCAATGCTCTGGGGAACGAAGGGGATTCAAAGTCTAAGTTCGTTTGTCATCTCTGTTTTCAAACCCTAATCTCCAATCTGCTTTAGTTTAATTTGTTTTAATTTCTCTGCATTTCCTAGAATTAGAAGTCGTGGAACTCACACCACGCACAACTTGTTTGCATTCGAGTATTTTGCCAGTTTTGAAGTAGTCAATCTTAGAAGACCCTCGGAATACGATCTGCTTAGCTTTTAGCTTTGTAGTATTTGATCACTGTTCTGCAGCGCATCAAATTGGTGCCATTGCCGGGGACCTTCTTTTGATTGTTCGAAAGAAGAACTGGCAATTTATTCTTCTATTTCCATCTTTCATTTTATCCACCCACTTCGATTTTACGCCGGTATGTTTGCTTTTGTTGCTTGTAGGCTGTTCTACAGGTTTATGAACCGCTCGATCACTCATTCTCAGTTTAAGCCGGGTAATTCTACTCCGCCAAAGAAACCGCGAGCTCAGAAGCAAGTCATAATCATTCCGCCTACACCACCTATCCCTAATCAGATTGAGGAGTTGAAGGAGAACTCCTCATCTTCATCTGTTTCATCCACTACTTCAGATTCACCACCACATTCTCCTCCCGTATTAGCTGCTCAGCGCACCATAACAGATTACTGTAGACCAATTGCGACTAACTTTCGAGCTAGCATCGTCGTGCCACACAACGATGACGACCCTGACTATGAGATCACAATTTCCTTCCTGACCATGGTCTCTAAGAATCTTCGATTCGAAGGGAAGCCGCAAGAAAACCCCCGCACACATTTGGCGAACTTCCTACACATGTGCGAGACGTTTAAGAGTGGGAATCTCGGTAAGAACAATCTTTGCTTGCGAGTATTCCCATTCTCTCTTAAAGGCAACGCCAAGGTATGGCTCGGCTCGAGACCACCTGGCTACTACACTGACTGGGATAATCTAGCTCAAGACTACATAGAGGAATACTATCCCCCTTCAAGAACAACATTCTACAAGGATAGCATCGCTAGATTCTCTCAGAAGGAAGGAGTAAGCTTATACGAAGCTTGGAACGAATTCTAAGAGCCTCTCTCTGAATCCCCTCATCATGGATTCAACCAGAGTCAGCTAGCCGAAATCTTTGCCCAAGGTATGAATGAGGAAACGGCTGAATGGGTCAACATTTTAGCTAAGGGCAACTGCACAGCACTTGAACTAGAAGCTGCTCTACTTCACTTTGCAGCCTGCGCATCTAAGTCCAGAAATAGGGAGAGACAGTTTGAAGCAGTCGGGAGCCAACCGAGTTGTGAAGAGTAGATTAAGATTGGGGTGCAGAAACACATGGAAGAGATCTTCAGAACGGCTAACAACTGGTCTAGAGAGGAAGTTAATTTCATTGATCAAGGCTTCACCAAGGATCAAAGAGGCTACCCCGACTACCATCAGTTCAGAACACCTCCTCATCAACAGGGAAGCTTCCCTGCGCGTCCTCCTCACAACTTTGGGCTCTACCAGAGTCAGAATCAACGCTGGGACAATAGTTATCAAGATCCTCCCAGATTCACCAGTGCACAACATCCTCAGAATTTTACGTCTGAAGACATGTGGGAGAGGAAACTAGCCCAGAAGTTTGATCTGATTGCAGCACGGCTTAAGGATCACAAAGAAAAGTTTAAAGCCCAAGACGCTTTTAACCCAGGACAGATCGCACAAGGACAGAGAATAGAGAGCATGACAAATAAAGTTGCTAGCTTGTTAGCCAACTTTCCTCTCTTCAACCAGGCGCCGTCTCAAAACGACTCCTCCATGAAGAACGAGCAAGCTAAAGTCATCACAACCAGGAGCAGTGAGCAGAACAGCCTGGAGAAGAAGAAGGGAGCACTATCCGTTCTCTCTACGGGAGAGTGTTCAACTATCGTCTCTCAATCACCACCCATACCTATCCCAGCTAAGTGCTCTGATCCTGGTCCTTTTACTTTACCTTTAATCATTAATGGTATTGAAATTGAGCGTAGTTTGGTTGACCTAGGTGCGTCTATAAATGTCATGCCTAAGTGTTTATATAAGAATCTGAACCTAGGTGAATTACAACCTGCTAGCATGCATGTAGTGTTCGCCAACAGAACTCTAAAAGAACCTAGAGGAATAATCAAGGATGTAATCACTTGTTGTGGCCCTTTCCGATTTTTCGCTGATTACGTAGTAATGGATACTCAAGAGACATATTCTACCCTTCTCTTAGGCCGGCCATTTATGGCGACAGCCGACATTAACATTAATGTTCCAAATGGTTCGTTAACATTAAAGGTTAGGAAGGATACTGCAACATTCCGTCTCAAGGATGGCATGAAATACATTCCTAAGGGAGAAGCACATTGTTTATCCGTTGAAACTGTGGAGTTGGCCTCGGTCAACTTCATTACTGACATCTCCTCTAGTGTTCCTAGATCGATTGTTGCTGCAGATATTGAACAGGGTATTAAGAAGAAGCCAGAAATTTCAGTTCAGAAGCTGCCCAAGAAGAAGAAGGAACTGCAAGCCTCTTCTAAGCCACCGAGCACTAAATCGAGCAAGATGACGAAGAACCAAATGGTCTGGAGGCCAAAAATTCCGCCGTCTTCCACCGAGCCAGCTGCACCATCAAATCATTCCGAGAAACCGGCACCGGAACAAGTATGGAGGGAGAAGCCGAAAGCATCTCCTAAGGAAGTACTGACGATCACCGATCCTGGTGATACCAAGCCGGAGATAAAAGAAAAGACGAAGCCGACAGTCCTCATTCCTTCCATCGTAACACTCAAGAAGGATGACCTCTCTAGAGAGCTGTTCGGACCGTTCAAGATCATTGATCATTTTCCCGATGGACGTACCAAGCTCTTGCATGCGAACGGGAAGAGATTCACGCTTACCGGAGAAGTCCCGAAGCTGTACTTCATGAACTCCGACGCGATCGTTAAGGAGAATCTGATTTGGGATGTCTCCTAATACCGTCCAGGTATCGTCCAGCTCAAGGACGTTAATAAAGAGCGCTTCGTGGGAGGCAACCCACGGCTGGAGTCCGTTTTTAATTTTTGTCAAACTTAGTGTTTTAGAGTCGGCTCGGGGGAGCCAAAAGTGTCAGTTTGTTTGTTTTCTTATTTTTCGTGTAGAGTCTGTGTGTCATAGAGTCAGTCGCAAGTTGATTGAGAATGTTCCGAGTTTTTTGGATTTAACTGTGATTTTCTGAATTTGGCCGGATTTGCGAAAATATTTTCACCCGAGTAGTTCAAAATTTTCGACGAAATCACCCCTATTTTCGGCGAAATCACCTTTGGAATTTTCAAACCCGGTCTCCTGTTTCATATTTTTGGTTCGAAAAGTTGAGTGTTTTCGGCGAAAAATCTATATGACAACCGGCAGTGATTTTAACTCTTAATTTCGGCGAAAACATATGAGTGTTTTCGGCAAAATGATCTTTGAAAACCGCCAGTGCATTTGAACAAAAAATTTCGGTGAAAACCCCCTATTCTTTTCGTCGAAAATCTCTTTGGAAATGAGCCAAAAATCCCACTTAAAAATCCGGTCTTATCCTCTCTCTCCCCACTTGCCATTTTCGAACTGAAAAACAAAACACCCCCCTCTGTTTTCGAAACCCGACCGCCACCCTTTTGAAACTGCCGCCGCCGCCGTTAGCCGCCGCCGCCACCATTGCCGACCGCCGCCGCTCAACTCCCCTCTTCCTTCCGATCATTTTGAGCCCTAGAACGTTCGAATCGGAGCTCTACAGCTCCAGTTCACCGAAACCCTTGTTTTCAGAGTTTTCCACCGATTTCTCCCAAACCATTCGTTTTTAGCACCCATGGCTTCAAGGTAAGTTGTAGAACTTTTCAATACGAATCTTTTGACATATGGATTGCTGAATTTCGTCAGGGTTGACTTTTGGTTGACTTTTCGGTTTGCCTCATTTGCGTACCGACTGATTTCGTGTGAACTAGGTTAGCTGAACTTGTAGAACTGTTCTAGCATGCTTAGGGAGTTTCGTGCTTAATTTCCATATCATTTGATCAAGTGCTGCTATGCATACGATTGATTCTTTGTTATGTTGACTTGTGAGAAATGTCGGTTTGACCATGAACTGTTTTTGATCATTTGGCTGCTGTATGTGCTCATTCTAGTTCAGATTATCGTGTTTGCCATTTGAGATCATATTTTACCGTCGTTATCCAGCTTGTGACAGTCTTGCCATGATTAGTGTTCATTATGCTATAGTGTTGACATTCTGAATATCGGTTTGACTCTTTGAACTCTGATTGTGCTTATCCGATTCTGGCTATTTCTAAGCATGTATTTTACTGTCTATGATTACCGGTTACTCTGCTTTGCTTACCCCCACTCGGTTTTCCTCATTTCTTTGTGAAATTGAGTTTTTCTACTAAGTGTGCGGTAGGGTTTTAGTTTCACTAATCTGGTTTCATTCTGGTTTTAGGAACACCACTTATGAGCGCAGGACTAAGGCGCGACTTGATGGCACCTCGAGCTCCGGAGCTGCCGCCCCCGTCACACCTGCCGTTCTGGGCCCTCCACCCGCACTACCTCGCCGGGCTGGATACCATCGCACTCTAGCTCGTCTCCCTGACTTCTACTTCGAGTGCTTCCAGAAGATCCAGCACATCCGTGGAGCTGACGTGCGCCCTCTTTCCATGGATTCCCTCTTCGAGCACGACGAGGACTACCACCGGAATGTGCATGACGCCCTAGCACCGGCAGGCCTCCTGGAGCTGACCACCATAGCTGCCAATTTCCCAGACATCTCCCTCCAGGAGTTCTGGGTGACCTTTGATCTGGATGAGCACAAGAGGAATCAGCGCCAGAAGGTTGTGACCTTCTATCTTGGTGGGGTATACAAGCAGCTCACTTACGATGAGTTTGCTGCTTCATCTTGGCATCCCCTACGAGCATTATCACGACCATCACCTCGGCTGGGGCGACGATGATGACGACGAGGAGTACCACGCCCTCTGGAGCCATATGACCGGAGTGCCTGGTGATCGCCTCACGGGCCATGACTCAGTTAAGTCCCTCTCTCACCCACTCTTTAAATTTATTCATGTGGTTTGGCGTTGATCGCTTTTGTATGTTCCAGACAAGGATCGCCACCATATCCTCAAGGAGGAGCTTATGCTTCTTCGAGCCATCCGAGAGAGCTACCCTCTCCACCCCGGTTGGGTGTTGGCTCGCATCTTCCGCCAGAAGACTAAGAGGCGGACGCCACCTCGCAGACTCCTGGGAGGTAACTTCATAGGTCAGCTCATCATCTCCTTCGGCATCAGCCATGAATATGGCCCGAACATTCCACGACGCCACGTTAGCACCTTGGAGGAGACTTAGCGGTTGAGTACGACTTAGAGCTGGACCTCAGTCCCCATGTGGCAGCAGATCCTCCACTCCAGCCTGTGGTCGAGTCGGAGGAAGAAGATGATGCTGAGCAGCAACAGCCCCAGCCCTCGCCAGAATTCCAAGATTATATACCCTCGCCACACCATCAGGCGGGGTATGCACACCAGTCGCCACCACACATTCCCGATCCATACCAGGCGCCGACCCATCAGCCTCGACACCACCCCGCGGATGTTGGTGAGTTGTATGAGCGCCTGCAGGAGTGGCGCATCGCCGACAACGCCACTCAGGAGGCGAGATGGACTATTATGTAGCAGCATATGCGCCGAGCCGACAGGCGGTATGAGGCACAGCTGGCGTGGCAACGTCAGATCGGCGAGCACCTCCACTTTCCACCCCCCGACGCCCCTGACCAGCCATGATCAGGTGGTGTCCTTTTCCTTGTCCTTTTCCTTGTCCTATCTTTTTATTTATTCTTTTCGGATTTCGATCCAACTTTTTTCTGTGTGGATCCGGGGCACTTGTCCCGATTTCCTTTTTATGTTTCATTTGTTTTTGTTTTGTAGGCAGTTGGGAGATTCCCTTTGCTTCGCTTTGGTAGATTCCCTCCGCTCCGAGGACCCGTGCTCATCCCCTACGCCAATCATCTCGGTCCAGGTTCTTCTACTTCACTCTGAACTCTAGAATTAGTCTTGTGAGGACACAGTCCGATTTAAGTGTGGGGTAGGATGCTAGAGAACCTTGCATGAACTTGATTGCCCTTGAATTGTTTTTGTGTGCCTCGTGATTCCATTCCAGTCTCTCTAGCATTAGAATGGCTCAGTTCTTGATTTTTGATGTTAAGTTGTTGTTCAACCCTCATAATGATGCTTAGACTGCTTAACCTAGAACTTGAGAACCAACTTGTAAATTTTGATGCTAAATTGCCTGGTCAGAACAGAATTTTAAAATCACACTTGTAGTTTGTAGCCTTGATTGCATGAAAATGACCGAATCCGACTAGCAAACCAACTGTGAGCTTTTGATCCATTGCACGTAACTTGCAATTTTAATTCTTTCTGAGTGATTTTCTGTTTGCTTGAATAAGTTAGAATTTGCGTGAGACCTACTCGAGACCACACGATGACACGAGTTCTAGAAGGATAGGGGCACCTAGATTCAGCTACTAAGCCAGATAGCCTACCAAACGATAAATCCACTAGGTTTAGACCCTTGAGCTTGGCCTGTTCTTTCGGTTCGAATATACATTACAGCTATTTCCCATTTCTTTCATTCCCCGTTGATCCCCTGTGGTTGTAGTTCTAGATTGACCTACTGGAAGTCGGTTTGTGGTAACCTGCCTATAGCCATTAAACAGGTGGTCTTAGCTAATATGTCCAGACGTGTAAATCCCTCTAGCAACTGAAAGAAAAATCGGCACAAAGAAAAAAAAGTAAAGTAAGAAAAGAAAGAAAATTTCGAAAAAAAGTGAAGAAAAAGAAAAGTTTCAAAGTTTCTAGTTCAATAAAACGTTCTTCTCCCTACAAATGGAAGAACGAAGTCAAAAGAAAAGTTCAAAAGAAAAGAAAAAAAATCGTGTAAAGAAAAAGAATAAGTGCTAGGTTGCTTGAGGGTATCATAGGACGAGCGTTCATCATTCCACCCATGTTTGGTTAGACGGTAGGAAGCCATAGATTAGATTCGTGGGAAGTTAGTCGAAAGCTACACCGCACAAAGCCATCATCATACATTCCCATCATCCATCGCATCATAAACCCAAGTAGTGTAGAATTCATTACGGTCCTAGCAGGGAAGTCCTGCTTGACTAGATACTCGTGTTGTCACAGTGGTGGAGATGTGGTCGAAATGCAAACCTATGACAGAATTCGGTAACAGAAAATGATCGAGAGCAGAAACATGTCCTTAAACACAGAGAGCGAGAGTTCCCATTGTACTATATATATCCTGTGTGAGGAGTCTGGTCGGTGAGGTCAAATTCGTGCATAATTGGTTGCTAATTACTTGTCGTGTGCAGTTTATTAGTGAGACCAGGTAGTTTGGCTGATCTGTATGCATGTTAGGTTTCTTGTTCTAGGATCGATCTGTCTAATAATTCATTGTGTTTGATTGAGCTCCAATTTAATCGATCTTATCATTTGTGAACATGATCGTTTCTATTCAGTTTGCTTGAGGACAAGCAAAAGCTTAAGTGTGGGGTATTTGATGACACTCGATTTGACGTGATTATCAGCCTCATTTAAGCGACATTTCTTTGCTTAAGACATGGTTTTTAGGGTAGAATAATGAATATTCAATCGATTGCCCTATCTCGTGCCATTTGTGTTACCTTGGCCCGTTTCGGGTCTATTTGATGGTTTTCTAGTGTTTTTATGTTATCACAGGTTTTTGCCATCAAATAAGTAACCAAGGACGTGTCTAAGGCGTTGGAATCTCGAAGGATTACACCGGGATCGATCAAAGGAGTTAATCAAAGTTCAAACAAATTCCTGCCCGATTTACAAAGGAATTTTCGTCGAAAATACACTAGGATTTTCGGCGAAAATATCAGCACAAATCGACTGCCGCCAGCTGAAGGAATTTTCGGCGAAAGCATTGAGTTTTTGAACCGAGAATGAAGTCCAGGAGAATCAGCCGGAGGTCCCTTCATTTGCAAAGGAATTTTCACCGAAAATACACTAGGATTTTCGGCGAAAATATCAGAAGATATCCGGACTGATTAGGGTTAAGTATAAATACTTAACCCGACGGCCCAAAAACAGATACCTGATAGCAGAACACATAATATCATTCATAATTACGTTTTCCAATGATTCTCTGGAGTTTTGGAGCGAAGAGTTAGAGTTCGAAGAGCCGGAAAGAGATCGTGACGCCATCCCTTTCATCTCAGAGAACCGGAGCTAGGAGTGTAGTTTACCGAAGATCGAAGTCTGTCAGAGTCGTCTAAATTAGGTTTTTCAGATTCTTTTCTGTTCTTCCTCTGGATGATGAACTCTTTCTTTGTCTTAGATTATTTTGTGATAAACATGAGTAGCTAAACTCGTTACAGCTTAGACTAGATGAACCCTAAGTGACCCAAGGCTTTAAAGCGGTCACGGATCGGCGGTGATTAGATTCAAAATTCAATCAGTTCTTTTTCATGTTTGATTTGTTCTTCCTTGTTCATGTTTCTTGTCTGGATTGATCACCTAGATTAGATTCTTGTTAAGCTAAGGATAGAAGCGAACGCTCGCCTTACTTTAGAACATCGAATTGAACAATTAACCTTAAAATTGGAGCGTGCCTTTCGTAGGAACCGGTTAGGGTTAATCCACTGCAAGAGTAACTCATTAATCATTAGTAATTACACCAGTTAATTAAGTCGTTGCGAGAGGCGACCGTACCCGGGCGGCTAGTTAATCTTGGTAGTTAGAACGGATAGAGTGAACGTTCGCCGGTCTTAAACCTAAGGGTAAGGAGTTATGGTGGTGTCTTAGTAATTGATTGAATGAGAATCGAAATCCGCTGATCTGTTGATTGCCAATGCTCTGGGGAACGAAGGGGATTCAAAGTCTAAGTTCGTTTGTCATCTCTGTTTTCAAACCCTAATCTCCAATCTGCTTTAGTTTAATTTGTTTTAATTTCTCTGCATTTCCTAGAATTAGAAGTCGTGGAACTCACACCACGCACAACTTGTTTGCATTCGAGTATTTTGCCAGTTTTGAAGTAGTCAATCTTAGAAGACCCTCGAAATACGATCTGCTTAGCTTTTAGCTTTGTAGTATATGATCACTGTTCTGCAGCTCATCAGTACCTCACCGTATCAGCTGGTCTATGGCAAGGCATGTCATTTGCTAGTTGAGCTTGAGCACAAGGCATTATGGGCTAACAAAGAGTTGAACATGAGCTATGCAGTAGCAGGTAATATGCGTCACGACCAGATCGCTGAGCTTGAGGAGCACCGACTCCACGCATATGAGAGCACGAAGTTATACAAAGAGCGCACAAAGAAAATTCATGACTCTCAATTGAAGACGATCAAGCAGTTCTACCCCGGAGATGAAGTCCTCTTATATAACTCTCGATTGAAGCTATTCCCGGGTAAACTGAAGTCCCGTTGGTCCGACCCTTATACGAGGTGCGGCAGGCATCGTTAGGCAGTGTCCTAATCAAATTGCATGATCAGAAGCCGTTTATGGTCACCGGGCATAGGCTCAAGAAGTATCTACAAGGACTAGCTGTCTCCTCCATCGACGTGCACTACTTTGCTTTAGAATCATGACACAAATCCAGGTATCGTCTGGCTCACGGACGTTAAACAAGAGCGCTTCGTGGGAGGCAACCCACGGCTGGAGTCAGTTACTTTCGTTTCGAGTTGTTCTATTTTAAAACCCCTTCTTAAAAAAAATAAAAAATGAAAAATGCCGCCATTTTCAAGATCATTTTCGGCAAAAATTCAACCATATTTTCGCCGAAAATTCCTATTTACAACCGACCTGTTTCTCCTGTTTCAACTTCTCGACCGAAAATTCCCTCACTTTTCGTCGAACCGGATGTTGATTTTACAAGAAATTTTCGCCGAAAATTTCCAATTATTTTCGCCGAAAATCTTGTGTCTTCCGCCGACTATTTATACCGGTTTCGACTTCTGATTTTCGCCACCCCCATCCGAAAACTTCACACAAAAACAAACTCTCTCTCTCTATTCGCCGTCCAGCCCGCCGCCGCCTCCTTGTTCATCGACCGGCCGCCGCCGCCCTTCTCCCTTGCCTAGCCCTCGGTTCAAACCCTAGAATCGGAGCTCCACGGCTCCGGTTCCTCCCGACCTATTTTTCAAGCTCTTTTCGTCGTTTTCCCGAATTTCCAATCGTTTTCTCGAGTCATGTCTTCATGGTTAGTTGTTCAGCTCTTGATTGTGAATCTTTTGGCTTTTTGACTTTCGGTTTTTGGCATGGTTGACTATGGTTGACTTTTTGGTTCTCCCTCAATTTCATGATTGCTATGTCGGTGTCAATTGGCTAGGTTCTGGCATTTCTTTGTGACGTTTTACGGCTCGTGACTTGTTGTCTGTGCGATTGTGTTAATGAATCATTCCACTCCTCATGCTTGCTTAATTGATTGACAGTTCTTTGCTGCTATATCTCGATTCGGTGGTCTCTCGGTTAATTTGCTTGCCCCACTTGTCAACTTAAGTGTGGGGTAGGATTCTTGTCATCTGATGATGGTCTTCCCTGAGTTGTGTTTTACAGGGCTCCCAAATGTTTTAAGACCACCAGTGCAGATAGAGCGCAGCGGTCCTCAGCCCGCCCGAACCGGACCACATCCTCCCGACCACCCGCACCAGCTACACCAACATCGACGGCTGTAGCCATCGTCCCCGAGGATGCACCAACCCCTGTGACTCCTGTCTCATCTATTCCTGCACCTACCAATGGGGCCCTACATCCTTTCATCGTAGCCCTGGAGCCGCACCAGCTAGAGGTCTTTCAGAAGATCAAAGACATTCCCCCGGCTAAGGTGGCAGTTCTTTCTCTAGACAGTCTCAAGGCGCACAATCCGGCTTAGCACTCCACCGTCGACACCACCCTTCATAAAGCCGGTTTACGAGTGCTGACCGCTCATAGTTCCCCATACCCGCTTGTCGCTCTTCAAGAATTCTGGAGTTCATTCCAGCGCCTCACCCCGAAGCCCATACGTGAACAGAAATTCGTTTCATTTCACCTCGGTGGTGTTCTCCACTAGAAGTCCATTCAAGAGTTCGGCCACCTGCTGGATCCGCACGTCAACCTCAATACAACATCCACTAGCTTCAAGGACACATACTACATCACGAGTGCTCCTTACCCAGAAGTGTGGAGATGGGCTTCCTGCGAAGATGAGATCTCACCTATCGTCAACCCCACGGTCGGTGACATCTTTCACCCTTTTCTTAAATTCTTGCATTATGTTTGGGTGCAATCTCTGTGTTATTGCAGCAAGACGAGCCGTCACCATGTTTCTTTGGAGGAGCTCGTATTATTCCGTGCTATAGACGAGGATGCCAACCTGCATCCCGGATGGTGGCTTGCACGATTCTTTCACAATCGCACTACCACCAAGAAGCTTCCTTCTGAGCTTCCAGGGGGACCTTTCATTTCAATTCGGATCAACAATCTCATGCTTGGTGACAAATGGGGCCCCGACATTCCTCATGTCCCGGTTGAGCATATAGGTGCTGAACTCGCCATAGCACGGGGCATCGACCTTTCAGCGGATTTTTAGCATTGCAAGTCGCTCCCTCACCGCATTCCCCAGTCAGTTGAACGCCCGCCATCGTGAGCACTAATCACCGCAGAGATGAATGAGAGGCTGGCGCGTATTGAGAAGTGGCAGCTAGACTACTCGGCTAGTTCGCTTCAATGGCAGAAGGACCGGGCAGCACATGAGGAGACCCAGAACACCACCACAGGGATGATATCGCATGGCGACAGCAGCTGGAGCAGCGGCTTGGCATTTCACCTCTCCCGACCCCGCCTCCACCCCCACCCTCGGAACAGTGATCAGGTTGTTTCTATCCTTTCCATTTCTTTTCTTTCTTCTTTTCGGATCTCTATCCACTTTTATTCTGTGTGGATTCGGTTCACTTGTCCCGGTATCCTTTTGTTCTTTTTGTTGTTTGTGTTTTGTAGGATCTTGAGTAGCTGCTTCGCTCCGCCCGGACTCTTCGTGCTCGCCCGCTACACCACCCATCACCCTCCAGGTTCTTCGTATCTCTCTACTTTAGTTTGGTCCTGTGAGGACACAGAACAGTCTAAGTGTGGGGTAGGATGTTAGAAAACCATGCATGATCATGATTGCCTTTATCTTTGTGTGCCTCGTGATTCCTGTCCAGTCACTCTAGCATAGAATTGCTCAATTCTTGACTTTTGATGTTAAATTGACTTCAATTTTGAACAATGACGTCTAGACTGTTCCACTTAGAACCTGTAACCAACGTGTTGGCACTGAAATCTAATGAGTCTAGGTCAGAACAGATCATAAATCACTTCTGTAGTTGAAACTTGAATAAATTTAATCAATTGACTTGTTAATAACAAAGCTCGATAACACCATTCTAAGATGATAAATGCTAGCTTCTTCCATGTTTTTCACTCCATATTTGATCACCTGTGATTGTGGCTTGAGATTAGACGGAAATCCAATTCGAAATCTTGTGTAAAAAGTTATAACTAGCTAGGACCAAGTGGCAAAAATGTTGAATCAAGTAATTGAGTTGTGCAAGTTAATGCTAAGTTCTTTAAAGTGCGGAAAATAAAGCTAGGCAAGCCCGACACCTAAGTGAAGTGTTCGGGTTGAGCACTAGCATAGGCACAAATACTATGAGCTAGGCAGGTCCAACACCTAAGTGAAGTGTTTGGTATCGAGCACTAGTATGCAGTAAATCAATTGTAGAAGTTTGAAACTTGAAATAAATTGTTGTTTAAATCGGTCCTAGCTAGAACATGTAACGTACAGATCTAGAAACGGATGAAGTCGAGTCGATTGCCACGTCACTTTTCCTACCTCCGCATCCACATCATGGCTAGAGCTTAAAGTCTTTTTTGATTAGAATTGGTGTTATCGTAGTCGGTTAACTATGATTAATTATTTTGCCAATAAATGAGCTTTGTTAAAACCATTACTTGAAGTGTGCAGAAGCTAGTGAGATCGAAAACTTGTTTGGTTGATGTTCTTGCATGTGGAGGTCACTTTTTCTACGTGGAACAGTCTAAACCAAATCGTCAGAATTGAATCTTAGTTTAATCTCATGTCATTTGTGAATTTGGGTGTGATCTAATTCAGTTTGCTTGAGGACAAGCAAAAGCTTAAGTGTGGGGTATTTTGATGACACTCAAACTGACGTGATTATCAGCCTCATTTAAGCGACATTTCATTGCTTAAGACACGGTTTTGAGGGTAGAATAGTGAATATTCACTCAATCGATCCATATTATGCCTTTTGTGTTACCTTGGCCCATTTCGGGTCTATTTGATGATTTTCTAGTATTTTTGTGTTAGCACAGGTGTTCGCCATCAAATGTGGTAGTCAAGGACGTGTCTAAGGCACTGGAACCCCGAGGAATCACACCCGAATCAACCAGAAAAGTCATTCAACCCAAAAGAATTCCTGCCCCATTTACACATATATTTTCGGCGAAAATACTCTTGGGTTTTCGCCGAAATTGGAAGAAGAAATCCACTGTCCCGATCAAGAAGAAGTTTTAAGCGAAACAGACGGGATCGAGTGACATTTGAACAGATATTTTCACCGAAAATATCCATGGATTTTTGGCGAAAATCCCAGTGGAAAAGCAGAAATCGCCGATTAGGTATAAATACTGAAACATGCGGCTTAATAAGGGAGATCACAATTTTTACAAACACACGGGACGAAAAATCCCAAGACTGAGAAATAGAGAGAACGAGTGGATAGAGTTCGAGGAGCTAGGAACGGATCGTGACGCCATCCATCTCGGAGAGCCAGTGCTAGGAGTTGAAAATCCAGGAGATTGAAGCTGCCAGGAGTCGTCGAAATTAGGTTTTATAGTTCTTCTCTGTCTTTCCTATCTGAGATGTATTCTTTGTCTGGTTTCGATTCTTCTGTATTGAATATGAGTAGCTGAACTCATATAGATTAGATTAGATGAACCATAAGTGACCCAGGGCTTTAAAGCGGTCACGGATCGGCGGTGATTAGATTCGAAATTCATTCAGTTTCTTCTTCATGTTTGACTTGTTCTTTGTTCTTTGTGTTTCTTGTCTGGTTTGGCCACCTAGATTAGATTCTTGTTAAGCTAAGGATAGATGCGAACGCTCACCTTACTTTAGAACATCAAGTTGAACAATTAACCTTATAATTGGAGTGTGCCTTTCGTAGGAACCGATTAGGGTTGATCCATTGCAAGAGTAACTCATAAATCGTTAGAATTTGCACCAGTTAAGTTAAGTCGTTGCGAGAGGCGACCGTACCCGGGCGACTAATTAATCGTGGTAGCTAGATCGGATAGAGCGAACGTTCGCCAGTCTTAAACCTAAGGGTCAGGAGTTATAGTGGTGTCTGAGAGCTGAATGAACTAGAATCGGAAACTGCTGATCTGTTGATTGCCTATGCTCTGGTGATCTAAGGGGGATTCAAAATCTAAGCTTGTCTGTCTTCTGTTTTAGTCAATCAATCAATCGTTATTCACTTTAATTTCATTTCAACCTGTCTTTGCATTTCTAGTATAGAAGTCGTGGAACTCACACCACGCACTAAGTGTTTTTAACCTTGAATTTAAATTGCCAACACATTTGAGTAAGGACGTAGAGGAGACCCGTGGAATACGATCTACCCTAGCTTCATAGCTTGGTAGTTATTTGATTGACCGCTATTCTGCAGATCATCAGTGTTACAAGGGTATTAGAGCTTGGTTTGGTATTTGATGAGTCCCATGTGCCCTGGACACGACCTGAGCCACCCTTGACCCGAAGCCAGACCAAGGCCTTCAAAGAACGACTCAACATATACACGAAGGCGTGGAGCAAGGGAGGACATGAGGAGGGTGCAGATAGGCTTGCTGACGTGTGAGATTTAACTCACAACAATCAAGGTCGTATTCCACGAGGGCTCTCTCAATAGCTAATACTCACACGGTTCATGGACGGTCTATTCTTTTGAAATTGATTTTAGTTTGGAAAGGAAATAAAAACATAAAAGAAACTACACAAGAAAGCAAATCAAAAGGGTGCAAAACAAAGATAAAGGAGGTTCACTTGGAAAGATAGGTTCATCATGCTCAAGAGGAACAAATGCACAAACAAGCCAAACATGATCGAGGTTGCAATCGAATGACCACGCAAATCCCTTCTATAGACTTAATGCACTCTCGTCGCACTAAATCCCTATCCTAGAACCACTCAACCTGCTCTCGCTCTCAAGCTAAGTGACTAAGGATGCATTAAAGGTGTTTGATGAAATGCCAAGCTACAAAACCCTCTCCTATGACTCTATGACCACTAGGCTAGACACCACACTCTCATGTCAATGTCCTAACACTAAGAGAATCATCAAAAGACTAATCAAAGTTCAATTGAATGAAAAACCTAATGCACACCAAGTGTTCGATAAAATGCACAAGTGAGAAATCATGCAACTATGGTTGAATTGAGATGATCTAATCTCTTAGAACACACTCCCTTCAATCCCTAGACCTACAATCCATGCAATCTAAGCACTCTCATGCATTACATCACAAATAATAGACCAAATCAAGCACATAACACAATTTGGAATTAACAACAAGTCTAGAGACTATCCTCTTACAATCCAAGATCAATCATGGCATATTTGTACAATCAACCTCTATCCTAGCACAACTAATCTATCAATCCAAGGAAACCTAAGAAATCAGCCACACATGGCCAAGGAAATGAAGGAAAGAGAAAGAAAGATGATCACCAAGAACACCATGGCAATCCTCCTCTTGCAAGCTCCTCTCCAAGGTTGTGGGCTTCAATCCAAGCTCCTCTACTTTGATTTGCACCTTGCCCTAGGGTTGTGGATTGGAGATGAAGAGAAAAGTATTTGAGAAGTTGAGAGAAAAGGGTTTTGAAGAAGTGTGTTGCTGAAAAATAATGAATTCCAATCCCTTAATTTTCATCCGCTTCACCTTTAAATAGCACGCCGGAATTGCCTGGTATTTTCGGCGTAAATTCTATAAGATTTTCGCCGAAAATGTCTTTGAAAAACACCGAACGGCTGGGCTTTTCTTCACAGATTTTCACCAAAAACTTTGAACTATTTTTGCCGAAAATTTCTTCTTAGATCGGAAGTTCGCCTTCTACTTAAGGTTTTCGGTTGAGAACTTAGAGTTCTCGCCGAAAACTCCTTAAGAAATGCTGTGCATTTTTCCCGATTTTGCAACGGTCATATCTCCTCCGTCCTAGCTCCGATTGACCTCCCGTTTGATCCTACGTGCTCCTTATCACCAGTACTTCAATGCCAAGACCTGAAAATGCAAAGAAAACAATTCTAAAAGACATAGAATTGGCCTCAAAGTGGAAACCGGACAACAAGATAGCACTTTGCATAAAACTTCAATAAAAGCATATAAATCATAGCAAAATGAGATCAAACATGGGAAATCCTTAGGCTAATCAAAGGCTTAAAATGCACCAAATATAGTCACATCACTTGCCAAGGGAGGGTAAACCCTCCTAGAAGTTAAGGGAACCTCCTAGGAACCATAGACGAATCGAGGAAAAGGAATGGCGCCACCACGGGCATTGATGCTAAGACCGGGTACCACCGCCGGCCCGAGCCGAGCAAAGCACCTGTTCGAGGCTCCTAATGGATACTGAAGGGCCTTAGGCTCAAAATCAGGCCTCAAGACATCCCCAAGACATGCTCTAACGATGGCCCAAAGTAGAAGTCAGAAGGCTTGGGTAGAACTCCGGAGATGGACCAAGTACAGGCGCCGGGCCTAGTCATCAAATGGCTTGGGCCTTTTCGATTTTCCAGCGGCCTTGGAAGCCCTAGAAGCATAGAAGCTCAGCCACCAGTCCCTGAAGGAGTTGGAGAATTTTCTGCGAAGATCCACCTATTTAGAAGGCTGCTCACCTAATCCGGGCCGGATTCGGAAAACACACCGGGAGCCGGATTAGGGTTTCTTTGGATTCTGCTGGATTCTGCTGGATTAGTTATTTAGGGGTTTACTTGCTACCAAAGACTCTTCTATTTTGTTTTTCTTTCTAGTGTCGGATAATTAGGAATCATTCGGTCCTTTTAGTGATCTAAATAGGACTGTTGTTTATTTTAATAATTTAGGAGTTAGAGTCTAAGGAGAATTCGTAGAGCTTGTTCACGAATTCCTCCCTATATATAGAGGTCGCCGGTCACCCTTTGTAATCACAACTTGAATTAATAAACCCCCTTTTTCAGAACTTTGTTCTTTTCCCTTCAAGCTTTTGCTCGTTGTTGCATCGCTTAAGGTTGTCTTATCATCAAGAGCATCCATCTCTTGACGTGGTGCCCTCGATTTGATACTTGTGGTTCCTAGCTCCCCTTATAGCTGGTGGGTCAAAGTCCTAATCCGCCCCAGTTCTGAAGGTTCAGCTCTTAGCTTGGAGATCAGCTTGTGGTGTTGAAGGGTCGTCTGCCCACGGTTCCAGCGGTTCACATCAGTTGGTATCAGAGCATGGTTCAACACTAGGACCAACTCTATCCCAGTTTCCAGGTTCACTCTTGGATCCATATCTTTACTTTTTGTTCTTAGAAAATTTGTTTCAAAAATCCCCATCTATTTCAATTTCTTGTATTAAGTTTTGTTGTAAGGCAAAGAAAAGCTGGTGGCCATCAAATTCATCAAGAAAAAATTCAAGAAGTTAAGAAAAACATAATGATTCAAAAACAAAGCAAGGCCACCCCTTGCCAAGTTCTTTTCGTTGTAAGAATATATTTAAGAAGAGGGGATAAAAAAATATAAGCTTTCGTTTCCCATAACCGACGCCACCACCGGTCCTACCACCTAGCTGATCTCTCCATCAAGAAGTACTTATTAGCTAAGGGAGGAAACCGAAGAGTTCAGGTCTGAGGTGCCACACGTTTGGTAAGTTGATACTTCGTAGCCTTGAAGAAACTTTCAACTGCTTGAAGATGAATTTTACTTGTTCTAATCTTTTTGAGTGTCACCCTTAAATTAAAACACGAGAGGTAAGATCAAGAGAGAGTGAGGTTCATTCGAGACACTTGAGAGGTCCTATTTCTTATTTTTGTTGTTTCTTACTAACCATTGCAGAAAAGAGCCTAGCTAAGCTAGAAGCCACGATCGAAAGCATCTCCCACATTCTAAGTCAAGTCCAAGCCACACTGGAAAGATTAGAATGGGAGGCCGGAATACTCCCAGTTCAGCGCTAGAGCAGCACCCGGCCCAGCATCAGCCCGGCGCCCAGCACCAGCGTCAGCTCCGGCAGAGCGCCTGACACCCGCGCCGGCACCGTGCCCAGCCTCAGCGTCAGTACCAGCCTAGCAGTCTGCGCCACCACCCGCCCACCACTTAGCGCCAGCACCCTGCATCAACATCACGCTGGTCCAGCACCAGACCAGTTCGGTGCCCAGCTCTACCCCGGATCGACACCCAATTCCCCCATCCGGCTCCAGCCCCGCGTTGAGCCGAAGCTCCACGCCTGAGCCACATGTCAACCCAACCCCGACAGAAGTGATCACGTGGTCATTGGCATGCGCCCTAGCTTAGGCCCCGGTGTTCCCTAGGCCCGAGCCCAAACCCGCACTTCAGACCAGCCCCGGAGCGCCACTCGGTCCCGATGCAGTCAGCCCCAGTACAAGCTCCCTGCCCAACCCCGGAGCCACACGTCCGATGAACCATGCCCGTCGGTTCTCCACGGTTTCCCGAAGGGTTCTTAGTGCTCAAGTTGTGGAAGAAGGTTTGGAGCAACGAGATAATCTTTTCCACACCAGGTGTGTGATTAAAAATAAAATATGTAGCATGATAATTGATGGAGGAAGTTGCATGATGTGATCATATTTAGTGCATTTTAAGTCCTCGATTAGCCTAGGGATCTCCCATGTTTGATCTCATTTTCCTATGATTAATAAGCCGTTATTGAAGTTTTATGCAAAGTGCTATTTTGTTGTCCGGTTGCCACTTTGAGGCCAATTCTGTGTCTATTGGAGTTGTTTTCTTTGCATTTTCAGTATTTGGCATTGAAGTACTGGTGACAAGGAGCACGTAGGATCAAACAGGAGGTCAATTGGAGCTAGGACGGAGGAGATATGGCCGTTGCAAAATCGAGAAAAATGCACAGTTTCATACTTAAGTTTTCGGCGAGAACCTTATAGTTCTCTCCGAAAACTCTCGGCGTGTGCAAACAGTGGAGTCCAGGAAGCTGACATTGGATTTTTGAAGGAGTTTTCGGCGAAAACCCTGGAGAGTTTTCGCCGAAAACATATGAAGGAAGCCACAGCCGCTCGGTGATTTGTGAAGGGATTTTCGGCGAAAACTGAACAAAGTTTTCGCCGAAAACTTGAAGAGGAATCAGCGCAGTATATAAAGTGGAAGCAGACGTAATTTAGGGGGAGATGATTATTATTTTTAGAACACACTCGTCCAAAAATCTCTCTCTATTTTCATCATCGCCGATCATCACCCTTTTCTCAACCAAACACCATTCTCTCTCCCTTGTTGATCAACTTGAACATCAAGGATCTAAGTGAAGTCCTCCATAGCTTGGATTGGAGCTTGAAGAGCCAAGTAGGAAGATCCTCCATGGAAGCAAGGATGGTCTCCTCTACTCAATTTCAGGTTTCTTCCATGGTTATGCTAGGCTAAGCTTAGGTTTAGTTTAGTGGGGGATGGATCAAGCTAGGATAGGTGATTGATTGTATGGATTGAGTTTCTCTTAGCCATTTGTGTAAGATGATGATCCTAGACCTTGTGCTTTGTAGCCATTAGAGCTTGATTTGTTCTTTTGGTATTGTTTATGTCTTTCAATACATGAGAACGATTGATTGATGTTGATCTAAGGTTGTAGGATTGTAATTGGATGATTTGAGAGATTGGATTATACAATTGCAACCATTTTGAGCTTGTTTTCCTTGTTGTCATTTTATCAAGCACTTGGTGTGCATTGAGTTTTCATTCATTTGAAGGTTGAGAGACCCTTTTGATTGCTAGACTAGTGTTTTATGATTGACATGAGAGTGTCTTGCATCATTTACCTTGTGTTAGATGAATGTTAGCATAGAATTCATGTTTTTGGCATTTCATTGAGCAAGTTAAGGCACTCCATTACCTTTGTTCACATAGCGAGAGCATGCTGCATTTGGTCTAGGAGTAGAGAGAGTTCGTTGATTCTACTTGAGTGAATTGCATGGTCATTAGTTTACACATCGTTGCTTGAGATTCAATCCAGCTTTCATGAACCTTGAGCTTGAAGAAACCCCTTGCTAAGCTAAACTCCATTCTCTCTTGTTTGATCCTCAACTTCACTTGTAGTTTTACTTTGTTTGTTTTTGCTTTTGATTTGTTCTCGTTCAAAACCAAATCTCAATTCAATTGTTTAGACCGTTCATGAATTTTGTGAGTATTAGCTTATGAGAAGACCTTGTGGAATACGACCTTGGTAATTAAATTCTTATCATTGCACCAACGTGGTAAGTACTGATCTAGTGGAAGGCCTCGGCTTCCCCACCCTCAATTGTCCAAACATGCTACATTAGCTTAGTAACTGTGGAGATTTAAGGGTGACCCGTCAAGCTCACGTCCCTTTTTGCAGAGGGAGGTACGCGACCTAATCCTATGTGATGTGGTACCCATGGAAGCTGCCCACATCTTGTTTGGTAGTTCGATAGGTACTCCAAACATGATGGGAGAACCAACCAGTACAGCCTAATTCATGGAGACACGAAGTACATACTAAAGCCCTTATCACCAACAAAAATTCTTCAAGATCAAATAGATAGGAGGGCCATCAGAGAAAAAAAAAAGAGCGAGCTGAAGACAAAAGAGAGGAGAGAACAAATGAGTGGTCCCTTGAGTGCAAAAACATAATCACGATAACCCTAAAGGTCCAAGAGCTCAAAAGAGTGATACTGAGAGGAAAGAAAATATGCTAGCCACCCCTAGTGAGATCAAACAAACCCTAGAAGGGTTGACTAATGGGACGGGCTTGGGTACCCATACCCATTAAGGAACGGGTAGTGGGTACCATTAGCCTCGAAACTCATCCCGTAGCCCGAACCCGTTCGGGTAGTGGGGGTACCCATTAATGATAATGAGATCGACCCGGGGTACCCACTAAACCCACTATCAAAAAATATATATAATTAAAAATTACTTTGATTAATTACTTAATTTTAATTACTTGATGAATTCCATTATTAAATAAATTAAACACCTTCCAACTAATTTCACCAGCCAAATGAATAACCTAATTGCACCAGCCACTTTGTTTGAAAAGTGAAACGCCTTGACCAAAATGATTAAGAAATAGAAATCCCAATTTCCCAACAACAGTACAACAAAAACATTACAATAGCCGAGCAGTGACGGTCGACTGCAAAGAGAATGAGAAAATGGATTCGGCGACGGCGAGACAGCGACTGCCAACTGAGGTTTGAGAGTTGAGACTCGAGAGAGAGAGAGACGATCTTGTAGGGATTCACCGCAAATCAGATTTTATTTTTCAGACATTCAAATGCGAGAGATTAATTGATTTAATTTATTATTTAGGGATTTTATTTTTTAATAATAATAATAAATTTAATAGTTACGGCTAATCGGGCTTAATGGGTACCCACGGGTATAACCCATTCGGGTAGTTGGTACCCATATGTCTCAAAATCCATCCCATAGCCCCATTCGGGTAATGAGTACCCACTACCCATAAGAAACGGCCCGGGCTCGCGGGTACCCACTACCCGGCGGGTCAACTTCCAGCCCTAAACCCTAGTTATTAGGAAACCCCTCGTGGTCATCCTCTACAAGGAATTCTTGATCTCTAACCCTAATACTTCATTGCCTAGTGTTGTTGTGTCACTATTATAGGAATTTGAGGATGTCTTTCCCCGAAGAGATCCCAAGTGGGCTGCCCCCATTCAGAGGAGTTGAACACCAAATAGACTTGATGCCCAGAGCTGCCTTGCCATACAAACTAGCCTACCGCACCAATGCAGAAGAAACCAAGGATATCCAAGCTCAAATGGAGCAGCTGATGGACAAGGGATATGTCAGAGAAAGTACGAGTCCTTGTGCCATGCCAGTCATCCTAGTCCCCAAGAAGGAAGGAACATGGAGGATGTGTGTTGACTACCGATCCATCAACAACATAATAGTAAAGTATCGACACCCTATTCCTCGGTTATATGATATGCTTGATGAGTTACATGGATCTACCATCTTCTCTAAAATTGATCTTAAGTTTGGCTACCACCAAATCTGAATGAAGGAAGGTGATGAATGGAAAACGGCCTTTAAAACCAAACTAGGATTGCATGAGTGGATGGTCATGCCCTTTGGTTTAACAAATGCCCCTAGTACCTTCATGAGATTAATGAATCTAGTACTTAGAGCCTACATTGGTAAATTTTTCGTGGTATACTTTGATGACATCCTTATCTACTCCAAGAACCTAGATGATCGTCTAGGGCATCTAAAAACTATCTTAGAAACCCTAAGAAAAGAACACCTCTATGCTAATATGGCCAAGTGCACCTTTTACACAGATCACCTTGTTTCGCTTGGCTTTGTTGTTAGTTCAACAGGTATTAGGGTGGATAAAGACATGATATATAGAAGCTATCAAATCTTGGCCAACCCCTCAAAACATCATTGATGTTAGGAGCTTCCATGGATTGGCTAGCTTCTATCGAAGATTTGTAAGGGATTTCAGCACCATTGCTGCCCCACTCACAGCCATGATCAAGAAGGATGTACCTTTCCATTAGGGTACACCACAACAAGAGGCCTTTGAAGACTTAAAGAAGAAACTCATCGAAGCCTCAATCCTTATGCGACCCGATTTCACTAAACCTTTTGAAATCGAGTGTCATGCTTCAGGAGTAGGAATTGAAGCTGTCCTAATGCAAGAAAGAAGGCCCATTGCTTACTTAAGTGAGAATTTAAGTGGTGCCACCCTCAACTACCCCACCTATGACAAAGAACCCTATGCCTTGGTGAGGGCTTTGAAGACTTGGCAACACTACTTGTGGCCTAAGGAGTTCATCATCCATACGGATCATGAGTCACTCAAGTACCTCAAAGCTAAACATAAGCTCAATAAAAGGCATGCAAGGTGGGAAGAGTTCATAGAATCCTTTCCCTACATCATCCAATACAAACAAGGTAAGGAGAATGTAGTAGCTGATGCCCTCTCTCGAAGGTACACCCTAATCTATGTCCTTACTACTAAATTCATTGGCTTTTAATACATCGAAGACCTTTATGCCACTGACCACGATTTCAAGAGCATCTTTGAGGCTTGCCAACAGGGAGGATTTGGAAAGTTCTACAAGCAGGATGGTTACTTGTTTAAAGGACCCAAGCTATGTTTACCTAACCATTCATGCAGGACTGTTCTAACCCTAGAAGCTCATGGAGGAGGCCTCATGGGACTTTTTGTCGTGGTCAAGACATTGGCCACCCTCAAGGAGCACTTCTATTGGACCAAGATGCACCATGACGTAGAGAAACTCATAGCTCAATGCTCCAAGTGCCAAAGAGCTAAGTCGAGACTCAAACCCTATGGCTTGTACACTCCTTTACCCATCCCTGAGAACCCTTGGGTGGATTTATCTATGGATTTCATATTAGGGCTGCCTAGAACTAGGAAAATAAATGATTCCATCTTTGTGGTGGTTGATAGGTTCTCTAAGATGGCCCACTTCATTGCTTGCCACAAGACTGACAATGCCTCACACATTGCTGACTTATTCTTCCAAGAAGTGGTTAGGCTGTATGGAGTCCCTAATACCATAGTTTTGGATAGGGATTCAAAATTCCTAAGTTACTTTTGGAAAACCTTGTGGGCCAAGCTTGGTACCAAACTCATGTTCTCAACCACTTGCCACCCTTAAACCGATGGCCAAACAGAAGTGGTGAATCGATCCTTGTCCCAAATGCTTAGGGCCATTATCTGTAGCAACATTAAAACTTGGGAGGGTTGCTTACCACACGTAGAGTTTGCTTACAATAGGACACTCAACCACCCAATACTCCCCTTTTGAGCTTGTTTACGGATTTAACCCCCTAACCCCTTTGGATTTGTCACCCTTGCCTATACATGGTTTTTAGATGCAGGTGGCCAAGAGAAGGCAGATTATGTCAAGAAGCTCCACGAGAAGGCCAATGCCAACATCGAGAGAAAAACTGCCCAATACATCTGCAATGCTAACCGAGGAAGGAAGGAGAAAGTCTTTGAAGTAGGGGATCAAGTATGGATCCACTTCAGAAAGGACAAATTTCCTAAGCAAAGGAAGTCCAAGCTGCTACCTAGAGGGGATGGTCCCTATACCATTCTTCAGAGAATCAACAACAACGCCTATGTCCTTGATCTACCAAATTCCTACGAGGTTAGTACTACCTTTAACGTTACTGACTTAACACCCTACTATGATGAGGTGTATGCAGATCCAGATTTGAGGCCAAATCCTTCTCAAGAAGAGGGGTGATGACACTCGATTTGACGTGATTATCAGCCTCATTTAAGCGACATTTCCTTGCTTAAGACATGGTTTTTAGGGTAGAATAACGAATATTCAATCAATTGCCCTATCTCGTGCCATTTGTGTTACCTTGGCCCGTTTCGGGTCTATTTGATGGTTTTCTAGTATTTTTATGTTAGCACAGGTTTTTCCCGTCAAATAAGTAGCCAAGGACGTGTCTAAGGCGTTGGAACCTTGAGGAATCCCACCGGAATCGATCCAAGGAGCCAACCAAGTCAAACAAATTCCTTCCCCGGTTTACAAAGGAGTTTTCCCCGAAAATCCCTTAGTGTTTTCGGCGAAAATGCAAGCACAAATCCACTGATGTCAACTGAAGGATGTTTTCGGCGAAAACAATAAGTTTTCACCGAGAACTGTTGGACCGAAAACCACAAGAGAAATAGCCGGCGGTCATCCACTTTTGTGAAGGAATTTTTGGCGAAAATTCCTTAATATTTTTGCTGAAAATATCAGTTAAAATCCGGCGGTATTAGGGTTAAGAATAAATTAACCGGCGGCCCAAAATCAAATATACTTTTCATAATCATAATTCAAGGATTCTCAAGAGTTCTGAAGTACAGTTTTAGAGTTCGAAGAGCCGAAAAGAGATCGTGACGCCATCCCTTCCATCTCGAGGACTCGGAGCTAGGATTGCAGTCCACCGGAAGATCGAAGTTCTGCCGAAGTCGTCTTAATTAGGTTTTTCATATACTTTTCTGTTCCTCCTTTGTATGATGAACTCTTTCTTTATCTTTGATTCTTTTGTGATGAACATGAGTAGCTAAACTCTTAGAGCTTAGACTAGATGAACCCTCAGTGACCCAGGGCTTTAAAGCGGTCACAGATCGGCGGTGATTAGATTCAAAGTTCAATCAGTTTCTCTTTCATGTTTGGTTTGTTCTTCGTTGTTTATGTTTCTTGTCTGGATTGATCACCTAGATTAGATTCTGGTTAAGCTAAGGATAGAAGCGAACGCTCGCCTTACTTTAAAACATCAAACTGAACAATTAACCTTATAATTGGAGTGTGCCTTTCGTAGGAACCGGTTAGGGTTAATCCACTGCAAGAGTAACCCATAAATCGTTAGTAGTTCCACCAGTTAAGTTAAGTCGTTGCGAGAGGCAACCGTACCCAGGTGAGTAATTAATCTTGGTAGCTAGAACGGATAGAGCGAACGTTCTCCGGTCTTAAACCTAAGGGTTAGGAGTTATGGTGGTGTCTTAGAATTGATTGAATGAGAATTGAAATCCGCTGATCTATTGATTGCCTATGCTCTGGTGAACGAAGGGGGATTCGAAGTCTAAGTTCGTCTGTCATCTCTATTTTCAACCCTAATTTCCAATCTGTTTTTAGTATCAATTTTTAATTTCTCTGCATTTCTTAGAATTAGAAGTCGTGGAACTCACACCACGCACGAAGTGTTTAATCTGAGTAATTTGCTAGCTTATTTGAGTAGTCGATCATTAGAAGGCCCGTGGAATACGATCTACCCTAGCTTTTGTTAGCTTTGTTAGTTATTTGTTTGAACCAGCACAACGGCGGGTTCATCAAATTGGCGCCGTTGCCGGGGACTTCTTTTGATTGGTTGAAAGAAGAACTGGCAGTTTATTCTTCTACTTTCCATCTTTCACTTTTCCACCCACTTCGATTTTACACTGGTTTTTGTTAGTGGTAGGTTGTTCACAATTGTATGCATCGCCGCCCTTGGACTCGCTTTCAAACTGACAAGACTAAGAGTATAGAGAGACCAAGCAGTTCTGCTCCACCTCGACAATCACTGATTCCAAGGAGAAGCAGAACCAATCCACCTCCATCCGTCACTCCGATTAAGATTGAGGAACTGAAGGAGAGTTCCTCATCTTCACCTTTACTATCACCTTCATCCGTTTCATACACCGAGTCGCTTTCACCTCCTCCATCTCCTACCATGACTGATCAGTTACCACCACCACCACCACCAGGCGGAAATCCACTACCGCCGCCTGCACAGAAGAGTCTAGCTGACGACAACAAGCAGAGCGCGACTAGCGTTCGATCTGCCATTGCTGTGCCGCGCATTAAAGGAGATCCTAACTATGAGATCAAGATTCCATTCTTGACTATGATCTCTAGGGATCTACAATTTGAAGGCAGGCCACTAGACAATCCGTGCACACATCTGGCGGATTTCCTTGATCTCTACAACACTTTCAAGAACGGAAACCTCGACAAAAACACTCTTTGCTTGAGAGCTTTCCCGTTCTCTCTAAAAGGCACAACCAAAAGGTGGCTTACTGGCAAACCACCTGGATATTACACTGATTGGGCTACTCTGGCTCAGGACTTCGTTGAAGAATACTTCCCTCCTGCCAGAACAACAGCCATCAAAGACAGCTTCGCCAGATTCTCCCAAAAAGAAGGCGAAAGCTTATACGATACTTGGAATCGATTCCAAGAACTTCTCTACAACTGTCCTCATCACGAATTCGAGCAGAGGCAGTTAGCCGAAATCTTTGCTTGAGGTCTTCGAGAAGAAACTGCCAAGTGGGTCAAATCTCTAGCTGAAGGGGATCGCACTACGCTCACACCTGAAGCTGCTCATCTTCATTTTGCAAACTGTGCTTCCAAGTCGAGGAACTGGGAACGACAATCAGAAGGATCAAGGAGCAAGCTCGATCTTGAAGCTACTATCAACGCAGAAGAAGAGAAGCATCCGAAGAAGTCTTCTACACCAATCAAACCGCCGACAGCTTCTGTCTATGTTGCTGATTGCGAATGGTGTGGAGCTTATGCGCATAATGGAGGCCAATGCCAGAATTTTGGTAAGACGGAAGTCTGGTCCGCCAAGAGGAAAATTTCGTTCAACAAGGCTTCGTTAACAATCAAAATGGTTATGCTGGCTACCGCAACTTCAGGCAGCAAGGGAACTATCAAGACAGACCTCCCTACAATAATGGCGCCAACCATAACCAGAACCTGAATAACCGCCCAACTGGTCCAGCTCAGGATCAGAAACCTAACCATCCGCCAAGAGGTCTCTATCAGCCGCCACACCGTAATCCGGGTAACTATGGAACTGCTCCTGGCAATCGCCAGAATCAATATTTGAATAACACCTATACAGGTCAGCAGTACCAGAAGGAAAACAACGTCAGTGACATGGACATGAAGCTTAGTTAGATCATCACCAGACTCGACGATCATGACATTCAGTTCAAAGCTCAAACTCTTCTCAATCAAGAACAGATAGCAGCCAGTCAAAGAATTGAGCAGGCCGTGAACAACATCTCGAGCATGCTAGCATCTGGTCTACCATTTGGCCAACTTCCGAGCCAGACAAAGCCAAATCCGAGAAAGGAACAAGCTAAGATGGTATCTGTTAAAAAGTTTACTAGCTTATCTGCTGACGCTTGTTCTGTTTTACGCAGGATCACTGAGACTCCAGAGAAGAAGGAAGCACTGAAAGTGGCGCCTAAGGAGGATGATCCTCCTCTTGCACCGTACTATGTGAAGCCTCCGTTTCCAAGAGCATTGCTGCCAAATGCAAGGATCGAGACTGGCATGAAGGGGAATAAAGAAGTATATCCTGATGCTCGTAGCACGAAATCCTCCTCTCCATATCCAGCTAAGTGTTCTGATCCTGGTTCTTTCACTCTACCTCTTGTCATTAATGATGTTGAGATAGAACGTTGTTTGGTTGATCTTGGCGCGTCCGTTAATGCTATGCCTATGAGTCTGTATGAGAAATTGAACCTAGGAGAACTTGAACCGCCTAGCATGCAACTTGTCTTTGCTGATAGATCACTTAAAACCCTAGGGGAGAGATAAAAGACGTTGTTACTAAATGTGGTCCTTTCACGTTCTTAGCTGACTTTGTTATTATTAATACTAGTAAGGATGATTCTACCATTCTCATAGGATGACCTTTCATGGCTACTACTGGAATGCAAATTAACGTTCCAAATGGTTCTTTAACTTTGAGGGTTGGTAAAGAAATGATAACATTCCGCCTTAAAGACGGAATGAAATATAATCCCAAGAGTGAAGAATTTCATTGTCTAGCTGTTGAAACTGTGGAGTTGACTCCGGTCAACTCCATCACTGACGTCTCTTCTAGTATCCCTAGATTGCTGTTGTAGGTGTTGGACAGATTACCAAGCAGAAACCAAAATCTGTTCCTCAGAAGCCGCCAAAGAAGAAGGAACTGCAAGCCTCTTCTAAGCCACCGAGCAAAGAACCTGGTAAATTCCGGGGGAAGAACAAGAAGACGAAGACTCAAATGGTCTAGAGAACAGTTGTGCCGCCACCTTCTACCGAGCCAGCTGCACCACCAGTTCGTTCCGAGATACCGGCGCCGGAACAAGTATTGAAGGAGAAGCCTAAAGCATCTCCTAAGGAAATACCTACAATCACCGATCCTGGGGATACAAAGCTGGAGGTTAAAAAGAAGACAAAGCCAATCATTCTCGTTCCTTCTATAGTCTTCCTCGTAGAAGATGATCCCTTGACAGAGCTCTTTGGTCCGTTCAAGATCACTGAGCACCTTCCCGACGGACGTACCAAGCTTACACACGCTAACGGTAAGAAATTCACGCTCACCGGAGATACCCCAAAGCTCTACTTCATGAACTACGATGCTAGCGTTAAGGAGAATCTGAGTTGGGATGTCTCCTAATACCATCCAGGTATCGTCCAGCTCAAGGACGTTAATCTAGAGCGCTTCGTGGGAGGCAACCCACGGTTGGAGTCAGTTTTTCATTTGTGTCAACCTTAGTGTTTTAGAGTCGGTTCGGGGGAGCCAAAAGTGTCATATTGTTTGATTTCTTATTTTTCGTGTGTAGTCTGTTTGTCGTAGTGTCAATTGCAAATCGTTTGAGGTTTTTCCAATTTTTTTCATTTAACTGTGATTTTCTGAAGTTTGCTGGGATTGCAAAAATATTTTCAATCGTAGAGTTCAAAATTTTTGGAGAAAATACACCCTGTTTTCGGCGAAAATTCCCTCTGAAATCCCACTGAGTTTTCCAGACGTTTTTACCTAAACTTTTCGGTGAAAATGTATTGAAATTTTTGGCGAAAATCTTTTTGAAAACCGGCAGTACTTTTTAACTAACATTTTCGGCGAAAACTTGCACTTATTTTCGCCAAAAATTCATTACAAAATCAACTAATTTTTCGTTTTAAAAATCTGGATTCACTCTCTCTCTCTCCCCCTCACTTTCTATTTTCGAAACCGAGCCAAAAACCCTCCCCCTGTTTTTAAATAAATCGCCGACCGCCGCCGCCTTATTTCATCCACTCGCCGCCCAAGCCCGCCGCCGCCCAAGCCCGCCGCCACCGCCGCACCTCCCCTTTCCTTTTTCCGATCAGTTTGAGCCGTAGAACAATCGAATCGGAGCTCTAGAGCTCCCGTTCAGCCAAACCCTAAATTTTTCAATTTTTCTCCGATTTCTCTTCCTCCGTTCATTTTTAGCATCCATGGCTTCAAGGTAAGTTGTAGAACTTTTCATTACGAATCTTTTGACATATTGAATGCTGAATTTCGTTGGGGTTGACTTTTGGTTGACTTTTCGGTTTACCTCGATTTGCGTGCCGACTGATTTCGTGTGAACTAGGTTAGCTGAACTCGTTGGACTAATCTAGCATGATTAGGGAGTATTGTGCTTAATTTTTATATCGTTTGATCATGTGTTGCTTTGCATACGACCTATTCTTTGTGATGTTGACTTTTGAGAAATGTCGGTTTGACCATGAACTGTTTATGATCAGTTGGCTGCCTTATGTGCTCATTTACGTTCATACTATTGTGCTTGCCATCTGAGATATTATTATGCCGTCATTTCCCGCTTTGTGATAGTCTTGCCATTATTAGGGTTCAATGTTCGATTATGTTGACTTTTTGAATGTCATTTTGACTTCTGAACTCTGATTGTGATAATTCCATTCTGGCTGTTCCTAAGCATGTATTTTAATTGTTTGGGATTACCGGTTAACCTGCTTTGCTTACCCCCACTCGGTTTTCGTCATTTCTTTGTGAAATTGAGTTTTTCGACTAAGTGTGGGGTAGGTTTTAGTTTGACTAATCTGGTTTGTTTTCTTGCTTAGGAACGTAACTCTTGAGCGCAGGACCAAGCAGAGACTTGACGCCGCCTCCAGCTCCCGCTCCTGTCACACCTGCCATCCATGGACCTCCCCCAGCTTTCCCTGGCCGTGTTGGGTACCACCACACCTTTGCTCGCCTGCCCCCGTACTACTTCGAGTGCTACCAGAAGCTCGAGAATATCCCTGGAGCCGCTGTTCGCCCCCTTTCCATGGAGTCGCTCTTCGATCATGATGAGGAATGGCACCGGAACGTGCTTGATGCACTAACGCATGCTGGCTTGCTGGAGCTGACCACGCTAGCCGCCGACTTCCCAGAAATCGCTCTACAGGAGTTTTCGGCGACGTTCGATCTAGGCGAGCACAGAAGGAGGCAGCACAGGAAGGTCATTTCCTTCTATCTGGGCGGGGTGCACAGGACACTCACCTATGATGAGTTTGTAGCTCATCTAGGCATCCCCTACGAGCACTACAATGGTCATTACCTCGGCTGGGAGAATGACGATGCCGACAGAGAGGAGTACCATGCACTCTGGAGCCACATGACTGGAGTGCCCGGCGATCTTCTCACGAAGCATAATTCAGTTAAGTCTCTCTCTCACCCTCTCTATAAATTCATTCACATGGTTTGGCGTCGTTCTCTTTTGTATGCTCCAGAGAAGGACCGCCACCACATCAGCCGAGAGGAGCTTCTTCTTCATCACGCCATCCGGGAGAGCTACCCTCTTCATCCTGGATGGGTGCTTGCCCGACTACTCCGCAAGAAGACTCAGAGGTCAAAGCCACCTCGCTCACTCCTGGGAGGCAACTTTGTAGGCCGACTCATCATCTCCTTCGGCCTCAACCACGAATATGGCCCGAACATCCCACGCCGCAGAGTACGCACCGTTGGAGGCGATTTGGCGGTCGAGTACAACCTCGAGCTGGACCTCAGCCCCCAGGTAGCAGCAGATCCTCCTCCCCAGGACGAGGATGAGTCGGAGGAAGAAGATGATTCTGAGGAGTCTCAGCCTCAGTACGAGCCAAAATTTCATGATCATATACCCTCGCCACACCATCAGGCAGGGTATGCACACCAGTCGCCACCTCACATTCCAGATCCATATCAGGTGCCTCACCCGCAGCACCGCCCGCACCCCGCGGATGTTGGAGAGCTGTATGAGCGATCGCAGGAGTGGCGCATCACCGACAACGCCACTCAAGAGGCGAGATGGACTATTATGCAGCAGCATATGCACCGCTCCAACGAGCGGTATGAGGCACAGATGGCGTGACAACGTCAGCTCGGTGACTTCCTCCACTTTCCACCTCCCGACGCGCCTGACGAGCAGTGATCGTGTTGTATCCTCTTTCTCGTCCCTTCTTTTTATTTATTCTTTTCGAATTTCGATCCAACTTTTTTATGTGTGGATCCGGGACACTTGTCCCGATTTCCTTTTTATGTTTCATTTGTTTTTGTTTTGTAGGCAGTAGGGAGATTCCCTTTGCTTCGCTTTGGTAGATTCCATCCGCTCCGAGGATCCGTGCTCATCCCCTACGCCAACCATCTTGGTCCAGGTTCTTCTATTTCACTCTGAACTCTAATTTTAGTCCTGTGAGGACACAGTACGATTTAAGTGTGGGGTAGGATGCTAGAGAACCTTGCATGAACTTGATTGCCCTTGATTGTGTTTTTGTGTGCCTCGTGATTCCTGTCCAATCTCTCTAGCATTAAAATGGCTCAGTTCTTGATCTTTAATGTTAAGTTGCTGTTCAAACTTTCATAATGATGCTTAGACTGCTTAACCTAGAACTTGAGAACCAGCGTGTCTACTTTGATACTAACTTGCCTGGCCAGAACAGAATTTTTAAAATCACACTTGTAGTTTGTAGCCTTGATTGCATGAAAATGGCTGAATCCGACTAGCAAACCAACTGTGAGCTTTTGATCCATTGCACGTAACTTGCAATTTCAATTCTTTTTGAGTGATTTTCCGTTTGCTTGAATGAGTTAGAATTTGCATGAGACCTACTCGAGACCACACGATGACACGAGTTCTAGAATGATAGGGGCACCTAGATTCAGCTACTAAGCCAGATAGCCTGCCAAATGATAAAATCCATTGGGTTTAAACCCTTGAGCTTGGCCTGTTCTTTCGGTTTGATAATACATTATAGCCATTTCCCATTCTTTCATTCCCCGTTGATCCCCTGTGGTTGTAGTTCTAGATTGACCTACCGGAAGTCGGTTTGTGGTAACCTGCCTATAGCCATTAAACAGGTGGTCTTAGCTATTATGTCTAGATGTGTAAACCCCTCTAGCAACTAAAAGAAAGAATCGGCACAAAAGAAAAAAATAGAAAAAGAAGAAAAGAAGCAAGTTTCGAAAAGAAAAAAATCAAAAAGAAGAAAAATCAGAAAAGCCAAAAAGTTTTAAGTTCAATAAACGTTCTTCTCCCTACAAATGGAAGAACGAAGTCAAAAGAAAAGTTGAAAAGAAAAAAAAATGTGTTAAAATAAAATAAAAGTGCTAGGTTGCTTGAGGGTATCTTAGGACGAGCGTTCACTATACCGCCCGTGTCTAGTTAGATGGTAGGAAACCACATATTAGATTCGAGGGAAGTTAGTCGAAAGCTACACCGCACCAAAGCCATCATCATACTTTCCCATCATCCATCTCATCATAAACCCTTGTAGTGTAGATTTCGTTACAGTCCTAGCAGGGAAGTCCTTCTTGACTGGTTACTCCTGTTGTCACAGTGGTGGAGATGTGGTCGAAATGCAAACTTATGACATAATTCAGTAACAGAAAATGATTGAGAGCAGAAACACGTCCTTAAACACAGAGAGTGAGAGTTCCCAATTTACTAAATATTTCCTGTGTGAGGAGTCTGGTCGGTCAGGTCAAATTCGTGCATAATTGCTAATGATTACTTGTCGTGTGCAGTTTATTTGTGAGACCAGGTTGTTTGGTTGATCTGTATGCATGTTAGGTTTCTTGTTCTAGGATCTATCTGTCTAATAATTCATTGTGTTTGATTGAGCTCCAATTTAATCGATCTTATCATTTGTGAACATGAGCGTTTCTATTCAGTTTGCTTGAAGACAAGCAAAAGCTTATGACGTGATTATCAGCCTCATTTAAGCGACATTTCCTTGGTTAAGACATGGTTTTAAGGGTAGAATAACGAATATTCAATCAATTGCCCTATCTCATGCCATTTGTGTTACCTTGGCCCGTTTCGGGTCTATTTGATGGTTTTCTAGTGTTTTTATGTTAGCACAGGTTTTTGCCATCAAATAAGTAGCCAAGGACGTGTCTAAGGCGTTGCAACCTCGAGGAATCGCACCGGAATCGATCCAAGGAGCCAACCAAGTCAAACAAATTCCTGCCCCGGTTTACAAAGGAGTTTTCGCCAAAATCCCTTAGTGTTTTCGGCGAAAATGCAAGCACAAATCCACTGATGTCAACTGAAGGATGTTTTCGGTGAAAACACTAAGTTTTCGTCGAGAACTGTTGGACCGAAAACCACAGGAGAAACAGCCGGCGGTCATCCACTTTTGTGAAGGAATTTTTGGCAAAAATTCCTTAATATTTTCGTCGAAAATATCAGTTAAAATCCGGCGGTATTAGGGTTAAGTATAAATACTTAACCGGCGGTCCAAAATCAAATATACTTTTCATAATCATAATTCAAGGATTCTCAAGAGTTCTGAAGTAGAGTTTTAGAGTTCGAAGAGCCGGAAAGAGATCGTGACGCCATCCCTTCCATCTCGAGGACTCGGAGCTAGGATTGCAGTCTACCGGAAGATCGAAGTTCTGCCGGAGTCGTCTTAATTAGGTTTTTCAGATACTTTTCTGTTCCTCCTTTGTATGATGAACTCTTTCTTTATCTTTGATTCTTTTGTGATGAACATGAGTAGCTAAGCTCTTAGAGCTTAGACTAGATGAACCCTAAGTGACCCAGGGCTTTAAAGCGGTCACGGATCGGTGGTGATTAGATTCAAAGTTCAATTAGTTTCTCTTTCATGTTTGGTTTGTTCTTCGTTGTTTACGTTTCTTGTCTCGATTGATCACCTAGATTAGATTCTGGTTAAGCTAAGGATAGAAGCGAACGCTCGCCTTACTTTAAAACATCAAACTGAACAATTAACCTTATAATTGGAGTGTGCCTTTCGTAGGAATCGGTTAGGGTTAATCCACTGCAGGAGTAACTCATAAATCGTTAGTAATTCCACCAGTTAAGTTAAGTCGTTGCGAGAGGCGACCGTACCCGGGTGGCTAATTAATCTTGGTAGATAGAACGGATAGAGTGCACGTTCGCCGGTCTTAAACCTAAGGGTTAGGAGTTATGGTGGTGTCTTAGAATTGATTGAATGAGAATTGAAATCCGGTGATCTGTTGATTGCCTATGCTCTGGTGAACGAAGGGGGATTCGAAGTCTAAGTTCATCTGTCATCTCTGTTTTCAACCCTAATTTCCAATCTATTTTTGATATGACCCAGCCCGACTGCCCAAGTATCCGTAAGTACTCATACACTCCACCAGGGTCACTCGTCCAAGGAAGAACCTTAGGGCCCTACAAGAAGCGTATAGAGCCAAGGGAAGGCCACCTACAAGACCCCAAGCCTAGGTATGAGGTAAGGTACAGGCTCAGGCCTCCCCCTACAGGTAGGAAAGCTCAGGAGGAAGAAATGCCACTCCAAGCCATGCTGCTGGCCGAGTGTGGAAACCCTAGAGCTGAAGGTAAGCCCCGGCCGGATCCTGACCTCATCGCCAAGGACCCTGAAGATGAAGCACACTCCAGAGACCCTCAGGAGGCATTCCTGGAGTATAGGAGCAAGAGAGCCCAAGAGTACCTGGCCAAGAAGGGATGGCTACCCAAGACCGACCCGGCGCCAAGTCCTGAGGAGAATTGGAGCACCTGGTTCCAAGGCACCACCCCTGGCCCGACCCTAGCCCATGAGAGCCACGTATGGAGCTATCTGAGGCGATGCCCGAAGCTAGGAGAGGAAGCCCCGAGCAGAAATGAAGAAGTTCCCAAACCGGCCCCGCCCCGCGCCCTAGACCAAGAGCCGGGCCGATCGGGATTATTTTATGGGAATGGACGCCGTGTGGACCAAGCCTTTTGGCAAGGCCCTAGCCCTTGGACCAGCCCAGAGCATCAGCCCCCAAGGCCCGACGAAGGCCCGCCATTAAAGAGGAAGAAGCCCGGAGCCGAGAAAAGGCCCGGCCCGAAGACCGGCTGCCCGCCGAGTCCTAGTCCCACTCAGGCTAGGAAACCCTTAAACCGCCGGTTTAGGGTTTAAGTATTTTATTCCTATTTTGAGTTGGATTCTTGGATTTAAAGACTATTTAATTGTTTTTCCTTTTTAGTAGGACTTGTTTAGGGGTTTTAGGATTCTAATTAGGAATAGGACTCTTTATTCTATTCTTATTTAGGAATTAGACTTTAGGGAGGAGAGCTTCTTCGCTCCCTATAAATAGAGGCCGCCGGCCACCCTTGTTCAACACAACTTTTATGAAATAAACCCCTTTGAAAGAACTTTGTTCTGAAACCTTATTGTATCTGCATGTTGCGATACTGAAGGCCCCGACTTATCATCAAGATCATCCATCTCTTGGCGTGGTGTTATCGACTGGACACTTCTGGTTCCCGGCTATATACAGCCGATGGGTCAAAGTACTTATCCGCCCCCGGTTCCCGACGGTTCTACCTCGTTGCACGGTCTCAACTTACGGTGTTTAAGGGTCGTCTGCCCACGGTTGCAGCGGTTCACATCAGTTTTTAGTTTCAATTTTTAATTTCTCTGCATTTCTTAGAATTAGAAGTCGTGGAACTCACACCACGCACGAAGTGTTTAATCTGAGTAATTTGCTAGCTTATTTGAGTAGTCGATCATTAGAAGGCCCGTGGAATACTATCTACCCTAGCTTTTGTTAGCTTTGTTAGTTATTTGTTTGAACCAGCACAACGACGGGTTCATCAAGGGGGATGATGAGTCCCCTATTCCCTGGACACGACCTGAGCCACCCTTGACCCGGAGCAAGACCAAGGCCTTCAAAGAACGACTCAACATATACATGTACGTGTGGAGTAAGGGAGGACATGAGGAGGATGCATATAGGCTTGCCAAGGGAGGCTACACCCTCCTAGAAGTTAAGGGAACAACCTAGGAACCAGAGACGGATCGAGGACAAGGAATGGCGCCACCCCGGGCATTGATGCTAAGACCGGGCGCCACCACCGGCCCCGAGCCGAGCAAAACACCTGTTCGAGGCTCCAAACGGATATTGAAGGGCCTCAGGGTCAAACTCAAGCCTCAAGAAATCCTCAAGACATCCCCAAGACATGCTCTAACGATGGCCGAAAGAAGAAGTTAGAAGGCCTGGGCCGAACTCCCGGAGGCCCGAAGCCGGACCAAGTACAGGTGTCGGGCCTAGTCCGGAGCACTACATCGGAGCACTTTGGGCCGAGCTATCAAATGGCTTGGGCCTTTTCTGATTTTCCAGCAGTCGTGGAAGCCCTAGAAGCCAGGGAAACTCAGCCACCAGTTCCTGAAGGAGCTGGAGAACTTGCCACAAAGATGCCACCTATTTAGGAGGCTGCTCACCTAATCCGGGTCGGATTCAGAAAACACACCGGGCGCCGAATTAGGGTTTCTCTGAATTTTGTTGGCTTAGTTATTTAGTGGTTTACTTACTACCCAAGACTCTTCTATTTTGTTTCCTTTCTAGTGTCGAATAATTAGGAATAATTCGGTCCTTTTAGTGATCTAACTAGGACTCTTGTTTATTTTAATAATTTAGGAGTTAGAGTCTAAGGAGGATTCGTAGAGCCTGTTCACGAATTCCTCCCTATATATAGTGGCCGCTGGTCACCCTTTGTAATCACAACTTGAATTAATAAACCCCATTTTTTAGAACTCATTCTATTCTTGATGCGAACCGCCTCCTCAATGAAGGGATCGACTCAACACCCAAAACTATACTACCAGCTTCACGAATCCTAACTTTTGAAACCGCGGGGAATACTTGAAATCCACTAAGTATAGACTTAGGAACCCCAAGGTATTCAGTCGAATTGGTGCCACAACAAAGGGTGATAACCTTCGATGATAAACCAAACCTTAAGCTAAGCAACAACGAGCAAAGACTTGAAGGAAAAAGAACAAAGTTCTGAAATTTCAATTTATGACTTAACGTATCTTACAATGATGGCCGAGGCCTCTATTTATAGCGCAAGGGTGGCCTAAACCGTCTCCAACTCTAATAAGGTAAGACTAAAATAATCCTAAAAGATAGGCCGAAGAAAATATTAAAATACACAAAGTTGTCCGAGAGTGAAATTCTAAAACCGGCAAAAATTGCACAAAACCCTAATCCGGGCGGATTAGGGCACGCCGGGTGTCCGTGTCCGATCGGGCTTAGGAAAACCCTCCGGGCGCGGGCTGGACTCTGGACGCGGCTAGGAAGAGTGCCCGGAACCCGCGCGGTGGCATTTCTGTAATTACCGCGGGTTCCGGGTGACCGGGCGGTCGGGTGGCGTCCTTCGGTGCTGGTGACCGGCTCGGCATCAAGTGCTCCGGACCCGATGCTAGGGTTTTGGTGATGCCGGGCGGTTCTGGCTTCCTGCTGGCCATTTCCTCGGACAAGTGAGGTTCCTCCCAAGTCTTTTGACCTCTGAGTCTTCTGGCTTCAACTTGTCCGCCAGGTTCTGAGTGTGGAGCAGGGTTAGTCGAGGCAGGGGCTGGTTGGCCGTATCCGCCGGGGCCTGGGCAGTGTCCTTGGGAAGCCAACCTGTCTTGGCCACATATGCTCGAATCTTCTGGTCTTTTGTACGCCAGAACTCTCTCCAGATGGCTTTTGACGTGTGCTTGACTTGAGGGATCATTGAAGAGAGGTTGGGGAAGGACTGAGACTCGGTGCTCCGTCTAGGACTTAGGTTCTCGGCCAGTATCATGGCCTGGAACTCCCTTCCATCTCGGGGTGTCTTCCTTCCCTGTGGGGCAGACCTGAGCTTGTTCTTGAGCTCATTTCTAGGCTTGAGAGCTTGTAGGTAGCCAGTCCTTAGTTCTAGGCGCTTTTTGTATGGACCCGGAGTGCTGCCTTCTACGGGGTACCTTGGTGGGGTGTAGGTATACCTTTGTGGCCCGGGCGGTGGAGCCGGGTCATATCATCCCCCTCTTCTTGACGGGGATTTGTCCCCAAATCCACCTCGGCATCTTTCCTGGATCCCATCACTCTTTTCCAAACTTCAGCAATCTTGTGGGCGACGGCCGGGAGAGATTCAGCTTCATCCGTAGTCCTAGGGGTGTCATTCGAGTCGGTACTGGACAATGTTTCGGACTCTTTAGTGTCTTCTTCTTCAGTCTTCATATCTTCCACTTCATAAATGCCATTAACAATAATGTTAAGGCTCGGGGAGCTGCTGGGTGAGGGTTCTTCACTCATTTCCTCATCCGAGTCTTCTGCTGGAACTTCTTCGCTCGGGGCAGCTTTTAAAATCCGCCGAGAGACGACTTCCCATTGAATCTCGGGATGGGTGGCCGTCGGATTCATGACCGTTGGGGGCGCCGGGTGGTCGTCGGGGCCGGCGCTCGGCTTCAGGTCGTCAAAGATCCCTCCGGCTTTCTTCTGGTCAAGATTGGCCGAAGGAATGTTCAAAAGACCCGGGGTGGACCGATTGACATCATCCGGCGCGGACAGGATGTCCGGAGCAGTCGTGATGCTAGGCCGGGGCAGGGCCGGTGCCAGGCCGGGGCAGTACTGGGGCCTGTGCCGGGGCGGCGCGGGGTGCAGGGCCGGGGCAGTGCTGGGCGCTGGGCCGGGGCAGTGCTGGGCGCTGTTATGGGGCAGTGCTGGGCGCTGGGCCGGGGCAGTGCCGGGCGCTGTGCTGGGGCAGTGCTGGGACAGTACTGGGGCAGTGCTGGGCGCGGGGCCGGGGCAGTGCCGGGCGCTGTGCTGGGGCGGTGCCGGGGTGATCACTCGACTGCTGAAGGCTGAAAATTTTTCCAAGCCTTCTACCTCAACTTCTTCTCCTTCACTCGATTCTCCCTCCAATTCTTCAACAATTGGTTCCTCCTCGTCGTCTGTCACGACTTCTCCCTCTCTAAGCACCATGGTTCGGGTGTTAGGGCATTCCCTTGCCATGTGACCCCTACCTTGACATTTAAAACACACAATGGCACTTGGCCGAGCGTTAGTAGTAGGGATTTTTGAACCAAGATTAGGGTTTACCCGTGGTGCCGACCCTTGGTTAGGGTTTGGTCGCGATCCGGCGCTCCGGTTAGGGTTTGGCCGGTATGGGGTGTGGCCGGCGCTTCGGTCTCCTCTCACCGGGGCACTGATCGGTGGCGGCGGGGTAGTCCTTCTCCCAAGGCCGTTCTTCAGCTCCTTCTCAACCCTAGTAGCCACGTTGATCAAGTCATCATAGTCAGCAAAGTTGAGAATGTTGACTTGATGTAGAATCTCTCTTTGCAACCCTCCGGTGAAACGGGCTATCTTGGCATCTTCATCCTCACTCAGATCAAGCCGTGCAACCAGGATCTCCATCTCCTTGTTGTATTCCTCAACCGTCATGCTCCCTTGCTTCAAGGATCGAAGCTTGGTGTGCAAGTCTCGGTTGTAGCTACTCGGTACAAACTTCCTCCTCATCTTTCTTTTAAGACTCCTCCAAGTAAGGACGGGGTCCTCTTCTTCTTTCCTGATCAGATTCCTGAGTTGGGACCACCACAAGGCAGCATAGTCAGTAAACTCTAGTGTGGCTAGGGTTACCTTTTTCCTCTCGGAATAGTTGTGGCATTCAAAGAAATCCTCCATGGCTCTCTCCCAATCGATGTAGTCGTCGGGATTGGTTTTGCCAGTGAATTTAGGCACACTGAGCTTCAGGCTGCTCACATCATCATCTTCTTCCTGCTCATTCCTCCTTGGCCGCCGGGGGCCATCTCCATTCGTGGCTCCGAACTGCTCGGCGATTCGGGCCATGTTTTCAGCCATGGCGGTCAGCCGGGCATCAAAAGCGTTGAATCTCTCATCTGCCATGGTTAATCACGAACAATAGGCCTCACAAAATCTCTCTAATGAACCTCACACACTCTTGTTCTTACCACTCGTGTATGAATAATTTTTTTTTTTTTTTATTTATCAAGTCACTCAAATTAGGGTTTTCTTTGAAATTTTCAAAACAAAGTCAATCTCAATTCAAGTAGTTGCAAGTTTCTTCGAAGCTATGCAGTCTAAGTCTACCAATGACACTAACAAGACCTTATACCTAGGGTTTCGGATTTCTAGGGGCCAGAATCTTGAGTTAGGACGTGGGATGACAAGACATACAAATTTGGGTGTTCTACCAAGAGAGCTAGTAGTGCGGAATCTAGTAGCTAACTTATGAAAAACCCCTCTTCTTGAACTTAGTCTACTACCTTGATAGTGAACGTGGCCTTGCTCTTTTTTTTTTTTTTTTAGCTAGGTCAATTTTTCTAGACCTTTGATTTTCTTTTCTTTTCTTTTCTTTGATCGGCCACAGCTTTTTCTCACAACAAACTTGAAGAAAGGTAGAAGAATAGAACAAACACAATGAAGCTATTTTTTTTTTTTAGGGTTTTTCTGAAACTGAAAACAACAAAAACTAAAGGATATGAATTCAAGTAAAAGAACCTGAAAACTGGGATAGATTGTTGGTCCAAGAGTTGAACCGCGCTCTGATACCAGCTGATGCGAACCGCCTCCTCAATGAAGGGATCGACTCAACACCCAAAACTATACTACCAGCTTCACGAATCCTAACTTTTGAAACCGCGGGGAATACTTGAAATCCACTAAGTATAGACTTAGGAACCCCAAGGTATTCAATCGAATTGGTGCCACAACAAAGGGTGATAACCTTCGATGATAAACCAAACCTTAAGCTAAGCAACAACGAGCAAAGACTTGAAGGAAAAAGAACAAAGTTCTGAAATTTCAATTTATGACTTAACGTATCTTACAATGATGGCCGAGGCCTCTATTTATAGCGCAAGGGTGGCCTAAACCGTCTCCAACTCTAATAAGGTAAGACTAAAATAATCCTAAAAGATAGGCCGAAGAAAATATTAAAATACACAAAGTTGTCCGAGAGTGAAATTCTAAAACCGGCAAAAATTGCACAAAACCCTAATCCGGGCGGATTAGGGCACGCCGGGTGTCCGTGTCCGATCGGGCTTAGGAAAACCCTCCGGGCGCGGGCTGGACTCCGGACGCGGCTAGGAAGAGTGCCCGGAACCCGCGCGGTGGCATTTCTGTAATTACCGCTGGTTCCGGGTGACCGGGCGGTCGGGTGGCGTCCTTCGGTGCTGGTGACCGGCTCGGCATCAAGTGCTCCGGACCCGATGCTAGGGTTTTGGTGATGCCGGGCGGTTCTGGCTTCCTGCTGGCCATTTCCTCGGACAAGTGAGGTTCCTCCCAAGTCTTTTGACCTCCTGAGTCTTCTGGCTTCAACTTGTCCGCCAGGTTCTGAGTGTGGAGCAGGGTTAGTCGAGGCAGGGGCTGGTTGGCCGTATCCGCCGGGGCCCGGGCAGTGTCCTTGGGAAGCCAACCTGTCTTGGCCACATATGCTCGAATCTTCTGGTCTTCTGTACGCCAGAACTCTCTCCAGATGGCTTTTGACGTGTGCTTGACTTGAGGGATCATTGAAGAGAGGTTGGGGAAGGACTGAGACTCGGTGCTCCGTCTAGGACTTAGGTTCTCGGCCAGTATCATGGCCTGGAACTCCCTTCCATCTCGGGGTGTCTTCCTTCCCTGTGGGGCAGACCTGAGCTTGTTCTTGAGCTCATTTCTAGGCTTGAGAGCTTGTAGGTAGCCAGTCCTTAGTTCTAGGCGCTTTTTGTATGGACCCGGAGTGCTGCCTTCTACGGGGTACCTTGGTGGGGTGTAGGTATACCTTTGTGGCCCGGGGCGGTGGAGCCGGGTCATATCAATTCTCTTCAAGCCTTTGCTCGTTGTTGCATTGCTTAAGGTTGGTTTATCATCAAGAGCATCCATCTCTTGAAGTGGCACCCTCAACTTGATACTTGTGGTTCCTAGCTCCCCTTATAGCTAGTGGGTAGAAGTCCTAATCCGCCCCGGTTCCAAAGGTTCAGCTCGTAGCTTGGAGATCATCTTGTGGTGTTCAAGGGTCGTTTACCCACGGTTGCAATAGTTCACATCAGTATCAAGGCTGGATTTGAGGATGAGATGAAGCTGCAAGCCATGACCTTTCTGCTCAAAGGTCATGCCTTGGATTGGTGGGAGTCTTTGCCAAAAACTCAGGAGTATCCGCTTGTTTTGGAGTTTGAGGAGTTCCTAGGGATGTTATGTGATCAATTATGTTTGGATATCTGGCGTGTGACGAAGGCTAAGGAGTTTTTTGAGCTGGTGTAGGGTGAGAAGTCGGTTCTGCAATACTACATGGAGTTTACCAATCTCTCCCAATGGTATGACGAACAGGCTAACCGAGATCCAAAGCTAGTCTGTTGGTTCAAGAGAGGGTTGAGATGGGAGATTCAGGAGGGTGTCACATCTGGTGACATGAGGAGTTTGGTGACTGTGAAGGGAGCTGCTTTGGGGAGAGAGAGCTGTTGGAGCAAGGAAAGAAGGAGGATCGGAAGAGGAAGGCGATAGCTCAGCCTTCCCAGTCTGTGGAGTAGAGCCAGTCTGCTAAGTGTCCACAGCAGTCTCACTCTGGGTTCAGGAGTGCTCAGTCCGCTCTGATGCGTGGCACGGTGACTTGCTTCACATGTGGAAACCGAGGCCATAAGAGTGCGACGTGTAAGATGAGGGGTGTGAGACCGGCTTGATCTGAAGGGGCGTCATCTGGACTTCCCATCTGCGGCACATGCGGGAAGCCTCATTTTGGTACGTGCCACATGTTGAGGCCTGCTCCTGTGACTGGTTACACTTGTGGTCAGCCTGGCTATAGGAGTAACGTTTGCCCGGCTAGGAGTGTAGCACCATGATGTGAACCGCTGCAACCGTGGGCAGATGACCCTTGAACACCGCAAGTTGAGACCGTGCAATAAGGTAGAAACCGTCGGGAACTGGGATGGAGAGAGGACTTTGACCCGCTAGCTATAAAGAGCTAGGAACCAGAAGTATCAAGTCGATGGCGCCACTTCAAGGGGAGGATACCCTAGACGATAAGCCGGTCTAAAGGACAGTCAATTCCATGAAAGTCGAGAAGAGATTAGCAATTCCATGCTAAAAGAAAAACCAAAGTTTAAGTAATTTATTCAATTCAAAGGTGTCTTACAAGGGTGGCCGACGGCCTCTATATATAGGTGAGGGAACAAGCTCTCCTCCCTAAAGACTACTTCCTAAATAATAATAAAATAAAAAAATAAAAAGAGTCCTAATTAGAATTATAAATAGGACTTTAACTAATCCTAATCTAGACTAAAAAGAGGGAAAATTTGGATTCCAATCCTATAAGGGAAAAGAATCCTACCTAAACTAGAACTCCTAAAAAGGATGCTGGAAAATCCTAAAATACAGCAGAACGGGTTCTGGGAGAAATTTCCAAATAAATACCAAATAAAATAGGAAATATAATCCCTTTGGCATATCACTAGTAGACGTCATGGGCTTCAACTTTCATGTTGGGCTTCAGCCCAAATTCTATCCCCATGTGGCCCAAATTCGTCAATCTTCGTCAGACTAGGAATCTGTCCAAAACCGGGAAATCCTAGCTTGATTAGGATTCCTTGCTTGGATGTATCTGACATCTTCTCTTCATGTCCCACGTCCTTGATGGTCAAGCATCCTTCATTGGATCAGGCTCAGGAGGTTTCCTGATCCTAGCTCCTAGTGTTGGCTCCCTTGGATCAGCATCTGAGCTCCACTCCTTGATGCTTAGGCCAAACATCACTAGGACTTGTTCTAGCCCTATCTCCCTTGATACTCCTTCAAATTGAACTCCGTTTGTTGGATGGTAATCCTGGGGCCATAAGAATTCCAGTGCCTTTGGAAAATCCCAAAAGCCACGGGTCAATTGTTTGCTGGGCCAAAAGTGCTCCTCTGACGGGCACTGGCATGGGCCCTGTGCTTGTGGCAAGCTTCGCTTGGGGCCTTCTTCAATTCTGTCCAGGCCTTTTGAGTTCCGCTTCGAGCCTTCTTCCCAGGGTACCTCAGGGATGTCTTCAGGCAGGTCTTTGCTCCGGGGGCCCGTGGGGGTCGGCATGGGGCCTAGGCTAGGTGCTAGGCTTGGCCCGGGGTCCGGGTCGGGGCTCGGCGTGAGCATCAGCTCCTGTCAGGACATCAGTCTGATCTTGGCTTCAGTAGGAGCTGGCCTTGGTGCCTGGTTGAGGATCAGCATCCTCCCAGGGGTGTCTTCTGGATTCGGGGCTTCGGCTCTCCTAGGCTCCGGGGGTGGTGCTGGTGTAGGCCTGGGTCCGGTGTACTCTCGGGCCGGCATCAGTGCTGGGGTCGGGTCGGCATCAGTTATGTCCAAGCCAGGCTTGGTGGCCAGGATCACATCACACCAGCCAGTCTGTGGGATCGGTGTAGGGACCGAGGGCCCCGCCTAGGAGTTTAGAGGTAGAGGATGAGGTAGTTATGGGCGTGGAGCTCCGAGTGCTGGTAGGGGGTCAGGGGGCGAATGCTATGCCTGTTGGAGCTTGAGTAGACCAGGGGAGGTTGTACGCTCTTACCAAGGGGGCGGCAGAGAATGCAAACGATGTGGTGACTGGTATGATCTCCATTCTTGGTCTTTCCGTTTACACTTTGTTTGATTCGGGCTCGTTCCATTCCTTTGTGTTTGAGAAATGCTTGAGTAGTTTGGGTATGGTAGCAGGTAGTCTGGGAACTAGTTGGGGTGTAAGAACTCCTTTGGGGACTTCGGTGATGGTAGATAGAGTGTTGAGGGGTTGCAGGTGTTGGTAGGAGGAGCCGAGCTGATAGCCGACATTGTGCTACTTCCTTTCAATGAGTTCGATGTCATCCTCTGCATGGATTGGTTGGCTAAGTATGGGGCGTTACTTGATCTTCAAAATAAGGAGGTTCTATTACAAGTTGAAGGTGTCGGTCAGGTGGTGTTCAAGGGTGTACGAAAGAGAGAGTCGACACCTATGGAGTTGGTCTCCCTGTTGAAGGCTTCCTTGTTGATTTAGGAAGGTTGTGAAGCTCTGTTGGTGCAGGTGTCAGTTGAGCAGAACGAAGAGTTGGAGAAGGTGCCAGTAGCTCGAGAGTTCACCGATGTGTTTGAGGAGTTGCCTAGGGCACCGATTGAGCGTGAAGTAGAGTTCAAAATAGAGTTGGTTCCCGGGACTGCTCCAATCTAAATTCTGCCTTACCAGATGGTGCCGGCTGAACTTAAGGAGTTGAAGGAATAGTTTCAAGAACTCTTGGATAAGGGATTCATTCGCCCAAGTGTATCCCCTTGGGGAGCACCGATGTTGTTTGTGAAGAAGAAGGATGGGTCGATGATGATGTGCATTGACTACCGACGGTTGAACAAAGCAACGATCAAGAATCGCTACCCACTCCCAAGGATAGATGATCTCTTTGATCAATTTCAAGGGGAAGAGGTCTTTTCAAAGATTGATTTGAGGTCAGGCTACCATCAGTTGAAGGTGGAGGAAGGTTCAGTGCCAATGACGGCTTTCAGGACTAGATATGGACATTATGAATTTCTCGTGATGCCTTTTGGTCTTACCAATGCTCCTACTGCGTTCATGGCTCTCATGAACAAATTCTTTCATGAATACTTGGATAAGTTCGTGATAGTATTCATTGATGACATTCACATCTACTCTAAGAATGAGGAGGACATAAGGAGCACTTGAGAATTGTCTTCCAGAAGCTGAGGGAGCAGCAACTCTTTGCAAAGTTCTCAAAGTGTGCTTTGTGGTTGGAGGAAGTGTTATTCCTAGGTCATGTTGTTTCTAATAGAGGAGTGGAGGTGGATCCGAAGAAGATCGAAGCGGTGGTTAATTGGACCCCACCTACGGATGTGTCACAGTTGAGAAGCTTCCTCAGTTTAGCTGGTTACTACCAAATATTTGTTGAAGGGTTCTCCACCATTGCATCCCCTCTCCACAAGTTGTTGAGGAAGGTGTCGAAGTATGAGTGGTCGGAGGCGTGACAGAAGAGTTTTGAAGAGTTAAAGAAGGGGTTGACTTCAGCTCAAGTGTTGAGTTTGCTAGTTGAAAGAGGCGACTGTGTGGTGTTCAGCGATGCTTCGTTGCAAGGATTGGGTTGTGTGCTCATCCAGAATGGGAAGGTAGTCACCTATGCTTCTCGACAGTAAGAGTTCATGAGGTGAATTACCCGACAAATGATCTGGAATTAGCTGTTGTGGTGTTCGCCTTGAAGTTGTGGAGACATTACTTGTACGGTGAGCCATTCAAGATAATGACTGATCACAAGAGCCTCAAGCATCTCATGGATCGGAAGGTATTGAACAATAGGCAGAGACGATGGATGGAGCTTCTGAAAGACTACGATTGCACCATTGACTACCATCCCGGTAAGGCCAATGTTGTAGCCGATGGTCTAAGTCGGAAGGAGTTGATCGATCTTAGAGCTTTGAGAGTGGAGTTGCAGCTCGGGGAAGTGGGAAGTTAGCTTTCCAAGCTCAGCATTCGCCCTTTGTTGAATGATAGGGTTGGAGAGGAGCATCTCAAAGATGCTAAGATGGTAGCTAATAGAGAAGAAGTGGAGAAGGGGTTGGATAACAGCTTTGAGGTGGTGGACGGTTTGTTAAAGTGTGGAGGTCATGTGTGTGTGCTGAAAGTGGAAGAGTTGAGGAAGAAGATTCTTGAGGAAGCTCATTCTTCGATGTATGTCATGCACCCTGGGATGATAAAGATGTACAACAACTTAAAGGTGAGTTTCTGGTGGTCGGGCATGAAGAAGGATGTAGAACAGTTTGTGTCGGTTTGCTCGGTGTGTCAGAAGACAAAAGTGGAGCATAGAGCTCTAGGTGGATTGTTGAATCTCTACCCATTCTAGAGTGGAATTTTGTTGATATCACGATGGACTTTTTTGTTGGGTTTTTCGTCAACCAGATAAGGAAAGGACGCGGTTTGGGTAATTCTGGATCATTTGATGAAGGTCGCTCACTTTATACCCATTCGGTATAAGCCTAGTGTTGATGAATTAGCTAAGCTTCATATCGAGGAAGTAGTAAGGTTGCACGGCATACCCCAAACTATTGTGCCTTACCGGGATCCGAGCTTCACATCTCATTTCTGGGAAGGATTACATACAACATTGGGAACAAAGCTGAATTTCTCGATGGCATATCATCCTCAAACGAATGGTCAATCGGAGATAACAATCCTTACTTTGGAGGAGTTGTGCTTTGGAGTTTCAGACTCCTTGATTGAATTATTGCCATTGGTCGAGTTCGCATACAATAACTCATACCATAGCAGCTTGAAGTCTACACCGTTTGAAGCTTTGTATGGGAGGAAGTGTAGGACATCGTTGTGTTGGGACGAGGAAGGTGATAGAGTGCTGACATGCCCTCAGATTGTCTAGGAGACAGTTGATCGTGTGAGGGTGATCAAGGATAGACTCATAGTAGCTCAAGACAAACAAAAATCTTTTGCTCACGGGCGAGTTAGAGAGCTGAGTTATGAGGTCGGGGAGAAGGTGTTTTTGAAGGTGTCGCCATGGAAAGGGCTGATGCGTTTTGGCCAAAAGGGGAAGTTGGCGCCACGGTACATCGGTCCTTGGGAGGTCTTGGCCAAATCTGGTCTAGTGGCCTATGTTCTGGCATTGTCGAGCGAGCTAGAGAGAATACACAATGTATTCCACATTAGCATGCTTAAGCGATATCACGTGGACCCCTCTCATGTGATACAGCAGGAGGAGGTAAAGATCGAGCAAGACATGACCTATGAGGAGAAGCTGGTGGCAGTTGTGGATAGGCAAGTTTGAGTCTTGAGGAACAAGCAGATTCCATAGCTCAAGGTGGTGTGGAGGAACCACGAGAGCGAGTCGGCCACTAGGAGTCCGAGGGGAGCATGAGGAGACGGTACCCGGAATGGGTAGACTCTTATGCTTCAGATACTCACTTTGTCTAGTGTTCCTCTTTTGTTCTCAATTCATGCTTTGTTCTAGTTGGCTTCTAGTGTGCTTGAGTTGAGTGGTTGATTGTGTTGAGTGCTTTTAATAGTTAAATGTGGTAAGTTGGTAGACTTAGAAATTGAAGGTTGTTAGGTTGTCATCGTGAGTTTCGGGTAGTGATTTGATACTTGAGTTGCTGCATTTTTCGGTTTTTCATTCTTAGGATGAGTTATGAGTGATTTCAGGGATGAAATCCTTAAAGTTGTGGAGACTTGTAACATCCCCGCCCAACTAGATGGTCTAGAACTCGAGTTCGGGTGATCGAGATACCGGAATCAGTGCCTCTGAGGTCCCATTGAGGCTCGGAATGGTCGTGCTTAATTCGGGTTGAGATTGCAAGTGATCATGTTGTGCAGTGAAGAACACACGTCGTGTATTATAACCCACATCGTGTGTCTTCAACGTACACGCTTTGTATCTGAGACACACTGTCGTGCACTAATTCCACCAAAGTTCATCGAGATTGCCCGGACATAACACATGGCCGTGTGTCTGTGAAGCACGTCATGTTTCTTCATAACACACTCTGTGTGTTATGATCTGAATATAAAAGACAGGCGATAACAATGTAAACAGGGTATCAAATACTACCAAACAAGAGTAGGTAGATCGTATTCCAAGGGTTTTTTTTCCAATTGTTTACTCAAAGGAATTGGCAAATTATTCAGGTTTAAACAAGTTGCGCGTGGTGTGAGTTCTACGACTTCTAATCTATTAAGAAAGGAAATTGAAAATGAAAATAAGAAAGATTGATTAATTAAGGTTGACTAACAATTTGACAGACAAAGCTTAGACTTGAATCCCCCTAAGATTACCAAGACATTGGAGATCACAAAACCGGCGACTTTCGATCCTAATTCATTCAGTTCTCAAACAACACCATAACTCCTTACCCTTAGGTCTAAGTCCGCGAACATTTGCTTTATTGAATCTAACTACCAAGATTAATTAACCGTTTGTGCGTTCACTTCTGCAACGGATAACTAAGTAGTGCACCTGATTGATTTTAGTGAGTTACTCTAGAAACGGATTAACCCTAAATGATTCCTACGAAAGGCACACTCCATTGAATAGGTTAATTGATTGATTTGAGGTTCTAAAATAAGGCGTACGTTTGCCAACTATCCTTATTTGAACAAGAATCTAATCTAGGTGATCAAGTTAGAAAAGAAACACAACACGAAGAACAAATCAATTATGCAAGAGAAACTGTCTGAATTAAAATCTAATGATCCGTGACCGATTTAAAGCCGCGGGTCACTTATGGTTCATCTAATCTAAGATTAACAAGTTTAGCTACTCATGTTTCAATCAAGAGAATCAAAGACAACAAAGGATTTCATCTTAATAAGGAAGAACAAAGAAGATTTTTTTTTGCAAATGAACAAAGAAGAATTGTAAAACCTAATTTTGATGACTCCGCCGAAGCTTCAACCTCGAGAAATCTTCACTCCTAACTCCGAGCACTCTGGGATGGAAAGATGATGTCAGGATCTCTATGAGAACTCTGAGATACGCTCTAAACTCTCTCTATCAACTCTAGAAGTCTGAAATTGTGTAAGTGTATGAATGATATCAATGATATTTTGATTTGGGGTTGAAGGCTGCTTATATAGGCCCTTTGCCGATATAGAACCAGATTAGGCCTGAAATTTCTCGCTGAAAAGTCTTGTGTAAAATATTTCTGATTGCCGATGAGATTTTCCATTAATTTGTGAACACATTTTGATGTGAACTGCTGCAACCGTGGCCAGACGACCCTTAAACACAACAAGCTGACCTCCTAGCACTTGTGAAGAACCTATGGAATCGGGGCAGATTAGGTCTTTGACCCACTAGCTATAAAGAGCTAGGAACCAGAAGTATCAAGTCGAGGGCGCCACGCTAAGAGATGTATGCTCTGGATGATAAGCCAAACCTTTAGTAATGCATCAAGCAAATACTCGAGGAATTTAGAACAAAGTTCTGAAAGGGGGGGTTTATTGATTCATAAAAGTTGTGTCTACAAGGGGTGGCCGGCGGCCTTATTATATAGGATGTGAACAAGCTCTCCTTCCTATTAGCTACTTCCTAAACTAGGAATTAAATAATCTAAATACTAATTAGGACATTTAAAATTCCTTAACAATCCAACCTAAAAAGGAAAAACTAAAAAGGGAAGCTAATAGTGTATTGGAAAGCAAGAAAATTACTAAATAGGAAAAATCCGGCAATCTGGGCAAAAACCCTAAATTCAGGCAGCATCCGTGGCGGTCGGCCAAGTTTTGGGCCGGCGGGCAGGGATTCTTACTCTCGTGTCCTAGTCCTAGAAGGACTTAGGCCCGGGCCCGGATGGGAGTCCTTGTCTCGGTGGGATTGCATGCATGGACCCGGATCGTATATAAGCACTTCCCTACGTGGCTCCTCCTTCATTCCTCCTCCAAATGCAACGCCGTTTGTTGGGCCATGTTCCTGAAGCTTCCAGCTATCCAGGGCACTGGTATTTTCCCAAAAGGCCCGAGCCATTTGGAGGCTCCGCCCTAAGTGCTCCTCTGTGGCGCCTGGCGCCGTGCCTGTCGCCCGGGGCTGGCTCATGTCTCGGCCTTCTTCATTTCTGGCTAGGCCTTTTGCATTATGCTTCGACCAAGTCTTCAGAAATGTCCTCAGAGGGTCTCCAAGGGCTGGAGCTGGTCCGGGGCTCGTGGAAAGTGGCTTAGGGCCTAGTGCTTGCATTTAGCCCGGTCAGGGGCTCTCTCCCGGGCCTGTTTCTGGGTGCCAGCCTCAGCTAGCCAGGTACTCTTGGGTCCTTCATTTCCTGTACTCCAGAAATGCTTCCAGGGGATCCCAGGGGTGGTCAGTTCCCCCAGGGCTCGTGAGGACCGTTCTAGGGCTTATTAGGGCCCTTAGGCTCGGCCCTCGATCCGGCTCGAGGCTTGGATCGGGTGCCTTGGCCAGCAACATAGCATGGGGTGGCCTCACTCTCATCTTGGCTTGCTTGGTTGCTGGTGGGGGTCTGCGCCTATACTTGGCCACATACCTTGGCCGGAAGCAATGTTGGAGAGCTTTCCTTGGCCTTACACGCTTCTTGTAAGGCCCTAGGGTTCTTGCTTTGACTGGGGACACTGGTGGGGTGTATGAGTACCTATTGGCATTGGGGCAGCTATGGAGGATCACATCACAATCTCGGCGAGAACCTTAAAGATCTCGCCGAGAACTTCTTTGTAATCTCTAGTGGATTTTCGACGAGAGTTCTGATGTATTTGTAAGTATATTCTCGGCGAGAACCTTGAGAAGTTCTAGCCGAGAACTTATTCCTGGGTAGATTTGTGACTTTTTCCGAATGGTTTGACTTCTCTGACCACTTTTTGAGTCTCCTTTGCGTACCAAACACGTCCTACAGTTACATAATTGACAGGTACTCAAAGAGACACTAGAAAAACACATCAAATAGACCCGAAACGGGCCAAAGTAACCAATTCGGTAGGAAATAGCGCTAATGAATGAAAACCCACTAAACTACCCCAAAAGTCATGCTACAAGCAATGAAATTTCTCTTAAATGGGGCTGATAATCATGATAAATCTAGTGTCATCAACTGGTTTTGACGGGATTTGACAACTTCCAGTTCTTTTCTCTTTCCATGAAATTCTTTTGACGAACCATCTTCGACCAATCTTCAAAGGGTTCTTTTGGGAGCTGTAGAGGTCTGATTAACGATCCATTTCTTGCGACGGGTTTCTAGTGACGACATGAAGAGATCGCAAATCTTGATTTCTGGTTTTTTGGTGTAGGGAGCAGTCAGTGAGAAGGGTTAGACCTAAGAGTTTGGAGTTGGGGAAATTGTTCTTTTGGGAGTCTAGAATACGTTTAGAGCCTCGTCTTCTATTCCAGGTGAGGGCTTAGCATTGTTAGATAGTGGTTAGTCATGTGAGGAGTTGTAATTTTACCTAGATGAATCTAGGGATTTGCATGAAAATGGAAGAGAGTAAAAGGGGTTCATAATTCTGGTTTGTCGGATTTGCTTGTCTATGATGTTGTGTTTTTGTGTTTGATGCTGTGATGTTGTGCCAAGGAGTTATGATGAAATGAATTGCATGCTAAATTGGAGTAGGAATGAGAGATAGGTTGAATTGGGAATTGGATGTAACTATATGATATCATGCTATTGTCAGTTGTGTTTGCAGGAGGATGGCCATGCCAATGTGGGGTTGTCCTGAATAAGACGAACAGATGGGTAACACTAGACTTGTGACATGGACACCCCTACATTCTTATGCAGGTGGGGTAGCTAGCAAGTTAGCCGTTTACCCTCGATATGATTGAAATGTGAGATGTGGATGTTGTGGATGTGAGAATTGGTGGAATGAGGCGATGTGTGAAGGTGTGAATTACCATGGGTTGTGATCTTGATGTGAATGTTTGAAAATGTGAATGATAGAAACTAAAGGAGCCTGCACTGCCCCTTAAATTGCACTATAGGTTCTAAATGCCTCTCCAGGGGAGAGAGGTGTCGTCACCTCTCCAAGGGAGAGGTGTGATTTTGTTTGTTGAGTCTTGTTACGATTCCTTCAAGGGAAAGATCTCGTTGTATCCTTCCAGGGAGGGATGCATCTTTGGACCACTTCAAGGGACAGAGGTGCGTCATACCGACATGGGTGGTGCAGGATAAACTCCTTATGGTGCCTAATAACTCACCTAGAAATTACTTGTGATTCTTGTTGTGCTTGTGTAAATCCATCTTTTCGGAGTCTTCGAGATATGGTGCTTCATTGATGTACCACTCTCGGTACCGATCATCCCACCTGTAATCCTGCATAATCAAAACTAAGAAGCACTACCCAGGTAAATCATGGAAATATGGAGGAAAATTAAATGGTAAAAGCGGAAAGGTAGAAGAATAATTTGCCAACTCTTCTTTCAAACAATTAGAAGAGTCCCCGGCAACGGCGCCAATTTGATGCTGCAGTTTTAGCGGTATCAAATAACTAATCTACCAAGGTAGACTAGATCGTATTCTACTCGAGGTCTCTTCTTCTTGTCTACTCAAATATGTTGGCAAATTACTCCGGTTAAAACACTTTGTGCGTGGTGTGAGTTCCACGACTTCTAATCTAATGAACAAAGGAAAAGAAAAGGCAGAAATATTAAAAGGTTGACTAACAGGACGATAGACGAGCTTACACTTCGAATCCCCCTTAGATCACCAAGGCAACGACAATCACAAGACCAGCGATTTTCAATTCTCATTCAATCGGTTTCTACACACCACCATAACTCCTTACCCTTAGGTTTAAGACTGGCGAACGTTCGCTCTATCGATCTAGCTACCAAGATTAATTAGCCGCCCGGGTACGGTCGCTTCTCGCAACGACTTAACTTAACTAGTGCAATTACTAATGATTTATGAGTTACTCTTGCAGTGGATTAACCCTAACCGGTTCCTACGAAAGGCACACTCCAATTATAAGGTTAATTGTTCGATTTGATGTTTTAAAGTAAGGCGAGCGTTCTCTTCTATCCTTAGCTTAACAAGAATCTAATCTAGGTGATCAATCCAGACAAGAAACATGAAGATGAAGAACAAATCAAACATGAAAGAGAAACTGATTGAACTTTGAATCTAATCACCGCCGATCCGTGACCGCTTTAAAGCCCTGGGTCACTTAGGGTTCATCTAGTCTAAGCTCTAAGAGTTTAGCTACTCATGTTTTTCACAAAAGAATCAAAGACAAAGATAGAGTTCATCATACAGAGGAAGAACAAAAAGGATCTGAAAAACCTAATTCTGACAACTCCGGCGAAGCTTCGATCTCCTGGATCTTCAAATTTAAGCTCCGAGCTCTCCGAGATGGAAGGGATGGCGTCACGATCTCTCCACGGATCTTCGAACTCTCTAAACTCTATCTATCGACCCTAAGGTCGTGGCTAATCAGCCAAAATTCGTGTGTCTCTAATCTGGCTTCAAAAAGTCTATATATAACCCCAGAAACCCTTTACAAGTTGGAAAAGGCTGAAAATTAGGGTTTCTGCCCGGATTTTCAAAGGAATTTTCGCCGAAAACATCACCAGATTTTCGTCGAAAATGTTATTTAAAAACCAGCTCCAACTTGTTTCGATGATTCCCGCTCCGTTTGAACTCCAATTTGGTCCCCGTTTGAAGCGTTGGACTCGTGAGAGAGTCCTCTATAATGTGGTTACCTGGAGGCTCAACATAAAAGCTCACAAAAAGGGTAAAAATAGCCAATAAATGGACATGTATGCACTAGGAGCCTATAATCACGAAGTTACGACAAATACACCAAATACTCATCAAAATGGCATCAAAGGGGCATGAAATGTCGCTTAAATGGGGATGAAAATCACGTCAAATCGAGTGTCATCAATACCCCACACTTAAGCTTTTGCTTGTCCTCAAGCAAACTGAACTAGAACACACTCAAATTCACAAATGACACGAGATTAAACTGAGATTCAATTCTAACGATTTGGTTTAGACTGTTCCACGTAGAGAAAGTGACCTACACATGCAAGAACATCAACCAAACAAATTTTCAATCTCACTAATCTCTGCACACTTCAAGTAGTAGTTTTAACAAAGCACGTTTCTTGGGAAAACAATTAATCATGATTAACCGACTACGATAACACCAATTCTAGTAAAAAAGACTTTAAGCTCTAGCCATGATGTGGATGCGGAGGTAGGAAAAGTGAAGTGGCTATCGACTCGACTTCATCCTCCTCTAGATCTGTACGTTACATGTTCTAGCTAGGACTGATTTAAACAACAATTTCTTCCAAGATTCAAACTTTCTCCATTGATTTACTGCATACTAGTGCTCGATACCAAACACTTCACTTAGGTGTTGGACCTGCCTAGCTCACAGTATTTGTGCTTATGCTAGTGCTCAACCCGAACACTTCACTTAGGTGTCGGGCTTGCCTAGCTTTATTTTGAGCACTTTAAAGAATTTAACAATTAATTCGAACAACTCAGTTTACTTGATTTAACCATTTAGTCACTTAATCCTAGCTAGTTATAACTTTTTTCACAAGATTTCGAATTGGATTTCCGTCTAATCTCTAGCCACAATCACAGATGATCAAATATGGAGTGAAAAACATGGAAGAAGCAAGCATTTATCATCTTAGAATGGTGTTATCGAGCTTTGTTATTAACAAGTAAATTGATTCAATTGATTCAAGTTTCAACTACAGAAGTGGTTTATGATCTGTTCTGACCTAGACTCATTTAATATCAGTTCCGACACGTTGGTTACAAGTTCTAAGTGGAACAGTCTAGACGTCATTGTTCAAAATGGAAGTCAATTTAACATCACAAGTCAAGAATTGAGCAATTCTATGCTAGAGAAATTCAAAATTGAACCACAGAATCACAGAAAATCAAGCAAGATCATGCATAATCCTAGACTCCTACCCCACACTTAAACGGTTTTGTGTCCTCACAGGACTAAACTAGAGTAGAGAGATACGAAGAACCTGTGACGAGATGGTCGGTGTAGGGGATGAACACGAAGAGTCTGAAGCAGAGCGGAGTAGCTACTCGAGTTCCTACAAAACAAAAACAACAAAAATATCAAAAGGATACTAGGACAAGTGTCCCGGATCCACACAGAATAAAAGTCGAACAAAGAAGGTTTAGGGGAATTTTTAAATTTTTTACTCTTCTTTTTTTTTTCAAATTCACGGCACCGCATTCCTAGAGAAGTCTAGAATATCTAAGCTCAATCAGTTCAGAAAAAATCACACCGAAACAGCAAGCACGCAACACGAGGTAGACCAAAATTAAACTCATCAAAATTCAACAATCAACATGTCAAAAGATTCAAAATTGAAAACCCAACAACTAACCTATAAGACACGACTCAAGAAAATGGACGGAAAGTGACGAATGGCCAAAAATGTGAAAAACTTGTTTCGGGGATAACCGGAGCTACAAAGCTCCGATTTGGACGATCAAGTATGCGTTGGAATCGGACCGAAAAAAGGAAACTGATTTTCAAAACAGAACAAGTTTTCGGCGAACACTATGGAAGTTTTTGCAGAAAACTTCTTCGAAAATAGGCAAAAATAAGGAACGACGTCACTGTTTGCAAATCACCCAATGTTTTCGGCGAAAATTTTTAATTCTTGCCGAAAACCTATTTGAAAAACTTTTTTTTTCTTTTTTTCAAAACCCAACCTAAAAAAAATCAAAATGAAAGGAAATTAAACTGACACTTTGGCTCCCCCGAACCTGATTCGAATGATGAAAAAGACTGACTCAAAAATTCAAAAACGGACTCCAGCCGTGGGTTGCCTCCCACGAAGCGCTCTCTTTTAACGTCCTTGAGCCGGACGGTACCTGTTAGGGACCCCAACTCAGAAGCTCCTTAAAGTCAATCGCCTTCTTCAAGGCCAGCGGTTTAGTGCTAGATAGCACTCCAGAAGTGTGATGCAGCCGGTAGTGCTCCAATAGATCGCGGTTCTGGTTGGATGACCAGTTCTTCTCGAATTCTCCTACCGGAGGAGGAAAGAGGTAGTACGGCGTGGCATGGTCAATGAGCTCCATCTTCTCTACAGGTTGACTCGGCGGAAGTGTAGGTGAGGATATCTCCTCAATCTCTACGTGCTCCACTTCGAACATCAGGATGGATTGGCTTTATGTCTTCATCAACCACCACCGCCAAGGATTCTTCATCAGATGCTTCTAGCTCGCAATAGTTATGGGTGAGATTGTCATGTTCATCTTCGTACGGCTCTTGAGCATCTTCTTCCATTAGTGGATTTGGTTGCTCGAGCTCGACATCCACCATGTTACGAGCTTGTAGCTTCGAAATGAGATCATCCAAGGCGGATTCTACTCTTGCCGTCTGTTGTCGATGCTGATGAGCCGGTATATACACCTCTTGGTGATTTCACTAGTGGTGTGTAGCTTCTGGCTCTTCTTCGAAATGCTCTTGAACATCTTCTCCCTTCAACAGCATTGTCCATTGACTGGAGGTTGTCGATCGCGGCTTGGGTGCTTGCCATCCATTGTTGATACTCATAAGTGTGTAAATCCGTCTTTTGGGAGTCTTTGAGATATGGTGCTTCATTGATGTACCACTCTCGGTACCGGTCATACCACCTGTAATCCTGCATAATCAAAACTAAGAAGCACTACCCAGGTAAATCATGGAAATATGGAGGAAAATTAAATGGTAAGGCGAAAAGGTAGAAGAATAATTTGCCAACTCTTCTTTCAAACAATTAGAAGAGTCCCGACAACGGCACCAATTTGATGCTGCAGTTTTAGCTGTAACAAATAACTAATCTACCAAGGTAGACTAGATCGTATTCTACTCGAGGTCTCTTCTTCTTGTCTACTCAAATATGTTGGCAAATTACTCAGGTTAAAACACTTTGTGCGTGGTGTGAGTTCCACGACTTCTAATCTAATGAACAAAGGAAAAGAAAAGGCAGAAATATTAAAAGGTTGACTAACAGGACGATAGACGAGCTTAGACTTTGAATCCCCCTTAGATCACCAAGGCAACGACAATCACAAGACCAGCGGTTTTCAATTCTCATTCAATCAGTTTCTATACACCACCATAACTCCTTACCCTTAGGTTTAAGACTGGGGAACGTTCGCTCTATCCGATCTAGCTACTAAGATTAATTAGCCGCCCAGGTACGGTCGCCTCTCGCAACGACTTAACTTAACTGGTGCAATTACTAATGATTTATGAGTTACTCTTGCAGTGGATTAACCCTAATCGGTTCCTACGAAAGGCACACTCTTGCAGTGGATTAACCCTAATCGGTTAATTGTTCAATTTGATGTTTTAAAGTAAGGCGAGCGTTCGCTTCTATCCTTAGCTTAACAAGAATCTAATCTAGGTGATCAATCCAGACAAGAAACATGAACGATGAAGAACAAATCAAACATGAAAGAGAAACTGATTGAACTTTGAATCTAATCACTGCCGATCCGTGACCGCTTTAAAGCCCTGGGTCACTTAGGGTTCATCTAGTCTAAGCTCTAAGAGTTTAGCTACTCATGTTTTTCACAAAAGAATCAAAGACAAAGATAGAGTTCATCATATAGAGGAAGAACAGAAAAGGATCTGAAAAACCTAATTCTGACGACTCCGGCAAAGCTTCGATCTCCTGGATCTTCAAATTTAAGCTCCGAGCTCTCCGAGATGGAAGGGATGGCGTCACGATCTCTCCACGGATCTTCGAACTCCCTAAACTCTATCTATCGACCCTAAGGTCGTGGCTAATCAGCCAAAATTCGTGTGTCTCTAATCTGGCATCAAAAAGTCTATATATAACCCCAAAAACCCTTTACAAGTTGGAAAAGGCTGAAAATTAGGGTTTCTGCCCGGATTTTCAAAGGAATTTTCGCCGAAAACATCACCAGATTTTCGCCGAAAATGTTAGTTAAAAACCAGCTCCAACTTGTTTCGATGATTCTCGCTCCGTTTAAACTCCGATTTGGTCCCCGTTTGAAGAGCTGGACTCGTGAGAGAGTCCTCTATAATGTGGTAACCTGGAGGCTCAACATAAAAGCTCATAAAAAGGGTAAAAATAGCCAATAAATGGACATGTATGCACTATGAGCCTATAATCACGAAGTTACGACAAATACACCAAATACTCATCAAAATGGCATCAAAGGGGCATGAAATGTCACTTAAATGGGGATGAAAATCACGTCAAATTGAGTGTCATTATGGTGGTTATGGTATTTATGGATTGTGATGGGATATGTGTTTAGATGTGTAATTATTGTTGTCGCTTATACTATTGCTGATGCTTATTAATCGTGAACGAGAACTGTGAACTGAACCTACTTGATCACATAGACTGCTTTAGGAAATTAAAATCTAGATTATGTTTGGGTTTGGTTCCATTGTCGATGTGTGTGGAGCTTGGAACCGCTCTGTTGGATTAGGACAGCGCATAGTTGGGCCAAGTGGGTCCACTCAGTTTCAATAGGAAACTGATCCCCCCTCTTCCTCTTTCAGGTTCTTATGGCTATTTGTGAGGTGTTGGAGAGGTGCTTCTGTTAGGTTCGGGAAGTCTGTTGAGAGAAGCTATGAGGTGAAGATCGATGGGCCACTCGGAGCTGACATTACTTTTATTTATTTCAGTTTCAATTGACACTTGTATTTGGGAGTTTTATACCCTCTTTGGGATGTTGATTTTGGTATATTCTTCATAGGATTTTATCGATTTATTAATGGATGCCTCACTTGGTTTTGAACATTTAATATGAGTTATTGTAATCTCCTTTTTATTCGTTCTTTTCCGCTTGTTTTAATTTATGTTCTTCTGAGTAATTCTCTAATTGATTCAACGATGGGTTTACCAGGGTCGGTTTGGTAAGGGTGTTACACTTCGGGTTCCTAGCTATATACAACTAGCGTGTCCAAGTACTCTCTGTCTGCACAAGGCTGACTCGTTGTTGCTGAACATCAACTTATGGTGGTTAGGGTCACTGCCCATGGTTGCAGACGGTTCACGTCAGGGTGTGAGTACTCCTTTGGTGACTTCTATAAGGGTTAGTAGAGTTCTTAGAGGCTGTAAAGTGTTAGTAGAAGGAGAAGAACTACTAGCTGATCTAGTGGTGCTCCCATTCAATGAATTCGATGTCATTCTTTGCATGGATTGGTTGGTAAAACATGGGGTGCTGCTTGATTATCGGAAGAAGGAGGTTCTAGATCAAGTTGAACAAAGTGAGGATTTAGCGAAGGTGCCAGTAACTCGGGAGTTTGTTGAGGTGTTTGAGGAGTTTCTTGAAGCAACGATTGAACGAGAAGTAGAGTTCAATATAGAGTTAGTTCCTGGAACCGCTCCAATCTCTATTCCACCCTATCGATGGCACTAGATGAATTCACTACAAAAAAACTCCTTTTAGCGTCGGTCAAAACGTCGAAGCTTAGTGTCGGTCGGTCATAGACCGACGCTAAATAGCTGACTTCGTGTTTTAGCGTCGGTTGTTTGCCGACCGATGCTAAAATGGGCCTAAGAGCTGACGCTATTACCCGTTCCTTGTTCGATTTTTGGTTGACCGGACGGGTTGATCAGAGTCGATCATCACAAATGGATTAGCGTCGGTCATTGACCGATGCTAAAACGCGTATATATAGCGTCGGTTCAGACGCATTTTAGCGTCGGTCATTGACCAACGCTAAAACACGTAAGTATTTAAACTCTCATCCGAACCCTAATCTCAAATTCTCACCTCTCTCAATCCTCTCCTCTCTCTCCTGAAACTCTCCCAACCACCACCCTCCTCCTCCTCCAAACCCTCCTCCTCCTCCTCCTCTTCATACTCTCCTCCCCCCTCTCAGCCGCCACCCTCAACTCTCCTCCCACATCCTCCTCTAGCCGCCGCAGCCGCCGCATCCCAGCCACCGTCCGCCAGGCGACGAAGCTAACATGACGGTGATGGAGAAGAGAAACGAGATCTGGGAAAAAACCCAAATCTGGAAAAAAACCCATATTAGAAAAAAATAAAAATAAAAACAAAAATAATAAATGAAAAATAAAAATGAAAACAAAACATGAAAAAATTGGGTTGGTCAGCCAACCATTCGGTCAACCCAAAATATATAGCGTCGGTCGTGTTTTATTTTATCATCGGTTGACCAAACGACCAACGCTAACGTTTAGCGTCACCGAATCTGGCGTCGGTCTTGTCGACCGACGCTATATATTTTGGCGTCGGTCAGTGATCGACGCTAAAACGCGTGTCCGACCTACGCCAAATGGCATTTTTTTGTAGTGATTGAAGGAGTTGAAGGAGATTTTGGATAAGGGATTCATCCGCCCAAGTGTATCCCCTTGGGGAGCACCAGTTCTGTTTGTGAAGAAGAAGGACGGGGCACTGAGGATGTGCATTGACTATCGGCGGTTGAACAAAGCAAAAATCAAGAATCGCTATCCACTTCCAAGGATAGATGAGCTCTTATATTAATTGCAAGGGGCAGTAGTGTTCTCGAAGATTGACTTGAGTTCAAGATACCATCAGTTGAAGTTGGAGGAAGGCTCGGTGCCAATGACAACTTTTAGGACTAGATATGGACATTATAAGTTTCTCGTGATTCCTTTTGGTCTTACCAATGCTCCTGTTGCGTTCATCGCTCTCATGAACAAATTCTTCCATGAGTACTTGGACAAATTTTTGATAGTATTCATCGATGACATTATCATTTATTCTAAGAATGAGAAGGAACATGAAGAACACTTGAGAATCATTTTTCAGAAACTGAAGGAGCAACAACTCTTTACAAAATTCTCATAGTGTGCTTTTTGGTTGGAGGAGGTGTTGTTCTTGGGTCACGTGGTTTCGAGGAGAGGAGTGGAGGTGGATCCGAAGAATATTCAAGCACTAGTTAACTGGTCTCCACCTAAGGATGTGTCACAACTGAGAAGTTTTATTGGGTTAGCTGGTTACTACCAAAGATTTGTTCAGCGTTTATCGACCATAGCGTCTCACCTTCACAAGTTGTTGAGGAAGGAGTCAAAGTATGAGTGGACGGATGCGTGTCAGAAAGGTTTTGAAGAGTTGAAGAAGAGGTTGACTTCAGCTCCAGTGTTGATATTGCCGGTTGAAGGAGGAGAGTACGTGGTGTTCAGCGACGCGTCATTGCAAGGGTTGGGATGTGTGCTTATGAAAAATGGGAAGGTAGTCGCATATGGTTCTCGTCAAATAAGAGTGCATGAGGTGAACTGACCGACTCATGATCTGGAGTTAGCTGCAGTAGTGTTCCTTTTAAAGTTGTGGAGACATTACTTGTATGGCGGGACATTGAGGATAATGATGGATCACAAGAGTCTTAAGCATTTTATGGATTAGAAGGAGCTAAATAATAGGCAGAGGTGTTTGGGTAGATCTCTTGAAAGACTACGACTGCACCATTAACTACCATCCTTGTAAGACAAATGTTGTAGCTGATGCTCTGAGTCGAAGGGAGTTGGTGGATCTAAGAGCTATGAGAGTGGAGTTGCAGTTACGGGAGGTTGGAAGTCTGGTTACCAAGCTCATCATTCATCCTGTGCTGAATGACAAGATCGGGGAAGAGCAACTCAAGGCTGCTAAGCTGGTAGCCATTAGAGAAGAAGTCGAGAAGGGGTTAAATAACGGGTTCAAAGTGGTTGGAGGCTTGCGTGTGTGTACCAGAAGTGGAGGACTTGAGGAAGCTCATTCTTCGATGTATGCTATGCATCCTGGGATGACCAAGATGTACAATGACTTGAAGGTGAGTTTCTGGTGGCCGGCCATGAAGAAGAATGTAGCTCGGGTTGTGTTGGTATGCTTGGTGTGCCAAAAGACAAAGGCTGAACACAGAGCTCCATGTGGATTGTTGTAATATCTACCCATTTCGAAGTGGAAGTTTTCCGATATCACTATGGACTTTGTGTTGGGATTTCTGCCGACTAGACAAGGGAAGGTGATATGAACCGTCTTCCATGGGAAGGGACCCTATACCAATAAGCTATGTAACATGACAAACGAGTCTAACCTTAGAAAACCGGATGGAGAGTACTTGGACCCACTAGCTATAATGAGCTAAGAACCTTAAGTGTCCAAGTCGAATGGTGCCACACAGTCAACGGTGAATACCTTGAGTCACGATAAGCCGGGTCCAACCAAGAAATCTGTCGCGGTCACGGTTGGTCTATGCCTTTTGGGATTTTCCAAAGGCGCTGGCAACATTATGGCCCCATGATTAGCCTCAAACAGCCCTTGCTGGAATCAGGGGAGACCCGCATGCCACGGCATACACAAACGACCTGGGCCCAACCAAGAAATCTGTCGCGGTCATGGACAGGTCACGAACGTTGCCAGGTGTGCCACCACCTAACCTGACGAGCCCCAAGGCCCAGCAGCAGCCCTAGGAGGTCCTGAAGACCTCCCTAAAGGATTTCCTGAGCCAAAAGGACGAGGACCTGACTAGGATTGCCAAGGACCGAGAACCGAGCGCAGCATCAGCAACAGCCCCAGGCCAGGGCACTACACAGGCGGGCATTGGACCAAGACACATTTCTACTCGAGACTTTCAAGATTCCTGTCAGCCACATGAATCATTGTGCTTCAAGGACAACCCTCTCCAAATCCCATCTCAATTTGGAGGAGGATTCCCCGAGAACACTGAATCCTAGTCTGACTAGGATTTCTAGTCCGGCGCGGACGCGGTCACGACCACGACCGCCCTTAAGGTTTTGAGCCAGTTTTGTATTTTTTATCCTTTTAGTGTTTGATTAGGATTTCCTTTCTAGTCTCGATTATTTAGGTTTACTTTAGTCTTTTTAGTGATCTAAATAGGACTCTTATTTATTTCTTTATTAGTTTTAGGAGTTAGAGTTCAAAGATGATTCAGAGAGCTTGTTCACGAATCCTCCCCTATAAATTAAGGCTTCGAGCCTTCTTTGTAACTCAAACTTTGATTAAATATAAACTTCAGAACTTTGTTCTTTTCTCTTCAAGCTTTTGCTCGTTGCATTGCTTAAGGTTTTTGGCTTATCGTCTAGGGTATTCCCCCTTGAAGTGGCACCTTTGACCGGACACTTAGGGTTCCTAAACTTCGTGTGCTAGTGGGTCCACGTACTCTCCATCCTTGGTTCCATAGATTCAACTCGTTGCTTAGAAGATAAGCTTGCGGTGGTTACGGTGACAGAGCATAGTCGACCGTGGTTCACATAAGTTCGTGTCCAGGGTGTCCGGGCCAAATAGTGTGTCCATGGCGGGCATCCGTGACGTGTCGGCCAGTGTGACCGCGTCGGCTGAGACATCCGGGCTTGGGGCTCGAATGTACATGGCTGAGAACCTTTCCATGCCTTCAAGGGCGACTTCTTCTTCCTCATCTGATCCCGTGACCACCTCTCCTTCTCTGAGCACCATGGCTCTTTGATTTGGACAGTCTTTGGGTCGTGGGTTAGAATTCATAACATTAGGAGTAGAATTAGGGGTCACCCTTGGTATCGACCATCAGATGTTAGGGATTGGTCAGGGGCCGCTACTCTGGTTGGCATTCTGCTTCCACGGTATGTTTCCAGCATTAGAACTTCCTCTCCAAGGGCTGGTTGTGGGTGGAGTGGTCATGGCTTTCCTCCCAGTGCCACTCCTCAATTCCCTCTCTACACGGATGGCAAGGGCCACTAGGTCTTCATAATCAATGAAGCTGATTATGTTGACTTGGTGTAGTATGTCCCGTTGCAACCCGTTTGTGAACCTGGCCACTCTTGATTCCTCATCCTCCTTTAGGTCCAGCCTGGTCACCAATATCTCTATCTCCTTGTTGTACTCCTCTTCCGACATGTTACCTTGCTTCAAGGATTGAAGCTTGGTATGCAAGTCTCTTGTATAGGCAGTCGGTACAAACCTTCTCCTCGTCCTCCTCTTCAGATCCCTCCATGTCATGATTGGATCCTCCTCATCTATTTGGATCCGTCGCCTGAGTTCACTCCACCAAAGGGAAGGGTAGTCAGTAAACTCAATAGTGGAAATGGTTACCTTTTCCCTTTCAGAATAATTGTGGCACTCCAGGAAATCCTCAATGTCCTCTCCCAGTCAATGTACTCATCAACATTAGCCTTTCCAATGAACTTAGGGACAATCAGCTTGAGGCTGCTCACATCATCATTGATCTCATGTATGTTCCTCCGGGGCGCCTGATCTCCTGTCCATTCGGCCCAACTCCGTTGACATCTTGTATTCTCTCCAATCTTACGTTCATGGCCGTTAGGGTTTGTATCATGGTCGCCTCCATGTTTGTCATTCTCTCATCTGCCATGGTTAGTGATAAAAAGAACAAAGGCCTCACAAATATCTCTAATGAACCTCACTCACTCTGATTTTACCACTCGTGTATGAATTTAAGTAGTCACTCAAATTAGGGTTTGATATTCAGCACAAAGTTCAAGCACAGTTCAAATAGTTGCAAGTTTCTTTGAAGCTACCAAGTTCAGAAATATCGAGACGTGTGACACAATTAAACCTATAACCTAGGGTTTACTCTAGGGCACAAGCACAATCTTATCTATAACTCGTCTATCAAGCACACAAGCAAACAGTATGAAAATTTAGGGTTTTGGTTTAAGAATTCAAACACAATCAAAGTTATGCTACTTCGACCCCTCTTCTTGAAATCAACCTATAACAAATATATGGCGATGGTGACCTTGCTTTGTTTGAGTCGATTTTATGTTTTTTACCTCTCTTTTTTATTTTTTTATTTTTTTTATTTTCTTTTGTATCTTTTCGTGGCCACCAAGATTTTTCCACCTTACAATGATTGAACAACTAAAAACAGAAAGATATATGAAATCAGAAAACAAGATGAAATTTTTTAGTGGTTTTTCGAAATTTTTATAAAAATTGAAGATAACAAGTTAGAGTTGTCCTAGTGTTGAACCATGCTCTACTACCAGGTGATATGAACCTTCTGCAGCCGTAGGCAGTGACCCTATACCAATAAGTTATGTAATAGGACAAACGAGTCTAACCTTAGAAAACCGGATGGAGAATACTTGGACCCACTAGCTATAATGAGCTAGGAACCGTAAGTGTCGAAATTGAACGATGCCACGGAATCAAGCGTGAATACCTTGAGTCACGATAACCCAAGCCTTAAGCTAAGCAACAATGAGCAAAATCTTGAAAGAAACAAAGAACATAAGTTTTGAAATTCAATTTATGTGTAATCTGAGTTGTCTTACATCATGGCCAGTGGCCTTTATTTATAGGTGAGGATTTGGGAACAAGCTCTTTGAATCCTTCTTCTATTCTACTTTTAGAATCTTAAAATAATCCTAAACAATTGATTAAAGTAGAAGAAATCCGATCTAAAAGAGATAAACTCATAAAAAGTAGCAAAACCCCAAACCGGTAAAAACCCTTGGGGTGGCCAGTCCGTGACCAACTATGAAAAGGTGAATAGTCCAGCAAGGATTGTGTGTCATCCGTGTTTCCTACTCTGTCTGGATAGGAATCCTGCACGCGGACGGATTTCTTAGATAATCCGTGCCACAGTCAGATTTCTAAGGTGCGGGCCAGGGCGCGTCATGATCCGAGGCTTCGTCCTGGGCTCAGTCTGGGCCTCTTTCGGCATCGTCATGAGGTGTCAACATCCTTTGGTCCAGGGGTCTTCTGCATCAGCATCAGGTGTCAACATCCTTTGTTCCAACATCTGTGTCTTGGCTCATTCCGGCATCAACATCGAGGCTCGGTCCAACATCAGTATTTCTCTCTAGGGCTTGGGGCTTTCTTCCTTCAGTTCCAGCACGGTGCAGCTAATGACACTAGATTTGACGTGATTTTCAGCCTCATTTAAGTGACATTTCCTTGCTTGAAACACGATTTTAGGGGTAGATTAGCGTGTATTCACTAAATTGCTCTATTTTTTACTGATTTGGTTACTTTGGGCCTTTTCAGGTCTATTTGATGTGTTTTCTAGTGTCTCCATGAGTACACAGGTTTTTGGCATCAATTGCGTAGCCATGAACGTGTTCGGTTAGCAATGGAGTCTTGAGGAATGCCCCGAAATTGATCCAAAACTCAATTAGATCAAAGTCAGAACATCCTCCTGCCCAGCACCAAGTTCTCGGTGAGAACTCTCATTGTTCTCGACGAGAACTTTCATAGTTCTCGCCGAGAACTATCTTCTTTTCCGCGGTAGAGGAGGAAACCGTAACCTATTTATAACAAGCAGCATCGGCACAAAGAAAAAAATCGTATACCATTAGTCGCCAGACAAAACAACCATTCAATTAGACTTTTGAGAGTCGCCACGACTCTAGAGTCGATAGATAGAGTTAAGAGCATCCTCGGAGTTCTTGGACAGATCGTGACGCCATCCTTCCACCTCGAAGTCCTCGGAGCTAGGAGTTGAAGATCGCTGGAGATCGAAGCTTCACGGGAGTCGCCAAACGCCAGTCGCCATAATTAGGTTTTTCAGTTCCTAACTATTATTACTTTGCATGATGAACTCCTATGTTGTATGTGATTCTCTTGTATCGAATATGAGTAGCAAAACTCGTAGAGCTTAGATTAGATGAACCCTAAGTGACCTTTTCTGTTCTTCCTCTGTTCAAGATGAACTCTGTCTTTGCCTTTGATTCTTTTTGTATGAACATGAGTAGCTAAACTTGTAGAGCTTAGACTAGATGAACCCTAAGTGACCCAGGGCTTTAAAGCGGTCACGGAGTGATTAGATTCGAAATTCAATCAGTTTCTCTTTTATGTTTGATTTGTTCTTCATTGTTCATGTTTCTTGTCTGGACTGATCACCTAGACTAGATTCTTGTTAAGCTAAGGATAGAAGCAAACACTCGCCTTACTTTAAAACATCAAATCGAACAATTAACCTAATCATTGGAGTGTGCCTTTCGTAGGAACCAGTTAGGGTTAATCCACTGTAAGAGTAACTCATAAATCGTTAGTAATTGCACCAGTTAAGTTAAGTCGTTGCGAGAGGCGACCGTACCCGGGCGGCTAATTAATCTTGGTAGCTAGATCGGATAGAGCGAACGTTCGCCAGTCTTAAACCTAAGGGTAAGGAGTTATGGTGGTGTCTTAGAATTGATTGAATGAGAATCGAAATCCGCCGATCTTTTGATTGCCAATGCTCTGGTGAACGAAGGGGGATTCAAAGTCTAAGTTTGTCTGTCATCTTTGTTTTCAACCAATCTTTCAATCTGTTTTCAGTTTTAATTTTTAATTTCCGTGCATTTCTTAGAATTAGAAGTCGTGGAACTCATACCACGCACTAAGTGCTAAATCTGAGTAATTTGCCTTTATATTTGAGTAGTCAATCATTAGAAGACCCGTGGAATACGATCTACCCTAGCTTCTAGCTTGGTAGTTATTTGATAACCCGCTCTGCAGCGTTCATCAGAAGCCATGTCATGAGTCGTAGGGTTACCCTCCTGTACGTCCTTCATTGAACGACCCACATTGGTGGAGCCATCCACCTGTTCATCAATTAAGGGAGACCCCACATTGGCAGGACCACCCTCCTGCAACCACAGATTAACAACTCCAAGCAGAAATACACTTACAGCATCATACCCCAACCCTCCTACACTCTTCACTACATCCAATCCATTAATCATCAAGGTTAATCGTTCCCCCATTCATGGCACATAACAAACAGCCCGCTATCATCACACAATGCATCATATCAACAAGATTACAACAACCATCAATCATCACAAATATACAGCAATCAATCGCAGAACAAAATCCCCTTTTACTCTCTTCCAATTCATGAAATCCTATGTTCATCTAGGTTGAAATTGCAACTCCTCACACTGACCATACTACCTATCATACGCTAAACCCTCACCTGACAAGAAGACGAGGCTCTAAAATGTCTACCGGAACCCGAACGACCAAGCTCTACAACTCCAAAGTCGCAGCTCTTCTGCTCTTCACCGACAGCAGCCTACTCCGTAATACCCAGAAACTCAGAGAGCTATCTCTTCCTCTTGTCGCCATGAATGCGTAGCAAGAAACGGATCGTCAATCGGAGCTCTACAACTCCCGGAATCAAGGACTGAACCTAAGGGGGTTTTTGGTTCGTCAAAAGGAATTTCAGGGAAAGAGAAAGAAGGGGAAGTTATGAATTTTCGTGCAAAATCAGCCTTTAATAGTCAGGCCACGATACACGGCGTGTATCATGATACACGGTGTGTATTGCTGATACACGGCCATGTATCATGGTTTGCCCACCTTGACAAATTTTTGCGTACTCGCTTGTATCTTCGACCCGACTCAACCATGAACGTCCCGGACTTCGATGGGGCCTCAAGAACATTGTTTCCAATGTCTCAACCACTCAAACTTGAGTTCCAAACCATTCAGTTGGGTGGGGATTTTACAAGTCTCCACAACTTCAAGAGATTTCGTCCCCGAAATCACAACCCAACTCGCTCTAGCAACGCAACCACAATCACAGCAACAAATGCAGCAACACAGGGATCACATCACCTCCCGAAACTCCCTCTTAACGTCTCTAGCAACACACACCTTCTAAGGGCACTACTCCTACACTACTTTGAACTTCTACCTAACAGACACACACAACCGAACCTCGACGGCACTACTCACCACAAGAACACAACCAAAACACAACCAACCACAACTCACACAAGAGCACAATCACAACGCAAGGCACAACAAAGAACAACTCAAGCAAAGCAAGAAAACTACCAACCAACACCTCTAACCAGAACTTCACACTCCTCAAACACTCCACCAAACTAGGCAAAATCTACAACAGCTCTACTCTTCCAACCAACTTCTCAACTTACAACTACTTCCACTCTCAAAATGCTCCAACACCCTCTTCACTACAGGACGACACAAAAAAAAACATTTCAGTTGACCATTTTCAGGAATCGACATTGCATTTCAAATCACTTTCCTTTCAAATTCACAACACTTTCCTTTCAAAACTTCCCACCCACTTTAAAACAACTTGAAAATTCCTGGAAAGTTGGTCCTGTGCCGATGCTTCATCCCTTCCCCCTATGAGGTTAATTACTCCTCTAGAAGAAGAGACAAATCACCAACACATCAGCAACTAACCAGGCTCTGATACCATCAGTAACACCCGTCCCAAACCAACTCGGGTTTACCCGTGGTCGAACCAGTATGAGTGCTACTCGAAGAACCAGCCTTAAAAGAAAAGAGTAAAATGCAGCGGAAACATGAACAACTCTTATTAAAAGGTTCAAAACAAACGAAGGCTGATGAGCTGCAGAACAGTGATCAAATACTACCAAGCTAGAAGCTAGGGTAGATCGTATTCCACAGGGTTTCTTCCAATTGACTACTCAAAGAAGCTGACAATTTATTCAAGTTTGAACACGTTGTGTGTGGTGTGATTTCCACGACTTCTAGACTAATATGCAGGAAAATTTATAATGAAATTAAAAGACAGAATGATTGGTTGGTTCAGACAGACGACGACAAGCTTAGATTTCGAATCCCCCTTAGATCACCAAAGCAACAGCAATCACAAGACCAGCGGTTTTCAATTCTCATTCAATCAATTTCTATACACCACCACAACTCTTGACCATTAGGTTTAAGACTGGCGAACGTTCGCTCTATCCGATCTAGCTACCAAGATTAATTAGCCGCCCGAGTACGGTCGCCTCTCGCAACGACTTAACTAACTGGTGGAACTACTAACGATTTATGAGTTGCTCTTGCAGTGGATTAACCCTAACTGGTTCCTACGAAAGGCACACTCCAATGATTAGGTTAACTGGTTGAATTGATTTTTTAAAGAGAGGCGAGCGTTCGCTTCTATCCTCAGCTTAACAAGAATCTAAACTAGGTGATCAAGGAAGACAAGTTTGAGCGCCAAAGTAGGGAACTGTCTAACGACTACGTCTAGTGACTATGTTTGGCGACTAACCCTAACTTGCAAAAACCTAATCAAGGCGATCAACCAGAAAAGAAACATAAACAATCAAGAAAAAAACAACCATGCAAAGAGAAACTGATTGAACTTTGAATCTAATTACCGCCGATCCGTGACCGCTTTAAAGCCCTAGGTCACTTAGGGTTCATCTAATCTAAGCTCTACGAGTTCAGCTACTCATGTTCATAACAAATGAATCAAAGATAAAGAAAGAGTTCATCATCCAGAGGAAGAACAGAAAAGAATATGAAAAACCTAATTAAGACGACTCTGAAAGAACTTCGATCTTCGGTAATCTGCAATCCTAGCTCCGAGTCTTCGAGATGGAAAGGATGGCGTCACGATCTCTCCACGATTCTTCCAACTTCTAGGTCTGGAAATTATGATTGATATTATGAGGTATATTTTAATTTGGGCCGCCGGTTAAGTATTTATACTTAACCCTAATACCGCCGGATTTTAACTAGGATTTTTGCCGAAAATAGGAAGGAATTTTCGCCAAAAATCCTAGTGCAAAAGTGGTTGACCCAGGCTGATTTCTTCTGTGGTTTTCGGTCCAACAGTTCTCGGTGAAAACTTAGTGTTTTCGCCGAAAACATCCTTCGGTTGACATCAGTGGATTTGTGCTAGGGTTTTCGCTGAAAACACTAAGGGATTTTCGGCGAAAACTTTAGTGTAAACCGGTGCAGGAATTGGTTCAACTTGATTGGCTCCTTGGATCGATTCCGGTGCAATTCCCCGAGGTTCCAACGCCTTAGACACGTCCTTGGCTACTTTATTTGACGGCAAAAACCTGTGCTAACATAAAAACACTAGAAAACCATCAAACAGACGCAAAACGGGTCAAAGTAACACAAATGGCACGAGATAGAGCAATTGATCTAATATTCATTATTCTACCCTAAAAACCATGTCTTAAGCAAGGAAATGTCACTTAAATGAGGCTGATAATCACGTCAAATCGAGTGTCATCAAAATACCCCACACTTAAGCTTTTGCTTGTCCTCAAGCAAACTGAATAGAAATGCTCTTGTTCACAAATGATAAGATCGATTAAATTGGAGTTCAATCAAACACAATGAATTATTAGACAGATAATTCCTAGAACAAGAAACCTAACATGCATAGTGATTAGCCAGACAACCTGGTCTCACTAATAAACTGCACACGACAAGTAGTAGCAACCAATTATGAACGAATTTGACCTGACCGACCAAACTCCTCACACAGGAAATATTTAGTAAATAGGAGACTCTCACTCTCTGTGTTTAAGGTCGTGTTTCTGCTCTCGATCATTTTCTGTTACTGAATTCTGTTATAAGTTTGCAATTCGACCACATCTCCACCACAGTGACAACACGAGTAACTAGTCAAGAAGGACTTCCCTGCTAGGACTGTAACAAATTCTACACTACAAGGGTTTATGATGAGATGGATGATGGGAATGTGTGATGATGGCTTTGGTGCGGTGTAGCTTTCGACTAACTTCCCTCGAATCTAGCCTATGGCTTCCTACCGTCTAACTAGACACTGGTGGAATAGTGAACGCTCGTCCTATGATACCCTCAAGCAACCTAGCACTTTATTATTTTTCTTACACAATTTTTCTTTGACTTTTCTTTTGACTTCGTTCTTCCATATGTAGGGAGAAGAACGTTTATTGCACTGACTATACAGTTGAAGACTTTTCTGAACTCTTTTTCTAAACATTTTTTCGAATTTCTCTTCTTTTCTTCTTTTTTTCTATATTTTTTTTTCTTTTTGTGCCGATTCTTTCTTTTAGTTGCGAGAGTGGTTTACACGTTTGGACATAATAGCTAAGACCACCTGTTTAATGGCTTTAGACAGGTTACCACAAACCGACTTCCAGTAGGTCAATCTAGAACTACAACCACAGGAGATCAACGGGGAATGAAAGAATGGGAAATGGTTGTAATGTATTATCGAACCGAAAGAACAGGCCAAGCTCAAAGGTCTACACCTAATGGACTTAACGTTTGGTAGGCTATCTGGCTTAGTAGCTTAATCTAGGTGCCCCTATCATTATAGAACTCGTGTCATCGTGTGGTCTTGAGTAGGTCTCATGCAAATTCTAACTCATTCAAGCAAACAGAAAACCACTCAAAAAGAATTGAAATTGCAAGTTACGTGCAATGGATCAAAAGCTCACATTTGGTTTGCTAGTCGGATTCGGTCATTTTCATGCAATCAAGGCTACAAACTACAAGTGTGATTTTAAAAATCTGTTCTGACCAGGCAATTTAGCATCAAAGTAGACATTGGTTCTCAAGTTCTAGGTTAAGCAGTCTAAGCATCATTATGAAAGTTTGAACAGCAACTTAACATCAAAAACCAAGAACCGAGCAATTCTAATGCTAGAGAAACTAGAAAGGCACCGAGAAACACACAACACACAATTAAGGGCAATCAAGTTCATGCATGGTTCTCTAGCATCCTACCCCACACTTAAATCGTTTTGTGTCCTCACAGGACTAAACTAGAGTAGAGATATACGAAGAACCTGGAATGAGATGGTCGGTGTAGGGGATGAGCACGGATAGCCCGGAGCGGAGCGGAGTAGTACTCGAGTTCCTACAAAACAAAAACAACAAAAGATCAAAAGGATGCCGGGACAAGGGTCCTGGATCCACACTGAAAAAAGTTGGATCGAGATCCAAAAAGAAGAAATAAAAAGAAGGGACAAGAAAGAGGATACAACCCGATCACTGCTCGTCAGGCGCGTCGGGGGGTGGATAGTGGAGGAAATCACCGAGCTGACGTTGCCACGCCAGCTGTGTCGCATACCGCTCATCGGAGCGGCGCATATGTTGCTGCATAATAATCCATCTCGCCTCTTGAGTGGCGTTGTCGGTGATGCGCCACTCCTGCAGTCGCTCATATAGCTCTCCAACATCCATGGGGTGCGGTCGGTGCTGCGGGTGAGGCGCCTGATATGGATCTGGAATGGGTGGCGGCAGCTGGTGTGCATACCCTGCTTGATGGTGCGGCGAGGGTGTATGATCATGAAATTCTGGCTCATACTGAGGCTGTGGCTCCTCAGAATCATCTTCTTCCTCCGACTCATCCTCGTCTTGGAGGGGAGGATCTGCTGCTACCTGGGGACTGAGGTCCAGCTCAAGGTCGTACTCGACCGCCAAATCACCTCCAACGGTGTGTACTCTGCGGCGTGGGATGTTCGTGCCATATTCTTGGCTGAGGCCGAAGGAGATGATGAGTCGGCCTACAAAGTTGCCTCCCAGGAGCGAGCGAGGTGGCCTTGACCTCTGAGTCTTCTGGCGGAGTAGGCGGGCAAGCACCCATCCGGGATGAAGAGGATATCTCTCCCGGATGGCGCGAAGAAGAAGAAGCTCCTCTCGGTTGATATGGTGGCGGTCCTTCTCTGGAGCAAACAAAAGAGAACGATGCCAAACCGTGTGAATGAACTTATAGAGAGGGTGAGAGAGAGACTTAACTTAATTATGCTTCGTGAGACGATCGCCGGGCACTCCAGTCATGTGGCTCCAAAGTGCATTGTACTCCTCCCCGTCATCCTCGTTGTCCTCCCATCCGAGGTGGTGTCCCTCGTAGTGCTCATGGGGTATACCTAGACAAGCAGCAAAGTCATCATAGGTGAGTGTCCTATACACCCCGCCCAGATAGAAGGTGAGGACCTTCTTGTGCTGCCTCCTCCTGTGCTCGTCCAGATCGAACGTCACCCAAAACTCCTGAAGGGCGACGTCTGGGAAGTCGGCGGTAAGTGTGGTCAGCTCCAGCAGGCCAACATGGGTCAGTGCATCGAGCACGTTCCGGTGCCAGTCCTCATCGTGATTGAAGAGCGACTCCATAGAAAGGGGGCGAACACCAGCTCCAGGAATATGCTCGAGCTGCTGGTAGCACTCAAAGTAGTGCTGGGGTAGGTGAGCAACGGTGCGGTGGTACCCAACACGGCTAGGGAAAGCTGGTGGAGGGCCCTGGACGGCGGGTGTGACGGGAGCGGGGACTCGGGAGCTGGAGGCGGTGTCAAGTCTCTGCTTGGTCCTGCGCTCATGAGTAACGTTCCTAAGCAAGAAAACAAACTAGATTAGTCAAACTAAAACCCTGCCCCACACTTAGTAGAAAAACTCAATTTCACAAAGAAATGAGGAAAACCGAGTGGGGGTAAGCAAAGCCGAATAATCGGTAATCACAATCAATCGAAATACATGCGTAGGAACAGCAAGAATGGAATCATCACAATTAGAGTTCAGAAGTCAAACTGACATTCAAAAAGTCAACATGATAGAACATTGAACCCTAATCATGGCAATATTAGCACAAAGCGGAAAATGGCGGTATAATATGATCTCAGATGGCTAACACAATAATATGAACGTAAATGAGCACAAAAGGCAGCCAAACGAGGGTAAACAGTTCATGGTCAAACCGACATTTCTCAAAACTCGACATCACAAAGAATAGGTCTTATGCATAGCAACATATGATCAAACGATATGGAAATTAAGCACAATACTCCCTAAGCATGCTAGATCAGTCCAAAGAGTTCAGCTAGCCTAGTTCACATAAAATCAGTCGGCACGCAATTCGAGGTAAACCGAAAAGTCAACCGAAAGTCAACCCCGACGAAATTCAGCATTCAACATGTCAAAGATTCGGAATGAAAAGTTCTACAACTTACCTTGAAGCCATGGTTGCTGAAAATGAATGGAGAAAGAGAAATCGGTGAAAAACTAAAAAATCTAGGGTTTGGCTGAACGGGAGCTCTAGACCTCTGATCCGGACGATCGACATCTCAAAATGTTCGGAAAAGGGAGGGGAGTAGGTCGGCGGCGGCGAAAGTAGTATCGGCGGCGGCGGGTGTTAAAAACTGGGGGAGGTTTTTTTCAGATTTTCGAAAATGAAAGTGAGGAGAGAGAGGGTGAGTCCGTGAAAAATAAGGGGAAAAATTGTTTGATTTTCACTCATGTTTTCGGCGAAAATATGTGCAAGTTTTCGCCGAAAATGTTAGTTAAAAAGTACTGCCAGTTTTCAAAAAGTTTTTCGCCAAAAAATTCAATACATTTTCACCGAAAAGTGTAGGTAAAAACGTCTAGAAAACTCAGTGGGATTTCAAAGGGCATTTTCGCCGAAAACATGGGTTATTTTCACCGAAAATTTTGACCTGTACGATTGAAAATATTTTCGCAATCCCGGCAAACTTCAGAAAATCACAGTTAAATCCACAAAAATCGAAACAATCTCAAACGACTTGTGATTGACACTACGACACACAGACTACACACGAAAAATAAGAAAACAAACAAACTGACACTTTTGGCTCCCCCGAACCGACTCTAGAACACTAAGGTTGACACAAATGAAAAACTGACTCCAGCCGTGGGTTGCCTCCCACGAAGCGCTCTTGCTTAACGTCCTTGAGCCGGACGATACCTGGACGGTGTTAGGAGATGTCCCAACTCAGGATTTCTCTTAGGCCCGAGTCGGAGTTCATGAAATATGGCCTTGGGGATCCTCCGGCAAGTGTGAACTTCTTCCCGTGTGCGTGAATTAGCTTGGGTCGTTCTTCGGGAAGATGACCAGAGATTTCAAATGGCCCGCACAGTTCTTTTGAAGAAGCGTCCTTCTCTTTATTCTCCTTCTTTATCCCGCCAGGATCCTTAACTTTTGGCAATTCAGTTGGGGATGTCTTTAGCTCTTCCTTCTTTCTCGGCTTCTGTGCCGGCAGCTTGCTGAGCTGCAGAACAGTGATCAAATACTACCCAGCTAAAAGCTAAGCAGATTGTATTCCACAGGGTTTCTTCTAATCGACTACTCAAATATGAAGGCAATTTATTCAGGTTTAAACAGGTTGTGCGTGGTATGCGTTCCACGACTTCTAATCTAATAAAGCAGGAAAATAAAAGACAGAAAGATTAAAAGGTTGACTAACGAGAAGATAGACGAGCTTAGATTTCGAATCCCCCTTAGATCACCAAAGCATTGGCGATCACAAGACCAGCGGTTTTCAATTCTAATTCAATCGGTTTCTATACACCACCATAACTCCAGACCCTTAGGTTTAAGACTGGCGAACGTTCGCTCTATCCGATCTAGGTACCAAGATTAATTAGTCGCCCTGGTACGGTCGCCTCTCGCAACGACTTAATTAACTGGTGGAATTACTAACGATTTATGAGTTACTCTTGCAGCGAATTAACCCTAACTGGTTCCTACGAAAGGCACACTCCAATGAATAGGTTAATTGGTAGAATTGATGTTTTAAAGAGAGGCGAGCGTTCGCTTCTATCCTCAACTTAACAAGAATCTAAACTAGGTGATCAAGGAAGACAAGTTTAAGCGCCAAAGCAGGGAACTGTCTAGCGACTACGTCTAGCGACAATATCTGGCGACTAACCCTAACTTGCAAAAACCTATTCTAGGCGATCAACTAGAGAAGAAACATAAACAATGAAGAACAAAACAACCATGCAAAGAGAAACTGATTGAACTTCGAATCTAAATACCGTCGATCCGTGACCGCTTTAGAGCCCTGGGTCACTTAGGGTTCATCTAATCTAAGCTCTGTGAGTTTAGCTACTCATATTAGAAACAAGAGAATCGAAAACAAAGAAGGAATACATCTCAGGTAGGAAGAACAAAGAAGAACTGTAAAACCTAATTTGATGAATCCGTGAAGCTTCATTCTCCAGTAATCTTCAATCCAAGCTCCGAGTCTCCGAGGTGAAGGGATGGCGTCACGATCTCTTCACGATTCTCCGAACTCTCTAAACTCTCTCTCGAACTTCTAGGACTTGAAATTATGATAGATATTATCAGGTCTCCCTGTTCTGGGCCGCTGGTTTAAGTATTTATACTTAACCCTAACATGCTGGATTTTAACTGATATTTTTGGAAAAAATAGTAAGGAATTTTCGCCGAAAATTCCTTCACAAAAGGGGATGACCGCCGGCTGTTTCTTCTGTAGTTTTTGGTTCAACAGTTTTCGGTGAAAACTTAGTGTTTTCGCCAAAAATATCCTTCAGTTGACATCAGTGATTTTGTTCTTGCATTTTCGCCGAAAACACTAGGGGATTTTTGGCGAAAACTCCTTTGTAAACCGGGGCAGGGATTTGTTTGACTTGGTTGGCTCCTTGGATCGATTCCGGTGCGATTCCTCGAGGTGCCAACGTCTTAGACACGTCCTTGGGTACTTTATTTGACGGCAAAAACCTGTGCTAACATAAAAACACTAGAAAACCATCAAATAGACCCGAAACGGGCCAAAGTAACACCAATGGCACGAGATAGGGCAATTGATTGAATATTCGTTATTCTACCCTAAAAACCATGTCTTAAGCAAGGAAATGTCGCTTAAATGAGGCTGATAATCACGTTAAATCGAGTGTCATCAAAATACCCCACACTTAAGCTTTTGCTTGTCCTCAAGCAAACTGAATAGAAACGCTCATGTTCACAACTGATAAGATCGATTAAATTGGAGTTCAATCAAACACAATGAATTATTAGACAGATAATTCCTAGAACAAGCAACTTGACATGCATACAGATAAACCAAACCACCTGGTCTCACTAATAAACTGCACACGACAAGTAATCGTAACCAATTATGCACAAATTTGACCTGACCGACCAGACTCCTCACATAGGAAATATTTAGTAAATTTGGAACTCTCACTCTCTGTGTTTAAGGACGTGTTTCTGCTCTCAATCATTTTCTGTTACTGAATTCTGTCATAAGTTTGCATTTCGACCACATCTCCACCACTGTGACAACACGAGTAACTAGTCAAGAAGGACTTCTCTGCTAGGACTGTAACGAATTCTACACTACTTGGGTTTATGATGACATGGATGATGGGAATGTATGATGGCTTTGGTGTGGTGTAGCTTTCGACTAACTTCCCTCGAATCTAGCCTATGGCTTCCTACCGTCTAACCAGACACGAGTGGAATAGTGAACGCTCGTCCTATGATACCCTCAAGCAACCTAGCACTTAATTTTCTTTTACCCACATTTTTTTTCTGAATTTTCATTTGACTTCGTTCTTCCATATGCAGGGACAAGAACGTTATTGAACTTTGAACTTTCTTGAACTTTTCTCTTTTCTGATTTTTTTGAAATTTCTCTTCTTTTCTTCTTTTCATATATTTTTCTTTTCTTTGTGCTGATTCTTTCTTTTAGTTGCTAGAGGGGTTTACACGTTTAGACATAATAGCTAAGACCACCTGTTTAATGGCTATAGACAGGTTACCACAAACCGACTTCCGGTAGGTCAATCTAGAACTACAACCACAGGGGATCAACGAGGAATGAAAGAATGGGGAGTGGCTGTAATGTATATCGAACCGAAAGACCAGGCCAAGCTCAAGGGTTTACACCTAATGGATTTATCATTAGGTAGGCTATCTGGCTTAGTAGCTGAATCTAGGTGCCCCTATCATTCTAGAACTCGTGTTATCGTGTGGTCTCGAGTAGGTCTCATGCAAATTCTAACTCATTCAACCAAATAGAAAATCACTCAAAAAGAATTGTAATTGCAAGTTACGTGCAATGGATCAAAAGCTCACAGTTGGTTTGCTAGTCGGATTCGGTCATTTTCATGCAATCAAGGCTACAACTACAAGTGTGATTTTAAAAATTATGTTCTTACCAGGCAATTTAGCATCAAAGTAAACACGTTGGTTCTCAAGTTCTAGGTTAAGCAGTCTAAGCATCATTATGAAAGTTTGAACAGCAACTTAACATCAAAAATCAAGAACCGAGCAATTCTAATGCTAGAGAGGCTGGAAAGGCACCGAGAAACACACAACACACAATTAAGGGCAATCAAGTTCATGCAAGGTTCTCTAGCATCCTACCCCACACTTAAATCGGACTGTGTCCTCACAGGACTAAGCTAGAGTAGAGATATACAAAGAACCTGGACCGAGATGGTTGGTGTAGGGGATGAGAACGGTTCCTCGGAGCAGAGGCAATCTACCAAAGCGAAGCAAAGGGAATCTCGCAACTGCCTGCAAAACAAAAACAAATGAAAGATAAAAAGGAAACCGGGACAAGTGTCCCGGATCCACACAGAAAAAAAGTTGGATCGAAATCCGAAAAGAAGAAATAAAAATAAAGAACCAGACAAGGAGTACAACCTGATCACTGCTGGTCAGGCGCATCGGGAGGGGGGATGTGGAGGGCGTCACCTATCTGCCGCTGCCATGCCAGCTGAGCCTCATACCTCCAGGGAAAGCTGGTGGAGGGCCATGGACGGCGGGTGTGACGGGAGCGGGAGCTAGAGCCGGTGTCAAGTCGCCCTTGGTCCTGCGCTCATGAGTGACAGTCCGAAGACTATAAATGAAACCAGATTAGTTAACTAATAACCCACCCCACACTTAGTCGAAAAACTCAATTTCACAAAGAAATGAGGAAAATTGAGTGGGGGTAAGCAAAGTAAGTAACGGTAAGCACAATAAATCACAAAGTATGCATGTGTCTAGCCGGAACGTTCATAACATAGTTAGGGATCAGAAGTCAAACCAACATTCAAAACGTCAACATCATAGCACATTGAACCCTAATCATGGCAAGACTATCTCAAAGCAGGAAATGACGGCATAAATAAACTCAGATGGCAAGCACAGATATATGAACGTGAATGAACACTTATGGCAGCCAAACAAGCATAGAAAATTCATGGTCAAACCGACACTTCACAAAAGTCGACACCGCAAAGAATTTATCTTTAAGCATAGCAACACACGATCAAATGGTATGTAAAATTCATCACAATACTCCCTAAACATGCTAGATCAGTCAAAAGCAATTCAGCTAACCTAGTTCACACGAAATAGTTGGCACGCAAATCAAGGTAAACCAAAAAGTCAACCGAAAGTCAACCCCGACGAAATTCAGTATTCAATATGTCAAAAGATTCGGAATGAAAAGTTCCACAACTTACCATGAAGCCATGGGCGCTGAAAATGAACGGAGAGAAAGAAATTGGTGAAAAATCAAAAAAATTAGGGTTTGGCTGAACTAGAGCTGTAGAGCTCTGATTCGGCTGTTCTAGGGCTCAAGATGATCGGAAATGGAAGGGGAAGGGAGCGGCGGGTGGCGGTGGCGGGCGGCGAAAAAGTGGCGGCGGTCGGCGATTTAGTGGAAACAGAGGGAGGGTTTTTTTTCGAAAATGAAAGAAGGAAGAGAGAGAGGGAGAATCTGGATTTTTAAAACGAAAAATTGGTTGATTTTCAAATAGATTTTTGGCGAAAATAAGTGCAAGTTTTCGCCGAAAATGTTAGTTAAAAAGTACTGCCGGTTTTCAAAAGGATTTTTGCCGAAAAACTTGAAATAGTTTTTGCTGAAAATGTTAGTTAAAAACGTCTAGAAAACTCAGTGGGATTTCAAAGAGAATTTTCGCCGAAAACATGGGTGCATTTTCGCCGAAAATAGAGAACTCTACGATTGAAAATATTTTCGCAATCCCGGCAAACTTCAGAAAATCACAGTTAAATCCACAAAAATCGGAAAAAACTTCAAACAACTTGCAATTGACACTACGACACATAGACTACACACGAAAAATAAGAAATCAAACTAACTGACACTTTTGGCTCCCCCGAACCGACTCTAAAACACTAAGGTTGACACAAATGAAAACTGACTCCAGCTGTGGGTTGCCTCCCACAAAGCGCTCTAGATTAACGTCCTTGAGCTGGACGATACCTGGATGGCGATCAAGAGACATCCCAACTCAGGAATTCTCGTAGGCCTGAGCCGGAGTTCATGAGATATCCTCCGGCAAGTGTGAACTTCTTCCCGTTTGCATGAATTAACTTGGTTCGTTCTTCGGGAAGATGACCAGAATTTTTACAAGGCCTGAACAGTTTTTTCAAAGAAGCGTCCTTCTCTTTATTCTCCTTCTTTATCTCGCCAGGATCCTTAACTTTTGGCCATTCAGTAGGGGATGCCCTTGGCTCTTCCTTCTTTCTCAGCTTCTGTGTTGGCAGCTCATTCTTCAGAGTAGGGACCTGTCTTACACCTGGCAAGAAGATTTCAGTAGAAACTCTAGATTTTTCATTAGAAACGGAGTTGACCGAAGCCAACTCCACAACTTCAACAGATAACAATGTGCCTCTTCTCTGATAGGGACTTGCATACCATCCTTGAGACGGAATGTCATGGTATCCTTGCCGACCCTTAAGTGTCAACGAGCCATTCAGGACATTAATAGTAATGCCGGCTGTCACCATAAACGGTCGGCCAAGGAGAAGAGTGACATCTTCCCCTCGGGTATCCATAACAATAAAATCAGCCAGAATAGTAAAAGGACCACAATTGACAACCACGTCTTCTATCAATCCCCTAGGTAGTTTCACAGATCTATCGGCAAACACTAAACGCATGCTAATCGGTTTCAATTCTCCTAGGTTCAATTTCTCATACAAGCAGGTAGGCATGACATTAATGGAAGAACCTAGATCAATTAAACTACGATCAATTTTCACATTTTTAATAGTGCAAGGCAAAGTAAAAGCACCAGGATCGCGACACTTATCTGGGGGAGGTATGGCGGTAGCCTGGCTGTGGATCGCGGAGCATTCTTCCTCGAGGGAGATGGAAGAAAACTCTTCCTTCTTCTTGTTCTTCGCAAGATCTTTCGTGACTTTTCCAGCGTCCGGTATCATCTGGATAGCATCAGTAACTGGTATCTGGACATCTGTGTTCTTCAAGTATCCATGCCACTTTCTGTACCGGGTATCATGATCTTTCTCCTTTGATTGCGCAGCCTTAGGAAACGGAATCCGAGGCTGATATGGGGGGAGAGGTGGCGCAGGTGATGTCTTTGTTATGGGAGGTGGGGCAGTCACCTCCTCCTCTTCTTCTTTATCCTCCTCCTCGATCTCTGGCTTGTCAATAGCTATAGCATTAGGAATTACGGCCGGATCAGGAGTTGCAGGACCAGCTAATTGCTTGCCGCTTCTTGTGCAGATAGCCTTCACGTGCTCCTTCCTAATGGTAGAGTCATCTTGAACCAATGATTGGTTAAGGAGGGGGCTATTAGTTAGCAGGCTAAACATGTTATTCAACATTCTCTCCACTCGTTGACCTCGAGCTTCATGATCCTGATTTAAGAGGGCTTGAAGCTTGAATCTCTCCTCGTGGTCATCGAGTCTTGCCAAGATCAGGTCGAGCTTCTTGTCTATCTCGATTTCCCAAGTATTCTCAAACGTATAACTCTGAGGTTGCTGTCCTCCGGTGAATCCATGGGGATCTTGATCAATAAAATTCACTTCCCCTATGGACCAGTTATTTGCTGTACCGAAAATCTTCTTCATTTCTTTCTGCACTTCGCTCTTGATCTGATCTTCACGGCTTGGTTGGCTCTTAGCTGCTCCAAACTGTCTGTCCCAGCTTCTAGATTTAGATGCGCAGTTTGCAAAGTGAAGAAGAGCAGCTTCTGGTGTGAGTGCGGTGTAGTCTCCATGAGCTAAGGAATTAACCCATTCAGATGATTCTTCGTTCATGCCCCAAGCAAAGATCTCGGCTAGTTGCATCTGAGTGAAGCCATGATGAGGGAAATTGAAGAGGAGTCCCTGGAATTCGTTCCAAGCATCATGTAAACTTACTCCTTCTCTCTATCTGAACCTTGAAATGTTTTTCCTGTAAGCAGTTGTTCTGGAAGGAGGGATGTATTCCTCTATGAATTCCTGAGCAAGATCATCCCAGTTGGTGTAGTGTCCGGGTGGCTTGCTAGTGAGCCATCTCTTCGCGGTGCCTCGGAGTGAGAATGGGAAGGCTCGAAGGCATAGAGCGTTCTTGTTGAGGTTCTTAGATTTGAAAGTTTCACAGACAGCCAGAAAGTCAGATAGATGTGTGCAAGGATAATCATCTGGCTTTCCCTGAAATTGCACGTCCCTAGAGATTAGTCCCAGAAAGGGGATCTTGATCTCATAGTCAGGATCGTCGTCATTAGAAGGCACGGTGATGGGAGACTGAATGTTAGATGCGCTCAGCTTGCTGTAGTCCGCAAGACTCCTTGGAGCAGCCATTGTGGTAGGGAAGATGGAACGGAAGTGATTCGATTCTGTACCTGCTATGATCTGCAAGGGACAAAAACAAGCACAACTGGTGTAAAATTGAAGTATGTCGGGAAATGAAAGATGGAAAGTAGAAGAATAAAATGCCAACTCTTCTTTCAAACAATATAGAAGAGTCCCCGGCAACGGCGCCAATTTGATGAGCTACAGAACAGTGATCAAATACTACCCAGCTAAAAGCTAAGCAGATCGCCTTCTAATCGACTACTCAAATATGAAGGCAATTTATTCAGGTTTAAACAGGTTGTGCGTGGTATGAGTTCCACGACTTCTAATCTAATAAAGCAGGAAAATAAAAGACAGAAAGATTAAAAGGTTGACTAATGAGAAGATAGACGAGCTTAGATTTTGAATCCCCCTTAGATCACCAAACCATTGGCGATCACAAGACCAGCGGTTTTCAATTCTAATTCAATCGGTTTCTATACACCACCATAACTCCTGACCGTTAGGTTTAAGACTGGCGAACGTTCGCTCTATCCGATCTAGCTACCAAGATTAATTAGTCGCCCGGGTACGGTCGCCTCTCGCAACGACTTAACTAACTGGTGGAATTACTAACGATTTATGAGTTACTCTTGCAGCGAATTAACCCTAACTGGTTCCTCGAAAGGCACACTCTAATGAATAGGTTAATTGGTTGAATTGATGTTTTAAAGAGAGGCAAGCGTTCGCTTCTATCCTCAACTTAACAAGAATCTAAACTAGGTGATCAAGGAAGACAGGTTTAAGCGCCAAAGCAGGGAACTGTCTAGCGACAACATCTGGCGACTAACCCTAACTTGCAAAAACCTAATCTAGGCGATCAACCAGAGAAGAAACATAAAGAATGAAGAACAAAACAACCATGCAAAGAGAAACTGATTGAACTTCAAATCTAATTACCGCCGATCCGTGACCGCTTTAAAGCCCTGGGTCACTTAGGGTTCATCTAATCTAAGCTATGCGAGTTTAGCTACTCATATTAGAAACAAGAGAATCGAAAACAAACAAGGAATACATCTCAGGTAGGAAGAACAGAGAAGAACTGTAAAACCTAATTTGACGAATCTGTGAAGCTTCAATCTCCGATAATCTTCAATCCAAGCTCCGACTCTCCGAGGTGAAGGGATGGCGTCACGATCTCTTCACGATTCTTCAAACTCTCTAAACTCTCTCTCGAACTTCTATGTCTGGAAATTATGATTGATATTATCAGGTCTCCCTATTCTGGGCCGCTGGTTTAAGTATTTATACTTAATCCTAACCTGCCGGATTTTAACTGATATTTTCGGCGAAAATAGTAAGGAATTTTCGCCAAAAATTAATTCACAAAAGGGGATGACTCCTGACTGTTTCTTCTGTGGTTTTCGGTTCAACAATTTTTGGCGAAAACTTAGTGTTTTCACCGAAAATATCCTTTAGTTGACATCAGTGATTTTGTTCTTGCATTTTCGCCGAAAACACTAGGGGATTTTCGGCGAAAACTCCTTTGTAAACCAGGGTAGGGATTTGTTTGACTTGGTTGGCTCCTTGGATCGATTCTGGTGGGATTCCTCGAGGTTCCAACGTCTTAGACACGTCCTTGGCTACTTTATTTGACGGCAAAAACCTGTGCTAACATAAAAACACTAGAAAACCATCAAATAGACCCGAAACGGGCCAAAGTAACACAAATGGCACGAGATACGGCAATTGATTGAATATTCGTTATTCTACCCTAAAAACCATGTCTTAAGCAAGGAAATGTCGCTTAAATGAGGCTGATAATCACGTCAAATCGAGTGTCATCACAGCTCATTTTTCAGAGTAGAGACTTATCCTACAACTGGCAAGAAGATTTCTGCAGAAACTCTAGATTTTTCATTAGTAACGGAGTTGACCGAAGCCAACTCCACAGCTTCAACAGATAAGCAATGCGCCTCTTCTCTGATAGGGACTTTCATACCGTCCTTGAGACGGAATGTCATGGTATCCTTGCCGACCCTTAATGTCAACGAGCCATTCGGGACATTAATGGTAATACCGGCTGTTGCCATGAACGGTCGGCCTAGGAGAAGAGTGACATCTTCCCTCGGGTATCCATAACAATAAAATCAGCCAGAATAGTAAAAGGACCACAATTGACAACCACGTCTTCTATCAATCCCTAGGTAATTTCACAGATCTATCGGCAAACACTAAACGCATGCTAATCGGTTTCAATTCTCCTAGGTTCAATTTCTCATACAAGCAGGTAGGCATGACATTAATGGAAGAACCTAGATCAATTAAACTACGATCAATTTTCACATTTTTAATAGTGCAAGGCAAAGTAAAAGCACTAGGATCGCGACACTTATCTGGGGGAGGTATGGCGGTCGTCTGGCTGTGGATCGCAGAGCATTCTTCCTCGAGGGAGACGGAAGACAACTCTCCCTTCTTCTTGTTCTTCGCAAGATCTTTCGCGACTTTTCCAGCCTCCGGTATCATCTGGATAGCATCAGTAACTGGTATCTTGACATCTGTGTTCTTCAAGTATCCATGCCACTTTCTGTACCGGGTATCATGATCTTTCTCCTTTGATTGCGCAGCCTTAGGAAACGGAATCCGAGGCTGATATGGAGGGAAAGGTGGCGCAGGTGATGTCTTTGTTAGGGGAGGCGTGGCAGTCACCTCCTCCTCTTCTTCTTTATCCTCATTCTCGATCTCTGGCTTGTCAATAGCTATAGCATTAGGAATTACGGCCGGATCAGGAGTTGCAGGACCAGCTAATTGCTTGCTGCTTCTTGTGCAGATAGCCTTGACATGCTCCTTCCTAATGGTAGAGTCATCTTGAACCGGTGATTGATTAAGGTGGGGGCTATTAGTTAGCAGGCTAAACATGTTATTCAACATGCTCTCCACTCGTTGACCTCGAGCTTCATGATCCTGATTTAAGAGGGCTTGAAGCTTGAATCTCTCCTCGTGGTCATCGAGTCTTGCCAAGATCAGGTCGAGCTTCTTGTCTATCTTGATTTCCCAAGTATTCTCGAACGTATAACTCTGAGGTTGCTGTCCTCCGGTGAATCCATGGGGATCTTGATCAATAAAATTCACTTCCCATATAGACCAGTTATTTGTTGTACCGAAAATCTTCTTCATTTCTTTCTGCACTTAGCTCTTGATCTGATCTTCACGGCTTGGTTGCCTCTTAGCTGCTCCAAACTGTCTGTCCCAACTTCTAGATTTAGATGCGCAGTTTGCAAAGTGAAGAAGAGCAGCTTCTGGTGTGAGTGCGGTGTAGGCTCCATCAGCTAAGGAGTTAACCCATTCAGATGACTCTTCGTTCATACCCCAAGCAAAGATCTCGGCTAGTTGCATCTGAGTGAAGCCATGATGAGGGCAATCGTAGAGGAGTCCCTGGAATTTGTTCCAAGCTTCATGTAAACTTACTCCTTCTCTATGTCTGAACCTTGAGATGTTTTTCCTGTAAGCAGTTGTTCTGGAAGGAGGGAAGTATTCCTCTATGAATTCCTGAGCAAGATCATCCCAGTTGTTGTAGTGTCTGGGTGGCTTGCTAGTGAGCCATCTCTTTGCGGCGCCTCGGAGTGAGAATGGGAAGGCTCGAAGGCATAGAGCGTTCTTGTTGAGGTTCTTAGACTTGAAAGTTTCACAGACAGCCAAAAAGTCAGATAGATGTGTGCACGGATTATCATCTGGCTTTCCCTTAAATTGCACATCCCTAGAGATTAGTCCCAGAAAGGGGATCTTGATCTCATAGTCGAGATCGTCGTCATTAGAAGGCACGGTGATGGGAGACTGAATGTTAGATGCGCTCGGCTTACTATAGTTCGCAAGACTCTTTGGAGCTGACATTGCGGTAGGGAAGATGGAACGAGAGTGATTCGATTCTGTACCTGCTATGATCTGCAAGGGACAAAAACAAGCACAACCGGTGTAAAATCAAGTGTGACGGGAAATGAAAGATGGAAAGTAGAAGAATAAAATGCCAACTCTTCTTTCAAACAATATAGAAGAGTCCCCGGCAACGGCGCCAATTTGATGAGCTACAGAACAGTGATCAAATACTACCCAGCTAGAAGCTAGGGTAGATCGTATTCCACAGGGTTTCTTCCAATTGACCACTCAAAGAAGCTGACAATTTATTCAAGTTTGAACACGTTGTGCGTGGTGTGAGTTCCACGACTTCTAGACTAATATGCAGGAAAATTTAAAATGATATTAAAAGACAGAAAGGCACACTCCAATGATTAGGTTAACTGGTGGAACTACTAACGATTTATGAGTTACTCTTGCAGTGGATAAACCCTAACTTGTTCCTACGAAAGGCACACTCCAATGATTAGGTTAACTGGTTGAATTGATGTTTTAAAGAGAGGCGAGCGTTCGCTTCTATCCTCAGCTTAACAAGAATCTAAACTAGGTGATCAAGGAAGACAAGTTTAAGCGCCAAAGTAGGGAACTGTCTAACGACTACGTCTAGTGACTACGTCTGGCGACTAACCCTAACTTGCAAAAACCTAATCTAGGCGATCAACCAGAAAAGAAACATAAACAATCAAGAACAAAACAACCATGCAAAGAGAAACTGATTGAACTTTGAATCTAATTACCGCCAACCCGTGACCGCTTTAAAGCCTGGGTCACTTAGGGTTCATCTAATCTAAGCTCTACGAGTTCAGCTACTCATGTTCATAACAAAAGAATCAAAGATAAAGAAAGAGTTCATCATCCAGAGGAAGAACATAAAAGAATCTGAAAAACCTAATTAAGACGACTCTGGCAGAACTTCGATCTTCGATAATCTGCAATCCTAGCTCCGAGTCTTCGAGATGGAAGGGATGGCGTCACGATCTCTCCACGATTCTTTGAACTCTCTAAACTCTCTCTCCAACTTCTAGGTCTGGAAATTATGATTGATATTATGAGGTATATTTTAATTTGGGCCGCCGGTTAAGTATTTATACTTAACCCTAATAACGCCGAATTTTAACTAGGATTTTCGCCAAAAATAGGAAGGAATTTTCGCCGAAAATCCTAGTGCAAAAGTGGATGACCCCGGCTGATTTCTTCTGTGGTTTTCGGTCCAACAGTTCTCGGTGAAAACTTAGTGTTTTCGCCGAAAACATCCTTCGGTTGACATCAGTGGATTTGTGCTATGGTTTTTGCCGAAAACACTAAGGGATGTTCGGCGAAAACTTTAGTGTAAACTGGGGCAGGAATTGGTTCGACTTGATTGGCTCCTTGGATCGATTCCGGTGCAATTCCTCGAGGTTCCAACGCCTTAGACACGTCCTTGGCTACTTTATTTGACGGAAAAAACCTATGCTAACATAAAAACACTAGAAAACCATCAATAGACCTGAAACGGGTCAAAGTAACACAAATGGCACGAGTAGAGCAATTGATCGAATATTCGTTATTCTACCCTAAAAAACATGTCTTAAGCAAGGAAATGTCGCTTAAATGAGGTTGATAATCACATCAAATCGAGTGTCATCAAAGGCCTTCAATGAAATACAATTCAAAATCCGAACAACAGATAAATCACAATATACAAACTAACAACCAATTACAAAATCTCCCAACTCAAAGGTGTTAACTGAAATATAAAACCAAATGATGGTCACTCCAATGTAGTCCACTAATCTTCACTTCACAACTTTAGACTGCAACTCCTCTAAACTCAACCGAACACCTGAAAGAGAAACTGGGGGGATCAGTTTCCTAATGAAACTGAGTGAACCCACTGGATTTAACTATGCGTCGAACCTAACCTCCGGAGCGATCCCAACTCCGCACACAAACAATAGTGGAATCTGACACAGCCACTCATATTCTAATTCCTAACATGATAATAGTTGATCACATAAGCTCAATCTTAAATCAACATCCACATATCAAGATAGCATCAACACACAAGGGTTTAGCATGCTTAAGCTCAGCGTTATGAAACAGAGAACATCATGCATAATACACATCCTCCCAAAATCACATAAAAAGTTGTCTCACATTCCATCCAAAGCTAGCACATACACGTAAGTCAACCATTTACACAAGTTCATTCACATGATCATGATCACTTACTCCCATTCCTCTTTTCAATTAATAAATGAGTTATTAAGCATCTTTGAACAGTCTAGGTTATCATTCCAAATGCATAACTCCATATGAACCATTCACAATTCATAACATCATCATAAACATATCCCCTTCAACATCTCTCCAACCGCTCAGCACAAAACCTCAAATCAGTTCACAAACCAATCCAAACGGTTCACAACATTTTACAAGGCATCACACAAGCACACTCAACGCACATGTCACACACGAATCACACACACACACACATACATCTCAAGTGATTTATCTAGATGAGTTCATTAGGCACCATAAGGAGTTGTTCCCCCGCTACCCCGCCGGCCACAGACACACCCACTCTTCTAGGAGGGTCCAAGAAGCATCCTCAACGGATCCAAATTCCATGAACATTCACAATCTCTCCCTCAGGAGTTAGCAACTAATCCTTGGTACTCGACCAAGGTGATCTACCACTGTAGACCAGACTCAATCACATTCCTTGGGGTAACGTTGGCTCCTTCGGATTCTATTATTTCCATTTAAACACAACAAAGAATCCAACCAATAACTTCAACTATCAATCCATCCCTCAATTCCTTATCAAAGTCATCCATCACATTCCTCATCAATACCATCCACATTACTCAACAAATCCATCAACCACTCCATCATTATACCAATTCCGAACCACATTCATGTATCACAACCCAATCAACCACACATATCAACAATGCAAGTCCAAACAATCAAGCCAAGTGCTCTCAATTTCCTCTAGCCAATTCCACGTACCAATTCCATTAGTCAATTCTATTAACTAATTCCATTAGCCAATTCCAAGTACCAATTCTATCATCCACTTCCACGTACCAGTTCCCCTACCAATTCCAGTAGCCAGTTCTAAGTCATAGTCTACCACCCTAAACACATTAACAACCACCTTCACATGCATCATCAATTCTACCTAAAAGGCACGTTGCATAATTCATACATCAACACCTAGCATCATCTCAATCCCAACACCACATAACCCAACACAATCCAAATCATTCAGTAATCCCACATCACACATAACCACACATCACAAGACATTCAACGCCTCCCACGGCACAAGCAGTTTAAGGGTAAACGGCTAGCTCACCGGCCACCCCCACCTGCAAGTACAGGGGAAGCCATGTCATGAGTCATAGGGTTACCCTCATGTACGTCCTTCATTGAACGACCCCACATTGGTGGAGCCATCCACCTGTTCATCAATTAAGGGCGACCCCACATTGGCAGGACCACCCTCCTGCAACCACAGATTAACAACTCCAAGCAGAAATACACTTACAACATCATACCCCAACCCTCCTACACTCTTCACTACATCCAATCCATTAATCATCAAGGTTAATCTTTCCCCCATTCATGGCACATAACAAACAGCCTGCTATCATCACACAATTCATTATATCAACAAGCATATAACAACCATCAATCATTACAAATATACAGCAATCAATCGCAGAACAAAATCCCCTTTACTCTCTTCTAATTCATGCAATCCTATGTTCATCTAGGTTGAAATTACAACTCCTCACACCGACCATACTACCTATCATATGCTAAACCCTGACCTGACAAGAAGACGAGGCTCTAAAACGACTCCCGGGACCCGAACGACCAAGCTCTACAACTCCAAAGTCGTAGCTCTTCTCCTCTTCACCGACATTATCCTACTCCGTAATACCCAGAAACTTAGGGAGCGATCTCTTCTTCTCATTGCCATGAATGCGTAGCAAGAAATGGATCATCAATCAGAGCTCTACAACTCCCGGAATCAAGGATTGAACCTAAGGGGGTTTTTGGTTCGTCAAAAGGAATTTCGGGGAAAGAGAAAGAAGGGGAAGTTATGAATTTTCGTGCAAAATCAGCCTTTAATAGTCAGGCCACGATACACGGCGTGTATCATGATACAGGGCGTGTATTGTTGATACACGACCATGTATCATGGTCTGCCCACCTTGACAAATTTTCGCATACTCGCTTGTATCTTTGACCCGACTCAGCCATGAACGTCCCAGACTTCGATGGGGCCTCAAGAACATTGTTTCCAATGTCTCAACCACTCAAACTTTAGTTCCAAACCGTTCGGTTGGGCGAGGATGTTACAATCTCATTCTAGGTTCTCCGTATGTCTCTATCCTTGTTTAGTCTTGTGAGGACACAAAACTGTTTAAGTGTGGGGTAGGGTTTTAGAAACGTTGAATGATCTTGTTTGATTTCCTTTGATTCTGTGGTTCATTTTGAGTTTCTCTAGCATAGAATTACTCATTTCTTGACTTTTGATGTTAAATTGACTTCAATTTTTCACAATGACGTCTAGACTATTCCACTTAGAACCTGTAATCAGCGTGTCAGCACTGATATTAAATGAGTCTAGGTCAGAACAGATGATAAATCACTCTTGTAGTTGAAACTTGAATTAATTGAATTGTTTGACTTGTTAATAACAATGCTCGATAACACCATTCTAAGATGACAATTTCTAGCTCGTCCCCATGTTTTCACTCCATATTTGATCACCTATGATTGTGGCTTGAGATTAGACGGAAATTCAATTCGAAATCTTATGTAAAGGTTATAACTAGCTAGGATCAAGTGGCTAAATTGATAAATCAAGTAACTGAGTTGTGAAATTCAAAACATTCAATGTCCAAAGTAATTTTAAGTTCATTTAGTGCTGAAAACAAAGCTAGGCAAGCCTGACACTTAAGTGAAGTGTTCGGGTTCAGCACTAGAATAAGCACAAATACTATGAGCTAGGCAGGTTCAACACCTAAGTATAGTGTTTGGATCGAGCATTAGTATGCAGTAAATAAATGGAAGAAGTTTGAATATTTAAATTGTTGTTTAAATCGGTTCTATCTAGAACATGTAATGTACAAACCTAAAAGCGGATGAAGTTGACTCGATAGCCATGTCACGTCCACTACCTCCATCTAAACCGCATCATGGCCTGAGCTTAAAGCCTTTTTATTAGAATTGGTGTTGTCGTAGCCGGGTAATTATGATTAATTGTTTTTGCAAGAAACGAGCTTTAATAAAACCACTTCTTAAAGTGTGCAGAAAACAGTGAGATCAAAACTTATTTGGTTGATCTTCTTGCATGTGTAGGTCACCTTTTCTCTGTGGAACAGTCTAAACCAAATCGTTAGAAATTGAATCTCAATTTAATATCTCTTATTATTTGTGAACTTGAGTGTGTTCTAATTCAGTTTGCTTAAGGACAAGCAAAAGCTTAAGTGTGGGGTATTTTGATGACACTAGATTTGACGTGATTTTCAGCCTCATTTAAGCGACATTTCCTTGCTTGAAACACGGTTTTAGGGGTAGATTAGCGTGTATTCACTCAATTGCTCTATTTTCTACCGATTTGCTTACTTTGGCCCTTTTCGGGTCTATTTGATGTGTTTTCTAGTGTCTCCATGAGTACACAGGTTTTTGCCATCAATTACGTAGCCACGGACATGTTTGGGAAGCAATAGAGTCTTGAGGTGTAACGTCCTTAAACTCTAAACCTTTGAAAACAACCTTTATTGCTTAAAGTAAAAGGAAACATGATACCAAAGTCATTGGCAAACGTTCAAAGGCAGAAACGCAAAGTGGGCCCAAAGGCATGGGCAAAACCAACACATGAGTTTTAGTTATAACAAACCAGGCACACAATTTCAAAACACACTCCACATAAATAGAAACACTCGTCCAACATCCTTGACCACTCACTGAGAGTCTCCCGACATGATTTTTGAAGCTCCTTCTGCACCGCTTACTCCTGATTAGCTGCGAAGTGACCTGGTGGGGAGTTAACGGCTTTACCCCCTTAAACCAACCCACCTAAAGAGTCAACTCGAAGATAGGGAGTTAACGGCTGCGCAACTCCCTGGATAAAACTGTCAAAGCTGAAAGAGGTTAAATGCCAAAAGTTGATAGTTAAGGATCAAACTGTCATGAGGAAAAACTTCAAGGGCCGAAATAACAAAGGAGAAAGAAGGAGGGAATGCACAGGTAATTTACCTGTTCCCTATTCCTGCAATTGCAGCTCTGCCAACCTGCAGTTCTGCCAATATCCGACGAGGAGATTAAATGATTTTGGTGAATGAAAACTCAATTCTGAGAAAGGGGTTAGTTTTAGGAGTTTGAGATGAGCTGATAGAGGGTTTTAGTTTAGACCGACGATGCCTGGAACCCTTAAACCCATCTTTAGTCGGAGATGGTGACAGCGTGACGGAGAGATGGCTTTTGGAAGAGATACGCTTTGATTCGAAGAAAGAGCCAGGTTTTATAGGCTTCAGGGAGTCGATTGGAGCCAAAAGAGATAAGGTTCACGGGTTGGATGGCACTCTAGAAAGTCGTCGATTTTCCGAGATTTTCGCCGAAGTGGGATCAACTCCTTATCCGTTTTGTCCGTTTCTGAATGGACTCAAGCTCCAATCTCGATTCCCACGTGTTTCTTCACGTTCTGGTGGGGTTCCTTGTCCCGAATAGACTAGAAACATGCCTCTTGGCTATTGGGAAGAGTCACCGGAGTGATTCCGGTCGTCGGAAAAATTACTGGTCATTGAACTGATGGGCCAAGGAAGAACATGACCCAAAACGACGTAGTTCTGGTGCTGGGTGGATTTTAAAAATAAATAAAATGAAATGTCAAGGCTGGGATTTGAACTTGGGTTGGCTAAGTGCTGGTTTGGTTCAAGTCATTCATCAATTATTATTACCCAGCTAGCTGTTAACTCGGTCTGATTGGTTTGATTCACCTTTCCAAATTAGATCCTACCAACGACCAACTCGAACTAACTCTTAAGTGTAACCTCGAATCAACTCGTGTCCCCCCCTTTTTTTGCTAAGAACGATTAAAAATTTTTTCGGGTGTAACATTTCTCCACTCCTTCAGGAAATTTCGTCCCCGAAATTCTAGTTAATGAATTTATGAGGAAAAAAAAAGAGATTTATAACTTAGACGAGCAAAGCTTACCAACCTGGTTTAGTCCAAGAAGAGCTCAAGGTACTTCTCCCTCATACTCTTCTCTGTTTCCCAGGTTGCAGCTTCTGTTCCCTGATTCCTCCATACGACCTTAACCATATGAATCTTTTTCTTCCGTAGATCCTTCTCTTGTCGATCTACTATCTGCACCGGAACCTCCTCATAGGTTAAGTCGTCGGATAACTCAATGTCTTCCAACTTGAGTACGTGATCCGGGCTAGATCTGTAAGCTCGAAGCATGCTTACATGGAATACATCGTGTATTCGAGATAAGCTAGGAGGTAACGCCAGCCGGTACGCTAGTGGACCGATACGTTCTTGGTAGCTCCTAGCTTACCGGTCCACTAGCGTACCAGCTACTTCTTTTTTCATGCCAGGCCACCAATAGTTCTTCTTCAAGGTTTGGTACATCTTGGTAGCTCCCGGGTGCATTGCGTAAGGTGCCGAGTGGGCTTGATCGAGTATGTCTTGACGAGTTTGTCTACGTTTGGGACACAAGCCCGTCCTTGACAAGTTAGTAAGCCGTTAACCAGAAGAAATCTTGAAGCCTTTTCTTCCTTGAGCCGTTCCTTGAGTTTCTTTATTTCTGGGTCGTCCTCCTGCTTCTCCTTGATCTTGTCGTAGAGTAACGGACGAATCTTCAAATTTTCTAAGAGAGCTGTGACTCCCTCTACGTGAAGTTCAACGTTTAGAGCCTGAAGTGCTGTGAGTTCTGGTAGTGGGCTATCCTTTTTCCTACTTAAGGCATCTGCAACCAAAATGGCCTTCCCGGGATGATATTTGATTATACAGTCATAATCATTGAGTAATTCGATCCACCTCATTTGTCTCATATTCAACTCCTTTTGCTCGGTTAGATGTTGCAAGCTCTTGTGATCCGTAAAAATGGTGAACGTTTCACCGTAAAGGTAGTGTCTCCATAACTTCAAGGCGAATACCACGGCTACTAACTCCAAGTCATGGGTTGGGGTAATTGACCTCATGCGGGCGTAATTGTCGAGAGGCATAGGCAATAACCCGCTTCCTTGCATTAGTACGCATCCCAAGCCTTGGTGTGACGCGTCACTATAAACCGAGTACTCTTCCCCACTTTGTGGAAGAGTGAGGATAGGCGCGAAGGTCAGCTTCCTTTTTAGCTCGTCAAACGCTTCTTGACACTTCTCATCCCAGATGAATGTTGCTCCCTTGTGAAGCAGCTGAGTCATTGGTTGAGCAATGCGTTAGAATCCTTCCACGAACTTCCGATAGTACCCTGCCAGGCCTAGGAAGCTTCGTACCTTAGACACATTCTTTGGGGGTGCCCACTTAACTATGGCTTCGATCTTTCTCGGGTCTACTTCTACACCTTTAACGGAGATGAGGTGGCCCAAGAATAGGACCTCCCTTAACCAAAATCCACACTTGGAGAATTTTGCGTAGAGTCGTTCCTCCTTTAGCCGTTGTAGGACGGTCCTTAGGTGCTCCTCATGGTCCTCCCGATTCTTTGAGTAAATTAGGATATCGTCTATCACTACAAAAAAAACGCTATTTGGCGTCGGTCATACACGCATTTTAGCATTGGTCATGACCGACGCCAAAATAAATAGCGTCGGTCGGCAAGACCGATGCCAGATACGGTGATGCTATCCTTTAGCGTCGGTTGTTTGGTCAACCGACGCTAAAATAAAACACGACCGACGCTAAAATATGGTTTGACCGAGTGGGTGGCTGACCAACCCAATTTTTTCGATTTTTGTTTTCATTTTAATTTTTCATTTATTATTTTCGTTTTTATTTTTATTTTTTTTCTAATCTGGGTTTTTTCCAGATCTGGGTTTTTTCCCAGATCTCGTTTCATGGCTGCGTCGTCTGGTGCACAACGGATGTGGCCGGTGGACGGCGGACAGCGGATGTGAGAGGCGGACGGAGGAGGAGGAGGCTGGTGGGTTTAGAGGAGGAGGAGGAGGAGGCTGGTGGCTGGAGGAGGAGGAGGCTGGTGGGTTTGGAGGAGGAGGAGGAGGCTGGTGGCTGGAGGAGGAGGAGGAGAGTTTGGAGGAGGAGGAGGAGGAGGCGGCTGGTGGCTGAGGAGGAGGAGGAGTTTTAGGAGAGAGAGGAGAGGATTGAGAGAGGTGAGAATTTGAGATTTGGGTTAAGATGAGGATTTAAATACTTACTTGTTTTAGCGTCGGTCGATGACCGACGCTAAAACGCGTGTCAACCAACGCTAAATACACGCATTTTAGCGTCGGTCAGTGACCAACGCTATTCTCTTTCTGCTGACCGACACCAATTAACCAATCCGGTCAACCAAAAATCAAACCAAAACTGGATAATAGCGTCGGCTCTTTGTCCATTTAGCGTCGGTCGGTCATCAATCGATGCTAAAACGTGAAGTCAACTCCTTAGCGTCGGTTGTTGACCGACCGACGCTAAATTCCTACGTTTCAACCGACGCTAAAAGGTGTTTTTTTGTAGTGTATGAAGACTATAGCGAATTTATCTAAGTACTCGTGCAGCACTCCATTCATGAGGGCCATGAATGCAGCAGGTGCGTTGGTTAGCCCAAACGGCATTACCAAGAATTCGTAATGACCAAAGCAAGTCCGGAAAGCAGTTTTTGGAATCGAAGCTTCGGCTACCCGCAGTTGATGATATCCAGACCTCAAGTCGATCTTCGAGAAAATCCCTGCTCCTTGAATTTGGTCCAACAAATCATCTATCCTTGGTAGCGGGTATTGATTCTTGATGGTCACCTTATTTAACTTCCGATAGTCGATGCACAACCTCAAACTTCCATCCTTCTTCTTTACGAACAACACTGGAGCTCCCTAGGGTGAAACGCTGGGTAGGATGAATCCCTTGTCAAGTAGCTCCTGAAGCTGCTCTTTCAATTCCTTCAGCTCCACGGGAGCCATCCGATAAGGTGGAATTGAAATTGGTGCGGTTCCGGGAACCACCTCGATGTCAAACTCCACCTCTCTTAAGGGCGGAAGACCAGGAAATTCTTCTAGGAAAACATCAGGAAACTCCCTTGCTACAGGTACGCCCTTAAGCTCTACGGTTGGTGCTTCCACCACGTGTGCCAAATAAGCTTCACATCCTTCTCGAATTAAGGTGAACGCTCGAGTAGCCGAAATAAGAGATCCAGGAACGGGCCTCCGAATTCCCTTGAACAGCGCGGTGCCTCGGCCTTCTACCTTAAAGCTTACTTCCTTGTTGAAGCAGTCTAGCTTCGCATGATTTCGAGACAACCAATCCATACCCAGGATTACGTCGATGTCGTAGAAAGGGAGGAGGATTAAGTCTACTATAGTATCGTATCCAGCTATTACGATAACGCAACTTCAAAAAACTGAATCGACGATCAAGGTATCACCGACCGGCGTTCGCACTCCTAAATTTTGACCTAGAGGAGTGGGTTCTATTCCTAGTTTATGAGCAAACGTACTGGAAATAAACGAATGTGTAGACCCAGAATCCATTAAAGCAAAAGCTGGCTAACCAAAAATCATAATCATACCAGTAACCACATCAGGAGCTGCGTTGGCCTCCTCCCTCTGCACAGCAAAGAGCCTGGGTTGTCCTCCAACTCGAGATGCCTGGCATTGGTCTCGTTGGTCATGCCCTCCTTCATTGTTGTGACCTCGATCTCGCCTGCTTCTAGATCAAATTCCTGATGGTGCCCTTCCGCCATTAACGGTTGGCTCCGATGTAGCCCTTCCTTGAACTACTCTATTAGTACATTCACGCTTGTAATGTCCCTGCTCTCCGCATCCGAAGTAGGTGCCGATGCGAATTTTGCACTCGCCGAGATGTGGTCTTCCACAAAAATTGCAGCTGGGTGGGGCTCCTGAAGAGGGGGCGCTCCTGATTGGCCTTGGAGGGGGTAAGCGTAACCCTGGTTAAAAGTCCTAGCCTTCTTTTTCTTTGAGCGAGAGGTCTGTGGTGACTCCTCTCATGACCGAACCACCTTCCTCTTTCCCGATTCCTTGCTCGCAACCTTTTGTTCTAGAATTCGCTGGTCGGCCCTTTCCAAGTTCATCGCCGCATGGTAGGCTTCTCAACGATCCTTCCAGGCGATGGTGCACAAGGACTTGTAGAGCTGAGGCCTTAATCCATTGAGATAGTGATCGCGTTGGGTTACCGGGTCCTGATAGAGGGGTCCTCCATAAGGTAACAGCTGTTCGAACCGAGCTGTGTAGTCAGCCACCGATTCCCGATCCTCACTTCCCCACTCTTGTTTGATGGTGAGGAAATCTTGCATTTTATCCTCATGATAAGATGGTGGAAGGAAGCCCTCCCTGAAGGCTCGTAGAAATTCTTCCCACGTGATCTCTGGTGGGTCTTGCTGACTAGCGGGTTGCGTGAGCCACCAGTGATATGCGGTGCCCTGAAGGAGGTTTAAGGTTAAGAGGACCTTATCCTCATCGGCAGCTCGCATCTCCCGAAGTGTGCGAATAACCTTTCCTAACCATCGCTCAACGACGACAGGGTCTCGATCATCGTAAAAGAAGTCTTCCACCCCCATGTCTCGGAAAGCTTTGGAGTTAGGTGCCACCCTTGCTGGTCGCACGGGTGGAGGAGGCGGAGGCTGTTGGGGCTCCTAAGGCTATTGGTCGTAACTGGCTCTATTGAGACATAGAACATTCTCAAGTTAGCACCGTAACGAGGGAATCATATTTTGTGGAGTGTTTTGAAACTGTTAAAACATTGAATCTGGGGCGCTTCAGAAGGACTATCTGACTCAATCCTTTTTTTTAAACCGAAAAAAATGTGCCTTAAAAATCCAATTTTTGTTCTTAAAACTCTTGATTTCAAAATCCGACCGACTTCCATATCTCCTTGGTAACCAAGAAACAGAGGGAAGACCGGTTCTGATACCAAAATGTAACGTCCCCAAACTCTAAACATTTGAAAACAACCTTTATTGCTTAAAGAAAAAGGAAACACGATACCAAAGTCGTTGGCAAACGTTCAAAGGAAGAAACGCAAAGCTGGCCCCAAGGCATGGGCAAAACCAACACATGAGTTTTAGTTATTACAAACCAAGCACACAATTTCAAAACACACTCCACATAAATAGAAACACTCGTCCAACATCCTTGACCACTCACTGAGAGTCTCCCGACATGATTTTTGAAGCTCCTTCTGCACTGCTTACTCCTGATTAGCTGCGAAGTGACCTGGTGGGTGGTTCAGGGGTCAGTCCTTAACATTCAAGTATAAAGGAATGTTAAAAGTAAAGAGGGGCTTATGACCAAACTGGCATGGTCATCAATTTCATGGCCGAACTGCAGGAAAAATCATATAACCGTTAGTTCAACAATAACACCATAATTAACATCGAAATAGGGCATCCCCTCTTCCCGCCTACCTAATCTCTACGCCATCATCGATAAGGCTTACTTATGAGCCTATAATAGGGACTTCACAAGAGTCGCTATTCTTCCCGACTACCATGAATCGATTGGGGCTAACAATACCCAACTCCCATCATCCGGTTGGGCTATCCGTACTCATTTACCGTGATTCAATTGGGGCTAACAATACCCAACTCCCATCACCCGGTAGGAACCCGTATCCATCGATGTTCCCGACGGAGGACTAGCTAGCAAGGCTTTACTTTCCACCTGTATGCACTAGGTGCCAATCATGAGATAACATCACGGTTTAACCATAACCGAATCAAACACTATTAGGTATAAAACCAATGGTTCCGTAAAAATAGAACTTTCCGTAGAAACGACACCTTGTTGAGGAATTAATTAATCCAAGGAATTTACCCCTTAAATTAACCCACCTAAAGAGTCGACTCGAAGATAGGGAGTTAACGGCTGCGCAACTTCCTAGATCAAACTGTCAAAGCTGAAAGAGGTTAAATGCCAAAAGTTGACAGTTAAGGATCAAACTGTCATGAGGAAAAACTTCAAGGGCTGAAATAACAAAGGAAAAAGAAGGAGGGACTGCACAGGTAATTTACCTATTCCCTATTCCTGCTCGTGCAGTTCTGCCAATTTACAGTTCTGTCAATCTTTGACGAGGGGATTAAATGATTTTGGTGAATGAAAACTCAATTCTGAGAAAGGGGTTAGTTTTAGGAGTTTGAGACGAGCTGATAGAGGGTTTCAGTTTAGACCGACGATGCCTGAAACCCTTAAACCCATCTTTGGTCGGAGATGGTGACAGAGTGACGGAGAGATGGCTTTTGGAAGAGATACGCTTTGATTCGAAGAAAGAGCTGGGTTTTATATGCTTCAGGGAGTCGATTGGAGCCAAAAGAGATAAGGTTCACGGGTTGGGTGGCACTCTGGAAATTCGTCGATTTTCCAAGATTTCTGCCGAAATGGGATCAGCTCCTTATCCATTTTGTCCGTTTCTGAATGGACACAAGCTCCTTATCTCGATTGCCACGTGTTTCTTCACTTTCTGGTGGGGTTCCTTGTTCCGAATAGACTAGAAACATGCCTCTTGGCTATTGGGAAGAGTCACCGGAGTGATTCCGGTCGTCGGAAAAATTGCTAGTCATTGAACTGATGGGCCAAGGAAGAAGATGACCCAAAACGACGTAGTTTTGGTGCTGGACGGATTTTAAAAATAAATAAAATGAAATGTCAAGGCTGGGATTCGAACATGGGTTCACTGAGTGCTGGTCTGGTTCCAAAACCAACTAGGCTACAGGTCATTCATCAATCAATATTACCCAGCTGGCTGTTAACTCGGTCTGATTGGTTTGATTCACCTTTCCAAATTAGATCCTACCAATGACCAACTCGAACTAACTCTTAATTGTAACCTCGAATGAACTCGTGTCCCCCCCCTTTTTGGTAAGAACGATTAAAAAAATTTTGGGGGTGTAACACGAGGAATGCCCCGAAATCGATCCAGAACTCAATCAGATCAAAGTCAGAACATCCTCCTACCCAACACCAAGTTCTAGGCGAGAACTCTCATTGTTCTCACCGAGAATCCATTCAATAACACAGGAAGTGCCCATCGAAAATCCAGCAGCCAATTACACTGAAGTTCTCAGCGAGAACTTCCAAAGTTCTCGCCAAGAACTATTAAAGGATTACATGGAGAATGCTCGTCGAGAAAACAGAGTTGATGTCAACTGAACTTCTCGCCGAGAACTTTCATAGTTCTCACCGAGAACTATCTTCTTTTCCGCGGCAAGGGAGGAAACCCTAACCTATTTATAACAAGCACCAACGGCACAGAGAAAAAAATCATATACCATTAGTCGCCAGACAAATCAACACATTCAATTAGACTTTTGAGAGTCGCCATGACTCTAGAGTCGATAGATATAGTTGAGAGCATCCTCGGGGTTCTTGGAGAGATCGTGACGCCATCCTTCCACCTCAGAGTGCTCGGAGCTAGGAGTTAAAGATCGCTGGAGATCGAATCTTAACGGGAGTTGCCAAACGTCAATCGCCATAATTAGGTTTTTCAGTTCCTAACTGTTATTCCTTTGCATGATGAACTCTTATGTTGTCTTTGATTCTCTTGTATCGAATATGAGTAGCTAAACTCATAGAGCTTAGATAAGATGAACCATAAGTCACCCAGGGCTTTAAAGCGGTCACGGATTGGCGGTAATTAGATTCAAATTCAGACAGTCTCTCTTGCGTGATTGTTTTGTTCTTTGTTTCCTCCGTTTCTTGTCTACTTGATGCCTAGATTAGATTCGTGTTAAGATAAGGTTAGTCGCTAGACGTTAGTCGCCAGATGATGACACTCAATTTGACGTGATTATCAGCCTCATTTAAGCGACATTTCTTTGCTTAAGACATTGTTTGTAGGGTAGAATAATGAATATTCAATCGATCGCCCTATCTCGTGCCAATTGTGTTACCTTGGCCCGTTTCGGGTCTATTTGATGGTTTTCTATGTTTTTGTGTTAGCACAGGTTTTCGCCGTCAAATAAAGTAGCCATGGACGTGTCTAAGGCATTGGAACCTCGAGGAACCAAACCGGAATCGATCAAAGGAGCCAATCAAAGTCAAAGCAAATCCCTACCCGACTACAAAGATATTTTCGCCGAAAATACCCTATTGATTTTCGCGAAAATAATAGTACAAACCAACTGATGCCGAGTCAAAGGTATTTTCGGCGAAATTGATTAACTCTTCGATCCGAAAATAGAGTACAGAGAAATCAGTCGGCGGTGTCTTCAATTGCAAGAATATTTTCGGTGAAAATACTTCATTATTTTCAGCGAAAATAACAGAAGGAATCCGGTGACTTAGGGTTTAAGTATAAATACTTAACCAGCGGCCCAAAAGGAGGAATTAATTCATTATTCATCTTTTCACAAATCAGACTTTTGAGAGTCAGCCGACTCTAGGGTCGATAGATAGAGTTTAGAGAGTTCGAAGATCCGTGGAGAGATCGTGACGCCATCCTTCCACATCGGAGAACTCGGAGCTTAAAGTTGAAGATCCAGGAGACTGAAGCTTCGCGGGAGTCGTCAGAATTAGGTTTTTCAGTTCTTATCTGTTCTTCCTCTGTATGATGATCTTCATTGTTGCCTTTGATTCTCTTGTTTCCGATATGAGTAACTAAACTTGTAGAGCATAGATTAGATGAACCCTAAGTGACCCAGGGCTTTAAAGCGGTCACGGATCGGCGGTGATTAGATTCGAAGTTCAATCTGTTTCTCTTTCATGTTTGATTTGTTCTTCATTGTTTATGTTTCTTGTCTGGATTGATCACCTAGATTAGATTCTTGTTAAGCTAAGGATAGAAGCGAACGCTCGTCTTACTTTAGAACATCGAATTGAACAATTAACCTTATAATTGGAGCGTGCCTTTCGTAGGAACCGGTTAGGGTTAATCCACTGCAAGAGTAACTCATTAATCATTAGAAATTGCACCAGTTAATTAAGTCGTTGCGAGAGGCGACCGTACCCGGGCGGCTAGTTAATCTTGGTAGTTAGAACGGATAGAGCGAACGTTCGCCGGTCTTAAACCTAAGGGTAAGGAGTTATGGTGGTGTATAGAAACCGATTGAATTAGAATTGAAAACCGCTGATCTTGTGATTGCCGTTGCTCTGGTGATCTAAGGGGGATTCGAAATCTAAGCTCGTCTATCTTCTCGTTAGTCAACCTTTAAATCTTTCTGTCTTTTATTTTCCTTTGTTCATTAGATTAGAAGTCGTGGAACTCACACCACGCACTAAGTGCTTAAACCTGAGTAATTTGCCAGCTTCTTTGAAGTAGTCGATTAGAAGAAACCCCTGGAATACGATCTACCCTAGCTTCACAGCTTGGTAGTATTTGATACCGCTAAAACTGCAGCTATCAAATTGGCGCCGTTGCCGGGGACTCTTCTAATTGTTTGAAAGAAGAGTTGGCAAATTATTCTTCTACCTTTCCGCCTTACCATTTATTTTCCTCCATATTTTCATGATTTACCTGGGTAGTGTTTTTGAGTTTTAATTATGCAGGATTACAGGTGGGACGACCAGTACCAAGGGTGGTACATCAATGAAGCACCATATATTGAAGACTCACAAGAGATGGATTTACACACTTATGAGCATCAACAATGGATGGCAATCACCCAAGCCGCGATCGACAACCTCCAGTCGATGAACGATGCTGCTGATACAAGGAACGCCGAGCTCAAGCGACTAGTGCAATTAATGGAAGAAGATGCTCAAGAGCATTTCGAAAAAGAGCCAGAAGCTACACACGACCAGCAAATTCATCAAGAGGTGTATATACCGGCTTATCAGCATCGACAACAGACGGGGAGAATAGAATCCGCCTTGGATGATCTCCTTTCGATTATACAAGCTCGTAAAGTGATGGATGTCGAGCTCGAGCCACCAAATCCACTAATGGAAGAAGATGCTCAAGAGCCGTACGAAGATAAACATGACAACCTCACCCATGACTATTGCGAGCTAGAAGCATCTGTTGAAGAATCCTTGGCGGTGGTGGTTGATGAAGATATAAAGCCAATCCATCTTCAAGTTGAAGCCGAAGAGGAGCACATAGAGATTGAGATACCCTCACCTACACTTCCGCCGAGTCAACCTGTAGAGAAGATGGAGCTCACTGACAATACCGCGCCGTACTACCTCTTTCCTCCTCCAATAGGAGAATTCGAGAAGAACTGGTCATCCAACCAGAACCCCGATCTACTAAAGCACTACCGGCTACATCACCCGTCTGGAGTGCTACATGGCACTCAACCGCTAACCTTGAAGAAAACGATTGACTTCAAGGAACTCCTAAGTTGGGGACCCTAACAGGTACCGTCCGGCTCAAGGATGTTAAAAGAGAGCGCTTCGTGGGAGGCAACCCACGGCTGGAGTCCGTTTTTGAATTTTTGAGTCAGTCTTTTCGTCGTTCGAGTCAGGTTTGGGGGAGCCAAAGTGTCAGTTTAATTTTCTTTCATTTTAATTTGTTTTTCGTTAGTTTTTGAAAAAAAAGGTTTTATAATAAATTTTCGGCGAGAATTGAAAATTCTCGACCGAAAGCAAGTCACAGGAGCGTCCCGTTATTTTTGTGTGTTTTCCGAAGATGTTTTCGGTGAAAACTCCTAATGTTTTCGGCGAAAACTCCTAAAGTTTTCGCCAAAAACTTGTGTTGTTTTGAAAATCAGTTAGATTTTTTCGGCCCGATTCCAACGCACACTTGATCGTCCAAATCGGAGCTCTGTAGCTCCAGTTATGTCCAAAACAAGTTTTTCACGTTTTTGGCCAACTTCGTCGCTTTCCGTCCATTTTCTTGAGTCGTGTCTAAAAGGTTAGTTGTTGGGTTTTCAATTTCGAATCTTTTGACATATTGATTGTTGAATTTCGACGAGTTTAATACCGGTCTACCTCGTTTTGCGTGTCTGCTATTTCGGTGTGATTTTTTCTGAACTAATTGAGCTTGGATGATCTAGATTGCTCTAGGAGTGTCGTGCCGTGAATTTGAAAAAAAAAGAGTCAAAATATTTTCAAAATTCCCCTTAATCTTCTTTGTTCGACTTTTATTCTGTGTGGATCCGGGACACTTGTCCCGGTATCCTTTTGATCTTTTTGTTGTTTTTGTTTTTGTAGGAACTTGAGTAGCTACTCCGCTCTACTCCGGACTCTCCGTGCTCATCCGCTACACCGACCATCACCTTCCAGGTTCTTCGTATCTCTCTACTCTAGATTAGTCCTGTGAGGACACAGAACCGTTTAAGTGTGGGGTAGGATGTTAGAATTTGCCTGATCTTGTTTGCTATATGTGATTCTATGGTTCAATTTTGAAATTTCTCTAGCATAGAATTGCTCAATTCTTGACTTGTGATGTTAAATTGACTTCAACTTTGAACAATGACGTCCAGACTGTTCCACTTAGAACCTGTAACCAACGTGTTGGAACTGATATTAAATGAGTCTAGGTCAGAACAGATCATAAATCACTTCAGTATTTGAAACTTGAATTAATTGAACTGATTGGTCTGTTAATAACAAAGCTCGATAACACCGTTCTAAGATGATAGATGCTAGCTTCACCCATGTTTTTCACTTCATATTTGTTCACCTGTGATTGTGGCTTGAGATTAGACTGAAATCCAATTCGAAATCTTGTGTAAAAAGTTATAACTAGCTAGGATTAAGTGGCTAAATGGTTAAATAAAGTAATTGAGTTAATCGAATCAATTTTAAGTTCTTTAAAGTGCTGATAATAAAGCTAGGCAAGCCCGACACCTAAGTGAAGTGTTCGGGTTGAGCACTAGCAAAGGCACAAATACTGTGAGCTAGGCAGGTCCAACACCTAAGTGAAGTGTTTGGTATCGAGCACTAGTATGCAGTAAATAAATTAAAGGAAGAAGTCGAAACTTGAAATGAATCATTGTTTAAATCGGTCCTAGCTAGAACATGTAACGTACAGATCTAGAAACGGATGAAGTCGAGTCGATAGCCACGTCACTTTTCCTACCTCCGCATCCACATCATGGCTAGAGCTTAAAGTCTTTTCTCATTAGAATTGGTGTTATCGTAGTTGGATAATTAAGATTAATTGTTTTGCCAAGAAATGTGCTTTGTTAAAACCACTACTTGAAGTGTGTAGAAATTAGTGAGATCGAAAACTTGTTTGGTTGATGTTCTTGCATGTGTAGGTCACTCTTTCTACGTGGAACAGTCTAAACCAAATCGTTAGAATTGAACCTCAGTTTAATCTCGTGTCATTTGTGAATTTGAGTGTGTTCTAGTTCAGTTTGCTTGAGGACAAGCAAAAGCTTAAGTGTGGGGTATTTGATGACACTCGATTTGACGTGATTATCAGCCTCATTTAAGCGACATTTCTTTGCTTAAGACATTGTTTTTAGGGTAGAATAACGAATATTCAATCGATCGCCCTATCTCGTGCCAATTGTGTTACCTTGGTCCGTTTCGGGTCTATTTGATGGTTTTCTAGTGTTTTTGTGTTAGCACAGGTTTTCGCCATCAAATAAAGTAGCCATGGACGTGTCTAAGGCGTTGGAACCTCGAGGAACCAAACCGGAATCGATCAAAGGAGCCAATCAAAGTCAAAGCAAATCCCTACCCGACTACAAAGATATTTTCGCCGAAAATACCCTATTGATTTCGGCGAAAATAATAGTACAAACCAACTGATGCCGAGTCAAAGGTATTTTCGGCGAAATTGATTAACTCTTCGATCCGAAAATAGAGTACAGAGAAATCAGCCGGCGGTGTCTTCAATTGCAAGAATATTTTCGGCGAAAATACTTCATTATTTTCGGCGAAAATACTTCATTATTTTCGGCAAAAATAACAGAAGGAATCCGGCGACTTAGGGTTTAAGTATAAATACTTAACCCGGCGGCCCAAAAGGAGGAATTAATTCATTATTCATCTTTTCACAAATCAGACTTTTGAGAGTAGGACGACTCTAGGGTCGATAGACAGAGTTTAGAGAGTTCGAAGATCCGTGGAGAGATCGTGACGCCATCCTTCCACATCGGAGAACTCGGAGCTTAAAGTTGAAGATCCAGGAGACTGAAGCTTCGCGGGAGTCGTCAGAATTAGGTTTTTCAGTTCTTATCTGTTCTTCCTCTGTATGATGATCTTCATTGTTGCCTTTGATTCTCTTGTTTCCGATATGAGTAACTGAACTTGTAGAGCTTAGATTAGATGAACCCTAAGTGACCCAGGGCTTTAAAGCGGTCACGGATCGGCGGTGATTAGATTCGAAGTTCAATCTGTTTCTCTTTCATGTTTGATTTGTTCTTCATTGTTTATGTTTCTTGTCTGGATTGATCACCTAGATTAGATTCTTGTTAAGCTAAGGATAGAAGCGAACGCTCGCCTTACTTTAGAACATCGAATTGAACAATTAACCTTATAATTGGAGCGTGCCTTTCGTAGGAACCGGTTAGGGTTAATCCACTGCAAGAGTAACTCATTAATCATTAGAAATTGCACCAGTTAATTAAGTCATTGCGAGAGGCGACCGTACCCGGCGGCTAGTTAATCTTGGTAGTTAGAACGGATAGAGCGAACGTTCGCCGGTCTTAAACCTAAGGGTAAGGAGTTATGGTGGTGTATAGAAACCGATTGAATTAGAATTGAAAACCGCTGATCTTGTGATTGCCGTTGCTCTGGTGATCTAAGGGGATTCGAAATCTAAGCTCGTCTATCTTCTCGTTAGTCAACCTTTAAATCTTTCTGTCTTTTATTTTCCTTTGTTCATTAGATTAGAAGTCGTGGAACTCACACCACGCACTAAGTGCTTAAACCTGAGTAATTTGCCAGCTTCTTCGAAGTAGTCGATTAGAAGAAACCCCTGGAATACGATCTACCCTAGCTTCACAGCTTGGTAGTATTTGATATCGCTAAAACTGCAGCTATCACCAGACGTCCGTCTTACTTTGGAACTCAAATCAATCAATTAACCTAATTAATGGAGTGTGCCTTTCGTAGGAACCATTTAGGGTTATTCCGCTCCTAGAGTAACTCACTGTTCTTAATCTTATGCCACATAGTTTTCCGTTGCAAAAGTGAACGCACGGATGGTCGTTCCTTAACTAAAATCCACACTTGGAGAATTTTGCGTAGAGTCGTTCCTCCTTTAGCCGTTGTAGGACGGTCCTTAGGTGCTCCTCATGGTCCTCCCGATTCTTTGAGTAAATCAGGATATCGTCTATGAAGACTATTACGAATTTATCTAAGTACTCGTGCAGCACTCCATTCATGAGGGCCATGAATGCAGCAGGTGCGTTGGTTAGCCCAAACGGCATTACCAAGAATTCGTAATGACCAAAGCGAGTCCGGAAAGCGGTTTTTGGAATCGAAGCTTCGGCTACCCGCAGTTGATGATATCCAGACCTCAAGTCGATCTTCGAGAAAATCGTTGCTCCTTGAAGTTGGTCCAACAAATCATCTATCCTTGGTAGCGGGTATTGATTCTTGATGGTCACCTTATTTAACTTGGGTTCACTGAGTGCTAGTCTGGTTCCAAAACCAACTGGGCTACAGGTCATTCATCAATCAGTATTACCCAGCTCGCTGTTAACTCGGTCTGATTGGTTTGATTCACCTTTCCAAATTAGATCCTACCAATGACCAACTCGAACTAACTCTTAATTGTAACCTCGAATGAACTCGTGTTCCCCCCCCCTTTTTGGTAAGAATGATTAAAAAATTTTTGGGGTGTAACACGAGGAATGCCCAGAAATTGATCCAGAACTCAATCAGATCAAAGTCAGAACATCCTCCTACCCAACACCAAGTTCTAGGCGAGAACTCTCATTGTTCTCACCGAGAATCCATTCAATAACACAGGAAGTGCCCGTCGAAAATCCAGCAGCCAATTACACTGAAGTTCTCGGCGAGAACTTCCAAAGTTCTCGCCTAGAACTATTGAAGGATTACATGGAGAATACTCGTCGAGAAAACAGAGTTGATGTCAACTGAACTTCTCGCCGAGAACTTTCATAGTTCTCACCGAGAACTATCTTCTTTTCCGGCAAAGGAGGAAACCCTAACCTATTTATAACAAGCAGCAACGGCACAGAGAAAAAAATCATATACCATTAGTCGCCAGACAAATCAACACATTCAATTAGACTTTTGAGAGTCACCATGACTCTAGAGTCGATAGATATAGTTGAGAGCATCCTCGGGGTTCTTGGAGAGATCGTGACGCCATCCTTCCACCTCAAGGTGCTCGGAGCTAGGAGTTAAAGATCGCTGGAGATCGAATCTTAACGGGAGTTGCCAAACGTCAGTCGCCATAATTAGGTTTTTCAGTTCCTAACTGTTATTCCTTTGCATGATGAACTCTTATGTTGTCTTTGATTCTCTTGTATCAAATATGAGTAGCTAAATTCATAGAGCTTAGATAAGATGAACCCTAAGTGTCCTAGGGCTTTAAAGCGGTCACAGATTGGCGGTAATTAGATTCAAATTTAGACAGTCTCTCTTGCGTGATTGTTTTGTTCTTTGTTTCCTCCGTTTCTTGTCTACGTGATGCCTAGATTAGATTCGTGTTAAGATAAGGTTAGTCTCTATATGTTAGTCGCCAGACGTCCGTCTTACTTTGGAACTCAAATCAATCAATTAACCTAATCAATGGAGTGTGCCTTTCGTAGGAACCATTTAGGGTTAATCCGCTCCTAGAGTAACTCACTGTTCTTAATCTTGTGCCACTTAGTTTTCCGTTGCATAAGTGAACGCACGGATGGTTAATTAATCTTGGTAATTAGCTCGGATAGAGCGAAAGTTCGCCGAACTTAGACCTAAGGGTAAAGAGTTATGGTGGTGTCAGAGAACTGAATGAATTAGGATTGAGAACCGCTGGTCTTGTGATTGCCAATGCTCTAGTGAACTTAGGGGGATTCGAGTCTAGCTTGTCTATCTTCTCCTTAGTCAACCCTTTAATCTTTCTGTCTTTTACTATCCTTTGTTTGTTAGATTAGAAGTCGTGGAACTCACAACACGCACAACATGTTTAAACTTGAGTAGATTGCCAATTTCTTTGAGTAGTCGATTAGAAGAGACCCGTGGAATGCGATCTATCTTGCTCTTAGCTTGGTAGTATTTGATACCCTGTTTTACAGTACATTAGCAACCATTTCTCAAGAACCTCTTCACGTGCTCTTCGTGCCTCCCCTTGTTCCAAGTTTCCAAGTACGAATTGATGTTCTTCTTGAACGATTTCACCTGGCTCTGGGTCTGGGGCAGCTCCGGTCGTGTCCAGGGCACCGGGGGCTCATTAGAAGGATGCGGTTTGGGTAATAGTGGATCGCTTGACAAAATTCGCTCACTTATACCCATTCAATTTAAGCCTAGTGTTGAGGAGCTAGCTAAGATTTATATTGAGGTAGTGGTGAGGTTGAATGGAGTTCCTCAATCCATCGTATCTGACCGGGATCCGAATTTCACATCTCATTTCTAGGAAGGATTGCATATGACATTGGGAACGAAGTTAAACTTCTCGACGGCTTATCATCCTCAAACGGATGGTCAATCGGAGAGAACGATCCTTACCTAAGAGGAGTTGTGTTATGGGGTTTCAGACCCCTTGGATTGAATTGTTTCCATTTTTCGAGTTTGCATACAACAACTCATACCATAACAGCTTGAAGTCTGCACCGTTTGAAGCCCTGCATGGGAGGAGGTGTAGGGCGCCGTTGTGCTGGGATGAGGAAGGCGTTAGAGTGTTGACGGGTCCTCGGGTTGTTCAAGAGACTGCTGACCGGGTGAAGGTGATCAAAGATAAGTTGAGAGCACCTCAAGACAGGCAGAAGTCTTATGCTGACGGTCGTGCTAGAGAGCTAAGTTAACATCGTGATTTGGTAACTAGTTAACGAGATTATTAAATAACTAGTTAACGAGATTATTTGATAATTAGTTAACATCAATGAAGTCAAAATCCCGACTTTAATCTTAAAATCTTACGGTTTTACGATTTCACTGGTCTCTAGCGATCTTGATTCCACGCAAAATCTATGGGTCGTAAAATCTAGTAAAATCTCGATCAAAATCTTAGAATCTTATAGAATCAACGATTTTTCTTGTATTTTACGATTTTACTTTCTAGGGGAAATTACCTGTTTGTACAACTATATATAAGTCAGAACAAAGACAATTAAATTAAATTGATTTTTTTTAGATATTGAGTAATTAAGTTAGAAGTTATTACTAAAAAGTGTCTAAAATCTAAATTATTACTTCCTCGAATGACTGCTTAAGAACCGACATTCTCTCTTTTTTCTTATCTAAATTTTTCAAAGTTGGGTAATGGTCTTCTTATTCTTAATATGTTGTTGACTTAAATGTTTTGATAATAGTTCATAAAATCTTACGATTTTACGATTAAAAACTACGATTTCGATTTCACCCATGTTTTCGATTTCACGTGGAATCACGATTTTGACTACATTGGTTAACATCATCATCAGATAACTAGTTAACATCATCATCAGATAACTAGTTAACATCATCATCAGATAACTAGTTAACATCATCATCAGATAACTAGTTAACATAAATCTAACACTACAAAACCGCAGTCGACAGATCCAAAACTGTCCTCAATTAACCACTAATCCACAACCATTTCCCCCTCCCTTTGAATAATAAAAACAGTACAAAACAAATCTCCATCTTGCTGCCTACTTCACAAATTTGAGTTTTGTTCCCACACTCCCAAAGTCCCAATCGGTTCAATAAATACCCAGTAACCAAAGCAAGGAAGCAAGCAAAGATGGGAACATCAATACCCCAGTAACCAATCTTTCGTCAGCGTCATTAGCTCCCCGCCAAGTCAACAAATTCCTCCTTCAATCCCTTCTCAACCATTTTCCTCAGGAATCAGAATAGTACTTCTCGCCTGACGGATCTGGACCGGTCCACTTGGCGTTGTGTAACACCCATCCCGAATCAGCCCAGGTTACACAGTATTGAACCGAATTCGAACGCCACTCAAGCACAGGTTTAGCCAAAACGCGAAACAATAAAAGAAAGAATAAAACTTTTCATTAAAAACCACAATAAAGCGGAGGCCTCCAATATAAAATCCAACATAACCCGAAAATCAAATACATCCTCAAAGGTTTACAAAAGCTCCCAACCCAAATAACATGGTCAACTAAAATATCATAAATACAGTATAAGTAAACTCCTAGCAGGTCACCGATCTTCACCTCATGGTTCCAACAGATAACCTTCTCGAACCCAACTGTCAACTGCCTCTCCGACCTAGCACTAGCGACGAGCACCTCAAACAGAAACTGGGGGGATCAGCTTCCTAATGAAACTGAGTGAACCCACTGGGTCTACCTATGCGCCGACCCTAGCCTAGGAGCGATCCCAACTCCACACACAAACAACACAACGGAATCTGACACAACCATTCTCATTTTAATCCTGCCATGCTACTAGGTGATCACACAAGCACTTACCTCAACCGATACACACACTTAATAAAAATTCATCAATGTACTCAAGTCATCAATCCTCAAACAACATCATCATCAGGGTTAGAACATGCACACAGATCAATCTCAAACCACATTAAATTCCATCACAAGTAAGCACCTCCATTTCAAACCTCAACTACAAACTTCACACTTCACAGATTCACTTTTACCAACAACGTCACAACTCATCACAACACATCAACCAACGCACATCACATTTAATTCTAGGTGAGTTAATTAGGCGTGTAGTTTATCCATACACCACCCCTGCCAGCCAGACGCACCCACTCTTTCAGGAGGGTCCAAGACGCATCCTCTCTATGAGAAGGATCCAGGGCCCAACATGCATCGACACATCAATACCAATAGCAATAGATCACGCCACTCTTCCAGGAGGCGTGACCGCACCTCACTTAGATCCAACCAGTTTTTAACATTCAATTATCACAACCAAACAACCATCACTTAGATCCATCAGCCAAACCATACATCGATAAGTCATAACATCAACATCCAATCCCAACCAACACAACCCAACACCTATACCCTCACTGATTCCATATCAAACCACATCCCGCATTAAATATATTTCACCCACTTGCACATGACACAACCACACATCACCACAAGTTCACCTCCCAATCCAAGCATCACATACACAACAGGAACAACGCATACAATACCACACGTGGCACAACCAGTTTAAGGGTAAACGGCTAGCTCACCGGTCACCCCCACCTGCAAGTACAGGGATAGCCATGTCATGAGTCGTAGAGTTACCCTCCTGTCCATCCTTCATTGAACGACCCCACATTGGTGGAGCCATCCACCTGTCCGTCAATTAAGGGCGACCCCACATTGACAGTACCACCCTCCTACAACCACAATTATCAATTCCAGACAGAAACACAGTTACAGCATCATACCCCAACCCTCCTACACTCATTACATCAAGGTTAATCTTTCCCCCATTCATGGCACATAGAAAATAGCCCTCTATCATCACACAATTCATCATATCAACAAGCATACAACAATCACCAAGAATCACAAATATACAACAATCAATCGTAGAACAAAATCCCCTTTTACTCTCTTCGAATTCATGCAAATCCTAAGTTCATCTAGGTTGAAATTGCAACTCCACACACCGACCATACTACCTATCATACGCTAAACCCTCACCTGACATGAAGACGAGGCTCTAAAATGACTCCCAGAACTCGAACCACCAAGCTCTACAACTCCAAACTCGTAGCTCTTCCCCTACTTACCGACTGCTGCCTACTCCGAAATACCCAGAAACTCTGGATGCGATCTCTTCCTGTTGATGCCACGAACACACAGGCGAAAACGGATCTTCGATCGGACAACCGTAGCTCCCGGAATCAAACTTCGAAGTTGGAGCGAAGTTTGGTTCGTCAAAATCAATTTCGGGGAAAGAGAAAGAAGGGAAAGTGGGAAAACCCGTCAAAACCTGTCTTATATACCCAGGTCATAACACACGGCATGTGTTATGAAACACGGCGTGTTTCTGCAACACACGGCCGTGTGTTATAAACTGGCACCTTTCGACGAGAATTCGACTTAAAAAAGCATGGCCGTGTATATGAGATACACGGTGTGTACCATGAAGAAACACGGTGTGTGTTACAACACACGGCGTGTTTCCTTCACTGTACAACACAGTCTCAACCAACTTCAACCCGACACAAACCCGAACGTCCCAGACCTCAAGAGACCCTCTGATGTACTATTTCCAGTACTCTAGTCACCAAAACTTGGGTTCCAACCCTTTCAGTTGGGCGGGGATGTTACAAGTCTCCCCAACTTTAAGAGATTTTGTCCCCGAAATCACAACCCGACTCGCTCTAGCAATGCCACCACAAATCACAGCAACCAATGCAGAAATACACGATCACATTACCTCCCGAAACTTCCTCTAACGGTTCTGGCAACACGCACCCTCTAAGGACACTACTCAACCCAACTCTGAACTTCCGCCTAACAAACACGCACAACCGAACCCCGAAAACACCATGCACCACAAGAACACAACAACACAACCACACAAGCAACCAAGGAAAGACACCACCAACAAGCACCACCATCTAAGACTTCACACCCCTCTGCACTCTATCTAGCTAACCAAGGCTACTACGCTCTACTCCACCGACCCACTTCCTAGCTAACCAACGACCACTACTCTCCTACCACCAAAAGACCCAAAAGAATAAGGAATAAAGATGAGCTCGAATGTAAACAAAGACGCAAACAGAAAGAACCAAGAAAGATGTCATACCGTTCGCTCCGTCGTTCGCATTCTCATCTACACCTCCGGCAAGAGCATACAAGCCTACTTGTTCCCCTCCGGCTCCAAGTGGTGTAGAATTTGCTCCGGTACCTCTCCCAGCACTCATGACACCACGACCAACACTACCTCCTCCTCTACCTCCAACACTCCCGGACGGAGCCCTAGGCCCTTGCACAGAACCCACGGACTGAGTCGGCACCGCCATCCTCGAACGATAGTTAGCACTCCTGTGCCCTCGCTGTCCACAGGTAAAGCAAGTCACTGGAGCAGACCTCAACAGATGACACTCTCCATAGTGGGGCTTCCCACAAGTGCCACAGATTGGCAACCCCGATGACGCTCCACCCGACCTAGTCATTCCCACATTCCTCGACCCGCACATGTTACTCTTATGACCAGGTTGACCACAAGTATAACAAATCATAGCTCCCTACTATGGAGCTGACTGAGCACTCCAGGAACTAGGGTGACACGACTGGGCACGCTTAACCGGATGGCTATGCGTAGCAACCTGAGGGGGTGGGGCAGGCGCCTTCCTCTTCCTCTCCTCCTTCTTCCTCTGCTCTAACCTCTCCCTACTCAAAGCAGCTGCCTTCACAGACACTAAGCTCCCCATATCCGCAGAGGTGACACCCTCTTGGATCTCCGTCCTTAAGCCATCCTTAAACTTCACAATGAGCTTCCTTTCCCTACCAGTAGTCTCATCGTACCACATGGAGAGGGAAGTAAACTCAATGTAGTAAGCAAGAACGGTCTTCACCCCTGCTCTAACTCTAAGAACTCTCTAGCCTTCTCCTCACGGCACAGGTCTGGATAGAACTGGTCACGGAACTCCTCAACAAACTCATCTAGACTCAATTTAGGCGGTACTACTCTACTCTGAGGCATAGACCTCCACCAATCTAAAGCATGACCCTTGAACAAGAAAGCCATGGCCGACACTCTCACATCTCCCTCAAGTCCCATCTGCAGGAACTTGTACTCACACTCCTTGAGCCACTGCTCCACTACAGCAGGGTCAGCCACATCCCCATGGAACTCTCCAAAGTTCCAACCCTTCAACAACCCCGGCTGAAACCTAGGAACTCCAACTCTACACCCAGAATCCCCTACCGAACGGCTTCCCATGGCTTGGCTCGATTCACTACAGGAGAACATTTAAAACATTTCAGTTGACCATTAAAGAAAACTCACAACCCAAATTCAAAACACTTTCACTTCAAAACTCCCACCCATTTCAAAACAGTTTGAAGATCCCTGGAATGCCAGTACTGCATTGACGTTTCGTCCTTTCCGTTAAGAGGGTAGCAAATCCCCTAGAAGAAAGAACAGCCCGCCTATACAGCAGAGGCAAACCAAGCTCTGATACCATCTGTAACACCCATCCTGAATCAGCCCAGGTTACCCAGGGTTGAACCGAGTTTGAATGCCACTCAAGCACAGGTTTAGCCAAAATGCGAAACAATAAAAGTAAGAACAAAACTTTTCATTAAAAACCACAATAAAGCGGAGGCCTCCAATATAAAATCCAACATAACCCGAAAATTAAATCCATCCTCAAAGGTTTACAAAAGCTCCCAACCCATATAACATGGTCAACTAAAATGTCATAAATACAGTATAAGTCAACTCCAAGTAGGTCACCGATCTTCACCTCATGGTTCCAACAGATAACCTTCTCGAACCCAACTGTCAACTACCTCTCCGACCTAGCACTAGCCACGAGCACCTAAAAGAGAAACTAGGGGGATCAGCTTCCTAATGAAATTTAGTGAACCCACTGGGTCTACCTATGCGCCGAACCTAGCCTAGGAGCGATCCCAACTCCACACACAAACAACACAACGGAATCTGACACAACCATTTCATTTTAATCCTACCATGCTACTAGGTGATCACACAAGCACTTACCTCCACCGATACACACACTTAATAAAAATTCACCAATGTACTCAAGTCATCAATCCTCAAACAACATCATAATCAGGGTTAGAACATGCACATAGATCAATCTCAAACCACATTAAATTCCATCACAAGTAAGCACCTCCATTTCAAACCTCAACTACAAACTTCACACTTCACAGATTCACTTTTACCAACAACGTCACAACTCATCACAACACATCAACCAACGCACATCACATTTTATTCTAGGTGAGTTAATTAGGCACCATTGGAGTTTATCCATACATCACCCCTGCCGGCCAGACGCACCCACTCTTCCAGGAGGGTCCAAGATGCATCCTCTCTATGAGAAGGATCTAGGGCCCAACATACATCGACACATCAATACCAATAGCAATAGATCACGCCACTCTTCCAGGAGGCGTGACCACACCTCACTCTTCCAGGAGAGGTGACTATCTGGGGGCAGTGTTGGCTCCAACCAGTTTCTAACATTCAATTATCACAACCAAACAACCATCACTTAGATCCATCAGCCAAACCATCCATCGATAAGTCACAACATCAACATCCAATCCCAACCAACACAAACCAACAACTATACCCTCAAGGATTCCATATCGAGCCACATCCCGCATTAAATCTATTTCACCCACTTGCACATGACACATCACACAACCGCACATCAGCACAAGTTCACCTCCCAATCCAAGCATCACATACACAACACGAACAATGCATACAATACCACACGTGGCACAAACAGTTTAAGGGTAAAAGGCTAGCTCACCGGCCACCCCCACCTGCAAGTACAGGGATAGCTGATGACACTCGATTTGACGTGATTATCGGCCTCATTTAAGCGACATTCCCTTGCTTGAAACGTGGTTTTAGGGGTAAAATAGCAAATATTCACTCAACTACCCTATTTCCTACCGATTTGGTTACTTTGGCCCTTTTTGGGTCAATTTGATGGTTTTCTAGTGTTTTTGTGATAACACAGATTTTTGCCATCATTTACGTAGCCATGGACGTATTCAAGACCTCAAGGAGTGAACCAAAATCAAACCAGAAATCAAACCAGAGTCAGAACCGAAGATCCAAGTGCCCAACACAATATTTTCGCCGAAAAGACTATGAGGATTTCGGCGAAAATACCTTCAGAACTCACAGGCTGATTTACACTGAAGTTTTTGGCAAAAACTTCCTTATGTTTTCACCGAAAATCCTAGAAGAAATCACACAGGGGATTTTAACTAAAGATTTTGCCAAAAATTATTTGATATTTTCGACGAAAATTCCTTCCAAATCTGGCGCTGTATTGGAAACCTAATCGTACCTATTTAAATAGAGGCAGCCGGCAGACAGAGGAGAACACAATCATTCATTATTCATATTTTCACAAATCAGACTTTTGAGAGTCAGCCAACTCTAGGGTCGATAGATAGAGTTTAGAGAGTTCGAAGATCCGTGGAGAGATCGTGACGCCATCCTTCCACCTCGGAGAACTCGGAGCTTAAAGTTGAAGATCCAGGAGATTGAAGCTTCGCGGGAGTCGTCAGAATTAGGTTTTTCAGTTCTTATCTGTTCTTCCTCTGTATGATGATCTTCATTGCTGCCTTTGATTCTCTTGTTTCTGATATGAGTAACTGAACTTGTAGAGCTTAGATTAGATGAACCCTAAGTGACCCAGGGCTTTAAAGCGGTCACGGATTGGCGGTAATTAGATTCGAAGTTCAATCAGTTTCTCTTTGAATGTTTGATTCGTTCTTCATTGTTCATGTTTCTTGTCTGGATTGATCCCCTAGATTAGATTCTTGTTAAGCTAAGGATAGAAGCGAACGCTCGCCTTACTTTAGAACATCGAATTGAACAATTAACCTTATAATTGGAGCGTGCCTTTCGTAGGAACCGGTTGGGGTTAATTCACTGCAAGAGTAACTCATAAATCGTTAGTAATTGCACCAGTTAATTAAGTCGTTGCGAGAGGCGACCGTACCCGGGCGGCTAGTTAACCTTGGTAGTTAAATCGGATAGAGCGAACGTTCGCCAATCTTAAACCTAAGGGTAAGGAGTTATGGTGGTGTATAGAAACCGATTGAATTAGAATTGAAAACCGCTGATCTGTTGATTGCCAATGCTCTAGTGATCTAAGGGGGATTCGAAATCTAAGTTCGTCTATCTTCTCGTTAGTCAACCTTTTACTTTTTTGTCTTTTATTTTCCTGCTTTATTAGATTAGAAGTCGTGGAACTCACACCATGCACTAAGTGACCTCGAGTAGAATACAATCTAGTCTGCCTTGGTAGATTAGTTATTTGATACCGCTAAAACTGCAGCTATCAATAGCCATGTCATGAGTCGTAGGGTTACCCTCCTTTCCATCCTTCATTAGACGACCCCACATTGGTGGAGCCATCCACCTGTCTGTCAATTAAGGGCGACCCCACATTGGCAGGACCACCCTCCTGCAACCACAATTATCAATTCTAGACAGAAACACAGTTACAGCATCATACCCCAACCCTCCTACACTCGTTACTACATCCAATCCATTAAGCATCAAGGTTAATCTTTCCCCCATTCATGTCACATAGCAAACAGCCCGCTATCATCACACAATTCATCATATCAACAAGCATACGACAATCACCAATAATCATCAATATACAACAATCAATCGCAGAACAAAATCCCATTTTACTCTCTTCCAACTCATGCAAATTCTAAGTTCATCTAGGTTGAAATTTCAACTACTCACACCGACCATACTACCTACTGTACACTAAACCCTCACCTGACAAGAAGATGAGGTTCTAAAACGACTCCGGGAACCCAAACCACCAAGCTCTACAACTCCAAACTCGTAGCTCTTCCCCTACTGACCGACTGCTGCCTACTCCGAAATTCCCAGAAACTATGGGTGCTATCTCTTCCTCTTATCGCCAGGAATACACAGGCGAAAACGGATCGTCGATTGGACAACCATAGTTACCGGAATCAAACTTCGAAGTTAGAGCGAAGTTTGGTTCGTCAAAATCAATTTCGGGAAAGAGAAAGAAGGGAAAAGTGGGAAAACCCGTCTTATATACCCAGGTCATAACACACGACGTGTTTCTATAACACACGGCGTGTGTTATGAAACACGGCGTATTTCTGCAACACACGGCCGTGTGTTATAAACTGGCACCTTTCGACGAGAATTCAACTTAAAAGAGCACGGCAGTGTATCTGAGATACACGGCATGTACCATGAAGAAACACGGCATGTGTTACAACACACGGCGTGTTTCCTTCACTGTACAGCACACTCTCAAGCAACTTCAACCCGACACAAACCCGAACGTCCTAGACCTCAAGAGACCCTCTGATGTACTGTTTCCAGCACTCTAGTCACCCAAACTTGAGTTCCAACCCGTTCCGCTGGGCGGGGATGTTACAAGTTGGAAGAGGAGTTTGGTAATGCAGAGCTTCTTAATGAACCTCTAGTAATCTTCGTAAGGAGCAGTGAGGAATCTGAAATCTTCGAAGAAGAGGGAATCATAGAGAGGGGATCTGGGCCTAGAAGAGAAATTGAGGTTGTGGGTTTTGAAAATTTGGGAGGCAAGGGAAGCTGATGAGATGAGGATGAGTGGGTAGGAGCTGTATCGGAGGAGAATCAGAGGTCCGTATTGGTAGTTGAGATTGTGGAAGCATTTGTGGAGGGATTGGTTTGTGAGGAGAAGATGACGGATGTGGTAACCGAATTTGTCCGGGTCCTCACTTCTTACCAAATCTAAGTTTCTTCGGAACCTCACTTGTTGACTATCATATTCTCATATCGAAATTTGCGCCCATGAAAGAAGAAGGCTGAAACCCAATCAGTATCGATGAATGTTCCACTAGCAGCTATCACCGACAACGAAGTTGGTCGCTTAAAGAGCTACGATTTCTATCCCTGTGTAGACGTGGAGATGATCGGAATTCAAACTTATAAATTCCTAAATGAAAAAATAGGAACAAGCCCGATACATTGATGAAAGACTCTGCGTTCAATAACCAATGTAAACTAGGCACAGGTTCATGTATTGGATAAAATTAGATCAATACAACAATTATGTCACACCAACTCAACCCAATTTAGTTTGGTCAAAAAGATAAACTCAACCCAACTTGGTACAATTAAATATTCAATTCGGGCCAATTCAATTTTGTATAAAAAATACATTTCGGCCCAATTTGGTTCGGTAAAAGGAGGTCAATTCGGCCCAATTCGGTTTGGTCAAAAGAGTTAACTCGACCCAATTTGGCAATTCAGTCGAATTAGTGGATAATAATGGTCAGATCAGTTGGTCAAATTGGTCAGACCAGCTAACCAAACCGAATATATACAAATGACCCAAGCTCCTATCCAAAACACTAACCTACTATTTGAGCCCAACTATTCACCTTTGAAATGTGTGATTGTAAGCTGGAATGAATGCTAGTCATCATTCCATTCTACTATTATATTTTTGGACTAACCCCAATTACAATGCTATAAATGGGGGCTTTAGGTACAGAAAAGGGGAGGGGGAAAATAAAAGGAAAAAGACTATTGAATCTTGAAGTCCTCCAAAGCCTATTTTGGCACAAACACCCCATTTCCCTCCAAGATTACTGTAACTGCACAAAAACAATCAAAGCCAAACTTAGTTGAAAACTAAGTAAAAATATAGATAACAAGTCCAAAGAAAGTAACTAAGAACCAAGTTCGAGGCAAGAGACAAGAGCCAAAAGCGGGAAGTGCATAGCCAGCAAGTAGTAATATACGAACAAGGTAAGCACTCTCAACCATGTTAACTTTATATTCAATACGTTCATCCATCATTTCACGTCTCTATATTTCGCTTGATCATATGTTTATCATCCCTAATCATGTTTCAAGAGTTTAAGCACATAAAAGTCTCATAAAAACAAATAAAAAAGGTTTTTTGATGTATGGTTTGGTGGTTTGGTGATTTGGAATAGATTAGTCAAATTCTCTACTTATGTAGAGCATGATATAAACACCCAAACGAACCTCATAAACAGCCATTTATAAGCACCAAAACAGCCCTAATTAACTACATGAACATCCCAAACTCAGCCATACAAACACCCAAACCAACCTCAAAAACAGCCATATTAACCCACCTAGACAACCCTTCTCACTCCCAGCAAAAAATCCAAGCTAAGTTTAGAAGATTAAATTTCTCCAAGTTATTGAATCACCGACTCTCCTAATAAGAAATCAAGATTATAAAAAAAAAATTCTTTCTCCGCAAAGTTTGTGCTATGATCACTTCTATTTCTTTTAACTGTAGTTACTTTTTATGCCACTTTCTCCTGCAATTCAATCAAGATTACATTCAATTCAATCAAGATTACAATACATATTTTCTATGAAGATTGACACCACACAAGGTGATAAAAGATGTGCTGAGGGTGTGCTGGCCGGCCCTCCGGCACAGGGCCTCAAAATTTTTGGGTTCAATAAAAATACCTAAAATATATATTATAAATAAAGTGTGCAAAAAGTAAGCATAAATAAATACCTAAAATATATATTATAAATAAAGTGTGCAAAAAGTAAGCATAAATGTAGATATGGTCTAGTAGCATAGTTTCTTGTTTTATCCTAGGTGGCCATGTGGGTTCAATCCTTATCTTTGACAAAACCAAATTAAGTTTTTGTTCTATTCAACATTATTTATCTTTTTGGAGTGGTCTTTCTATTTTTATTATCATCATTTTCTCTAAATTTATTATTAAATGTATAAATATGATATGATATTAAGTTATACTTCATATATTATTTTACTTTTCTATTTATTTAGTTGTTAATAAATTTTATACAGTTTAGGAATGATAATGTGTCTAAGTTAAAGTGGGTACAAGGGCGGACATACCATCATAAAGGGGTATTATTAATGTCTCAAACCAATAAGTATACCCGTCCAAACAAGTTAAGTTAGGGTAACCAAAATAATTTGGGTTTAAATTATCATTTTATAGGGCGGCATAATAAATTTAGAACAGGGCCTCCGAAATTCACGGGACAGCCTGAACTTTATGAGAAAAAAAATGGAAAGATGTTTAAGAAAGGAAGGTAGTAAACTTACTCCTGGGTATCGGCCAAGACTTCGACGGGATCAAGAACAAAACCATCATCGTGAGCAACGGACGACCGAGGAGTTTCCATCCTCGAGCAACGCTTTTCATATCAACCTCCTTCGAAGTCTAATCGGACGAAGCATATAAATCGACGTCAATATCAGAAGAGTTTAAGAATCAGGATAAAATAGTATCTCGGAGACATACCTGAGGTCAACTCGTCGATTTCTCCATCTAGCGGAAGGGAAACCATGGCTACGAGAGGGAGAAAGTCTAATCGCGAGCTCATCCGCCGTCGATCGCTAGAGGAGTGTCGATGGTAACCATGGCCGAAGGCTAATCGCCGGTGATGATCTTGAAGAGCGGCAGAAGTCGAGGAGAGGTGAAGTTTGTGTTAGGGTTAGAAAGAAGATGATGTTTCTAGAGTATGAGAGGAGATGTCGGCTGAGAGTGGAGATAAGATAAGATTTTTTTCTAGAGTTCGTCTTCACCTTAGATTAGGATTATCCGAACCAAACCAAACTGTTTGGTCTCCGAAATGGGCTGTGGATTGGACCGAACCCATTTAGGGCCTTAAGGTCCAGCACACCCTAAATAGTTTTCGGGCTAAACTAAATCAAATAAATTTACTTAATCCAATGTTAAGGTCTTGGTCTAATAACATGAAGGTCTTGGGTTCAAAACACGTAGATGCCAATGTTTATTTTTTAAGCTACCTAAATTAGATAATTTGACAAAAAATCAAATTTAATTAACACACTTTAAAAAATTTATCCCTATAATTAAAATATTCGGTCTAGTCTACTTTTTACACGAAATCATTACGTTAAAAGCCATAATAACCAAACATACTTCATTGTGCACAAAACTTTAATTTCGAAGACTTGAAGAAAGTTAATAGATGTTAATACGCCAGCACTTGCGGCGAGACGTCGAATGCCTCTTTATATAGTATATACTTCATATCCACCTTATGAAAGAGTAATAGACGTTAATACGCCAGCAATCGTGGCGACACGTCGAATGCCTCTTTATATAATATATATGCCTTATATCCACCCTATAAAAGGTTAATAGACGTTAATACGCCAGCAATCGCGGCGACACGTCGAATGCCTTTTTATATAATATATACCTTATATCCACCCTATAAAAGGTTAATAGACGTTAATACACCAGCAATTGCGGCAATGCGTCGAACGCCTCTTTATATAATATATACCTTATAACCACTCTGAAGATTAATAGACGTTAATGAGCCAACAATTGCGGCAACGCGTTGAATGCCTCTTTACACAATATATACCTCATACTCACTTTAAAGATTAATAGACGTTTGTGCGCTGACAATTGTTGCAATGCATCGTACACTACAAAAAAATGTTCTTTAGCGTCGGTTGAAACGTAGGAACTTAGCGTCGATCGATCTAACGACCGACACCAAAAAAAATAACGCGTTTTAGCGTCGGTCAAACGTCGACCGACGCTAAATTGGGTAGTTATGAACCCTAAACGTCGGATCTCCCACTCATTCTTCTCTCTAACTTTCCCTATCTTCTTCTTTGAACCCTAAACGTCGGATCGCCACCGCTCCATCTCTTCCAAAGCCGCCGCCGCTCCATCTCTTCCAAAGCCGCCACCGCTCCATCTCTTCCAAAGCCGCCGCCGCTCCATCTCTTCCAAAGCCGCCACCGCTCCATCTCTTCCAAAGCCGCCGCCGCTCCATCTCTTCCAAAGCCGCCGCCGCTCCATCTCTTCCAAAGCCGCCGCCGCTCCATCTCTGCAGCTGCCTCTGCAGCTATTTTTTTTGTGATTTCCAGCGTATTTAGTATCGGTCGGTCAGTGCCTTAGCGTCGGTCGATCGAAAATTGGCGCTAAAGTTTAACGTCACCACATCTAGCGTCGGTTCGATTGACCGACGTTATTCAAATTAGCGTCGGTCGATGACCGACGCTAAACCACTTTTTTTTGTAGTGGTATATCTCCTTCTATAAACCAAATTCCTTCAACCCGAGCACCAGGGTATAAATGGATTGCAAACTAACCCAAATCGAACTACGTGGACTTTGATCCCTAATTATGGGTATGTAAGCGGTCAGTTATTAGCTCGAGTCCAATCTTCCACTAAACATTTATCCATCATAAAATGATCACTTTATCCTTTAACACACACTCGCAATGAAGGAAAACTTATCATAGTTTAGCAGTACCGACTTCGAGTCGGGCGGAGCGGGGGTGCTAACCCTTCCCCGCACGTAACTGACCCCTGATCCTAGAATTCAGTTTTGCAGACCTCTTTAATATCTGGATCGAACCGCGGGGGTTTGAACCGAATCCTCTGGGTGTTCGATCCACTCAAAATAGATCGATGGGAACTCCAAGAAATCATTCTCTCAACCCATAACTCTCTTTTGCGCAAGCCAACCCGATGCCTCGTGGCCGATGCTAAGCGACTTCCACATGCATCGTAGAAAGGGGCAAGGAAGGAGTGCGTTCTCGGATGGAAACTTTCGCGATAGATGGCGACTCCGCTGGGGCCTACGGATAATCAATCCCTAGGGGCAAGCTGCGCATATAAATCACGATAAGTTTGGGTGTTTCTTTCATTGACGTGTTAAATATTTCGCGGTGGTAATCATGCATTGCATAGGCTCTATACCCGAGTCTTTTACCATAGAAAAGAAGTTAGTAATTGTAATCATGCAATCGCAATTGCATTGGCGCGCCGAACGATTCAACCGAACCATATCAATCCTGACTTCGGTCGTAACACTGATGTGTCTAGCTAGCTTGGATAAGGCCAAGGTTAGACACAGTTCGGGGGCCAACTCCCTAGGATTTCTACCCATTGCATATAGTGATGTTAATAAGCTACCCAATGACCAGCACTAAGTCTAGAGACGTGCAACCGTGACACCGCTCGAGACAGGAACCTAGGACATTTTTTCCCCTCGTATGATGCTATTTTATATGATGATATGTGATTAAATGCTTGGAAACACAATCATTGCATTAGCATCATGAATATCATTGCATAAATTTTAAAACTGGTACGCTATGCATACGTCAAACCAATTCATGTCTTACTTTAGAAGAACCCCAAGATGAATACAAGGTCCGGCACCCCGTATGTAGGACGGCTAAACACTCCTGTATTAGTAGAGTTGTCTCTCACCCCATCTCGCAGACACAAGATAGGAACGTCATTACAGAGGAAGACAATAATAGAGCTGACGGACCTTTTACCTCGAGAACTAGTGGCAAATATCACCACTAGAGTCCTCTTGTGTAGACAGGAGCATGTACTCAATGGATGGAGGACGATAGCCCTCGTTACTTTTGGCCAAACAGAATGCCCCATCTGATGTGAACCGCTACAACCGTGGGCAGACGACCCTTAAACACCGCAAGTTGGACACCGTGCAACGAGGTAGAACCGTCGGGAACCGGGGCGGATGAGTACTTTGACCCGTCAGCTATATAACAGCTGGGAACCAGAAGTGTCCAGTCGAAGACGCCACGCCAAGAGATGGATGCTCTTGATGATAAGTAGATCCTTCAGTATCGCAACATGCAGATACAATAAGAGGTTTAAAGAACAAAGTTCTATCAAAGGGGGGTTTATTTCATAAAACTCTTGAGTACAAAGGGTGGCCGGCGGCCTCCTTATATAGGTGAGGGAACAAGCTCTCCTCCCTAAACACTAACTCCTAAATAAGAATAAAATAAAGAGTCCTATTCCTAAAAAGTCTCCTAAAACCCCTAAATAATCCTACTAAAAAGGGAAGAACAATTAAATAGTCTTAAAACCAAGAATCCAAATCAAAATAGGAATAAAACACTCAAAAACCCTAATCCGGCGGTTTAGGGTTTCCTAGTCCAGGTGGGACTAGGATTCGACGGTCCGCCGGTCTTCGGGTTGGGCCTTGCTCGGCTCCGGGCTTCTTCTTCAATCGGCGGGCCTTCGTCGGGCCTTGGGGCCTGATGCTCCGGGCTGGTCCAAGGGCTAGGGCCTTGCCAAAAGGCTTAGGCCAAATAGTGGCTGCCCTCATAAAATGCCCCCGATCGGCCCGGTTCTCAGTCTATGGCTCGGGGCGGGGCCTGGCGGGTGTCTTCTTCATTTCTGCCCGGGGCTTCTTCTCCTAGGTTCGGGCATCTCCTTAGGTAGCTCCAGATGTGGCTTTCATGGGTTAGGGTCGGGCCAGGAGTGGTGCCTTGGACCCAAGGGCTCCTCTTCTTCTCACGGCTTGGCTCCAGATCAGTCTCGGGTAGCCATCCCTTCTCGGCCAGGTACTCTCGAGCTCTCTTGTTCCTGTACTCCAGGAAGGCTTCCATTGGGTCTCTAGAGTGTGCCTCGTCTTCAGGGCCCTTGGAGATTAGGCCAGGATCCGGCTGGGGCTTATCCTCAGCCCTAGGGTTTCTACACTCGGCCAGCAGCAAGGCCTGGAGTGGTATTTCTTCCTTCTAAGCTTTCCTACCTGTAGGGGAGGCCTTAGCCTATATTTCAGCTCATACCTTGGCTTGAGGTCTTGTAAGTGGCCGGCCCTTGGTTCTATACGCTTCTTGTATGGCCCTAGGGTTCTACCTCGGACAGTGACCCTGGTGGGGTGTAGGTGTACCGACGGGTACTAGGGCAGCTAGGCCGGGTCATATCATCCCCCTCTTCTTGTCTTGGATTTGTCCCCAAATCTATCTCGAGGTCTCTTCTAGCACTCATCACCCTCTTCCAAACTTCAGCAATTTTGTTGGCCATGGTAGGGGAAGACTCAGCATCATCTTTGGACCTAGGAGTGTCACTTGAGTCAGTAGCAGACCAAGGTTCGGGTCCTTCAGTGCTTTCTCCTTCAGTCTCCATAGCTCCCTCTCCTGAAAAACTATCAACAATAATGTTAAGGCTTGGGGAGGTATTCGGTGAGAGTTCCTCACTCCTTTCCACATCCGGGTCAGCATCCGGATCTTCTTCACTCGGGGCAGTTCTCAGAATCCTTCGGGAGGTGATCTCCCATTGAATCTTGGGTGCACAGGGGACCGTCGGTGAAGTGTCAGGTTAGGGCACGGGGGTGCCTGAGGTGCCGGAGGTAAACCAAGGCACGTCAGGCAGGGTGGAGGCGTCGGCTAGTGGTGACGCGGCGGCGGGCAGTGGGGAGCCGATGGCGGCTGGTAGTGGGGAGCCGGCGGCGGCGGGTAGTGGGGAGCAGGCGGCGGCGGGCAGGAAGTAGGCGGTGGCGGGCAGTGGGGAGTCGGCGGCAGCGGGCAGTGAGGAGTCGGCGGCGACGAGTAGTGGGGAGTCGGCGGCGGCGGGCAGTGGAGAGTCGGCGGCGGCTGGCAGTGGAGAGTCGGCGGTGGCGGGCAGTTGGGAGCTGGTAGCAGCGGGCAGTGGGGAGCCGGCAGCGGCGGGCAGTGGGGGGCTGGCGGCAGCGGGCAGGAGGTAGGCGTCGGGCATCATTGTGTCGGGGCAGCCGGGGTCGGGCAGGACCGGGGCTGAGCGTCGGGCAGGGACGCGCCGGACTCGAGGTCGGGGGCCACGTCAGGTGGTGATGCGCCGGGGGGCGTTGGGCAGCGACAGGTCGGGGCCAGGTGCTAGGGCGCCCGGGGCCTGGTCGGGCAGGGCAGCGCCGGGTGCTGGGGCGCTAGGACTGGTCAGGCAGTGCCAGTCGGGGCCGGGGCCAAGCGCTGTAGCGCCATGGCTTGTCGGGAAGCGTCGGGGCTGGGGCCGAGCGCTGGGGAGCTGGGGCCTGGTCGGGCAGTGCCTTGGCTGGGGCCGAGCGCTGGGGCGCTGGGGCCTGGTCGGGCAGTGCCGGGGTTGGGGCCGAGCGCTAGGGCGCTGTGGCCTGGTTGGGCAGTGCCGGGACTGGGTACTGGTGCCGGGACTGGGGCCGATGCTAGGGTTTTAGAGGTGAACCCTGCAAACTTCTCAAGCCCTTTGGGCTTAACTTCTTCTCCCTCATCAGACTCTTCTTCTTCTTCCTTCTTTTCCTCTTCTTCATCATCCGTCTCGATTCCTCCTTCTCTTACCACCATCGTCCGTTGGTTAGGGAAGTCCCTTGAGATGTGTCCTCTACCTTGACACTTAAAGCATACAATTCCACTAGGACGTGGGTTAGAATTCTAAATCTTAGAAGTAGGTTGATGATGAACCCGTCGCTGTGCTGGTTCAAACAAATAACTAACAAAGCTAACAAAAGCTAGGGTAGATCGTATTCCACGGGCCTTCTAATGATCGACTACTCAAATAAGCTAGCAAATTACTCAGATTAAACACTTCGTGCGTGGTGTGAGTTCCACGACTTCTAATTCTAAGAAATGCAGAGAAATTAAAAATTGAAACTAAAAACAGATTAGAAATTAGGGTTGAAAACAGAGATGACAGACGAACTTAGACTTCGAATCCAGAGCATAGGCAATCAACAGATCAGCGGATTTCAATTCTCATTCAATCAATTCTAAGAACCCACCATAACTCCTAACCCTTAGGTTTAAGACCGGCGAACGTTCGCTCTATCCGTTCTAGCTACCAAGATTAATTAGCCGCCTGGGTACGGTCGCCTCTCGCAATGACTTAACTTAACTGGTGGAATTACTAACGATTTATGAGTTACTCTTGCAGTGGATTAACCCTAACCGGTTCCTACGAAAGGCACACTCCAATTATAAGGTTAATTGTTCGATTTGATGTTTTAAAGTAAGGCGAGCATTCGCTTCTATCCTTAGCTTAACAAGAATCTAATCTAGGTGATCAATCCAGACAAGAAACATAAACAATGAAGAATAAACCAAACATGAAAGAGAAACTGATTGAACTTTGAATCTAATCACCGCCGATCTGTGACCGCTTTAAAGCCCTGGGTCACTTAGGGTTCATCTAGTCTAAGCTCTAAGAGTTTAGCTACTCATGTTCATCACAAAAGAATCAAAGATAAAGAAAGAGTTCATCATACAAAGGAAGAACAGAAAAGTATCTGAAAAACCTAATTAAGACGACTCCGGCAGAACTTCGATCTTCCGGTAGACTGCAATCCTAGCTCCAAGTCCTCGAGATGGAAGGGATGGCGTCACGATCTCTTTCCGGCTCTTCTAACTCTAAACTCTCCATCAGAACTCTTGAGAATCCTAATTAAGACGACTCCGGTAGAACTTCAATCTTCCGGTAGACTGCAATCCTAGCTCCGAGTCCTCGAGATGGAAGGGATGGCGTCACGATCTCTTTCCGGCTCTTCGAACTCTAAACTCTCCTTCAGAACTCTTGAGAATCCTTGAAGTATTTGGTATTAGTTGGAAATTATGATTATGAAAAGTATATCTTGATTTGGGCCGCCGGTTAAGTATTTATACTTAACCCTAATACCGCCGGATTTTAACTGAGATTTTCGGTGAAAATATGAAGGAATTTTTGCCGAAAATTCCTTTACAAAATAGGTTGTCCGCCGGCTGAATTCTCTTGTGTTTTTCAGACCGATGGTTTTCGGCGAAAACTTCATATTTTTGCCAAAAACTTCTTTGGTTGAGCTCCAATAGATTTGTTCATGTATTTTCGCTGAAAACCCTAGGTGTTTTCGCCGAAAATTCCTTTGTAAAACGGGGCAGGATTTGGTTTGATTTGGTTGGCTCCTTGGATCGATTCCGGTGCGATTCCTCGATGTTCCAACGCCTTAGACACGTCCTTGGCTACTTTATTTGACGGCAAAAACCTGTGCTAACATAGAAACACTAGAAAACCATCAAATAGACCCGAAACGGGCCAAGGTAACACAAATGGCACGAGATAGGGCAATTGATTGAATATTCGTTATTCTACCCTAAAAACCGTGTCTTAAGCAAGGAAATGTCGCTTAAAGGAGGCTGATAATCATGTCAAATCGAGTGTCATCAAAATATCCCACACTTAAGCTTTTGCTTGTCCTCAAGCAAACTGAATAGAAACGCTCATGTTCACAAATGATAAGATCGATTAAATTGGAGCTCAATCAAACACAACGAATTATTAGACAGATAGATCCTAGAACAAGAAACCTAACATGCATACAGATCAACCAAACAACCTGGTCTCACTAATAAACTGCACACGACAAGTAATCGTAACCAATTAAGCACGAATTTGACCTGACCGACCAGACTCCTCACACAGGAAATATTTAGTAAATTGGGAACACTCACTCTCTGTGTTTAAGGACGTGTTTCTGCTCTCAATCATTTTCTGTTACTGAATTCTGTCATAAGTTTGCATTTCGACCACATCTCCACCACTGTGACAACACGAGTAACCAGTCAAGAAGGACTTCCCTACTAGGACTGTAACGAATTCTACACTACAAGGGTTTATGATGAGGTGGATGATGGGAAAGTATGATGATGGCTTTGGTGCGGTGTAGCTTTCGACTAACTTCCCTCGAATCTAATCTGTGGCTTCCTACCATCTAACCAGACACGAGTGGAATAGTGAACGCTCGTCCTAAGATACCCTCAAGCAACCTAGCACTTTTTATTTTCTTTTAACACATATTTTTCTTTTCTGATTTTTCTTTTGACTTCGTTCATCCATATGTATAGAGAAGAACGTCTATTGAACTTAAAACTTTTTGGCTTTTCTGATTTTTCTTCTTTCTTTTTTTTCGAAACTTGCTTCTTTTCTTCTTTTTCTATTTTTTTTTCTTTTGTGCCGATTCTTTCTTTTAGTTGCTAGAGGGGTTTACACATCTGGACATAATAGCTAAGACAACCTGTTTAATGGCTATAGGCAGGTTACCATAAACCGACTTCCGGTAGGTCAATCTAGAACTACCACCACAGGGGATCAACAGGGAATGAAAGAATGGGAAATGGCTGTAATGTATTATCGAACCGAAAGAACAGGCCAAGCTCAAGGGTTTAAACCTAATGGATTTTATTGTTAGGTTGGCTATCTGGTTTAGTAGCTGAATCTAGGTGCCCCTATCATTCTAGAACTCGTGTCATCGTGTGGTCTCGAGTAGGTCTTATGCAAATTCTAATTCATTCAAGCAAACAGAAAATCACTCAGAAAGAATTGAAATTGCAAGTTACGTGCAATGGATCAAAAGCTCATAGTTGGTTTGCTAGTCGGATTCGGTCATTTTCATTCAATCAAGGCTACAAACTACAAGTGTGATTTTAAAAATTCTGTTCTGACCAGGCAATTTAGCATCAAAGTAGACACGTTGGTTCTCAAGTTCTAGGTTAAGCAGTCTAAGCATCATTATGAAAGTTTGAACAGCAACTTAACATCAAAGATCAAGAACTGAGCCATTCTAATGCTAGAGAGATTGGACAGGAATCGAGAGGCACACAAAAACACAATCAAGGGCAATCAAGTTCGTGCAAGGTTCTCTAGCATCCTACCCCACACTTAAATCGGACTGTGTCCTCACAGGACTAAAATTAGAGTTCAGAGTGAAGTAGAAGAACCTGGACCGAGATGGTTGGCGTAGGGGATGAGCACGGATCCTCTGAGCGGAGGGAATCTACCAAAGCGAAGCAAAGGGAATCTCCCTACTGCCTACAAAACAAAAACAAATGAAACATAAAAAGGAAACCGGGACAAGTGTCCCGGATCCACACAGAAAAAAGTTGGATCGAAATCCGAAAAGAATAAATAAAAAGAAGGGACAAGAAAGAGGATACAACCCGATCACTGCTCGTCAGGCGCGTCGGGAGGTGGAAAGTGGAGTAAGTCGCTGAGCTGACGTTGCCACGCCAGCTGTGCCTCATACCGCTCGTTGGAGCGGTGCATATGTTGCTGCATAATAGTCCATCTCGCCTCTTGAGTGGCGTTGTCGGTGATGCGCCACTCCTACAGTCGCTCATACAGCTCTCCAACATCCGCGGGGTGCGGTTGGTGCTGCGGGTGAGGCGCCTGATATGGATCGGGGATGAGCGGCGGTGACTGGTGTGCATACCCTGCCTGATGGTGTGGCGAGGGTGTATGATCATGAAATTTTGGCTCGTACTGAGGCTGAGACTCCTTAGAATCATCTTCTTCCTCCTAGGGAGGAGGATCTGCTGCTACCTGGGGGCTGAGGTCCAGCTCGAGGTTGTACTCGACCGCCAAATCGCCTCCAACGGTGCGTACTCTGCGGCGTGGGATGTTCGGGCCATATTCGTGGATGAAGCCGAAGGAGATGATGAGTCGGCCTACAAAGTTGCCTCCCAGGAGTGAGCGAGGTGGCTTTGACCTCTGAGTCTTCTTGCGGAGTAGTCGGGCAAGCACCCATCCGGGATGAAGAGGGTAGCTCTCCCGGATGGCGCGATGAAGAAGAAGCTCCTCTCGGCTGATGTGGTGGCGGTCCTTCTCTAGAGCATACAAAAGAGAACGACGCCAAACCATGTGAATGAATTTATAGAGAGGGTGAGAGAGAGACTTAACTGAATTATGCTTTGTGAGACGATCGCCGGGCACTCCAGTCATGTGGCTCCAGAATGCATGGTACTCCTCTCCGTCATCATCGTCGTTCTCCCAGCCGAGGTAATGACCATTGTAGTGCTCGTGGGGAATGCCTAGATGAGCCACAAACTCATCATAGGTGAGTGTCATGTGCACCCCGCCCAGATAGAAGGAGACGACCTTCTTGGCCTGCCTCCTCTTGTGCTCGTCTAGATCGAACGTCGCCCAAAACTCCTGTAGAGCGACTTCTGGGAAGTCGGCGGCTAGCGTGGTCAGCTCCAGCAAGCCAGCATGCGTCAGTGCATCGAGCACATTCCGGTGCCAGTCCTCATCATGATCGAAGAGCGACTCCATGGAAAGGGGGCGAACAGCGGCTCCAGGGGTATTCTCGAGCTTCTGGTAGCACTCGAAGTAGTACGGGGGCAGGCGAGCAACGGTGTGGTGGTACCTAACACGGCCAGGGAAAGCTGGGGGAGGTCCATTGATGGCAGGTGTGATGGGAGCGGGAGCTCGGGAGCTGGAGGCGGTGTCAAGTCTCTGCTTGGTCCTGCGCTCATGAGTTACGTTCCTAAGCAAGAAAACAAACCAGATTAGTCAAACTAAAACCCTACCCCACACTTAGTCGAAAAACTCAATTTCACAAAGAAATGAGGAAAACCGAGTGGGGGTAAGCAAAGTAGATTAATCGGTAATCCCAAACAATTAAAATACACGCTTAAGACACAGCCAGAATGGAATTATCACAATCGGAGTTCAGAAGTCAAAACGACATTCAAAAAGTCAACATAATCGAACATTGAACCCTAATCATGGCAAGACTATCACAAAGCGGGAAATGACGGCATAATATGATCTGAGATGGCAAGCACAATGATATGAACGTAAATGAGCACATAAGGCAGCCAACTGATCATAAACAGTTCATGGTCAAACCGACATTTCTCAAAAGTCAACACCACAAAGAATAGGTCTTATGCAAAGCAACACATGATCAAACGATATAAAAAATTAAGTACAATACTCCCTAATCATGCTACATCAGTCCAATGAGTTCAGCTGACCTAGTTCACCCGAAATCAGTCGGCACGCAAATCGAGGTAAAACCAAAAAGTCAACTGAAAGTCAACCCCGACGAAATTCAGCATTCAATATGTCAAAAGATTCGTAATGAAAAGTTCTACAACTTACCTTGAAGCCATGGGTGCTGAAAACGAACGGAGAAAGAGAAATCGGAGAAAAACCGAAAATTTTAGGGTTTGGCTGAACGGGAGCTGTAGAGCTCCGATTCGACTGTTCTAGGGCTCGGGTTGATCGGAAATGGAAGGGGAGTCGTGCGGCAGCGGCGGCGGAATGGTGGCGGTGGGGGTTTTGTTATAAACTGGGGGAGGGTTTTGTAATTTTTTCGAAAATGAAGTGAGGAGAGAGGGAAGAAGTGACCGGATTTTAAAACGAAAAATTGGTTGATTTTCACACAACTTTTTCGGCGAAAATAGGTGCAAGTTTTCACCGAAAATGTTAATTAAAAAGTACTGCCACTGTTTCAAAAGGATTTTCGCCGAAAAGTTTAAATACTTTTCACCGAAAATGTTAACAAAAATCGTCTGGAAACACAGTGGGATTTCAAAGGAAATTTTCACCGAAAACAGGGTACATTTTCGCCGAAAATTTTGAACTCTACAATTGAAAATATTTTCGCAATCCCGGCAAACTTCAGAAAATCATAGTTAAATCCACAAAAATTGGAAAAACCTCAAACGACTTGCAATTGACACTACGACACACAGACTACACACGAAAATAAGACATCAAACAAACTGACACTTTTAGCTCGCCCGAACCGACTCTAAAACACTAAGGTTGACACAAATGAAAAACTGACTCCAGTCGTGGGTTGCCTCCCACGAAGCGCTCTAGATTAACGTCCTTGAGCTGGACGATACCTGGACAGTATTAGGAGACATCCCAACTCAGGTTCTCCTTAACGCTAGCATCGGAGTTCATGAAATAGAGCTTCGGGGTATCTCCGGTGAGCGTGAATTTCTTCCCGTTAGCGTGTGTAAGCTTGGTACGTCCATCGGGAAGGTGCTCAGTGATCTTGAACGAACCAAAGAGCTCTGTCAAGGGATCATCTTCTATGAGGAAGACGGTGGAAGGGATGAGAATGATTGGCTTTGTCTTCTCTTTGACCTCCAGCTTCGTATCACCAGGATCGGTGATCGTAGGTATTTTCTTAGGAGATGCTTTAGGCTCCTCCTTCAATACTTGTTCCGGCGCCGGTATCTTGGAACGAATTTGTGGTGCAGGTGGCTCGGTATAAGGTGGTGGTACAACTGGTCTCCAGACCATTTGAGTCTTCGTCTTCTTGTTCTTCCCCCGGGATCTACTAGGATATTTTCTCGGTGGCTTAGAAGAGGCTTGCAGTTCCTTCTTCTTTGGCGGCTTCTGAGGAACAGATTTTGGTTTCTGCTTGGTAATCTGTTCAGCACCTGCAACAGCAATTGATCTAGGGATACTAGAAGAGATGTCAGTGACGGAGTTGACCGGATTCAACTCCACAGTTTCAACAGCTAGACAATGAAATTCTTCACTCTTAGGATTATATTTCATTTCGACTTTAAGGCGGAATGTTATGGTTTCTTTACCAACCCTCAAAGTTAAAGAACCATTTGGAACGTTAATTTGCATTCCAGTAGTAGCCATGAAAGGTCGTCCTATGAGAATAGTAGAATCATCTTTACTAGTATCAATGATAACAAAGTCAGCTAAGAACGTGAAAGGACCACATTTAGTAACAACGTCTTTTATCTCTCCCCTAGGGGTTTTAAGTGATCTATCAGCAAAGACAAGTTGCATGCTAGGCGGTTCAAGTTCTCCTAGGTTCAATTTTTTCATACAGACTCATAGGCATAACATTAACGGACGCGCCAAGATCAACCAAACAACGTTCTATCTCAACATCATTAATGACAAGAGGTAGAGTGAAAGAACCAGGATCAGAACACTTAGCTGGATATGGAGAGGAGGGTTTCGTGCTACGAGCATCAGGAAATCCTTCTTTATTCCCCTCCATGCCAGTCTCGATCCTTGCATTTGGCAGCAAAGCTCTCAGAAACGGAGGCTTCACATAGTACGGTGCAAGAGGAGGATCATCCTCCTTAGGCGCCACTTTCAGTGCTTCCTTCTTCTCTGGAGTTTCAGTGATCCTGCGTAAAACAGAAGAAGCGTCAGTAGATAAGCTTGTAAACTTTTTAACATATACCATCTTAGCTTGTTCCTTTCTCGGATTTGGCTCTGTCTGGCTCGGAAGTTGGCCAAATGGTCGACCAGATGCTAGCATGCTCGAGATGTTGTTCACAGCCTGCTCAATTCTTTGATCGGCTGCTATCTGTTCATGATTAAGAAGAGCTTGAGCTTTGAACTGACTGTCATGATCGTCGAGTCTGGTGATGATCTGACTAAGCTTCTTGTCCAGGTCACTGACGTTGTTCTCCTTCTGGTACTGCTGACCTGTATAGGTGTTATTCAAATACTGATTCTGGTGATTGCCAGGAGCAGTTCCATAGTTACCCGGATTACGGTGTGGCGGCTGATAGACACCTCCCGGTGGATGGTTAGGCTTCTGATCTTGAGCTAGACCAGCTGGACGGTTATTCTGGTTCTAGTTATGGTTGGCGCCATTATTGTAGGGAGGTCTGTCTTGATAGTTCCCTTGCTACCTGAAGTTGCGGTAGCCAGCATAACCATTTTGATTGTTAACGAAGCCTTGTTGAACAAATTTACCTCTTCGGTGGACCAAACTTCCGTCTTACCAAAATTCTGGCAACGGCCTCCATTATGCGCATAAGCTCCACACCATTCGCAATCAGCAACATAGACAGAAGCTGCCGATGATTTGATTGGTGTAGAAGACTTCTTCAGATGTTTCTCTACTTCTGCCTTGATAGTAGCTTCGAGATTGAGCTTTCTCCTTGATCCTTCTGATTGTCGTTCCCAGTTCCTCGACTTGGAAGCACAGTTTGCGAAATGAAGAAGAGCAGCTTCAAGTGTGAGCGTAGTGCAATCCCCTTCAGCTAGAGAATTGACCCACTTGGCAGATTCTTCTCGAAGACCGCGAGCAAAGATTTTGGCTAACTGCCTCTGCTCGAATCCATGATGAGGACAGTTCTAGAGAAGTTCTTGGAATCGAGTCCAAGTATCGTACAAGCTTTCGCCTTCTTTCTGGGAGAATCTGGTGATGCTGTCTTTGATGGCTGTTGTTCTGGCAGGAGGGAAGTATTCTTCAACGAAGTCCTGAGCCAGAGTATCCCAATCAGTGTAATATCCAGGTGGTTTGCCAGTAAGCCACCTTTTGGCTGCGCCATTCAGAGAGAACGGGAAAGCTCTCAAGCAAAGATGTTGTCGAGGTTTCCGTTCTTGAAAGTGCCGCAGAGATCAAGGAAATTCGCCAGATGTGTGCACGGATTGTCTAGTGGCCTGCCTTCAAATTGTAGATCCCTAGAGATCATAGTCAAGAATGGAATTTTGATCTCATAGTGAGGATCTCCTTCAACGCGCGGCACGGCAATGGCAGATCGAACGCTAGTCGCGCTCGGCTTGTTGTAGTCAGCTAGACTCTTCTGTGCAATTGGAAGTGGCGGTGGCGGTGGTAGATCGTCGCCTGGTGGTGGTGGTAACTGATCATTCATGGTAGGAGATGGAGGAGGTGAAAGTGACTCGGTGTATGAAACGGATGAAGATGACGGTAAAGGTGAAGATGAGGAACTCTCCTTCAGTTCCTCGATCTTAATCGGAGTGACGGATGGAGGTGGATTGGTTCTGCTTCTCCTTGGAATCTGTGATTGTCGAGGTGGAGTAGAACTGCTTGGTCTCTCTATACTCTTAGCCTTGTCGGTTTGGGAGCGAGTCCAAGGGCGGCGATGCATACACCTGTGAACAACCTACAAATAACAAAAACAAACAAAAACCAGTGTAAAATCGAAGTAGGTGGAAAAGTGAAAGATGGAAAGTAGAAGAATAAATTGCCAGTTCTTCTTTCAACCAATCAAAAGAAGTCCCCGACAACGGTGCCAATTTGAGGAACCCGTCGTTGTGCTGGTTCAAACAAATAACTAACAAAGCTAACAAAAGCTAGGGTAGATCGTATTCCACGGGCCTTCTAATGATCGACTACTCAAATAAGCTAGCAAATTACTCAGATTAAACACTTTGTGTGTGGTGTGAGTTCCACGACTTCTAATTCTAAGAAATGCAGAGAAATAAAAAATTGAAACTAAAAACATATTGGAAATTAGGATTGAAAACAGAGATGACAGACGAACTTAGACTTCGAATCCCCCTTAGATCACCAAGGCAACAACAATCTACAGATCAGCGAATTTCAATTCTCGTTCAATCAATTTCTAAACGCCACCATAACTCTTGACCCTAAGGTTTAAGACTGGCAAACATTCGCTCTATCCGATCTAACTACCAAGTTTAATTAGTCACCCGGGTATGATCACCTCTCGCAGCGGCTTAACTAACTGGTGCAATTACTAGTGATTAATGAGTTACTCTTGAAGCAGATTAACCCTAACTGGTTCCTATGAAAGGCACACTCCAATGAATAGATTAATTGGTTGAATTGATGTTTTAAAGAGAGGCGAACGTTCACTTCTATCCTCAGCTTAACAAGAATCTAAACTAGGTGATCAAGGAAGACAAGTTTATGCGCCAAAGTAGGGAAGATGTCTGGCGACTAACCCTAGCTTGCAAAAACCTAATCTAGGCGATTGATGTGCAAGATTTAACTCACAACAATCAAGGTCGTATTCCACGAGGGCTCTCTCAAAAGCTAATACTCACACGGTTCATGGACGGTCTATTCTTTTGAAATAAGTTTTGGTTTGAAATAAGAGCAAAAGAAAACATAAAGGAAACTAAAGAAGAAAGCAAAACAAAACGGTGCAAATCAAAGATAAAGGAGGTTCACTTGGAAAGATAGGTTCATCATGCTCAAGAGGAACAAATGCACAAACACGCCAAACATGATCGAGGTTGCAATCGAATGACCACGCAAATCCCTTCTATAGACTCAATGCACTCTCGTCGCACTAAATCCCTATCCTAGAACCACTCAACCTAGGCTCTCGCTCTCAAGCTAAGTGACTAAGGAAGCATTAAAGGTGTTTGATGAAATGCCAAGCTACAAAACCCTCTCCTATGACTCTATGACCATTAGGTTGGACACCACACTCTCATTTCAATGTCCTAACACTAAGAGAATCATCCAAGGACTAATCAAAGTTCAATTGAATGAAAAACCTAATGCACACCAAGTGTTCGATAAAATGCACAAGTGAGAAATCATGCAACTATGGTTGAATTGAGATGATCTAATCTCTCAGAACACACTCCCTTCAATCCCTAGACCTACAAACCATGTAATCTGAGCACTCTCATGCATTACATCACAAATGATAGACCAAATCAAACACATAACACAATTTGGAATTAACAACAAGTCTAGAGACCATCTTCTTACAATCCAAGATCAATCATGGCATATTTGTACAATTCACCTCTATCCTAGCATAATTATCTATCAATCCAAGGAAACCTAGGAAATCAGCCACACATGGCCAAGGGTATAAAAGAGAAAGAAAGAGAGATGGTCACCAAGAGGTCCATGGCAATCCTCTTCTTGCAAGCTCCTCTCCAAGGTTGTGGGCTTCAATCCAAGCTCCTCTACTTTGATTTGCACCTTGCTCTAGGGTTGTGGATTGGAGATGAGGGGAGAGTATTTGAGAAGTTGAGAGAAAAGGGTTTTGAAGAAGTGTTGTTCTAAAAATTAATGAATTCCCCTTTCAATTGAACGCGACTCCTCTTTAAATACTCGGCTGATTCCTCTTCAAATTTTCGGCGAAAACTCTTCAAAGTTTTCGCCGAAAATATCTTCACAAATCACCGAGCAGCTTGACTTTTCTTCACAGATTTTTGGCAAAAATTATACAATATTTTCGCCGAAAACTTCTTCACAAATCGGAAGTCCGCCTTCTGCTTAAGGTTTTCGGTCGAGAATTTAGAGTTCTCGCCGAAAACTCCTTAAGAAATGCTATGCATTTTTCCCGACTTTGCAATGGCCATATCTCCCCCGTCCTAGCTCTGATTGACCTCCCATTTGATCCTACGTGCTCCTTGTCACCAGTACTTCGATGCAAAGACCTGAAAATGCAAAGAAAACAATTCTAATGGACATAGAATTTGTAACATCCCCGCTCAACCAAACGGTTTGGGACTCAAGATCGGTAGGCTAGGGTACTGGAATCAGTGCTCTTAAGTCTCCCTTGGGTTTCGGGTCATTCGGGTTTAAGTTGGGTCGAAGTTGCAAAGAGGGAATTGGTGATGCACCGAAAAGTGCTGATTTTGGACCCTAATGTGCGCAGGCGCACATTTGGAAGTGCCAGGCGCACTTTTCAATTAATTCAGTAAACTTTCGGCAGAATATTCAGAATGTGCGCCTTTTGGGGGTCAATGTGCGCTAGCGCACATTTTGACACTTCGGGCGCACATTTCGTGCATAAAAGGACGAAACTGCACGAAAATCCGTATTTCTTTCCCCTTTCTCTCTCCCCGAAAAACCATTGACGAACCAAGAGCGAGCAACCTTCGAAGGGTGATTCCGGGAGCTGTAGAGGTCGGAATTGAGTTCCGTTTGTTGCTATGGATTCGTAGCGACGAGGAGAAGAGATTGCTAACCTTTATTTTGGGTTTCTGGGTGTAGGTCGTGAGCAGTAAGGAAGGGTAGAGCTACGAGTTTGGTGGTTGGAAATCGAGTTTCTGGGGAACTAGAAGACGATTAGAGCCTCGTCTTCTATTCCAGGTGAGGGCCTAGCGTTGTGTAGGTAGTTTGGACAGCGTGAGGAGTTTCAATTGGACTTAGAATAAAACCTAGGTTATGCATGAAGATGATGAGCGTAAAAGGGGATAAACTGTTCTGTGAATGTACTTGATTGCTATTGATGATTGCCGTGATTGATTGTTGTTGTTGATTGCTATGATTTGGGGTTGGGTGTGAGCTGAAGTGAATCAAGTAATGGATTGACATAGAAATGAGTAATTAGGATGGTTGGGAGATGAGTGCAGGTGCTATGATATTATGAATTGCTGGTTGTGGATGCAGGAGAGTTGCCCCGCCAATGTGGGGTCGCTCTGAATAAGAGGAACAGGTGGGTGCCCCCTAGACTCATGACATGGCCTCCCCTGTACTTGCAGGTGGGGGTGGCCGGTGAGCTAGCCGGTTATCCTATTGATTGTGATGTGTGTGCTGTGAACATGACAGGGGCATGGAGGACGGGATGTGTGGTGAATTATGGACTATGAATGAGATGTGGTTGATTTGTGTTGTATGTTGGTAGTAGATGTGATGAATGAGTTGAGAATGTGATGTTGAGAATTGTATGTGGAAATAGAACCGGAAGGAGCCCACACTACCCCACCCGAGGTATTGGTTGTTGAGTCTGATCCATTGGGGTGGATCCCTTGACATGGGTGTCAAGGGAGTAATGTGATTGATGATGAGATTGATGATGATGATGATGGCTAATGAGAACGCGTTCCCCATGCGGTAGGGGAGCGCGAGGACTTCCCATGCGGTAGGGAAGTGCGTCGGCCGGCCGGTGGTGGTGTGGATAACTCCTTGGCGCCTAATAACTCACCTAGATAATATGAATGTGAATGTTTGTGTGCTTGTGGTTGTGGTAGTGACTTGGTTGATGGATGTGATGTGATGATGCTGTGTGTGCCGTGGATTGATGTATTATTTTTGTGTAATTCTATCGTTATGAGTTGTGCATGAGAACAAGAACTGACCAACGTGATCACCTAGACTGTTTTTAGGGAATTAAAATATGGAAAGGGGGGTTGGGATTGGTTCCATTGTTGGTTGTCTTGTGCGGAGTTGGGATCGCTCCATAGAGTAGGACAGCGTGTAGGTAGGCCCAGTGGGTTCACTCAATTTCAATAGGAAATTGATCCCTTTTCCCCTTTCAGGATCTTGTGGCTAGTAGAGGTGGCTGTGGAGTTGAGTTCGAGGTTGATATCGTGAAGTTCTGGACGGAAGCCATGAGGTGAAGACTGGGATTACACGGAGTTGACCTTTCTGTTCATTTCAGTTGACAATGGGATTTTGGGGGTTTTTATGTATTTACTGGTTTATGGTTGGATTGGGGGATTTATGATGGTTTGGTTTGTACCCGGATTTCGGTTTCACGTGTTTTTGAGGCCTCTTATGCTTTTACTGTCTTTTGATCACCGTCGATTTACCCTTGTTTTTACTCGGTAGTACCTGGGACCGGTGCAACCACGGGTTTACTCGGGTTGATTCGGGCCGGGTGTTACAAATGGTATCAGAGCCTGGTTTGTCGCTGCTGTACCGGTTGATTATCTTCTTTCTTTGGGGAGTAATTAACCTCGTTGGGAGGGAGGATGAGACATCGGTACGGGACCGACATTCCAAGGGTTTTTGTCAAACTGTTTAAATGGGTGGGATGTTTTGAAATCAAGTGGTGAATTGAGTTGTTTGAAGTTTCTTGAGCGGTCAACTGAAATGTTTAATGTCCTCCTGTAGTGAATCCAGTCAAGCAAGGGGAAGTAGGTCCACTGGGAACTCGGGTTTTGGAGGAGGAGCTCCTAGGTTCCAGCCGAGTCTATTGAAGGGATGGAATTTTGGGGAGTTCATTGGGGAAGCGGCTGATCCTGAAGTGGCAGAGCAGTGGCTCCAGGAATGTGAGTACAAGTTCCTGCAAATGGAACTTGAGGAAGGGTTGAAGGTGCAAGCAATGACTTTTCTGCTCAAGGGGCATGCACTGAATTGGTGGAGGTCGATGCCACAGAGTAGAGTGGTTCCGCCAGAGATGGAGTTGGATGAGTTTGTGGAGGTGTTTCGTGATCAGTTTTGCCCGGACCTTTGGCGTGAGGAGAAAGCCAAGGAGTTCATGAGTTTGGAGCAAGGGGAGAAGTCCGTTCTGGCATATTACATAGAGTTCACTTCTCTCTCTAAGTGGTATGATGAGCGGGCCAACCGGGAGAGGAAGCTCATTAACAAGTTCAAGAATGGGTTGAGAGTGGAGATTCAGGAGGGAGTCACCACCGCTGATATGGGGAGTTTAGTGTCGGTTAAGGCGGCGGCGCTAGAGAGGGAGAGGTTGGAGAACCGGAAGAGGGAAGAGAAGAAGAGGAAGGCAACTGCCCCGCCTACTCAGTCTGCCATTCACAGTTACCCAGTGAAGAGAACTCAGACCTCCTTTTCTGGGTTCAGGGGCAGCCAGTCGATGCCAATGAGGGGTGCGATGACTTGTTTCACTTGTGGCCGACCAGGTCATAAGAGTGTGGCTTGCCCTGCTCGTACTAGTGGCACAGTTCGTTCGGGAGGAGCACCGTCCGGGTTACCACTATGTGACAAATGTGGGAAGCGTCACTTCGGAGTTTGCCATCTGTTGGCAGGTGTGACCTGTTACACTTGTGGGCAGCGCGGACACAGGAGTCTGAACTGTCCAACCAGGAGAGCTACCCCAACTCAGTCTGTGGGATCGGTGCAGGGCCCTAGAGCTCCGTCTGGGAGTTATGGAGGGAGAGGAGGAGGCAGCGTTGGTAGGGGTGCTGGACGAGGGACGGGAGCTAATGCCACACCTGTTGGAGCTGGAGGGGAGCAAGGGAGGCTTTATGCTCTTACCAAGGGTGCGGCAGAGAATGCGAACGACGTGGTGACCGGTATGATCTCCATCTTAGATCTTTCCGTTTACGCTTTGTTTGATTCGGGGTCAACCCATTCCTTTGTATCTGAGAAATGTTTGAGTAGTTTAGGTGTTGTAGCTAGTAGTTTGGGTGTTAGTTGGGGCGTCAGAACTCCTTTGGGGACTTCTGTTCGGGTGGATAGAGTCTGTAGAGGGTGTAGGGTGTTAGTGGGAGGTGTAGAGTTCTTGGCTGACTTGGTGGTGCTTCCCTTCAATGAATTCGACGTCATCCTCGGCATGGATTGGTTGGCTAGGCATGGGGCTTTGCTTGATTGTCAGAAGAAGGAGGTGTTGCTTCAGGTGGGAGGTGTCGGCCAGGTGGTGTTCAAGGGTGTTAGGAAGAGGGAGTCCGCACCTATGGGAGTAATTTCAGCAATGCAAGCTTTTTCTCTGATTCAAGAAGGGTGTGAGGCTTTGTTGGTGCAAGTGTCAGTTGAACGGAATGAGGAGTTGGAGAAGGTACCTGTAGCTCGGGAGTTTGCGGATGTGTTTGAGGAACTACCCGGAGCGCCGATCGAGCGTGAGGTGGAGTTCAATATAGAGCTGGTTCCTGGAACTGCTCCAATCTCGATTCCACCTTATCGCATGGCACCGGCGGAGTTAAAGGAGTTGAAGGAGCAATTGCAGGAGCTCTTGGATAAGGGGTTCATCCGTCCAAGTGTATCACCGTGGGGGGGCACCGGTGTTGTTTGTGAAGAAGAAGGATGGGTCGATGCGGATGTGTATTGACTATAGGCGGTTGAACAAGGCGACGATCAAGAATCGTTACCCACTTCCAAGGATAGACGATCTCTTCGATCAATTGCAAGGGGCTGAAGTGTTCTCGAAGATAGACTTGAGGTCGGGTTATCACCAGTTGAAGGTGGAGGAAGGATCGGTGCCAATGACAGCCTTTAGAACCCGCTATGGACACTATGAGTTTCTGGTAATGCCGTTTGGTCTCACCAACGCTCCCGTCGCGTTCATGGCTCTCATGAACAAGGTCTTCCACGAATATTTGGATAAGTTCGTGATAGTGTTCATCGATGATATCCTCATTTATTCTAAGACCAGGAAGGAGCATGAGGAGCACTTGAGGATTGTTTTTCATAGGTTGAGGGAGCAGCAACTATTTGCCAAGTTCTCGAAGTGTGCCTTTTGGTTGGAAGAGGTATTGTTTCTTGGGCATGTGGTTTCTAAAAGAGGCGTGGAGGTTGACCCAAAGAAGATCGAAGCGGTGATTAATTGGTCTCCACCTAGGGATGTGTCGCAACTGAGGAGCTTCTTGGGGTTAGCTGGTTACTATCGAAGGTTTGTAGAGGGGTTCTCTACCATAGCGTCTCCTTTACATAAGTTGTTGAGGAAGGAGTCGAGGTATGAGTGGAGCGAGGAATGTCAGAGGAGCTTTGAGGAGTTGAAGAAGAAGTTGACTTCAGCTCCGGTGTTGACCTTGCCAGTAGAAGGTGGAGAGTATGTGGTGTTTAGTGATGCGTCCTTGCAAGGATTGGGCTGTGTGTTGATGCAGAATGGGAAGGTTGTCGCTTATGCCTCCCGACAGCTTAGGGTGCATGAGGTGAACTACCCAACCCATGATTTGGAGTTAGCTGAAGTGGTGTTCGCCTTGAAGTTGTGGAGGCATTATTTGTATGGTGAGACGTTTAAGATCATGACCGATCACAAGAGTCTTAAGCACCTTATGGATCAAAAGGAGCTGAATGGTAGGCAACGGCGTTGGGTGGAGCTCTTGAAGGATTATGACTGTACCATTGACTACCATCCTGGTAAAGCTAATGTGGTTGCGGATGCTTTAAGTCGAAAGGAGTTGGTGGATCTTAGAGCTTTAAGGGTAGAGATGCAGTTAGATGATGTGGGAAGTTTGTTTGCCAAGCTCAACATTAGGCCTATGCTGAATGATAGGATCGGCGAGGAGCAGCTCAGGGATGCTACTCTGGTGGCTATCCAAGGGGAAGTTGAAAAAGGCATGGATAATGGATTTGAAGTAGCTGGCGGATTGTTGAAATGCAAGGGTCGAGTGTGCGTGCCGGAAGTAGAGGAATTGAGGAAAGGGATTTTGGAGGAGGCTCATTCCTCGATGTATGCTATGCATCCCGGGATGACAAAGATGTACAATGACCTGAAGTTAAGTTTTTGGTGGCCAGGAATGAAGAAGGATGTGGCTCGTTATGTGGCGACTTGTTTGGTTTGTCAAAAAGCTAAGGCGGAGCATAGAGCTCCGGGTGGGTTACTTCAGTCCCTACCTATTCCGGAGTGGAAGTTTGCGGACATCACCATGGACTTTGTATCGGGTTTTCCGCCAACTAGAGAGGGGAAGGATGACGTGTGGGTAATAGTCGATCGTTTGACGAAAGTTGCGCATTTCATACCCATTCGGTTCAAGCCTAGTGTGGAGGTGTTGGCAAAGTTATATATAGAGGAGGTGGTAAGGTTGCATGGGGTTCCTCAATCCATCGTCTCTGACCGGGATCCGAGCTTCACGTCCCATTTCTGGGAGGGGCTGCATACAGCATTGGGAACTAAGCTCAAGTTCTCGACGGCGTATCATCCTCAGACGGACGGGCAATCGGAGAGAACGATCCTTACTTTGGAGGAGTTGTTGAGAAGCTGTGCTATGGAGTTTCAAACCCCTTGGACTGAATTGCTACCTTTGATTGAATTCGCCTATAATAACTCGTACCATAGTAGTCTGAAGTCTGCTCCTTTTGAGGCTTTGTATGGGAGGAAGTGTAGGACGCCTTTGTGTTGGGATGAGGAAGGTGCGAGGGTGTTGTCGGGTCCTCAAGTTGTGCAAGAGACGGCTGATCGGGTTAAGATTATCAAGGAGAGATTGAGAGCGGCTCAAGATAGGCAAAAAGCGTATGCCGACGGTCGTGCTAGAGAGCTGAGTTTCAATGTTGGGGAGAAGGTATTTTTGAAGGTCTCGCCGTGGAAAGGGCTGATGCGTTTTGGTAGAAAAGGGAAGTTGGCGCCTCGGTACATCGGTCCTTATGAGATCCTCGCTAAGTCAGGTCCGGTGGCTTATGTGTTGGCTTTGCCGGGGGAGTTGGAAAGGATACACAATGTGTTTCATGTGAGCGTACTTAGGCGGTATCATGGGGACCCTTCTCATGTAATTCAGCCGGAGGAGGTGGAGATTGAGCAAGACTTGACTTATGAGGAGAAGCCAGTCGCGATCGTGGATAGGCAAGTCCGGGTCTTGAGGAATAAGCAGATTCCGCAGTTCAAGGTGGTATGGAGGAACCATGAGAGTGAGTCGGCTACTTGGGAGACTGAGGAGAGTATGAGGCGGCGGTACCCGGAGTTGGTGGAAGCGTATGATTCAGGTATTAATTTCCCTTGATGTATGCTTTGTGTTGCTTATTGTGGTGTTGGTTCCAAGAAGGTCTAGGGTGTGCTCGGTGAAAGTAGAGTGTTGGGAGTGGGAGTAGGGCTGATGAGTAGTTAAAGGAGGGCTAGTAGTTCGTCGTTATGAATTTTTGGAAGTCAATAGGATGCTTGGGTTGCTGCGATTTTAGCTGTGTGTTCGGTATCTTATTGCTAGGATGAGTTAGGGATGATTTCGGGGACGAAATCCTTGAAGTTGTGGAGACTTGTAACATCCCCGCTCAACCAAACGGTTTGGGACTCAAGATCGGTAGGCTAGGGTAATGGAATCAGTGCTCTTAAGTCTCCCTTGGGTTTCGGGTCATTCGGGTTTAAGTTGGGTCGAAGTTGCAAAGAGGGAATTGGTGATGCACCGAAAAGTGCTGATTTTGGACCCTAATGTGCGCAGGCGCACATTTGGAAGTGCCAGGCGCACTTTTCAATTAATTCAGTAAACTTTCGGCAGAATATTCAGAATGTGCGCCTTTTGGGGGTCAATGTGCGCTAGCGCACATTTTGACACTTCGGGCGCACATTTCGTGCATAAAAGGACGAAACTGCACGGAAATCCGTATTTCTTTCCCCTTTCTCTCTCCCCGAAAAACCATTGACGAACCAAGAGCGAGCAACCTTCGAAGGGTGATTCCGGGAGCTGTAGAGGTCGGAATTGAGTTCCGTTTGTTGCTATGGATTCGTAGCGACGAGGAGAAGAGATCGCTAACCTTTATTTTGGGTTTCTGGGTGTAGGTCGTGAGCAGTAAGGAAGGGTAGAGCTACGAGTTTGGTGGTTGGAAATCGAGTTTCTGGGGAACTAGAAGACGATTAGAGCCTCGTCTTCTATTCCAGGTGAGGGCCTAGCGTTGTGTAGGTAGTTTGGACAGCGTGAGGAGTTTCAATTGGACTTAGAATAAAACCTAGGTTATGCATGAAGATGATGAGCGTAAAAGGGGATAAACTGTTCTGTGAATGTACTTGATTGCTATTGATGATTGCCGTGATTGATTGTTGTTGTTGATTGCTATGATTTGGGGTTGGGTGTGAGCTGAAGTGAATCAAGTAATGGATTGACATAGAAATGAGTAATTAGGATGGTTGGGAGATGAGTGCAGGTGCTATGATATTATGAATTGCTGGTTGTGGATGCAGGAGAGTTGCCCCGCCAATGTGGGGTCGCTCTGAATAAGAGGAACAGGTGGGTGACCCCTAGACTCATGACATGGCCTCCCCTGTACTTGCAGGTGGGGGTGGCCGGTGAGCTAGCCGGTTATCCTATTGATTGTGATGTGTGTGCTGTGAACATGACAGGGGCATGGAGGACGGGATGTGTGGTGAATTATGGACTATGAATGAGATGTGGTTGATTTGTGTTGTATGTTGGTAGTAGATGTGATGAATGAGTTGAGAATGTGATGTTGAGAATTGTATGTGGAAATAGAACCGGAAGGAGCCCACACTACCCCACCCGAGGTATTGGTTGTTGAGTCTGATCCATTGGGGTGGATCCCTTGACATGGGTGTCAAGGGAGTAATGTGATTGATGATGAGATTGATGATGATGATGATGGCTAATGAGAACGCGTTCCCATGCGGTAGGGGAGCGCGAGGACTTCCCATGCGGTAGGGAAGTGCGTCGGCCGGCCGGTGTGGTGTGTGGATAACTCCTTGGCGCCTAATAACTCACCTAGATAATATGAATGTGAATGTTTGTGTGCTTGTGGTTGTGGTAGTGACTTGGTTGATGGATGTGATGTGATGATGCTGTGTGTGCCGTGGATTGATGTATTATTTTTGTGTAATTCTATCGTTATGAGTTGTGCATGAGAACAAGAACTGACCAACGTGATCACCTAGACTGTTTTTAGGGAATTAAAATATGGAAAGGGGGGTTGGGATTGGTTCCATTGTTGGTTGTCTTGTGCGGAGTTGGGATCGCTCCATAGAGTAGGACAGCGTGTAGGTAGGCCCAGTGGGTTCACTCAATTTCAATAGGAAATTGATCCCTTTTCCCCTTTCAGGATCTTGTGGCTAGTAGAGGTGGCTGTGGAGTTGAGTTCGAGGTTGATATCGTGAAGTTCTGGACGGAAGCCATGAGGTGAAGACTGGGATTACACGGAGTTGACCTTTCTGTTCATTTCAGTTGACAATGGGATTTTGGGGGTTTTTATGTATTTACTGGTTTATGGTTGGATTGGGGGATTTATGATGGTTTGGTTTGTACCCGGATTTCGGTTTCACGTGTTTTTGAGGCCTCTTATGCTTTTACTGTCTTTTGATCACCGTCGATTTACCCTTGTTTTTACTCGGTAGTACCTGGGACCGGTGCAACCACGGGTTTACTCGGGTTGATTCGGGCCGGGTGTTACAGAATTGGCCTCAAAGTGGCAACCGGACAACAAGATAGCACTTTGCATAAAACTTCAATAAAAGCATATAAATCATAGCAAAATGAGATCAAACATGGGAAATACTTAGGCTAATCAAAGGCTTAATATGCACCAAATAACATCACATCAAATTCCCCAATGACTAAGCTTTGCTTGTCCTAAAGCAAATGAACTAGAAAACATCCAAGTTCACAAATGACAAGATCGGTCACATTGAGATTCAAACGATAACAATTTGGCTTAAACTGTTTCGCGAACAAACTTAACCTACACATGCAAGAAAGTCAACCAAACAAGTCTAGACCTCACTAATAACTGCACACTTCAAGTAGTGGTTAATTGGGATACAGAAAAAACCGACCACGACAACACCAACTCTAATTAAAAGGACTCGAACTCGGGATATGAAACGGATTAGGTGGGGATAGGAAATTTTAGAGAGTGGTGAGTGATCGTGATGTGGCTATCGACTCGACTTCGTCCGCTTCTAGATCCGCACTTTACAAGCTCTGGCTAGGATCAAGGGCTACATTTGAGAACTCTCTTTTGTTCTTTCTTTTTTTTTCTTTTTTTTTTCCTACTGCATACTAGTGCTCGATCCAACACTTCACTTAGGTGTTGAACCTGCCTAGCTCACAGCTTTTGCCTTTGCTAGTGCTCAACCCGACACTTCACTTAGGTGCCGAGCTTGCCTAGCTTTTCTTTTCTTTTCTTTTCTTTTGAACATTTTCTTTTGACATTGGCCACTCGATCTTTAGCCCCTTACAACTTCCACACAAGATTTCGAATTGGATTCCGTCTAATCTCAAGCCACAATCACGAGGGATCAAAAAGGTGAAGAAAAACATGGAAAAGGGGTGAAAATTCTAATTGCCTTCATCATCTTAGACCAGTGTTATCGAGTGGTACAAAAACACGTATCAAACCAATCAACCAACATACAAGAGTGATAAAATCTCTGTTCTGGCCTAGACTCATTTGATATTTGTGCTAACATGCTGGTTATTGGTTCTAAGTAGAACAGTCTAAACGTCATTATGAAAGCTTGAAGTCAATTAAAGCACAAAAAGTCAAGAACCGAATGATTCTACAATAGAGGAATTTGGAAACAATCAAGATCATGCAAATCAAGCATAGCCTTAGACTTCTACCGACAAATAATCACACCAAACCTCAAACTCCCCTACGACTAACATGAGCATTGTCCTCAATGATCAAGAGAGAGAGGGTAAGGTGGAACGAAGTTACCGCGTTGGTAGAGAGGAGCATAGGACGTAATAGTGGTGAAAGAGATCCATGATGATCCTTGGTGAAGAGTGATCCCAAATGCTTGCTAAACCTTATTCAAAAAGCTAAAACAACACAAAAACCTCAAATAACAATTAAAAGCGAAAAATTAAAGATAACATGGGGTGCCTCCCAAGAAGCGCTTGGTTACCGTCTTAAGCTCGACGATACCTGTGTTATGGTGTCCAACTTAGTACCTCCTTGATGTCAAGTAGCTTCTTCCACGATGAAAGTTGAGCTCCAAGAAACATCTTGGGAGAATGGTAAACTAGTCAATGCACAATGATGCTTGTATAGCACTTGATACCTTGGGGTGGCTTGGTACCTTTGAGTTTCGAAGCTTGAGGAAGAAAGTATGGTAGGGGGCCACCATTGAGCTCCATCGTCTCCAAGTTGGTGATACCACTCGAAGAGTCTTCCGGTTCAAACATGGGTGACTCCTCTTCCATTATCACCTTAGGGGAGGTTATGAAGCTTGTGTCCGTCTCTTGACACAAGTACTTCATGATCAAGCAAGAAGATTGAAGAGTACTCACAATCTTTGGTGGGACCACAATAGAGTGGTGTTGTTCACTTTCGTGCTCCACTCTCGGTGTCACCTTTTCTTGAAGCGTCTCCAAATCATCTCTCACCTCCTCTAAAGGGTCATCATCCTCAAGCCTCCTTGATTCTTCTATCCTCACATCATCGTTACTTGGTGTGTCCTCGGGTAGAACATGTTCCTCAATCTCCTCCACTACCAACTCTTCTTCCGTGTCAAGCTCCTTGGATTCACAAGTGTCATCTTCATCATCATAAACTTGCTCCAAATGATTGGGATGTCGTTCATTCTCAAGAATCTTCGTGACGAGCTCTATGCTTTGGGATATGCGGTTAACTCGATTTACATTATCCTCCGCAATTCGTAACATCTCTAGCATGAATGGAGGTGGAAGAGGTTTCTCATGGCTCATGAACTCCTCTTGGGGAGACTCACTTTCTTCCTCTTCCATGACAAGCACTTCCGGTTCAAAGGTGTCAGTGATGAGCTTCACACTTTGAGTTAAAGATCCAACCGGGCCGCATTATCTTCCGCAATTTGCAACATCTCCTCAATTGTGGGGGGAGGTGGAGAGTGTTGTTCATACTCTAGAGCTTCCTTGATAAGCGTCACGCCTTGAGCTAAACGATTAAGTTGGTTTGCATTGGCTTCCGCAATCTTCAAAGCTTCCTCAAGCGTGGGAAGAGATGGAGGAGGTTCCTCATAGCTTACGAACTCCTCTCGAGGACGCTCACTTTCCTTCACCATTTTCAAGAGCTCCTCTAGCATAGAAGGCGGTGGAGAATGTTGTTCATGACTTGTGAAATCCTCTTGATAATACTCCGGCAAGACTTAATGGTAGGGTGGAGATGGATAGGGACATTGCTCATTCCACATGGGTGTTGAAGCTTGTTTTTCTTTACCCCACCATTGGCTATCTCCCTCACAAGTTTCTTGGTAGTAGTTGGATGGAGTAGGATGACCATAGTATGGGTTAGGAGATGGATTCCACCCTTGATAGGTACCACAACCATTACCTCCATTCCACGAGTTCATCTTACTTGCAACCTTGCTCCCATGAATTAGATAGGTGGAGAAGGGGCCTACAAACACGCACAACAAATACAACCAAGTAGTACAACAATGCGGGATAACAACACCACAAAAAGAAATAACAAAGAAGAAAAACTAAAACGGAAGGAAGTGAATAGAACGGTCCACTACTAAATGCTTTCAAAGGATTGAGTAGGTTCCCGGCAACGACGCCAAAAACTTGATGTGCAAGATTTAACTCACAACAATCAAGGTCGTATTCCACGAGGGCTCTCTCAAAAGCTAATACTCATACGGTTCATGGATGGTCTATTCTTTTGAAATAATTTTTGGTTTGAAATAAGAGCAAAAGAAAACATAAAGGAAACTAAACAAGAAAGCAAAACAAAACGGTGCAAATCAAAGATAAAGGAGGTTCACTTGGAAAGATAGGTTCATCATGCTCAAGAGGAACAAATGCACAAACAAGCCAAACATGATCGAGGTTGCAATCGAATGACCACGCAAATCCCTTCTATAGACTCAATGCACTCTCGTCGCACTAAATCCCTATCCTAGAACCACTCAACCTAGGCTCTCGCTCTCAAGCTAAGTGACTAAGGATGCATTAAAGGTGTTTGATGAAATGCCAAGCTACAAAACCCTCTCCTATGACTCTATGACCACTAGGCTAGACACCACACTCTCATGTCAATGTCCTAACACTAAGAGAATCATCCAAGGACTAATCAAAGTTCAATTGAATGAAAAACCTAATGCACACCAAGTGTTCGATAAAATGCACAAGTGAGAAATCATGCAACTATGGTTGAATTGAGATGATCTAATCTCTTAGAACACACTCCCTTCAATCTCTGGACCTCCAAACCATGTAATCTAAGTACTCTCATGCATTACATCACAAATGATAGACCAAATCAAGCACATAACACAATTTGGAATTAACAACAAGTCTAGAGACCATCTTCTTACAATCCAAGATCAATCATGGCATATTTGTACACTTCACCTCTATCCTAGCATAACTATCTATCAATCCAAGGAAACCTAGGAAATCAGCCACACATGGACAAGGGTACAAAAGAGAAAGAAAGAGAGATGGTCACCAAGAGCTCCATGGCAATCCTCTTCTTGCAAGCTCCTCTCCAAGGTTGTGGGCTTCAATCCAAGCTCCTCTACTTTGATTTGCACCTTGCTCTAGGGTTGTGGATTGGAGATGAGGAGAGAGTATTTGAGAAGTTGAGAGAAAAGGGTTTTGAAGAAGTGTTGTTCTAAAAATTAATGAATTCCCCTTTCAATTGAACGCGACTCCTCTTTAAATACTCGGCTGATTCCTCTTCAAATTTTCGGCGAAAACTCTTCAAAGTTTTCACCGAAAATATCTTCACAAATCACCGAGCAGCTTGACTTTTCTTCACAGATTTTCGGCGAAAATTATACAATATTTTCGCCAAAATTTCTTCACAAATCAGAAGTCCGCCTTCTGCTTAAGGTTTTCGGTCGAGAATTTAGAGTTCTCGCCGAAAAGTCCTTAAGAAATGCTGTGCACTTTTCCCGACTTTGCAACGGCCATATCTCCCCCGTCCTAGCTCCGATTGACCTCCTGTTTGATCCTACGTGCTCCTTGTCACCAGTACTTCGATGCCAAGACCTAAAAATGCAAAGAAAACAATTCTAATGGACATATAATTGGCCTCAAAGTGGCAACCGGACAACAAGATAGCACTTTGCATAAAACTTCAATAAAAGCATATAAATCATAGCAAAATGAGATCAAACATGGGAAATCCTTAGGCTAATCAAAGGCTTAATATGCACCAAATAACATCACATCAAATTTCCCTACGACTAAGCTTTGCTTGTCCTCAAGCAAATGAACTAGAAAACACTCCAAGTTCACAAATGACAAGATCGGTCACATTGAGATTCAAACGATAACAATTTGGCTTAAACTGTTCCACGAACAAACTTAACCTACGCATGCAAGAACGTCAACCAAACAAGTCTAGACCTCACTAATAACTGTACACTTCAAGTAGTGGTTAATTGGGATACAGAAAAAACTAACCACGACAACACCAACTCTAATTAAAAGGACTCGAACTCGGGATATGAAACGGATTAGGTGGGGATAGGAAAGTTTAGAGAGTGGTGAGTGATCGTGATGTGGCTATCGACTCGACTTCGTCTGCTTCTAGATCCGCACTTTACAAGCTCTAGCTAGGATCAAGGGCTACATTTGAGAACTCTCTTTTTTCTTTCTTTTTTTTTTTTTTTTTCCTACTGCATACTTGTGCTCGAACCAACACTTCGCTTAGGTGTTGAACCTGCCTAGCTCACAGCTTTTGCCTTTGCTAGTGCTCAACCCGATACTTCACTTAGGTGCCGAGCTTGCCTAACTTTTCTTTTCTTTTCTTTTCTTTTGAACATTTTCTTTTGACATTGGTCACTCGATCCTAAGCCCCTTACAATTTCCACACAAGATTTTGAATTGGATTCCGTCTAATCTCAAGCCACAATCACGAGGGATCAAAAAGGTGAAGAAAAACATGGAAAAGGGGTGAAAATTCTTATTGCCTTCATCATCTTAGACCGGTGTTATCGAGTGGTACAAAAACACGTATCAAACCAATCAACCAACATACAAGAGTGATAAAATCTCTGTTCTGGCATAGACTCATTTGATATTAGTGCTAACATGCTGGTTATAGGTTCTAAGCAGAACAGTCTAAAAGTCATTATGAAAGCTTGAAGTCAATTAAACACCAAAAGTCAAGAACCGAAAGATTCTACAATAGAGGAATTTGGAAACAATCAAGATCACGAAAATCAAGCATAGCCTTAGACTTCTACCAACAAATAATCACACCAAACCTCAAACTCCCCTACGACTAACATGAGCATTGTCCTCAATGATCAAGAGAGAGAGGGTAAGGTGGAACGAAGTTACCGCGTTGGTAGAGAGGAGCATAGGACGTAATAGTGGTGAAAGAGATCCATGATGATCCTTGGTGAAGAGTGATCCCAAATGCTTGCTAAACCTTATTCAAAAAGCTAAAACAACACAAAAACCTCAAATAACAATTAAAAGCGAAAAATTAAAGATAACATGGGGTGCCTCCCAAGAAGCGCTTGGTTACCGTCTTAAGCTCGACGATACCTGTGTTATGGTGTCCAACTTAGTACCTCCTTGATGTCAAGTAGCTTCTTCCACGATGAAAGTTGAGCTCCAAGAAACATCTTGGGAGAATGGTAGACTAGCCAATGCACAATGATGCTTGTATAGCACTTGATACCTTGGGGTGGCTTGGTACCTTTGAGTTTCGAAGCTTGAGGAAGAAAGTTTGGTAGGGGGCCACCATTGAGCTCCATCGTCTCCAAGTTGGTGATACCACTCGAAGAGTCTTCCGGTTCAAACATGGGCGACTCCTCTTCCATTATCACCTTAGGGGAGGTTATGAAGCTTGTGTCCGTCTCTTGACACAAGTACTTCATGATCAAGCAAGAAGATTGAAGAGTACTCACAATCTTTGGTGGGACCACAATAGAGTGGTGTTGTTCACTTTCGTGCTCCACTCTCGGTGTCACCTTTTCTTGAAGCGTCTCCAAATCATCTCTCACCTCCTCTAAAGGTGATCAAGGAAGACAAGTTTATGCGCCAAAGTAGGGAAGATGTCTGGCGACTAACCCTAGCTTGCAAAAACCTAATCTAGGCGATCAGCCAGAAAAGAAACATAAACAATCAAGAACAAAACAACCATGCAAAGAGAAACTAATTGAACTTCGAATCTAATTACCACCGATCCGTGACCGCTTTAAAGCCCTGGGTCACTTAGGGTTCATCTAATCTAAGCTCTACAAGTTTAGCTACTCATGTTCACAACAAAAGAATCGAAGGCAGAAACAAAGTTCATCATCAAAAGATAGAACAGACAGAAACTGTAAAACCTAATTAAGACGACTCTGGCAAAGCTTCGCTCTCCGGTAATCTTCAATCCTAGCTCCGAGTCTCCGAGGTGAAGGGATGGCGTCACTATCTCTTCCTGGCTCTTCGAACTCTAAAACTCTGCGCTAGAACTCCTTAGAATTCTGAAATTATGATGTATTATGAGATATATTTTCTTTTGGGCCGCCAGTTAAGTATTTATACTTAACCCTAATACCGCCGGATTTTGCCTGAAGTTTTCGTCGAAAACCTATGAAGTTTTCGCCTAAAATTCCTTTGTAAATGGATCGATTGCTCGGTTGCTTCTCTTGTGATTTTTGGACCTTAGGGTTCTCGGCGAAAACTTGGAGTTTTGCCAAAAACTTCAGTTGTTGAACTCAGCCGATTTCTTCATGAGTTTTTGCCGAAAACTCCAAGGGATTTTCGCCGAAAACTGTAGTGTAAACTGGAGCAGGATTTGGTTCGACTTGATTGACTTCCCGGATCGATTCTGGTGCAATTCCTCGAGGTTCCAACACCTTAGACACGTCCTTGGCTACTTTATTTGATGGCAAAAACCTGTGCTAACATAAAAACACTAGAAAACCATCAAATAGACCCGAAACGGGCCAAAGTAACACAAATGGCACGAGATAGAGTAGTTGAGTGAATATTCGCTATTCTACTCTAAAAGCCATGTCTTAAGCAAGGAAATGTCGCTTAAATGAGGCTGATAATCACGTCAAATCGAATATCATCAAAATACCCCACACTTAAGCTTTTGCTTGTCCTCAAGCAAACTGAATAGAAACGCTCACGTTCACAAATGATAAGATTTATTAAATTGAAGTTCAATCAGACACAATGAATTATTAAACAGATAATTCCTAGAACAAGAAACCTAACATGCATACTGATCAGCCAAACAACCTGGTCTTACTAAAAACTGCACACGACGAGTAACAGCAACTAATTATGCACGAATTTGACCTGATCGACCAGACTCCTCACACAGGAAATATTTAGTAAACGGAAAATCTCACTCTTTGTGTTTAAGGACGTGTTTCTGCTCTCAATCATTTTCTGTTACTGAATTCTGTCATAAGTTTGCAATTGGACCACATCTCCACCACTGTGACAACACGAGTAACTAGTCAAGAAGGACTTCCTTGCTAAGACTGTAACGAATTCTACACTACAAGGGTTTATGATGAGATGGATGATGGGAATGTATGATGATGGCATTGGTGCGGTGTAGCTTTTGTCTAACTTCCCTCGAATCTAGCTTATGGCTTCCTACCGTCTAACCAGACATGGGTGGAATAGTTAACGCTCGTCCTATGATACCCTCAAGCAACCTAGCACTTTATTTTCTTTATACTTTTTCTTTTGACTTCGTTCTTCCATTTGTAGGGAGAAGAACGTTTATTGACTAAAAACTTGAAACTTTTCTGATTTTTCTGCTTTTTCTTATTTTTTGACATTTCTTTTGTTTTTCTTCTTCTCTTGTTTTTTTTCTTTTTGCCGATTCTTTCTTTTAGTTGCTAGAGGGGTTCACTCGTTTGGACATAATAACTAAGACCACCTGTTTAATGTCTATAGGTAGGTTACCACAAACTGACTTCCGGTAGGTTAATCTAGAACTACAACCACAGGGGATCAACGGGGAATGAAAGAATAACAAATGGCTGTAATGTATATCGAATCGAAAGAACAGGCCAAGCTCAAGGGTTTAAACCTAATGGATTTATCGTTAGGTAGGCTATCTGGCTTAGTAGCTGAATCTAGGTGCCCCTATCATTCTAGAACTCGTGTCATCGTGTGGTCTCGAGTAGGTCTCATGAAAATTCTAACTCATTCAAGCAAACAGAAAATCACTCAAAAAGAATTGAAATTGCAAGTTACGTGCAATGGATCAAAAGCTCACAGTTGGTTTGCTAGTCGGATTCGGTCATTTTCATGCAACAAGGCTACAAACTACAAGTGTGATTTTTAAAAATCTGTTCTGACCAGGCAATTTAGCATCAAAGTATACACGTTGGTTTTTCAGGTTCTAGGTTAAGCAGTCTAAGCATCATTATGACAGATTGAACAATAACTTAACATCAAAAATCAAGAACCGAGCAATTCTAATGCTAGAGAAACTGGAAAGGCACCGAGAAACACACAACACACAATTAAGGGCAATCAAGTTCATGCAAGGTTCTCTAGCATCCTACCCCACACTTAAATCGTTATGTGTCCTCACAGGACTAAACTAGAGCAGAGATATACGAAGAACCTGGAATGAGATGGTCATTGTAGGGGATGAGCACGGATAGCCCGGAGCGGAGCAGAGTAGCTACTCGAGTTCCTACAAAACAAAAACAACAAAAAGATCAAAAGGATACCGGGACAAGTGTCCCGGATCCACACAGAATAAAAGTCAAAACGAAGAAGGTTAGGGGAATTTTGAAAAAATTTTTTGACTCTCTTTTTTTAAAAAAATTCACGGCACGACACTCCTAGAGCAATCTAGATCGTCTAAGCTCAATCAGTTCAGAAAAATCACACCGAAACGAGGTAGACTGGAATTAAACTCGTCAAAATTCAACAATCAACATGTCAAAAGATTCGAAATTGAAAACCCAACAACTAACCTTTAAGACAAGACTCAAGAAAATGGACGGAAAGCGACGAAGTTGGCCAAAAACCTGAAAAGCTTGTTTCGGGGATAACCGGAGCTACAGAGCTCTGATTTGGACGATCAAGTATGCGTTAGAATCGGACCAAAAAAAGTAAACTGATTTTCAAAACAGACACAAGTTTTCGGCGAAAACTATGGAAGTTTTCGCCAAAAACTTCTTCGAAAATAGGCAAAAATAAAACAGAAGTTCACTCTTTGCAAATCACCCAATGTTTTCGGCGAGAAATTTTAATTCTCGCCGAAAACCTATTTTAAAACCTTTTTTTCTTTTTTGAAACCCAACCAAAAACAAATCAAAACGAAAGGAAATTAAACTGACACTTTGGCTCCCCCGAACCTGATTCGAACGATGAAAAAGACTGACTCAAAAATTCAAAAACGGACTCCAGCCATGGGTTGCCTCCCACGAAGCGCTCTTGCTTAACGTCCTTGAGCCGGACGGTACCTGTTAGGGGCCCCAACTTAGGAGTTCCTTGAAGTCAATCGTCTTCTTCAAGGCCAGCGGTTGAGTGCCATGTAGCACTCCAGAAGGGTGATGCAGCCTGTAGTGCTCTAGTAGATCGTGGTTCTATTTGGATGACCAGTTCTTCTCGAATTCTCCAACCGGAGGAGGAAAGAGGTAGTACGGCGTGGCATGGTCAATGAGCTCCATCTTCTCTACCTGATGATCATCCAGAGGTCTCTCAGGATCGAGTATGTAAACTTCTAAATCCATGACCTTGTTGCTTTCCACGTGCTCGTCTCTGGCTTGATCTATAGGTTGGCTCGGCGGAAGCTCAATTGAGGATATCTCCTTGATTTCTTCGTGCTCCTCTTCAGCTTAAACTTCAACATAGGTGAATTCCATGCTTACAAGATAGACGAGCTTAACGCCTTCATCAGCCACCACCGCCAACAATTCTTCATCGGATTCCTCTATCTCATAATAGTCATGGACGGGCTCATCTTCTTCTTCGAACATCTCTTGAGCGTGTTCTTCCATTAATTGATTTGGTTGCTCGAGCTTGATGTCCATTGTGAGATGAGCTTGTAATATTGTAGAGATATTATCCAAGGCGGATAGGGTTCTCGATGAGCATTGTTGATGTTCATGAGCTTGTAGAATGATATCTTCGTTATCTCTAGCACCACTTTGATGTGCTTGTTGGTGTATCTCTTGGTAACCTTGTAGCATTGCAGAGATATTATCAAAGAGGGAGTCAAATCTCGCCGTTTGTTGTTGTTGTTGATGTAGCATCTCTTCGTAATCCTCAATATTCGGTGCTCCATTGACGCGCCACTCTTGGTACTGGTCATCCCACCTGTAATCCTGCATAATCAAAACTAAGAAGCACTACCCAGGTAAATCATGGAAATATGGAGGAAAATTAAATGGTAAGGCGGAAAGGTAGAAGAATAATTTGCCAACTCTTCTTTCAAACAATTAGAAGAGTCCCCGGCAACGGCGCAAATTTGATGAACGTTGTAATGCGTGCAGTCAAATAACTAATCTACCAAGGTAGACTAGATCGTATTCTACTCAAGGTCTCTTCTTCTTGTCTACTCAAATATGTTGGCAAATTACTCAGGTTTAAACACGTTATGCGTGGTGTGAGTTCCACGACTTCTAATCTAATAAAGCAGGAAAATAAAAGACAGAAAGATTAAAAGGTTGACTAACTAGAAGATAGACGAGCTTAGATTTCGAATCCCCCTTAGATCACCAAGGCAACGGCAATCACAAGACCAGCAGTTTTCAATTCTAATTCAATCGGTTTCTATACACCACCAAAACTCCTGACCCTTAGGTTTAAGACAGGCGAACGTTCGCTCTATCCGTTCTAACTACCAAGATTAATTAGTCGCCCGGGTACGGTCTCCTCTCACAACGGCTTAACTAACTGTGGTGCAATTACTAACGATTTATGAGTTACTCTTGAAGCGGATTAACCCTAACTGGTTCCTACGAAAGGCACACTCCAATGAATAGGTTAAATGGTTGAATTGATGTTTTAAAGAGAGGCGAGCGTTCGCTTCTATCCTCAACTTAAAAAGAATCTAAACTACGTGATCAAGGAAGACAGGTTTAAGCACCAAAGCAGGGAACTGTCTAGCGAAAACATCTGGTGACTAACCCTAACTTGCAAAAACCTAATCTAGGCGATCAACTAGAGAAGAAACATAAACAATGAAGAACAAAACAACCATGCAAAGAGAAACTGACTGAACTTCGAATCTAATTACCGCCAATCCGTGACCGCTTTAAAGCCCTGGGTCACTTAGGGTTCATCTAATCTAAGCTCTACAAGTTCAGCTACTCATAATGATAACAGAAGAATCAAAGGCAATAAAGGAAATCATCATACAGAGGAAGGACAGATAAGAACTTAAAAACCTAATTCTGACGACTCCGGTGAAGCTTCGATCTCCTGGATCTTCAACTTTAAGCTTCGAGCTCTCCGAGGTGGAAGGATGGCGTCATGAACCTCTCCACAGATCTTCGAACTCTCTAAACTCTATCTATCGACCCTAGAGTCAGCTGACTTTCAAAAGTCTGATTTGTGAATAGTTGTTGGAATCATCCCCTCTGGCTGGCTGCCGACTGTTTCTTTAAATAGGTAAGATTAGGGTTTTCCAATTCTGCCGCGGAAAAGGAAGGACTTTTTGTGAAAACTTACGGAGTTTTCGCTGAAAACTTCAGTTAAAATCCTCTGTTTCCTTCGTTGATTTCTTCATAACTTTTCGACGAAAACTTTATAGTATTTTTGCCGAAAACTTCAGTATAATTCAACTCACTTCGCCTGTGGGTTTCTGAAGGTGTTTTCGCCAAAAACTTTATAGTGTTTTCGGCAAAAATATTGTGCTGGGCAGTTGGATCTTTGGTTTTGACTCCGGTTTGATTTCTGGTTCGATTCTGGTTCACTCCTTGAGGTCTTGAACACGTCCGTTGCTACATAAATGATGGCAAAAACCTGTGCTATCACAAAAACACTAGAAAACCATCAAATAGACCCAAAAAGGGCCAAAGTAACCAAATTGGTAGGAAATAGGGCAGTTGAGTGAATATTGGCTATTTTACCCCTAAAACCATGTTTCAAGCAAGGAAATGTCGCTTAAATGACGTTGATAATCACGTCAAATCGAGTGTCATCGGGTTCCTACGAAAGGCACAATCCAATGATTAGGTTAATTGTTTGATTTGATGTTTTAAAGTAAGGCGAGCGTTCGCTTCCATCCTTAGCTTAACAAGAATCTAATCTAGGTGATCAATCCAGACTAGAAACATGAACAATAAAGAACAAATCAAACATGAAAGAGAAACTGATTGAACTTTGAATCTAATCACCGCCGATCTGTGACCGCTTTAAAGCCCTGGGTCACTTAGGGTTCATCTAGTCTAAGCTCTACGAGTTTAGCTACTCATGTTTTTCACAAAAGAATCAAAGACAAAGATAGAGTTCATCTTGAATAGAGGAAGAACAGAAAAGGATCTGAAAAACCTAATTAAGATGTCTCCGGCAGAACTTCGATCTTCTGGTAAACTGCAATCCTAGCTCTGAGTCTTCGAGATGGAAGCGATGGCGTCACGATCTCTTCCTAGCTCTTCGAACTCTAACTCTACTTCAGAACTTTTCAGAATCCTTGAAGTATTTGGTATTAGTTGTAATTATGATGTATATCTAATTTAGGGCCGACCGTTAAGTATTTATACTTAACCCTAATACCGCCGAATTTTGCCTGGAATTTTCGCCAAAAATGTGCTTGAGTTTTCGCCGAAAATTCCTTTGTAAAATGACTGATCGCCGGCTGAATTCTCCTGTGACTTTCAGACGCCGGGGTTCTCGGCGAAAACTTGGAGTTTTCGCCAAAAACTTCTTCTTGTCAGCACTGCCGATTCGTTCATGAGTTTTCGCCGAAAACCTAGGGGGATTTCACCGAAAACTTTAGTGTAAAACGGGGCAGGGTTTGGTTCGACTCGATTGACTCCTAGGATCGATTCCGGTGCAATTACTCGAGGTTCCAATGCCTTAGACACGTCCCTGGCTACTTATTTGATGGCAAAAACCTGTGCTAACATAGAAACACTAGAAAACCATGAAATAGACCTGAAACGGGACAAAGTAACACAAATGGCACGAGATAGAGCAATTGATTGAATATTCGTTATTCTACCCTAAAAACCATGTCTTAAGCAAGGAAATGTCTCTTAAATGAGGCTGATAATCACATCAAATCGAGTGTCATCAAAATACCCCACACTTAAGCTTTTGCTTGTCCTCAAGCAAACTGAATAGAAATGCTCATGTTCACAAATGAAAAGATTTATCAAAATGGAGTTCAATCAAACACAATGAATTATTAGACAGATAATTCCTAGAACAAGAAACCTAACATGCATACTGATCAGCCAAACAACCTGGTCTCACTAATAAACTGCACACGACGAGTAATCGCAACCAATTATGCACGAATTTGACCTGACCTGACCGACCAGACTCCTCACACAGGAAATATTTAGTAAATGGGGAACTCTCATCTCTGTGTTTAAGGGCGTGTTTCTACTCTCAATCATTTTCTGTTACTGAATTCTGTCATAAGTTTGCAATTCGACCACATCTCCGCCACTGTGACAACACGAGTAACTAGTCAAGAAGGACTTCCCTGCTAGGACTGTAACGAATTCTACACTACAAGGGTTTATGATGAGATGGATGATGGGAATGTATGATGATGGCTTTGGTGTGGTGTAGCTTTCGACTAACTTCCCTCGAATCTAGCCTATGGCTTCCTACCGTCTAACTAGACACAGGTGGAATAGTGAACGCTCGTCCTATGATACCCTCAAGCAACCTAGCACTTTATTTTCTTTTATACACATTTTTTTCTTTTCTGACTTTTCTTTTGACTTCGTTCTTCAATTTGTGGAGAGAAGAACGTTTATTGAACTAAAAACTTGAAACTTTTCTAATTTTTCTGATTTTTCTACATTTCTTTTTGTTTTTCTCTTCTTTCTATTTTTTTCTTTGTGCCGATTTTCTTTTAGTTGCTAGAGGGGTTTACACGTCTGGACATAATAGCTAAGACCACCTGTTAAATGGCTATAGGCAGGTTACCACAAACCGACTTCCGGTAGGCCAATCTAGAACTACAACCACATGGGATCAATGGGGAATGAAAGAATGGGAAATGGCTGTAATGTATTATCGAACCGAAAGAACAGGCCAAGCTCAAGGGTTTAAACCTAATGGATTTATCGTTTGGTAGGCTATCTGGCTTAGTAGCTGAATCTAGGTGCCCCTATCATTCTAGAACTCGTGTCATCGTGTGGTCTCGAGTAGGTCTCATGCAAATTCTAACTCATTCAAGCAAACAGAAAATCACTTAAAAAGGATTGAAATTGCAAGTTACGTGCAATGGATCAAAAGCTCACAGTTGGTTTGCTAGTCGGAATTCGGTCATTTCCATGCAATCAAGGCTACAAACTACAAGTGTGATTTTAAAAATTCTGTTCTGACGAGGCAATTTATCATTGATAAAAGCGGGTTTACCAAGGTCGTATTCCACGGGGTCCTCTCATAGACCAATACTCACACTTCTCATAGACGGTCTAAACATTTGAAATTGGAGTTTTGATTTGAAATAGAAATTAAAAACTAAGGCAAAGAAATGCAATACTAACAAAGACTAAGCAAGATAGAAAGGTGGCTCAAATCAAAGACAAAGGGGGTTCTCTTGGTGGGTAGTGTCATCATGCTCAAGAGGACTAATTGAACAAACAAGCCATTCAAGATCGAGTTTGCATTTGGATGACCATGCATTTCACTTTTGTAGACTCGATGCACTCTCGTAGCACCTAATCCCTATCCCAATACCACTCAACTTAGGCTCTCGCTCTCAAGCTAAGTGAAAAAAGGATGCATTCTAAGTGTTTGATGAAATGCCAAGACACAAGACCCTCTCTTAAGACTCTATGACCACAAGGCTAGGCACAACACTCTCATATCAATGCCCTAACACTAAGAGATTCACCAAAAAGCCTTTTCAAACTCAATTGAATGAAAATCCACATGCACACCAAGTGTTCGATAAAATGCCCAAGAGAGAAATCAAGTGAAAATGGTTGAAATAAGATGATCTAATCTCTTAGAACACACTCACTTCAATCCCTAGACCTACAATCTATGCAATCCAAGCACTCTCATGCATCAAATCACAATGAATGGACCAAATCAAGCAAACATGGCATAAAATGGCATTAAGAACAAGTCTAGGAATCATCCTCATACAACCAAGATCAATCATGGCAAGTTCTATACAATCATCCCTCTATCATAGCACAACTAATCTACCCATCCAAGATGAACCCTAGAAACTCAGCCACACATGGCCAAGGGAGTAAAGAGAAAAGAAGGAAGAATGGTCACCAAGAACACCATGGATGAATCCTTGAGATGATCTTCACTTCTCCACTTGTAAGCACTTCTCCCAAGGTTTGTTGGCTTCAATCCTAGCTCCAATGGCTTCAAATTGCTCCAAAAACGTGTTCTAGGGTTTGAGGGTTCGTGGATATGTGTTTGGGGTTCAAGAGATATCATAGAATTTCTCAAAATGGCCAAAAACAAGAGTATTTATAGTGCAGGGGACAGTGCACGGCGTGCACCCCTGCACGGCGTGCACATCTGCACGGCGTGCACCCCTGCACTCTGCAGAAAACCACGATCTTGCAAGGCTCATATCTCCCTCGTCCGGACTCCAAATGACCTCCCGTTTGCTCCTATGCGCTCCTTGTCATCCGTACTTTGATGCCATAACCTGAAAAATGCACAGAGGCAACTCCAATAGCCCACGAATTTGGCTCCAAAGTGGCAACCGGACAACAAAATGACACTTTGCACAAAAATTCAATAAAAGCATATAAGTCATGTCATTTCACGAATAAACACGGGCATTTCATAGGTCATTCATAAGCTTAAAATGCACTAATTAGAGTCACATCAAATTCCCCTACGACTAAGCTTTGCTTGTCTTCAAGCAAATGAATTAGAAAACATCCAAGTTCACAAATGACAAGTTCGGTCCATTGAGATTCAAGCAATCACAATTTAGCTTAAACTGTTCCACGAACAAACTAAACCTACACATGCAAGAACATCAACCAAACAAGTCTAAACCTCACTAATTTCTGCACACTTCAAGTAGTGGTTGATTGGGACACAGCAAAACCGACCACGACAACACCAACTCTAATCAAAAGGACTTGAAATCGAAACATGGATCGTGAGTGGCGAGTGATTATGATGTGGCTATCGACTCGACTTCATCCGCTTCTAGATCCGCACTTTACAAACTCTGGCTAGGATCAAGGGCTACATTTGAGAACTCTTTTTCTTTCTTCTCTTTTTTTTTCTTACTGCATACTAGTGCTCGATTCAACACTTCACTTAGGTGTTGAACCTGCCTAGCTCACAGCCTTTGCCCTTTTGCTTAGTGCTCAACCCGACACTTCACTTAGGTGCCGAGCTTGCCTAGCTTTTTTTTGAGCATTTTTTTTTTTTACAATTTAGCCACTTGATCCTTAGCCCTTTACAACTTCCACACAAGATTTTGAATTGGATTCCGTCTAATCTCAAGCCACAATCACGAAGGATCAAAAAGGGTAAAGAGAGACATGGAAAAGGGTGAAAATTCTGATTGCCTTCATCATCTTAGACCAGTGTTATCGAGCGGTACAAAAACACGTATCAAACCAGTCAACCAACATACAAGAGTGATAAAATCTCAGTTCTGGCCCAGACTCATTTAATATTAGTGCTAACATGCTGGTTATAGGTTCTAAGTGGAACAATCTAAACATCATTGTGAAGGCTTGAATTCAATTAAACACCAAAAGTCAAGAACCGAATGATTCTACGATAGAGGAATTCGAAATTCAATTAAGATCATGCAACACATCAAAACATAGCTTTAGACTTCTACCGACAAATAATCACACCAAACCTCAAACTCCCCTACGACTAACATGAGCATTGTCCTCAATGATCAAGAGAGAGAGAGGATAAGGTGGAACGAATATACCGCGCGGTGAAGAAGAGAAGCCGGAGATGGAATCCCGGGTCAAGTAACCTGTTCAGGACGAGGACCTGAATCAGGGGTACCTGTAGAAAACAAGGGAGGGCACACCACTCAAACACAACCCATAGTCGACAAGATGAGAGTACAGATGAGATGTGTGATCCAACAACATGACAAGTTCAAAGCCAGAAATGAAAAGAGAAAATCAGAAGTCAAACACAACAAAACATGCAGTCATAAACAGAAATAAAAGAAAGGAAAAATCCAAAGTCCTGAGAAGTGGTGAGTGATCCTGTGGCTCTCAGTGGGGTGGTGGTCGGGGTGCCCAGGCCACTGTGACCATGGATGGTAGCCGTCAAACGGGGGAGGCGGTGGAAAGACTGCCCAAGTGCTGGAGGGGCCGGACTCAGAGTGGAAGCTCTCCTGGTAGTAGTAGGACTGATGCTGCTGCCAGTACTGAGAATGCTGAATCTGAGTAAGCTGGATACCCTGAAACTGCTGAACCTCATGCACCTGAGCAAGCTGCTGTCCATAGAACTGCTGGCTCTCAAAGTCCCTAGCGTTGTACGCCTCGAGGTTCTGAACTCTCCTGTTAAGATCCTGTATCGCTGCACTGTCTCTCCTCTGTCCCTCACGCATATCCTCCACTACGGTCGTGAGGCGACCCATCCCCGAGATAAGCTCATGAAGTGTAGTAGGGTCGATCTCTCCATCCTCCTCATCACTGTCATCATCTGAGATCCGACAAGTCGGAACCAGAAGGTCTGTGATCTGAGCTGTAGGTAGGACAATCCGCAAGAGAACTGGTCAAGGCTCGACAAATGCTGGAGCAGGACCAAAAGCATCAAGGCACTCATACCCACGCACCAACCTGGTCACAAATCCTCCTCCCAGCAGAACACCAGTAGTGTCACTAGCTTGTATCTGAAGGAGGGCTCCTAGCACTAAATCACCTAGATGCAGCTTGATGCCCCTCTCCAAGCAATAAAAGAGAAACAAATCTCTGACTGAGACGACACCTGGAGAGGAGGATGACTTCCTGTGGGTGATGGAGTGCCGGAAGAAGTGATGAAGGAGCTTCAGCATAGGCCGATTCACTTCTGTGACCTTGGATGAGCGAGCTGAATAACCTCTAGCCCTCGGTGCAATTTCCTTGAAGAATGCACTCTTGGCGTCCCCCACAAGAGAAGATATGAGAGCCAACCCAGAGAGCTCGCCACTTTGAACCTCCACCCACTCATAGAACCCAAGGCGGTATCCAAACTCGTCAATGGAGCACACACGCGCCATCCCGCCGAGCCTGAAGCGCACACAAACCTCACTAGTGGTCTCGTGACACTCCACGGTGAGAGTGCTCAAGAACTCCTTTGTAGGCCACTCATACGCCCTCTCGTCAACCTCCAAGAGCGGCCAAATACCGGCTCCATCAGCCAAAGTCTTCAAAGCATCCAACCAACCATCATGGTTCTGCAACCCTTCAAAATCAAATCTACCCTGCCTCGCCACGGGCCATCTCGCCATAACCTGATAACGACTGTAAGCCCGATCTCTGGGGTCGAAGTCGAAGATCCTCTGAACCACTGACTCAGGAGGGTCGACGCCGCGAGGAGCTGGAGGCGGCGAAGGCGACCGTGGTGGAGGAGCAGAAGACTCCCCAGTTTGTCCCTTCCGCTTCTTGGAAGCTGGTGCCTTGGATCGCTTGGGGGCGGAGGATGAAGAAGCTGCTTTACCCTTAGGAGGCATCCTGCAAAAGAAGTGCATACAAAGAATCAACCAAAAAGGCTACACTCCTAAGACAAATCCTATCAAGGCGCCGAATCATAACACATGATCAAAACATTGAGCACAATTCAAAATCATCAAGATCAAGCACAACAACCTATGCTAGCAAAAATCAAATCATTGAATTCCAAACTTAAGCAAAAGGCATGCATCATGGATCAAAAACACGAATCAAGAACATATAAGCCTAAGTCCACACAATGTAAGGAGGAATACATAAAAATTAAACCAATGAGTGGTGATTAACCACACCCCTCCTCACACAAAGAATCGAATTCGGTCCCCGAATTCAGAACCGAAAGGAACAACTAATAGACCATAATGAAATTCAGGGAACAAGAAGACAAGTCATAACATAAGAGCATTAGCATCTATACTGAAACTCAGCACTCAGGAGCACAATCAACACAAATCAATCCAAACCTGAGACACACCGCACCACAATGACTTAAGCAAACGAATAAGCACAAATGAGTTGGACCATCCAAAACCCTATATTGCTCGTTGAGCACTCAACACCACAACACCACAAAACCACTGACCAAAACCAAGCAAGGGATGCAGAACAATCCCATGAATAAGATCAATTAAAGAAGGTCCAACAAGCCAATTACAATCTGCCCTCCATCAAGCTACCAACAATCCTAATCAATTCCACCCCACTGCCCAAAAATCAAGCCAAGTGATGTAAATCAATCAAAAAGCAAATCACACCAACTGCCACACGATGTAGCTCATAAGCAACGCTCACACCAAATAACAGCACCAATCCAACCCCAGCAAAGTAGAACCAACTGGAACTCAACGAAGAACAACCCAATGAACCAACTGCCAACACACAATTCAGCACTGAAACACGAATGAAGCAATGAAGCATTGCACAACCCAAGCTGGTCACCAACCAAGCACCCAGCAAGACCAAACAACCAAAATCGCTAGAAAAGAAGAAGGAAACCTGATGGCCGATGGTTGGGAAAGGGGAAGCTGGAGTTGGCTGGGCGGCTGATCGGAGTGGCGGCGGCTGGCGGACGGAAGAGTGAGAGGGGCGGGGTCGGGGTCGGGGTCGGGCGATTGAAGTCGGCGGCGGGCAGGGCTGGGCAGATGGGAGCTGGCGGCGGCGGCTGGGCGGACGGGATGGGGAGTGGGTCGGGTGGGGCTGGGCAGAGCTGGGCAGCCGGAGCTGGCTGGCGGAATGGGTGGTGGCGACGGCGGCTGGAGCTGGACGGTCGATTGGAGTCGGCGGCGGGATGGGGATCGGCGGGCAGGTTGGCGGCTGGGCAGGAGTTGTTGGCGGCTGGGCAGGAGTTGTTGGCGGCTGGGCAGGAGTGGCGGCGGCTGGCGGACGGGATTGACTAGCGGAGCTTCGGCGGCTGGGGCTGGGCAGATGTTGGTGGCGGCGGCGGCTGTGGGAAAGAGAGAGTGACGGGTGGTCGGCGGTGGCGGTGGCGTCGGCTGGGTTGCGTGGTCGGGTGGGCTGGGCAGGTGGGCGGCCGGAGCTGGCTGGGTTGCGTGGTCGGCGGTGGAATTGAGAGGAGACGGGTGAGAGGGTCGGGGTAGTCGAGGAAAGGGGATAAGGGGGGTTGGGTCGGGTCAGTGGGTCGGTTGGTTCGGGCGGGTGAGTAGGCTGGTTGGTGGGTGGGTTGGGTCGGGTCAGCTGGGTCAAGTGAGTTGGGTGAACCAAAACCAAACCGAACAATGACTCAAACCAGAAAATCAGGAATCAGATGACTCAACCACTGACCAAACCGAAACAATGTAAAGGGAAAATATGCAAGGTGCACGGCGTGCAGGGTGCACGGCGTGCATGGTGCACGGCGTGCATGGGTGCACGGCGTGCACCCTGGAGCTGAAAATATTTTCGGATGCTCCTGGACAGCCCGTGCACCAAACCGTGCACGGTGCACGGCGTGCATCATGCACGGCGTGCAGTGGTGCACGGCGTGCACCTCCTCAGCTCAAAAACAAATTTTCACCTCGACGAAAAATGACCAAAACACCGTCAAATCAACCCAAAACGGACCCCGAACTTCAGAATTTCAACGCCTACGAGACCACAAAGGACACCACAACAACTCAAGGACTTTGAATACCACAAAAACACACAATCATGCAATCAAATCAAGAAGAAAAGACATGAAAAACACTCGGGTTGCCTCCCGAGAAGCACTTGTTTAACGTCTTAAGCTCGACGAGGCAAGGAACACTCAAGGCACGACCAAAGACAAGACCTCAACAGCACCTATAGTATCACTAACAACATAATGCTTAAGTCTATGGCCATTCACCTTAAAAGGTTCGGTTTGGGATGGAGAGATTACCTCGATGGTGCCATGAGGAAAAACATGAGTTACCGTAAAGGGGCCGGACCAACGAGACCTCAATTTCCCGGGAAAGAGCTTGAGCCGAGAGTTGTATAGGAGAACTTGATCACCAACTTTGAAATCCTTGCCCGACTTCAAACGGGAATCATGAATGAGCTTCGTCCTCTCCTTGTAAAGCTTTGCATTCTCATATGCATGATGGCGATACTCCTCGAGCTCATGTACCTGAAACTTACGCTCTTCTCCTGCGAGACTCATATCAAGGTTTAGAAATTTCAATGCCCAATAAGCTCGGTGCTCGAGCTCTACCGGCAAATGGCATGCTTTGCCATAGACCATCCTATAGGGAGTAGTGCCTATAGGGGTCTTGTAGGTCGTGCGGTAGGCCCATAGAGCGTCATCAAGCTTCTTCGACCAATCTTTCCGTGATTGGTCGACCGTCTTCTCTAAGATTCTCTTAAGTTCCCTATTGGTCACCTCGGCTTGGCCACTAGTTTGAGGGTGATACGAGGTGGACATCCGATGAGTGACGCCGAACCGGTGGCATACTCTATCGAATTGCCCTTGAAAATGAGTACCTCGATCACTAATGATAGCACGAGGGGTACCAAAACGAGTGAACAACTTAACAAGAAACTTCCCTACGACTCGGGCATCATTGGTAGGCAAAGCTTGTGCCTCCGCCCATTTAGACACGTAATCTACCGCAACTAATATGTACTTGTTACCATGCGAAGTAGGAAACGGTCCCATGAAATCAATACCCCATATATCAAATATTTCTACCACTAACGAGACATTTTGAGGCATTTCGTTACGGGAAGAGATGTTACCCGAACGTTGACACGCATCGCAAGACTTGACAAAGTCTTGACAATCTCGGAAGATCGAAGGCCAAAAGAATCCGGACTCAAGTACCTTGCGAGCCGTGCGATTTGCTCCATGATGTCCACCCGTAGGACCGGAGTGGCAATGTCGCATGATGTCCTTAGACTCTCCATAAGTGACACATCTTCTAATCATACCATCCGAGCCAACTCGAAATACAAAAGGATCGTCCCAATAGTAATGCTTCAAATCCGCAAAGAACTTCCTTTTGTCTTGAGTGGAGAGGCCCTCCTTCAAGTCTCCACTAGCAAGGTAGTTAGCCAAATCCGCGAACCAAGGTTCCTTGAACTCTAAAGTTGCTATAGTGAATAATAGCTCATCGGGGAAGTTGTCATTGATCTCTTCATTACCATTGTGTACCATTTCCGCCTCTTCCAAGCGAGACAAGTGGTCGGCGGCTACATTCTCGGACCCCTTCTTATCTCGAATCTCAATATCAAACTCTTGCAATAGAAGGACCCATCGGATCAACCTTGGTTTAGCATCGGTCTTAGATAGAAGGTACCTCAAAGCTTGGTGGTCCGTGAAGACAATAGTGTGAGAAAGTACCAAGTAGGACCTAAACTTATCAAAAGCAAACACTATGGCCAAGAGCTCCTTCTCCGTAGTTGTGTAGTTCCTTTGAGCATTATTGAGAGTCTTACTTGCATAGTATATTGGATGGAATCTCTTGTCGATTCGTTGGCCTAGGACCGCTCCAATGGCGTAATCGCTAGCATCACACATCAACTCAAATGACTTTGACCAATCCGGAGCAATGAGTATAGGGGCATTCGTGAGCTTACCCTTGAGGAGTTCAAAAGCTTGGAAGCACTCTTCATCAAAACGAAATTCCAATCCTTCTCAAGAAGCCGAGTCATAGGAGTAGTTATTTTCGAGAAGTCTTTGATGAAGCGCCTATAGAAACCGGCATGCCCCAAGAAGCTTCTCACGGCTTTCACGGATGAGGGTGGAGGAAGTTGAGAGATGGTCTCCAACTTTGCCTTGTCAACCTCGATGCCTTTTTTAGAGATCTTGTGACCAAGAACAATCCCCTCATTGACCATGAAATGACACTTCTCCCAACTTAATGCAAGATTGGTCTCTTCACACCGACGCAAGACCTTCTCAAGGTTCCTCAAGCATAGGTCGAATGAATCCCCAAAAACCGAGAAGTCGTCCATGAACACTTCCATGATATCTTCCACAAAATCATCGAAAATGGCAAGCATACACCGTTGGAAGGTGGCGGGAGCGTTGCACAACCCAAAGGGGATCCGTCGATAAGCAAAAGTACCGAAGGGGCATGTGAATGTGGTCTTCTCGATGTCCTCCGAGGCGATCGGGATTTGGAAGTACCCGGACATACCATCCAAGAAACAATAGTACTCGTGCCGGAGAGACGCTCGAGCATTTGATCCATGAAAGGTAGAGGGAAGTGATCCTTCCTAGTGGCATCATTGAGTCGACGATAATCTATGCAAACACGCCACCCGGTGATCGTCCTTGTCGGGATAAGCTCATCCTTGTCATTAGCTACCACTGTGATCCCTCCTTTCTTGGGAACAACTTGCACGGGGCTAACCCAAGGGCTGTTCGAGATAGGAAAGATAATACCCGCATCCATAAGCTTAATAACTTCTTTCTTCACAACCTCCTTCATGTTAGGATTTAGCCTTCTTTGTGGTTGCACAACCGGCTTGAAATCTTCCTCCATAAGGATCCGATGTGAGCAAAATGTGGGACTTATACCTCGAATATCCGAGATGCTCCACGCAATAGCTCTCATGTACTTCTTGAGGAGCTCCACTAGACGGTCCTTTTGCTCGGGTAGAAGCTCAGAATTGATGATGACCGGTAGCTTAGAATCTGGCATGAGAAAAGCATACTCCAAATGTGCGGGAAGAGGCTTGAGCTCAAGAGTAGGTGGTTCTTCATAGGAGGTCTTTACCCTTTCCACCTTCGGGAGAGCAACAAAAACCGTTTCACCCTCTAACTTGTCTCTCCCTTCATCAAGGTAAGCCACTTGAGCTTTTAACTCCGAGGTGCCTAAATGTCCTGCACATCCGTTCTAAGGCAAACATCCAAAGAATCTCGACACACGAAGTTAGAAATACTACACACACTAGCCGAAGCAATAGTATCACACGAGTACTCTAAATCATCTTGTGCGTGAGCAAACTTCATGCCATCGGCTATGCAAAATGTGACACTCTCTTGTCCTACTCTCAATGTCAATTTTCCGTCATGCACATCAATCAAAGCACGAGAAGTAGCTAGGAATGGTCTACCAAATATCAATGAGACATCAACATCATCGGTATCAATGACCGCAAAATCAACTAGGAACACAAAAGGGCCTACTTTGACTAGCACATCATCAACAATTCCCCTAGGACTCTTGGTCGACTTGTCCGCAAGTTGAATGTACATACGAGTAGGACGAAGATTAGACAACCCTAGCTTCTCAAATATGCAATAAGGCATGACATTGATACTAGCACCTAGATCCGCAAGACCATTAGCAAGAGAAATATTACCAATAGCACAAGGGATAGTAAAGGTACCCGGATCCTTGAGCTTTTTGGGTGGACTTTTGAAGAGAACGGCGGAGCATTCCTCATTAAGGTGGACTAGAGATGTCTCCGGTAGCTTTCTCTTGTTGGTGTAGAGTTCCTTCATGAACTTAGCATATTGGGGCATCATAGTCATTGCTTCGGGAAACGGAAGAGAGAATTGCATTTGACTAATCCGCTCCACAAACTTCTTGAAAACCTTCTCAAGGCCATCCTTCTTCAATCGAGATGGGTATGGAGGCTTAGGCTTGTATGGAGATACAACCGGTGCGGGAGGAGAGACCGGTGGTGTACTCGATGTAGCCTTACTAGGTTCCTTTGCAACCTTAGTGTTCACATTACCCGTAGGAGGTTCGACTTCAACCTCAACTTCATCCGAAGGAGGATCATTAATATCATCATCATCAACCATTAGATTAGGATCTTGTACCTTTGTAGAGTCAATTGGGGTAGAGGTTGTATCTTGCAAGGGTTTTCCACTTCTCAAGGTCACTACCTTGCAATGCTCCGGACCTTTGGGGTTGAGCTCGGTATTGGAAGGTAAAGTGCCTGAGGGTCGCTCCGAGAGTGCCTTAGAAATATGTCCTAATTGGTTCTCCAAATTGGCAATTGAAGCTTGTTGATTCTTGATGAGTTGGATCATTGCCGCATTGGTGTCTTCTTGAGAGATCGAAGAACCACCCTCCTTATTTTGAGGAGGCTTGTTGAACCCGGGTGGTCCTTCACCTCTATGGTTGTACATTCCCGGTGGGGAAGGACCTTGGAAACCTTGACTTGGATGTCCACTTTGATTCCATTGATTTCCCCCTTGGTGCCCTTGACCTTGGGGTCCTCCTTGAGTCCCTTGGCTACCTTGGTTTAGGTTACTTCCTTGAGACCATTGGTTGCCTTGATAACCCCTATAACCTTGATAACCTCCTTGATTTCCTTGGTTGTAGCCCTTGCAATAACCACTACCTTGACTCCCTTGGCCTTGGTAACCTTGGTTAGACTTGTTGTACCAAGGTCGGTTATAGTTACCTTGATAGTTACCTTGGGGGCTGAAATTACCATGGAAACCTTGACCTTGTGCGAAGCTTACCTCCTCAAGGTCGCCTTGGTCAAGTTCAGGAGTGGCGGAAGGACAAGCACTAACATCGTGGCCTTGGCCCCCACAACCCTCACAACAAAATACCGAAGCAACCGGTGGATTACCCACATGAGATGATTGAACCTTGGAGGGATGCTTAGGCATGCTTAGGTTGCTTACTTGTGAAGCCATGGCGTCGATCTTAGACATAAGGAGAGCGATCATTGGATCATCTTCATCTCGATGTCCCGGTAACTTATGCTTCTTCCCATAGGTGGATGACTCCTTTGGTGCATCAACACTTACGGACCGAGAGTCATAGTGCGTGTCACTTCCATACTTAGACTTAGGAGGTTGTTGTCGAGACCAACTCCTTGTCTTGTTGGCCATCTCCGCGAAGAGTTCTAGAGCATCTTCGGGAGTGAGCATCCTTAAGTCACCTCCGCGGCTTGGTTGATCATCCTTGTATTCTCAAAATCAAGGGACCTAGCAAAGATGTCCGCCAAGCTCCATTCGGCAAAGTTGTGATGAGGACAAGACCGAAGAATGGCTTGGAACCTATTCCAAGTCTCATGGAAGAGCTCTCCCTTGTGTTGTATGAAGTGGTTGATGCGGTCTCGGATTGCATCCGTCATATAGGGAGGAAAGAATTCTTCAAGGAAAGCTTCGGCTAGGCCCTCCCATGTAGTGAATGTTCTACTAGGTTGGTTCTCCAACCAAGACTTGGCTCGACCTTTGAGTGAGAAGGGGAAGAGTCGGAGTCGTATGCAATCCGGGTGAACTTGATCATTCTTAACCGTGTCACAAATCTCCAAGAAGTCCTTGAGATGCCTAGATGGACATTCACCATCAATGCCATTGAACACCACTCCATTTTGAACCATTTGGATCATATTAGGCTTGAGCTCAAAGTTCCTAGCATTGACGGGTCTTCGAACAATGCTAGAGGCTGCCCCTTCAAGAGTAGGACGAGCATAATCCGCCAAGGTACGTCTTGCACCCCTTTGTGAGTGATCATCATCATTAGTGTGGTGTGAATGTAACGATTGGTCATCGTCATCCCCGTGTTGAGACATAGTGTGGTGTGAGATGCGATCAACTTCTTCTTCTTCAACTATAGGAGGTGGGGAAGTGGTAGGTGACTCGAGCACTTGTTCTAGTCCTTGGATTTGTGCTTGAAGACGAGCTGAACGCCTCATGCACTAACCCAAAATTTCCTGCAAACAAGCACAACAAACACACCCGAGTAATACAACGATGCGGGATAATAAAGTAAACAAAGAGCAACAAGGAAGCAAAAAGTAAAGCGGAAGGAAGTGAATAGATCGGTCCACTACTAAGTGCTTTCAAAGGAATGAGAGAATTCCCCGGCAACGGCGCCAAAAACTTGATAAAAGCGGGTTTACCAAGGTCGTATTCCACGGGGTCCTCTCATAGACCAATACTCACACTTCTCATAGACGGTCTAAACATTTGAAATTGGAGTTTTGGTTTGAAATAGAAATTAAAAACTAAGGCAAAGAAATGCAATACTAACAAAGACTAAGCAAGATAGAAAGGTGGCTCAAATCAAATACAAAGGGGGTTCTCTTGGTGGGTAGTGTCATCATGCTCAAGAGGACTAATTGAACAAACAAGCAATTCAAGATCGAGTTTGCATTTGGATGACCATGCATTTCACTTTTGTAGACTCGATGCACTCTCGTAGCACCTAATCCCTATCCCAATACCACTCAACTTAGGCTCTCGCTCTCAAGCTAAGTGAAAAAAGGATGCATTCTAAGTGTTTGATGAAATGCCAAGACACAAGACCCTCTCTTAAGATTCTATGACCACAAGGCTAGGCACAACACTCTCATATCAATGCCCTAACACTAAGAGATTCGCCAAAAAGCCTTTTCAAACTCAATTGAATGAAAATCCACATGCACACCAAGTGTTCGATAAAATGCCCAAGAGAGAAATCAAGTGAAAATGGTTGAAATAAGATGATCTAATCTCTTAGAACACACTCACTTCAATCCCTAGACCTACAATCTAAGCAATCCAAGCACTCTCATGCATCAAATCACAATGAATGGACCAAATCAAGCAAACATGGCATAAAATGGCATTAAGAACAAGTCTAGGAATCATCCTCATACAACCAAGATCAATCATGGCAAGTTCTATACAATCATCCCTCTATCATAGCACAACTAATCTACCCATCCAAGATGAACCCTAGAAACTCAGCCACACATGGCCAAGGGAGTAAAGAGAAAAGAAGGAAGAATGGTCACCAAGAACACCATGGATGAATCCTTGAGATGATCTTCACTTCTCCACTTGTAAGCACTTCTCCCAAGGTTTGTTGGCTTCAATCCTAGCTCCAATGGCTTCAAATTGCTCCAAAAACGTGTTCTAGGGTTTGAGGGTTCGTGGATATGTGTTTGGGGTTCAAGAGATATCATAGAATTTCTCAAAATGGCCAAAAACAAGAGTATTTATAGTGCAGGGGACAGTGCACGGCGTGGACCCCTGCACGGCGTGCACATCTGCACGGCGTGCACCCCTGCACTCTGCAGAAAACCCGATCTTGCAAGGCTCATATCTCCCTCGTCCGGACTCCAAATGACCTCCCGTTTGCTCCTATGCGCTCCTTGTCATCCGTACTTTGATGCCATAACCTGAAAAATGCACAGAGGCAACTCCAATAGCCCACGAATTTGGCTCCAAAGTGGCAACCGGACAACAAAATGACACTTTGCACAAAAATTCAATAAAAGCATATAAGTCATGTCATTTCACGAATAAACACGGGCATTTCATAGGTCATTCATAAGCTTAAAATGCACTAATTAGAGTCACATCAATCATCAAAGTAAACACGTTGGTTCTCAAGTTCTAGGTTAAGCAGTCTAAGCATCATTATGAAGGATTGAATAGCAACTTAACATCAAAAATCAAGAACTGAGCCTAGGTGCCCCTATCATTCTAGAACTCGTGTCATCGTGTGGTCTCGAGTAGGTCTCATGCAAATTCTAACTCATTCAAGCAAACAGAAAATCACTTAAAAAGGATTGAAATTGCAAGTTACGTGCAATGGATCAAAAGCTCACAGTTGGTTTGCTAGTCGGAATTCGGTCATTTCCATGCAATCAAGGCTACAAACTACAAGTGTGATTTTAAAAATTCTGTTCTGACGAGGCAATTTATCATTGATAAAAGCGGGTTTACCAAGGTCGTATTCCACGGGGTCCTCTCATAGACCAATACTCACACTTCTCATAGACGGTCTAAACATTTGAAATTGGAGTTTTGATTTGAAATAGAAATTAAAAACTAAGGCAAAGAAATGCAATACTAACAAAGACTAAGCAAGATAGAAAGGTGGCTCAAATCAAAGACAAAGGGGGTTCTCTTGGTGGGTAGTGTCATCATGCTCAAGAGGACTAATTGAACAAACAAGCCATTCAAGATCGAGTTTGCATTTGGATGACCATGCATTTCACTTTTGTAGACTCGATGCACTCTCGTAGCACCTAATCCCTATCCCAATACCACTCAACTTAGGCTCTCGCTCTCAAGCTAAGTGAAAAAAGGATGCATTCTAAGTGTTTGATGAAATGCCAAGACACAAGACCCTCTCTTAAGACTCTATGACCACAAGGCTAGGCACAACACTCTCATATCAATGCCCTAACACTAAGAGATTCACCAAAAAGCCTTTTCAAACTCAATTGAATGAAAATCCACATGCACACCAAGTGTTCGATAAAATGCCCAAGAGAGAAATCAAGTGAAAATGGTTGAAATAAGATGATCTAATCTCTTAGAACACACTCACTTCAATCCCTAGACCTACAATCTATGCAATCCAAGCACTCTCATGCATCAAATCACAATGAATGGACCAAATCAAGCAAACATGGCATAAAATGGCATTAAGAACAAGTCTAGGAATCATCCTCATACAACCAAGATCAATCATGGCAAGTTCTATACAATCATCCCTCTATCATAGCACAACTAATCTACCCATCCAAGATGAACCCTAGAAACTCAGCCACACATGGCCAAGGGAGTAAAGAGAAAAGAAGGAAGAATGGTCACCAAGAACACCATGGATGAATCCTTGAGATGATCTTCACTTCTCCACTTGTAAGCACTTCTCCCAAGGTTTGTTGGCTTCAATCCTAGCTCCAATGGCTTCAAATTGCTCCAAAAACGTGTTCTAGGGTTTGAGGGTTCGTGGATATGTGTTTGGGGTTCAAGAGATATCATAGAATTTCTCAAAATGGCCAAAAACAAGAGTATTTATAGTGCAGGGGACAGTGCACGGCGTGCACCCCTGCACGGCGTGCACATCTGCACGGCGTGCACCCCTGCACTCTGCAGAAAACCAGATCTTGCAAGGCTCATATCTCCCTCGTCCGGACTCCAAATGACCTCCCGTTTGCTCCTATGCGCTCCTTGTCATCCGTACTTTGATGCCATAACCTGAAAATGCACAGAGGCAACTCCAATAGCCCACGAATTTGGCTCCAAAGTGGCAACCGGACAACAAAATGACACTTTGCACAAAAATTCAATAAAAGCATATAAGTCATGTCATTTCACGAATAAACACGGGCATTTCATAGGTCATTCATAAGCTTAAAATGCACTAATTAGAGTCACATCAATCATCAAAGTAAACACGTTGGTTCTCAAGTTCTAGGTTAAGCAGTCTAAGCATCATTATGAAGGATTGAATAGCAACTTAACATCAAAAATCAAGAACTGAGCCATTCTAATGCTAGAGAGACTGGACAGGAATCACGAGGCACACAAAAAACACAATCAAGGGCAATCAAGTTCATGCAAGGTTCTCTAGCATCCTACCCCACACTTAAATCAAACTGTGTCCTCACAGGACTAACCCTAGAGTTCAGAGTGAAGTAAAAGAACCTGGACCGAGATGGTTGGTGTAGGGGATGAGCACGCATCCTCGGAGCAGACGGAATCTACCTACTGCCTGTAAAACAAAAACAAATGAAAGATAAAAAGGAAACCGGGACAAGTGTTCCGAATCCACACAGAAAAAGTTGGATCGAGATCCGAAAAGAAGAAATAAAAAGAAAGGACAAGGAAAAGGACACCACCCGATCATGGCTGGTCAGGGGCGTTGGGGGGTTGAAGGTGGAGGGCGTCGCCGACCCGACGTTGCCACACCAGCTGTGCCTCATACCGCTCGTCAGAGCGGTGCATGTGTTGCTGCATAATAATCCATCTCTCCTCCTGAGCGGCGTTGTCAGTGATGCGCCATTCCTGAAGTCACTCATACAGCTCTCCAACATCCACGGGATGCGGTCAGTGCTGCGGGTGAGGCGCCTGATATGGATCTGGAATGGGCGGCGGTGATGGGTGTGCATACCCTGCCTGATGATGTGGTGAGGGTGTATGATCATGGTATCTCGCCTCTGGCTGGGGCAGCTGCTCCTCACCATCATCTTCTTCCTTTGACTCTTCCATATGCTGGAGGGGACGATCTGTTGCTACCTGGGGACTGAGGTCGTACTCGACCGCCAAATCACCTCCGACGGTGTGTACTCTGCGTCGTGGGACGTCCGGGCCATATTAATGGCTGAGACCGAAGGAGATGATGAGTCAGCCGACAAAGTTGCCTTCCAGGAGCGAGCGAGGTGGCCTCGACCTCTGAGTCTTCTGGCGGAGTAAGCGTGCAAGCACCCATCCGGGATGAACAAGATAACTCTCCCGGATGGCGCGATGAAGAAGAAGCTCCTCTCGGCTGATATGGTGGCGGTCCTTCTCTGGAGCAAACAAAAGAACGACACCAAACCATGTGAATGAATTTATAGAGAGGGTGAGAGAGGGACTTAACTGAATTATGCTTCGTGGTACGATCGCCGGGCACTCCAGTCATGTGGCTCCAGAACGCATCATACTCCTCTCTGTCGCAATCATTATTTTCCCAGCCAAGGTGATGACCCTCGTAGCGCTCGCGGGGGATCCGGGGATGAGCTGCAAACTCATCATAGGTGAGTGTCCTGTGCACCCCGCCCAGATAGAAGGTGACAACCTTCTTGTGCTGCCTCCTCTTGTGCTCGTCCAGATCGAACGTCGCCCAAAACTCCTGGAGAGCAACGTTTGGGAAGTCAGCGGCTAGCGTGGTCAGCTCCAGCAGTCCTGCAGGTACCAATGCATCGAGCACGTTCCGGTGCCAGTCCTCATCGTGCTCGAAGAGTGAGTCCATGGATAATGGACGAACGTCAGCTCTGGGAACATGCTCGAGCCGCTGGTAGCGCTCGAAGTAGTACTGGGGTAGGCGAGCAACAGTGGCGTGGTACCCAACACGGTCAGGGAAAGCTGGTGGAGGACCGTGGACAGCTGGAGTGACGGGAGCGGCGACTCAAGAGCTAGAGGCGGTATCAAGTCTCTGCTTGGTCCTGCGCTCATGAGTTACATTCCTAAGCAAGAAAATAAACAAGATTAGTCAAACTAAAACCCTACCCCACACTTAGTAGAAAAACTCAATTTCACAAAGAAATGAGGAAAACCGAGTGGGGGTAAGCAAAGCAGATTAACCGGTAATCACAAACAATTACAACACATACATAGGAACAGCCAGAATGGAATCATCACAATCAGAGTTCGGAAGTCAAGCCGACATTCAAAAAGTCAACATAATAGCACATTGAACCCTAATCATGGCAACACTAGCACAAAGCGGGAAATGACGGCATAATCAATAACTCAGATGGCAAGCACAGTAATACGAACGTGGATTAACACTTATGGCAGCCAAACAAGCATAGATAATTCATGGTCAAACCGACATTTCTCAAAAGTCAACATCGCAAAGAATAGGTCCTTAAGCATAGCAACACATGATCAAACGGCATTAAAATTCAGCACAATTCTCCCTAAGCATGCTAGATCAGTCCAAAGAATTCAGCAAACCTAGTTCACACGAAATCAGTCGGCACACAAATCGAGGTAAACCGAAAAGTCAACCGAAAGTCAACCCCTATGAAATTCAGCATTCAACATGTCAAAAGATTAGGAATGAAAAGTTCTACAACTTACCTTGAAGCCATGGGAGCTGAAAATGAACGGAGAAAGAGGAATCGGAGAAAAACTAAAAAAAACTAGGGTTTGGCTGAACGGGAGCTCTAGAGCTCCGATTCGGACGATCTACGTCTCAAAATGACCGGAAGAGAGAGGGGAAGTGTGCGGCGGCAGTCGGCGATGGCGGTGGCGGCTAGTTTGGTCGGCGGCGGTGAAAGATTGGCGGTGGCGATGGGTTTTCGAAATTAGGGGAGTTTTTTGCTTTAAAATTTTCGAATGGACGAAAATGGAAAGTGAGGGGAGAGAGAGAGAAATCAGGAAAAATAAGGGAGAAAATTGTTTGATTTTCACTCAAGTTTTCGGCGAAAATGTGTGCAATTTTTCGCCGAAAACCCAAGGCAAAATGGTCTGCCGGTTTTCAAATACATTTTCGCCGAAAACTTCATAGAGTTTTCACCGAAAAGTTTATCTAAAATCATCTGGAAAACACAATGGGATTTTCAAAGGAGTTTTCGCCGAAAAAAGGGTAGTTTTCGCCGAAAATTTTGACCTGTACGATTGAAAATATTTTCGCAATCCCGGCAAACTTCAAAAAATCACAATTAAATCCACAAAAATCGGAACAACCTCAAACAACTTGCGATTGAAACGATGACACAAAGACTACACACGAAAAATAAGAAATCATGCAAACTGACACTTTTGGCTCCCCCGAACCGACACTAAAACACTAAGGTTGACACAAATGAAAAACTGACTCCAGCCGTGGGTTGCCTGCCACGAAGCGCTCTTTCATTAACGTCCTTGAGCTGGACGATATTGGACGGTATTAGAAGACATCCAACTCAGGTTCTCCTTAATGCTAGCATCAGAGTTCATGAAGTAGAGCTTCAGGGCATCTCTGTTAAGCATAAATTTCTTCCCGTTAGCATGTAAAGGCTTGGTACGTCCGTCGGGAAGGTGATCAGTGATCTTGAACGGACCAAATAGCTCTGTCGAGGGATCATCCTCTACAAGGAAGATGGTGGAAGGGATGAGAATGATCGGCTTCGTCTTCTCTTTAACTTCCGGCTTTGTATCACCAGGATCGGTGATCATAGGTATTTCCTTACGGGATTGATGACACTCGATTTGACGTGATTATCAGCCTCATTTTGGCGACATTTCCTTGCTTAAGACATGGTTTTTAGGTTAGAATAGCGAATATTCAATCGATTGCCCTATCTCGTGCCATTTGTGTTACCTTGGCCCGTTTCGGGTCTATTTGATGGTTTTCTAGTGTTTTTATGTTAGCACAGGTTTTTGCCATCAAATAAAGTAGCCAAGGACGTGTCTAAGGCGTTGGAACCTCGAGGAATTGCACCGGAACCGATCCAAGGAGCCTATCAAGTCGAAACAATTCCTGCCCCGGTTTACAAAGGAATTTTCGCCGAAAATCCTTCAGTATTTTCGGCGAAAATATCAGTACAAAATGGCGATGCTCATCAACAGAAGTTTTCGGCTAAAATGTTAAGTTTTCGACCGAGAACTATGGGACCGAAATTTACAGAAGAAATCAACCGGCAGACCATCCATTTACAAAGGAATTTTCGCCAAAATTCCTCAATATTTTCGGCGAAAATCCAAGCAAAAATCAGCAGTCGCTCGGTTAGGTTTAAGTACAAAAGCAGCGGCCAACATAAAAGGGAGATCAGAATTTACACAACACACCCGGGATGAAAAAAATCCCAAAAACTGAGAGTTAGAGAGAGCGAGTAGATAAAGTTCGAGGAGCCAAGAACGGATCGTGACGCCATCCATCCACCTCGGAGAACCAGTGCTAGGAGTTGAAGATCCAGCAGATTGAAGCTGCAAGGAGTCGTCAAAATTAGGTTTTACAGTTCTTCTCTGTCTTCCCTACCTGAGATGTATTCTTTGTTGGTCTTCGATTCTTCTGTATTGAATTGAGTAACTAAACTCGTATAGCTTAGATTAGATGAACCCTAAGTGACCCAGGACTTTAAAGCGGTCACGGATCGGCAGTGATTAGATTCGAAATTCATTCAGTTTCTTCTTCATGTTTGACTTGTTCTTTGTTCTTCGTGTTTCTTGTCTGGTTTGGCCACCTAGATTAGATTCTTGTTAAGCTAAGGATAGAAGCGAACGCTTACCTTACTTTAGAACATCGAGTTGAACAATTAACCTTATAATTGGAGTGTGCCTTTCGTGGGAACCGATTAGGGTTAATCCACTACAAGAGTAACTCATAAATCGTTCGAATTTGCACTAGTTAAGTTAAGTCGTTGCGAGAGGCGACCGTACCCGGGTGACTAATTAATCGTGGTAGCTAGATCGGATAGAGCGAACGTTCGCCAGTCTTAAACCTAAGGGTCAGGAGTTATGCTGGTGTCTGAGAACTGAATGAACTAGAATCGGAAATTGCTGATCTGTTGATTGCCTATGCCTTGGTGATCTAAGGGGGGTTCGAAATCTAAGCTTGTCTGTCTTCTGTCTTAGTCAGTCAATCAATCGTTAATTCGCTTTAATTTCAATTCAACCTGTCTTTGCATTTTTAGTATAGAAGTCGTGGAACTCACACCACACACTAAGTGTTTACCCTCGAATTTAATTGCCAACACATTTGAGTAAGGAAGTAGAGGAGACCCGTGGAATACGATTTACCCTAGCTTCACAGCTTGGTAGTTATTTGATTGACCGCTATTCTGCAGCCCATCAGAGATGCTTTCGGCTTCTCCTTCAATACTTGTTCCGGCGCCGGTAACTCGGAACGAATTGGTGGTGCAGCTGGCTCGAATGAAGGTGGCGGCACAACTGGTCTCCAGACCATCTGAGTCTTTGTCTTCTTGTTCTTCCCTCGGGGCCTGCCAGCTTCCTTGCTCGGTGGTGAAGAAGAGGCTTTCAGTTCCTTCTTCTTTGGAGGCTTCTGAGCAGCAAATTTTGGCTTCTGCTTGGTAATCTGTTCAGCACCTGCAACAACAATCGATCTAGGAACACTAGAAGAGACATCAGTAATGAAGTTGACCGAGGCCAACTCCACAATTTCTACGGATAAACAATGTGATTCTCCCTTAGGAATGTATTTCATATCATCCTTGAGACGGAATGTCGCAGTATCCTTCCCAACCATTAATGTTAACGAGCCATTTGGGACATTAATGTTAATGTCGGCTGTCGCCATAAACGGCCGGCTTAGGAGAAGGGTAGAATATGTCTCTTAAGTATCCATTACTACATAATCAGCGAAAAACCGGAAAGGGCCACAACAAGTGATTACATCCTTGATTATTCCTCTAGGTTCATTTAGAGTTTTGTCGGCGAACACTAAATGCATGCTAGCAGGTTGTAGTTCACCTAGGTTCAGTTTCTTATATAAACACATAGGCATGACATTTATAGACGCACCTAGATCAACCAAACTACGCTCGACTTCAATGCCATTAATGATTAAAGGTAACGTAAAAGGGCCAGGGTCGGAGCACTTAGCTGGGATAGGTATGGGCGGTGATCGAGAAACGGTAGCTGAGCATTCTGCCGTAGAGGGAGTGGGAAGTGCTTCCTTCTTCTTCTTCTCCAGACTGTTCTGCTCAATGCTCTTAGTTGTGATGACTTTAGCATGCTCGTTCTTCATGGTGGAGTTGTTTTGAGACGGCGCCTGATTGAAGAGAGGAAGGTTAGCCAACATGCTAGCAACTTTATTTACCATGCTCTCTATTCTCTATCCTTGTGCGATCTGTCCTTGGTCAAAAGCATCTTGGGCTTTAAGCCTTTCTTCGTGATCATCGAGCCTTGCTACAATCAGGTCAAACTTCTTGGCTATTTTCCTCTCCCAAATGTTCTCAGACATAAAATTTTGAGGTTGCTGTGCACCGGTGAATCTGGGAGGATCTTGATAACTATTGTCCCAGCATTGATTCTGACTCTGGTTGAATCCGAAGTTGTGAGGAGGACGCTCAAGGAAGCTTCCCTGTTGTTGAGGAGGTGTTGTGAACTGACGGTAGTCGGGGTAGCTTCTTTGATCCTTGGTGAAGCCTTGATCGATGAAATTCACTTCCTCTTTAGACCAGTTATTAACTGTTCTGAAGATCTCCTTCATATGTTTCTGTACTTCAATCTTAATCTGATCTTCACGGCTTGGTCGGCTCTTGGCTGCTCCAAACTGTCGCTCCAAATTCCTGGACTTAGATGCGTAGTTCACAAAGTGAAGAAGAGCAGCTTCTGGTTTGAGTGCTGTGTAGTCGCCATTAGCTAAGGTGTTGACCCATTCAGCCGTTTCTTCATTCATTCCTCTGGCAAAGATCTCGGCTAGCTGCCCCTGCTTGAATCCATGATGAGGGCACTCAAAGAGAATCTCTTGGAATTCATTCCAAGTATCTTATAAGCTCGCTCCTTCCCCCTGGGAGAATCTGGCGATGATGTCCTTGTAAAATGTCGTTCTTGAAGGAGGAAAGTATTCCTCTATGAAGTCTTGAGCTAGATTATCCCAGTTGGTGTAGTAGCCAGGCGGTTTCCTACTGAGCCATATCTTGGCGGTGCCTTTAAGGGAGAATGGGAAGACTCGTAAGCAAAGATTGTTCTTACCGAGGTTCCCGCTCTTAAACGTCTCGCACATGGCTAAGAAGTTCGCCAAATGTGTGCATGGGTTATCTTGCGGCTCCCCTTCAAATTGAAGATCCCTAGAGATCATTTCCAGGAAGGGAACTGTGATCTCATAGTTAGGATCGTCATCGTTGTGCGGCACAGCGATGCTAGATCGAAAACTAACTGCAATTGGTCTATAGTAATCCGCCATGGTGCGTTGAGCAGCCATTACGGAAGGAGAAGGTGGTGGTGAATCTGAAGTAGTGGATGAAGCGGACGAAGATGAGGAGCTCTCCTTCAACTCCTCGATCTTATTACGGGTAAGAGGTGTGGGCGGAACGATTCTGACTTGCTTCTGAACCCGTGGTTGCTTTGGCGGAGCAGAATTACCCGGCTTAAACTGAGAATGAGTGACCGAGCGGTTCATAAACCTGTAGAACAACCTACAAGCAACAAAAGCAAACATAACCGGCGTAAAATCGAAGTGGATGGAAAGATGAAAGATGGAAAGTAGAAGAATAAAATGTCAGTTCTTCTTTCGAACAATCAAAAGGAGTCCCCGGCAATGGCGCCAATTTAATGAACGCTGCAGAGCAGTGTAGTCAAATAACTACCAAGCTGGAAGCTAGGGTAGATCATATTCCACGGGTCTTCTAATGATCGTTTACTCAAATATAAAGACAAGTTATTCAAGTTTAAACACTTAATGCGTGGTGTGAGTTCCACGACTTCTAATTCTAAGAAATGCACGGAGAAAACAAAGATGACAGACAAGCTTAGACTTTGAATCCCCCTTCGTTCACTAGAGCATTGGCAATCAACATATCAGCGGATTTCGATTCTCGTTCAATCAATTCTAAGACACCACCATAACGCCTTACCCTTAGGTTTAAGACTGGCGAACGTTCGCTCTATCCGATCTAGCTACCAAGATTAACTAGCCGCCCGGGTACGGTCGCCTCTCGCAATGACTTAACTTAACTGGTGCAATTACTAATGATTTATGAGTTACTCTTGCAGTGGATTAACCCTAACTGGTTCCTACGAAAGGCACACTCCAATGATTAGGTTAATTGTTCAATTTGATGTTTTAAAGTAAGGCGAGTGTTCGCTTCTATCCTTAGCTTAACAAGAATCTAATCTAGGTGATCAATCCAGACAAGAAACATGAACAATGAAGAACAAATCAAACATGAAAGAGAAACTGATTGAACTTTGAATCTAATCACCGCCGATCCGTGACCGCTTTAAAGCCCTGGGTCACTTAGGGTTCATCTTGTCTAAGCTCTACGAGTTTAGCTACTCATGTTTTTCACAAAAGAATCAAAGACAAAGATAGAGTTCATCTTGAACAGAGGAGGAACAAAAAAGGATCTGAAAAACCTAATTAAGATGTCTCCGGCAGAACTTCGATCTTCCGGTAAACTGCAATCCTAGCTCCGAGTCTTCGAGATGGAAGCGATGGCGTCACGATCTCTTCCTGGCTCTTCGAACTCTAACTCTACTTCAGAACTCTACAGAATGAAGTATTTGGTATTAGTTGTAATTATGATGTATATCTAATTTAGGGCCGCCGATTAAGTATTTATACTTAACCCTAATACCGCCGAATTTTGCCTGGAATTTTCGCCAAAAATGTGCTTGAGTTTTCGTCGAAAATTCCTTTGTAAAATGACTGATCGCCGGCTGAATTCTCCTGTGATTTTCAGACGCAGGGGTTCTCGCCGAAAACTTGGAGTTTTCGCTGAAAACTTCTTCTTGTCAGCACTGCCCATTCCTTCATGAGTTTTCGCCGAAAACCTTGGGGGATTTCGCCGAAAACTTTAGTGTAAAACGGGGCAGGGTTTGGTTTGACTTGATTGACTCCTTGGATCGATTCCGGTGCGATTCCTCGAGGTTCGAATGCCTTAGACACATCCTTGGCTACTTATTTGACGGCAAAAACCTGCGCTAACATAGAAACACTAGAAAGCCATGAAATAGACCCGAAACGGGCCAAAGTAACACAAATGGCACGAGATAGAGCAATTGATTGAATATTCGTTATTCTACCCTAAAAACCATGTCTTAAGCAAGGAAATGTCGCTTAAATGAGGCTGATAATCACGTCAAATCGAGTGTCATCAAAATACCCCACACTTAATGATAAGGAATTTATCAAGGTCGTATTCCTCAGGGTTCCCTCATAGGCTAATACTCACAACGTTCGTAAACGGTCCATACATTTAAATTGAAGTTTGGTTTTGAAAGGAGACAAGTTAAAAACATAAGCAAACAAGGTAAAATTGACAAGTGAAAATTGAGGATCAAACAAGAGAAAGGAGTTTAGTCTAGCAAGGGGTTTCTTCAAGCTCAAGGTTCATGAAAGCTGGATTGATTCTCAAGCAACGAGGTGTAATTAATGACCATGCATCTCACTCAAGTAGAATCAACGAACTCTCGCACAATTGACTCTCTATTCCTAGACCAAATGCACCATGATCTCGCTATGTGAACAAAGGGAATGGAATGCTTTAAACTAGCTCAATGAAATGCTTGGAACTTGAATTCTATGCTAACAATCATCTAGCACAAGGTAATGATGCAAGACACTCTCATGTCAATCATATAACACTAGTCTAGCAATCACAAGGGTCTTTCAACCTTCAAATGAAAGAAAACTAAATGCACACCAAGTGTTTGATAAAATGACAACAAGGAAAACAAGCTCAAAATGGTTGTAACTTGATAATCCAATCTCTCAAATCATCCAATTACAATCCTACAACCTTAGATCAACATCAATCAAACATTCTCATGTATTGAAAGACATAACAATACCAAAAGAACAAGTCAAGCTCAAATGGCTACAAAGCACAAGGTCTAGGATCATCATCTTACACAAATGGCTATAAGAACATCAATCCAAACAATCAATCACCTATCCTAGCTTGATCCATCCCTCACTAAACTAAACCTAAGTTTAGCCTAGCTTAACCATGGAGGAAACCTGAAATTGAGGAGAGGAGATCATCCTTGCTTCCATGGAGGATCTTCTCACTTTGCTCTTCAAGCTCCAATCCAAGGGTGGAAGGCTTCACATAGATCTTCAAGTTGATCAACAATTGAGGAGGTTGGTGTGTGGTTGAGGGAGAGGAGATGATGGAGTTGATGATGAACAATTGAGAGAGAGAGAGGCGGACGGCGATGATGTAAAATTAGAATGAAATTGATACCCTCAATCTTCGCCTCCTTCACCTTTATATAGCACGCCGGATTTGCCTGATATTTTCGGCGAAAATAATGTGAGATTTTCGCCGAAACTGCCTTTGTAAACACCGTCCGGCTTGCCATCTCTTCACAGATTTTCGGCGAAACCATTGCATAATTTTCGCCAAAAATAACTTCAATGATCAAACGTCCGCCGCCTGTTTAGAGTTTTCGGACCGAAGACTTGACAACCTCGCCGAAAAATTCCTCTTCGGCGAAAATGCCATGACATTTTTGCCGAAAATTCCTTCAGCTTAAAGTGCATTTTCTTCGATCTTGCAACGTCCATATCTCCTCCGTCCTAGCTCCGGTTGACCTCCCGTTTGATCCTACGTGCTCCTTGTCACCAGTACTACAATGCCAAGACCTGAAAATACAAAGAAAACACCTCCAATAGACATGGAATTGGCCTCAAAGTGGCAATCGGGCAACAGAATAGCACTTAGCACAAAACTTCAATAAAAGCATATTAAGCATGGTATTTAAGGATCAAACACGGGAATTTCATAGGCTAATCGAAGGCTTAAAATGCACCAAATAAAGTCACATCAAATTCCCCTACGACTAAGCTTTGCTTGTCCTCAAGCAAATGAACTAGAAAACATCCAAGCTCACAAATGACAAGATCGGTTCCATTGAGATTCAAGCAATCACAATTTGGCTTAAACTGTTCCACGAACAAACTAAACCTACACATGCAAGAACGTCAACCAAACAAGTCTAGACCTCACTATTTTCTGCACACTTCAAGCAGTGGTTGATTGGGACACAGCAAAACCGACCACGACAACACCAATTCTAATCAAAAGGACTATTTTTTTTTGAAAGTGATGAGTGATCATGTTGTGGCTATCGACTCGACTTCATCCGCTTCTAGATCCGCACTTTACAAACTCTGGCTAGGATCAAGGGCTACATTTGAGAACTCTTTTTCTTTCTTTTCTTTTCTTTTCATTTCCAATTTTTTTCTTCTTTTTTTTCTTACTGCATACTAGTGCTCGATTCAACACTTCACTTAGGTGTTGAACCTGCCTAGCTCACAGCCTTTGCCCTTTTGCTAGTGCTCAACCCGACACTTCACTTAGGTGCCGAGCTTGCCTAGCTTTTCTTTTGAGCATTTTCTCTTCTTTTTTCTTTTTTTTTCACAATTTAGCCACTTGATCCTTAGCCCCTTACAACTTCCACACAAGATTTCGAGTTGGATTCCGTCTAATCTCAAGCCACAATCACGAAGGATCAAAAAGGGTAAAGAAAGACATGGAAAAGGGGTGAAAATTTTGATTGCCTTCATCATCTTAGACCGGTGTTATCGAGCGGTACAAAAACACGTATCAACCCATCAACCAACACACAAGAGTGATAAAATCTCTGTTCTGGCCTAGACTCATTTGATATTAGCGCTAACACGCTGGTTATAGGTTCTAAGCAAAACAGTCCAAACGTCATTGCGAAAGCTAGAAGCCAATCAAACACCAAAAGTCAAAAACCGAATGATTCTACAGTAGAGGGAATCGACATCCAATTAAGATCAAGCAATTCAACCAACAACACATTAGACTTCTACCAACAAATAATCACACCAAACCTCAAACTCCCCTACGACTAACACGAGCATTGTCCTCAATGATCAAGAGAGAGAGGGTAGGGTGGAACGAAGTTACCGCATTGGTAGAGAAAACCTGAGGAACAAAGGAGTGGAAGAGTCCCATAGCGCACATTGTGAAGAGTGATCTGCCTCATTGCTTGCCAACAACCAACTCAAAGAACTAAAACAACACAAAAACATAAAACCGAAAAAGTGAGGAAAACATGGGTTGCCTCCCATGAAGCGCTTCTTTAACGTCTCTAGCTAGACGAAACCAAGAGCTCTCAAGGCATAACCAAGGATAAAACATCAACCGTACCAATAGTATCATTAATCACATAATGCTTAAGTCGATGGCCATTCACCTTAAAAGGCTCGGTTTGAGAAGGAGAGATTACCTCGATGGTGCCATAAGGAAACACTTGAGTTACCGTGAAAGGTCCGGACCAACGTCCCGGGAAAGAGCTTGAGCCGAGAGTTGTATAGGAGGACTTGGTCACCAATTCTGAAATCCTTGCCCGACTTCAAGCGGGAGTCATGAATAATCTTCGTCCTCTCCTTGTATAGCTTGGCACTCTCATAAGCATGATGGCGATACTCTTCGAGCTCATGTACCTGAAACTTACGCTCTTCTCCTGCGAGACTCATATCAAGGTTTAGAAATTTCAACGCCCAAAGAGATCGGTGCTCAAGCTCTACCGGCAAATGGCAAGCTTTGCCATAGACCATCCCATAGGGAGTAGTGCCTATAGGGGTCTTATAAACCGTGCGGTAGGCCCAAAGAGCATCATCAAGCTTTGACGACCAATCTTTTCGTGATTGGTCGACCGTTTTCTCCAAAATTCTCTTAAGTTCCCTATTAGTAACCTCGGCTTGGCCACTAGTTTGAGGGTGATACGAGGTAGACATCCGATGAGTGACACCGAACCGTCGGCACACCCTATCAAATTGTCCTTGAAAATGAGTACCTCGATCACTAATAATAGCACGAGGAGCACCAAAACGGGTAAACAACTTAACAAGAAACTTCCCTACAACACGGGCATCATTAGTAGACAAAGCTTGTGCCTCCGCCCATTTAGACACATAATCAACCGCAACCAAAATATACTTGTTACCATGCGAAGTAGGAAACGGTCCCATAAAATCAATACCCCATATATCAAATATTTCGACCACTAACGAGACATGTTGAGGCATTTCATTACGGGAAGAGATGTTACCTGAACGTTGGCATGCATCGCAAGACTTGACAAAGTCTTGACAATCTCGAAAGATCGAAGGCCAAAAGAATCCGGACTCAAGTACCTTGCGAGCCGTGCGATTTGCTCCATGATGTCCACCCGTAGGTCCGGAGTGGCAATGAAGCATGATGTCCTTCGCTTCGCCATGGTTAACACATCTTCTAATTATCCCATCGGAGCCAACTCGAAACACAAAAGGATCGTCCCAAAAGTAATGCTTCAAATCCGCAAAGAACTTCCTTTTGTCTTGAGTGGAGAGGCCCTCCTTCAAATATCCACTAGCAAGATAGTTAGCTAAATCCGCAAACCAAGGTTCCTCGAACTCCATTGTCGCTATAGCAAATAATAGCTCATCGGGAAAATTGTCATTGATTTCTTCATTACCATTGTGTACCAATTCAGCTTCTTTCAAACGAGACAAGTGATCAGCGGCTACATTCTCGGATCCCTTCTTATCCCGAATTTCAATGTCAAACTCTTGCAACAAAAGAACCCATCAAATCAATCTTGGCTTAGCATTGGTCTTGGATAGAAGATACCTCAAAGCTTCGTGATCCGTGAAGACAATAGTGTGAGAGAGCACCAAGTAGGACCTAAACTTATCAAAGGCAAACACTATGGCCAAGAGCTCCTTCTCCGTGGTTGTATAGTTCCTTTGAGCTTCATTGAGAGTCTTACTTGCATAGTATATCGGATGGAATCTCTTGTCAATTCGTTCGCCTAGAACCGCTCCAATAGCGTAATCACTAGCATCGCACATTAACTCAAATGACTTTGACCAATCCGGAGCAATGAGTATAGGAGCATTTGTGAGTTTACCCTTTAGGAGTTCAAAGGCTTTCAAACATTCTTCATCAAAATGAAATTCCACATCCTTCTCGAGAAGCCGAGTCATAGGGGTAGTAATCTTGGAAATGTCTTTAATGAAACGCCTATAGAAACCGGCATGCCCTAAGAAACTTCTCACGGCCTTCACGGAAGAAGGTGGAGGAAGTTGAGAGATGGTCTCCAACTTCGCTTTATCAACTTCAATGCCTCTCCTAGAGATCTTGTGTCCAAGAACAATCCCCTCATTGACCATGAAATGGCACTTCTCCCAACTTAGTGCGAGATTAGTCTCTTCACAACGGTGCAATACCTTCTCAAGATTTCTCAAGCAAAGATCAAATGAATCCCCAAATACCGAGAAATCATCCATGAACACCTCCATGATGTCTTCCACAAAATCATCAAAGATAGCAAGCATGCATCGTTGGAAGGTAGCGGGAGCATTGCACAATCCAAATGGAATTCGGCGATAAGCAAACGTACCAAAAGGGCATGTGAATGTGGTCTTCTCAATATCCTCCGGAGCAATCGGTATTTGGAAGTATCCGGACATGCCATTCAAGAAACAATAGTACTCGTGACCGGAGAGACGCTCGAGCATTTGATCCATGAAAGGCAGAGGAAAATGATCCTTCCTAGTGGCCTCATTGAGTCGACGATAATCTATGCATACACGCCATCGGTGATCGTCCTTGTTGGGATAAGCTCATCCTTGTCATTAGCTACCACCGTGATCCCTCCTTTCTTGGGAACAACTTGCATGGGGCTAACCCAAGGACTATCCGAGATAGGAAAGATAATCCCCGCATCCATGAGCTTTATAACTTCTTTCTTCACAACCTCTTTCATGTTAGGATTCAATCTTCTTTGAGGTTGCACAACCGGCTTAAAATCTTCCTCCATGAGGATCCGATGTGAGCAAAATGTGGGACTTATACCTCGAATATCCGAGATGCTCCATGCAATAGCTCTCATGTACTTCTTTAGGAGCTCCACTAGATGGTCCTTTTGCTCGGGTAGAAGCTTAGCATTGATGATGACCGGTAGCTTAGAGTTTGGCATGAGAAAAGCATACTCCAAATGTGCAGGAAGAGGCTTGAGCTCAAGAGTAGGTGGTTCTTCATAAGAGGTCTTCACCCTTTCCACCTTTGGGAGAGCAACAAAAACTGTCTCACTCTCCAACTTGTCTCTCCCTTCATCAAGGTAAGCCACCTGAGCTTTTAACTCTGGGATGTCTAAATGTTCCTGCACATTCATTCTAAGGCAAACATCCAAAGAATCTCGACACACGAAGTTAGAAATACTACACACACTAGCCGAAGCGATAGTATCACACGAGTATTCTAAATCATCTTGTGCGTGAGCAAACTTCATGCCATCGGCTATGCAAAACGTAACACTCTCTTGTCCTACTCTCAATGTCAATTTCCCATTATGCACATCAATTAAAGCACGAGAAGTAGCAAGGAATGGTCTACCAAATATCAATGAGACATCAACATCATCGGTATCAATGACCGCAAAATCAACTAGGAACACAAAAGGACCTACTTTAACTAACACATCATCAACAATTCCCCTAGGACTCTTGGTCGACTTGTCCGCAAGTTGAATGTACATACGAGTAGGACGAAGATTAGACAACCCTAGTTTCTCAAATATGCAATAAGGCATGACATTGATACTAGCACCTAGATCCGCAAGACCATTAGCCAAAGAGGTATTACCTATAACACAAGGGATAGTAAAAGTACCTGGATCCTTAAGCTTTTCCGGTGGACTCTTGAAGAGAACAGCGGAACATTCCTGATTGAGGTGGACTAAAGGTGTCTCCGGATAGCTTCCTCTTGTTGGTGTAGAGTTCCTTCATGAATTTAGCATATTGAGGCATCATAGTCATAGCTTCGGGAAACGGAAGAGAGAACTGCATTTGACTAAGCCGCTCCACAAACTTCTTAAAAACCTTCTCAAGGCCATCCTTACTCACTCGAGAGGGGTATGGGAGCTTAGGCTTGTATGGAGGTACAACCGGTGCGGGAGGAGAGACCGGTGGTGTACTCGATGTAGCCTTACTAGGTTCCTTAGCAACCTTAGTATTCACATTAACCGAAGGAGGTTCGACTTCAACCTCAACTTCGTCCGAAGGATCTTTAGTGTCATCATCATCGACTATTGGGTTAGGAGCTTGTACCTTTTGGGAGACACTTGGGGAAGAGGTTGTGTCTTGCAAAGGTTTACCGCTTCTCAATGTCACTACCTTGCAATGCTCCGGGCCCTTGGGATTGACCTCAGTATTGGAAGGTAGAGTGCCCGAGGGTCGCTCCGAGAGTGCCTTAGAAATATGTCCCAATTGGTTCTCCAAATTGGCAATTGAAGCTTGTTGATTCTTGATGAGTTGGATCATTGCCGCATTGGTGTCTTCTTGAGAAATCGAAGAACCACCCTCCTTGTTTTGAGGAGGCTTGTTGAAACCGGGTGGTCCTTCACCTCTATGGTTGTACATTCCCGGTGGGGTAGGACCTTGGGAACCTTGACTTGGATGTCCACTTTGATTCCATTGATTTCCTCCTTGGTGGCCTTGACTACCTTGGTTTAGGTTACTTCCTTGAGACCATTGGTTGCCTTGGTGCCCTCTATAGCCTTGATAACCTCCTTGATTTCCTTGGTTGTAACCCTTGCTATAACCACTACCTTGACTACCTTGGCCTTGGTAGCCTTGGTTAGACTTGTTGTACCAAGGTCGGTTATAGTTACCTTGGGGGCTGAAATTACCAAGGAATCCTTGACCTTGTGCGAAACTCACCTCCTCATGGTCGCCTTGGCCAAGCTCAGGAGTGGCGGAAGGACAAGCACTAACATCGTGACCTTGACCCCCACAACATTCACAACAATATATAGAAGCCACTGGAGGGTTACCCACATGAGATGATTGAACCTTGGAGGGATGCTTAGGCATGCTTAGGTTACTTACTTGGGATGCCATAGCATCGATCTTAGACATGAGGAGCGCAAACATAGGGTCATCATCATCTCGATGTCCCGGTAACTTGTGCTTCTTCCCATAGGTAGATGAATCCTTTGGTGCATCAACACTTATAGCTCTAGAGTCATAGTGCGTGTCGCTTCCATACTTAGAGCTTGGAGGTTGTTGTCGAGACCAACTCCTTGTCTTGTTGGCCATCTCCGCAAAGAGTTCTAGAGCATCCTCGGGAGTGAGCGTCCTTAGATCACCTCCGGCGGCTTGGTTGATCATCCTTGTATTCTCAAAGTCAAGGGACCTAGCAAAGATATCCGCCAAGCTCCATTCGGCGAAGTTGTGATGAGGACAAGACCGAAGAAGGGCTTGGAACCTATTCCAAGTTTCATGGAAGAGCTCTCCCTTGTGTTGTGTGAAGCGGTTGATTCGATCCCGGATTGCATCCATCATATAGGGGGGAAAGAAATCCTCGAGGAAGGCTTCGGCTAGTCCCTCCCATGTAGTGAATGTTCTACTAGGTTGGTTCTCCAACCAAGACTTGGCTCTACCTTTGAGTGAGAAGGGGAAGAGTCGGAGTCGTACACAATCCGGGTGAACTTGATCGTTCTTCACCGTATCGCATATCTCAAGGAAGTCCTTCAAGTGTCTAGATGGGCACTCTTCGTCTATACCGTTGAACACCACTCCGTTCTGCACCATCTGAATCATATTAGGCTTCAACTCGAAGTTTCTTGCATTTACCGGTCTTCGCACAATACTCGAGGCTGCCCCTTCGAGGGTCGGGCGAGCATAATCGGCTAGTGTGCGCCTCGCACCTCTTTGCGATTGATCATCTTCATTAGTGTGATGTGAATGTACCGATTGGTCATCGTCATCTCCGTGTTGAGACATAGTGTGGTGTGAAATGCGTTCAGCTTCTTGTTTTTCAACTGTAGGAGGTGGGGAAGTAGTTCGTGGTTCGAGCACTTGTTCTAATCCTTGGAGTCGTGCTTGAAGACGAGCTGAACGCCTCATGCACTAACCCAAATCTCCTGCAAACAAACACAACAAACACACCCGAGTAATACAACGATGCGGGATAACAAAGTAAACAAAGAGTAACAAGGAAGCAAAAAGGAAAACGGAAGGAAGTGTAAAGATCGGTTCACTAATAATTGCTTTCTTAGGAATGAGAGGTCCCCGGCAACGGCGCCAAAAACTTGATAAGGAATTTATCAAGGTCGTATTCCTCAGGGTTCCCTCATAGGCTAATACTCACAACGTTCGTAAACGGTCCATACATTTAAATTGAAGTTTGGTTTTGAAAGGAGACAAGTTAAAAACATAAGCAAACAAGGTAAAATTGACAAGTGAAAATTGAGGATCAAACAAGAGAAAGGAGTTTAGTCTAGCAAGGGGTTTCTTCAAGCTCAAGGTTCATGAAAGCTGGATTGATTCTCAAGCAACGAGGTGTAATTAATGACCATGCATCTCACTCAAGTAGAATCAACGAACTCTCGCACAATTGACTCTCTATTCCTAGACCAAATGCACCATGATCTCGCTATGTGAACAAAGGGAATGGAATGCTTTAAACTAGCTCAATGAAATGCTTGGAACTTGAATTCTATGCTAACAATCATCTAGCACAAGGTAATGATGCAAGACACTCTCATGTCAATCATATAACACTAGTCTAGCAATCACAAGGGTCTTTCAACCTTCAAATGAAAGAAAACTAAATGCACACCAAGTGTTTGATAAAATGACAACAAGGAAAACAAGCTCAAAATGGTTGTAACTTGATAATCCAATCTCTCAAATCATCCAATTACAATCCTACAACCTTAGATCAACATCAATCAAACATTCTCATGTATTGAAAGACATAACAATACCAAAAGAACAAGTCAAGCTCAAATGGCTACAAAGCACAAGGTCTAGGATCATCATCTTACACAAATGGCTATAAGAACATCAATCCAAACAATCAATCACCTATCCTAGCTTGATCCATCCCTCACTAAACTAAACCTAAGTTTAGCCTAGCTTAACCATGGAGGAAACCTGAAATTGAGGAGAGGAGATCATCCTTGCTTCCATGGAGGATCTTCTCACTTTGCTCTTCAAGCTCCAATCCAAGGGTGGAAGGCTTCACTTAGATCTTCAAGTTGATCAACAATTGAGGGAGGTTGGTGTGTGGTTGAGGGAGAGGAGATGATGGAGTTGATGATGAACAATTGAGAGAGAGAGAGGCGGACGACGATGATGTAAAATTAGAATGAAACTGATACCCTCAATCTTCGCCTCCTTCACCTTTATATAGCACGCCGGATTTGCCTGATATTTTCGGCGAAAATAATGTGAGATTTTCGCCGAAACTACCTTTGTAAACACCGTTCGGCTTGCCATCTCTTCACAGATTTTCGGCGAAACCATTGCATAATTTTCACCGAAAATAACTTCAATGATCAAACGTCCGCCGCCTGTTTAGAGTTTTCGGACCAAAGACTTGACAACCTCGCCGAAAAATTCCTCTTCGACGAAAATGCCATGACATTTTCGCCGAAAATTCCTTCAGCTTAAAGTGCATTTTCTTCGATCTTGCAACGTCCATATCTCCTCCGTCCTAGCTCCGATTGACCTCCCGTTTGATCCTACGTGCTCCTTGTCACCAGTACTACAATGCCAAGACCTGAAAATACAAATAAAACACCTCCAATAGACATGGAATTTGCCTCAAAGTGGCAATCGGGCAACAGAATAGCACTTAGCACAAAACTTCAATAAAAGCATATTAAGCATGGCATTTAAGGATCAAACACGGGCATTTCATAGGCTAATCGAAGGCTTAAAATGCACCAAATAAAGTCACATCACTTAATCTTTTGCTTGTCCTCAAGCAAACTGAACTAGAACACACTCAAATTCACAAATGACACGAGATGAAACTGAGATTCAATTTTAACGATTTGCTTTAGACTGTTTCACGTAGAAAAAGTGACCTACACATGCAAGAACCTCAACCAAACAAGTTTTCGATCTCACTAATTTCTGCACACTTCAAGTAGTAGTTTTAACAAAGCTCGTTTCTTGGCAAAAACAATTAATCATAGTTAACCGACTACGATAACACCAATTCTAATAAAAAAGACTTTAAGCTCTACCCATGATGTGGATGTGGAGGTAGGAAAAGTGACGTGGCTATCGACTCAACTTCATCCGCCTCTAGATCTATACGTTACATGTTCTAGCTAGGACCAATTTAAACAACAATTTATTTCAAGTTTCAACTTCTTCCTTCAATTTATTTACTGCATACTAGTGCTCGATACCAAACACTTCACTTAGGTGTTGATCCTGCCTAGCTCACAGTATTTCTGCCTATGCTAGTGCTCAACCCGAACACTTCACTTAGGTGTCGGGCTTGCCTAGCTTTGATTTTCTGCACTTTAAGAACTTAGCATTGATTTGCACAACTTAATTACTTGATTTAACCATTTAGCCACTTAATCCTAGCTAGTTATAACTTTTTACACAAGATTTCGAATTGGATTTCCGTCTAATCTCAAGCCACAATCACATGTGAACAAATATGGAGTGAAAACATGGGAGAAGCTAGCATTTATCATCTTAGAACGGTGTTATCGAGCTTTGTTATTAACAAGTCAATTAATTTAATTAATTCAAGTTTCAACTGCAACAGTGGTTTATGATCTGTTCTGACCTAGACTTATTTGATATCAGTGCCAACACGTTGGTTACAGGTTCTAAGTGGAACAGTCTAAACATCATTTTTAAAAATTGAAGTCAATTTAACATCAAAAGTCAAGAATTGAGCAATTTTATGCTAGAGAAATTTCAAATTTGAACCATAGAATCACAGAAAATCAAGCAAGATCATGCAAAGAATCTAGCATCCTACCCCACACTTAAAACGTCTGTGTCCTCACAGGACTAAACTAGAGTAGAAAATACGAAGAACCTGTGACAAAATGGTCGGTGTAGGGGATGAACACGGAGCGTCCGGAGTAGAGCGGAGTAGCTACCCAAGTTCCTACAAAACAAAAACAACAAAAAGATCAAAAGGATACCGGGACAAGTGTCCCGGGTCCACACAGAATAAAAGTCGAAACGAGGAAGGTTTAGGGGAATTTTGATTTTTTTTTACTCTTTTAAAATGACACAAGTTCATGACACCGCACTCCTAGAGAAGTCTAGAACATTTGAGTTCAATCAGATCAGCAAAAATCACACCGAAACAGCAAGCACGCAAAACGAGGTAGATCAGAATTAAACTCGTCAAAATTCAACAATCAACATGTCAAAAAGATTCAAAATTGAAAACCCAACAACTAACCTTGAAGACATCACTCAAGAAAATGGACGGAAAGCGACGGAGTTGGCCAAAAACGTGAAAAGCTTGTTTCGGGGATAACCGGAGCTACAGAGCTCCGATTTGGACGATCAAGTTTGCGTTGGAATGGGGCGAAAAGAGGAAACTGATTTTAAGAACAGACACAAGTTTTCGGCAAAAACTTAAGAAGTTTTCGTCGAAAACTTCTTCGAGAACACACAAAAATAAAGGAGACGCTCACTGTTTGAAATTTAAGCAAAGTATTCAGCGAAAACTTTAAGTTTTCACCGAGTACTTATTTAAAAACTATTTTTTTTTTCAAAAACTATCAGAAAACAAATCAAAACGAAAGGAAATTAAACTGACACTTTGGCTCCCCCGAACCTAATTCGAACGACGAAAAGACTAACTCAATAATTTAAAACGGACTTCAGTCGTGGGTTGCCTCCCACGAAGCGCTCTCTTTTAACGTCCTTGAGCCGGACGATACTTGTTAGGGACCCCAACTTAGGAGTTCCTTGAAGTCAAACGTCTTCTTCAAGGCCAATGGTTGAGTGCCAGATAGCACTCCAGAAGGGTGATGCGGCCGGTAGTGCTCTAGTAGATCGCAGTTTTGTTTGGATGACCAGTTCTTCTCGAATTCTCCAACCGGAGGAGGAAAGAGGTAGTACGGGGTAGCATGATCAATGAGCTCCATCTTCTCCACCTGATGCTCATCAAGAGGTCTCTCGAGATCGAGTGTGTATACTTCCAAATCCTTGACGTCTTTGATTCCCACGTGCTCGTCTCTGGCTTGATCTATAGGTTGGCTCGGCGGAAGCTCAAATGAGGATATCTCCTTGATTTCTTCGTGCTCCTCTTCAGCTTCAACTTCAAGATGGGTGAATTCCATGCTTTCAAAATAGACGAGCTTAACACCTTCATCAGCCACCACCACCAAGAATTCTTCATCGGATTCCTCTAGCTCATAATAGTCATGGACGGGCTCATCTTCTTCTTCGAACATCTCCTGAGCGTGTTCTTCCATTAAATGATTTGGTTGCTCGAGCTTGATGTCCGTCGTGAGATGAGCTTATAGTATTGCAGAGATATTATCCAAGGCGGATTGGGTTCTCGATGAGCATTGTTGATGTTCATGAGCTTGTAGAAGGATCTCTTGGTTATCTCTAGCGCCACTTTGATGCTCTTGTTGGTGTATCTTTTCGTGACCTTGTAGCATTGAAGAGATATTATCAAAGAGGGAATCAAATCTTGTCGTTCGTTGTTGTTATTGATGTAGCATCTCTTGGAACTGGTCATTCCACCTGTAATCCTGCATCTCAAAACTCAATAGCACTACCCAGGTAAATCATGGAAATATGGAGGAAAAATAAATGGTAGAGCGGAAAGGTAGAAGAATAAAATGCCAACTCTTCTTTCAAACAATTAGAAGAGTCCCTGGCAATGGCGCCAATTTGATAGCTTGCAGTTTTAGCGGTATCAAATAACTAATCTACCAAGGTAGACTAGATCGTATTCTACTCAAATTACTCAGGTTTAAACACGTTGTGCGTGGTGTAAGTTCCACGACTTCTAATCTAATGAACAAATGAAAATAAAAGGAAGAAAGATTAAAAGGTTGACTAACAGGAAGATAGACGAGCTTAGACTTCGAATCCCCCTCAAATCACCAAGGCAACGACAATCACAAGACCAGCGGTTTTCAATTCTAATTCATTCAGTTCTCAGACACCACCATAACTCCTGACCCTTAGGTTTAAGACTGGCGAACGTTCGCTCTATCTGATCTAACTACCAAGATTAATTAGCCGCCCGAGTACGGTCGCTTCTTGCAACGACAAAACTAACTGGTGCAATTACTAGTGATTCATGAGTTACTCTTGAAGCGGATTAACCCTAACTGGTTCCTACAAAAGGCACACTCCAATGAATAGGTTAATTGGTTGAATTGATGTTCTGAAGTAAGGCGAACGTTCGCTCTATCCTTATCTTAACAAGAATCTAAACTAGGTGATCAAGGAAGACAAGTTTATGCGCCAAAGCAGGGAAGCTGTCTGGCGACTAACCCTAGTTTGCATAAACCTAATCTAGGCGACCAACCAGAAGAGAAACATAAACAATGAAGAACAAAACAACCATGCAAAGAGAAACTGAATGAACTTTGAATCTAATTACTGCCAATCCGTGACCGCTTTAAAGCCCTGGGTCACTTAGGGTTCATCTAATCTAAGCTCTACGAGTTTAGCTACTCATATTATATACAAGAGAATCGAAAACAATCAAGGAATACATCTCAAGTAGGAAGAACAGAGAAGAACTGTAAAACCTAATTTGACGAATCTGTTTAGCTTCAATCTCCTGGATCTTCAACTCTCAGCTCCGAGCTCTCCGAGGTGGAAGGATGGAGTCACGATCTCTCCATGATTCTTCGAACTCTCTAAACTCTATCTATCGACCTTAGAGTCGGCTGACTCTCAAAAGTATGATTTGATTGTGTGAAAATATGAATAATGATGTCCTCCCCTGGCTGGCTGCCGACTGCTTCTTTAAATAGGTAGAATTAGGGTTTGTTGTTTCTGCCGCGGAAAAGGAAAGAGTTTTCGGCGAAAACTTAAGGAGTTTTCACCAAAAACTTTAGTTGAAAGCCTCTGTTTCCTTCGTTGATTTCTTCATAACTTTTCGACGAAAACTTAAATAGTTTTCACCGAAATCTTTAGTGTAAACTCCTCTGCCTGTGTTTGTTAACATCTTTTCGCCGAAGACTTAGTGCTGGGTAGTGGTTTGATTGATTCTCTGATCGGTTTGACTTCTGATTTCTTTTCCGGTTCACTTCTTGAGGTCTTGAACACGTCCGACTACGTATTTGATGGCAAAAACCTGTGCTCTTACAAAAACACTAGAACACCATCAAATAGACCCAAAAAGGGCCAATGTAACCAAATCGGTAGGAAATAGGGTAGTTGAGTGAATATTCGCTATTTTACCCCTGAACCCACGTTTCAAGCAAGGAAATGTCGCTTAAATGAGGCTGAAAATCACGTCAAATCGAGTGTCATCAATATGCTCCCACCTTGGAAAGAGGAGGAAAAGAGAAGGGAATTTATCGTAAGGATCACGGGCACCAGGGGAAGATCTCAACCATCCCGGACATCTCTCAAACCTTCACAAGTGCGGGAATGATCAATGTCAAAGAGCCTGACTCCAAAAGCTGCGAGGAGCTGACCTCCATCTTCGGGAACCTCTATGTTAGCAAAATTGACCAAGATTTTAAGGAGGATCAAGGGTTGGTACGTCCTATCCAGCCATGAGAAGAACTGGGCAATTGGATTGTTGTGGAGATCCTAGAGTCGTTCAAAAAGTAATCAGCCTAAATGAATAATAATTAAATATATATATCGCAAAAGTATTTTCTTTAACCGAGTGTAGCTGGATTATCTCCGCACTATTTACCATCAAATAAAAATCACTTTCACCTTCATCCAGTGCATTCATCTCGATCCTTATTATTCATTTTCTCTTATTTTCTTTTCTCCACCTTGATATATAATAGGATTGTTGACGTGACCCTGGTCACCAAGGCCGGCGTGGACACGCCACCACGAGCGCCAGGCCCGAACCTCCCCATGTTAACATTTGATGGCGGAACTAACGAAGAGAACCAGAGAGGATTTCCCCTATTGGAAAAGAAAGGTCGTATACTAGGAGCCCCACCATCAAGCCTTGAGGCTGATGCCGATCCGGCCCTAGCATTGATGCCGGGCCAAGACTACACCGGCTCCAAGCCTACACCAGCACCGGAGCCTAGGAGAGCCGAAGTCCCGGATCTAGAAGACACCCTTAGCCAGGCACCAATGTCAGCTCCTACTCCAGCCAGAGCCAGATTAATGACACCCCAGGAGCTGATGCTGACACCAAGCCCCGACCCGGGCCCCGAACCGAGCTTAGCACCAAGTCTAGGCCCCAGGCCAACTCCCACGGGCCCCCGGAGCAAAGACCTACCTGAAGACATCCCTAAGGTACTCTTGGAAGAAGGCTCGGAGCAGAACTCAAAAGGCCTGGACAGATTTGAAGAAGGCCCCAAGCTAAGCCTGCCACAGGCACAAGGCCCATGCCAGCGCCCGTCAAAGGAGCACTTTTGGCCCAACGAACGATTGACCCGTGCCTTTTGGGATTTTCCAAAGGCACTGGAATCCTTATGGCTCCAGGAATACACTCCAACAAACGGAGCTGAATTTGGAGGAGAATTGAAGGAGATAGGGCTAGAACAAGTCCTAGTGATGCTTGGCCTAAGCATCAAGGAGTGGAGCTCGGATGCTGATCCGAGGCTGCACATGATAGGAGCTACGACCAGGCCACCACCTGAGCCTGATCCATGGAGGTATTGATGACCATTCATGTTATGGGAAATGAAGACAGGAAGCCAAGTACATTCAAGCAAGAAATCCTAATCAAGCTAGGATTTCCCGGTTTTGGACAGATTCCTAGTCTGACAAAGAATGACGAATTTGGGCTACTTGGAGGCAGAATTTGGACTGATGTCCAACATGAAAGTTGAAGCCCATGAAGTCTACTAGTGATCTGCCAAAGGGCTTAATTTTCCGAATTTATTTGCTATTTATTTGGCTGAATCTTCCAGAACCCGTTTAGCTGTTTTTTAGGAATTTCCAGCTTTTTCCCTTTTAGTGTTTTTGTTTAGGAATGACTCTTTTCCTTGGTGAACAAGGCTACGAGTTTCAGTCCTTATTTTTGTATTTCTTTATTAGTTTATTAGCTAATTCATAGGAGGAAAAGGAGAGCCTGTTCTCCCTTTCTCACCTATAAATAGAGGCCTCGGCCATCATTGTAAGACACGTTAAGTCATAAATTGAAATTTCAGAACTTTGTTCTTTTTCCTTCAAGTCTTTGCTCGTTGTTGCTTAGCTTAAGGTTTGGTTTATCATCGAAGGTTATCACCCTTTGTTGTGGCACCAATTCGACTGAATACCTTGGGATTCCTAAGTCTATACTTAGTGGATTTCAAGTATTCCCCGCGGTTTCAAAAGTTAGGATTCGTGAAGCTGGTAATATAGTTTTGGGTGTTGAGTCGATCCCTTCATTGAGGAGCGGTTCGCATCAGCTGGTATCAGAGCGCGGTTCAACTCTTGGACCAACAATCTATTCCAGTTTTCAGGTTCTTTTACTTGAATTCATATCCTTTAGTTTTTGTTGTTTTCAGTTTCAGAAAAACCCTAAAAAAAAAAAAATAGCTTCATTGTGTTTGTTCTATTCTTCTACCTTTCTTCAAGTTTGTTGTGAGAAAAAGCTGTGGCCGATCAAAGAAAAGAAAAGAAAAGAAAATCAAAGGTCTAGAAAAATTGACCTAGCTAAAAAAAAAAAAAAAAAAGAGCAAGGCCACGTTCACTATCAAGGTAGTAGACTAAGTTCAAGAAGAGGGGTTTTTCATAAGTTAGCTACTAGATTCCGCACTACTAGCTCTCTTGGTAGAACACCCAAATTTGTATGTCTTGTCATCCCACGCCCTAACTCAAGATTCTGGCCCCTAGAAATCCGAAACCCTAGGTATAAGGTCTTGTTAGTGTCATTGGTAGACTTAGACTGCATAGCTTCGAAGAAACTTGCAACTACTTGAATTGAGATTGACTTTGTTTTGAAAATTTCAAAGAAAACCCTAATTTGAGTGACTTGTTAAAAAAAAAAAAAAAAAATTTCATACACGAGTGGTAAGAAAACGAGTGTGTGAGGTTCAATTGAGAGATTTTGTGAGGTCCTTTGTTCGTGACTAACCATGGCAGACGAGAGATTCAATGCTTTTGATGCCCGGTTGACCGCCATGGCTGAAAACATAGCCCGAATCGCCGAGCAGTTCGGAGCCACGAATGGAGATGGCCCCCGGCGGCCAAGAAGGAATATCAATGTACCCAAATTTGCTGGCAAAGCAAATCCTGATGAGTACATTGATTGGGAGAGGAGCATGGAGGACTTCTTTGAGTGCCATTATTATTCCGAATGGAAAAAGGTAAACCTAGCCACAACTGAGTTTACTGACTATGCTGCTTTATGGTGGGCTCAACTCAGGAATCAAATCAGGAGAGAAGAAGAGGACCCCATCCTTAGTTGGTGGAGTCTTAAGAAAAAGATGAGGAAAAAATTTAGGCCCAGCACTAGGCTCAGCGCCTGCCCCGGCCCTGCACCCAGCACTGCCCCGGCCCAGCGCCCCGCACTGCCCCGGCCCAGCACCCAACACTGCCCCGGCCCAGCATCGGCCCTGCCCCGGCACAGCGCCCAGTCTGCCCGGGACCAGCATCAGCCCTGCCCCGGACCAGAATCAGGCCTGCCCAGGACCAGCATCAGGCTTGCCCCGGACCAGCATCAGCCCTGACCCGAGCCAGCACCAGGCCAGCACCCGGCGCAGCGCCTGCCGAGCACCAGCACCAGCACTAGCGCCAGTCCCGGCCCAGCGCCCAGCGCTAGCACCAGTACCAGCACCGGCGCCCCAGCGCCCAGCACCCGAGCGCCCAGCACCAGCGCCCCAGTGCCTAGCCCCGGCGCCCCAGCGCCCGCCCCCGGTGCCCGACCAGCCACCAGCGCCCGACCGGCGCCCAGCGCCCGAGCAGCCCCCGGCGCCTGACCAGTCCCCGGCGCCCGACCAGCCACCGGCGCCCGAGCCCCGAGCACCCGTACCAGCCCCGATACGGCCCGAACACCCCTGGAGCGCCAATAAAGCACCAGGTCAAGTCCTACACTCCCCTGTGGTAAATTTTATTATTTCTAATGGTGCACCAGGTATGGATTCGAGGACGAATCCTTTTCAAGAAGAGGGGAATGACGTGACCCTGGTCACCAAGGCCGGCGTGGACACGCCACCACGAGCGCCAGGCCCGAACCTCCCCATGTTAACATTTGATGGCGGAACTAACGAAGAGAACCAGAGAGGATTTCCCCTATTGGAAAAGAAAGGTCGTATACTAGGAGCCCCACCATCAAGCCTTGAGGCTGATGCCGATCCGGCCCTAGCATTGATGCCGGGCCAAGACTACACCGGCTCCAAGCCTACACCAGCACCGGAGCCTAGGAGAGCCGAAGTCCCGGATCTAGAAGACACCCTTAGCCAGGCACCAATGTCAGCTCCTACTCCAGCCAGAGCCAGATTAATGACACCCCAGGAGCTGATGCTGACACCAAGCCCCGACCCGGGCCCCGAACCGAGCTTAGCACCAAGTCTAGGCCCCAGGCCAACTCCCACGGGCCCCCGGAGCAAAGACCTACCTGAAGACATCCCTAAGGTACTCTTGGAAGAAGGCTCGGAGCAGAACTCAAAAGGCCTGGACAGATTTGAAGAAGGCCCCAAGCTAAGCCTGCCACAGGCACAAGGCCCATGCCAGCGCCCGTCAAAGGAGCACTTTTGGCCCAGCGAACGATTGACCCGTGCCTTTTGGGATTTTCCAAAGGCACTGGAATCCTTATGGCTCCAGGAATACACTCCAACAAACGGAGCTGAATTTGGAGGAGAATTGAAGGAGATAGGGCTAGAACAAGTCCTAGTGATGCTTGGCCTAAGCATCAAGGAGTGGAGCTCGGATGCTGATCCGAGGCTGCACATGATAGGAGCTACGACCAGGCCACCACCTGAGCCTGATCCATGGAGGTATTGATGACCATTCATGCTATGGGAAATGAAGACAGGAAGCCAAGTACATTCAAGCAAGAAATCCTAATCAAGCTAGGATTTCCCGGTTTTGGACAGATTCCTAGTCTGACAAAGAATGACGAATTTGGGCTACTTGGAGGCAGAATTTGGACTGATGTCCAACATGAAAGTTGAAGCCCATGAAGTCTACTAGTGATCTGCCAAAGGGCTTAATTTTCCGAATTTATTTGCTATTTATTTGGCTGAATCTTCCAGAACCCGTTTAGCTGTTTTTTAGGAATTTCCAGCTTTTTCCCTTTTAGTGTTTTTGTTTAGGAATGACTCTTTTCCTTGGTGAACAAGGCTACGAGTTTCAGTCCTTATTTTTGTATTTCTTTATTAGTTTATTAGCTAATTCATAGGAGGAAAAGGAGAGCCTGTTCTCCCTTTCTCACCTATAAATAGAGGCCTTGGCCATCATTGTAAGACACGTTAAGTCATAAATTGAAATTTCAGAACTTTGTTCTTTTTCCTTCAAGTCTTTGCTCGTTGTTGCTTAGCTTAAGGTTTGGTTTATCATCGAAGGTTATCACCCTTTGTTGTGGCACCAATTCGACTGAATACCTTGGGATTCCTAAGTCTATACTTAGTGGATTTCAAGTATTCCCCGCGGTTTCAAAAGTTAGGATTCGTGAAGCTGGTAATATAGTTTTGGGTGTTGAGTCGATCCCTTCATTGAGGAGCGGTTCGCATCAATTGTCGAGCCAGGTAAGAACAATAATGATCACCATGGTTCCAAATTTGACTTTGATGACCCAATCTGCGAAACGATTGATGAAGAGAACATCCACCCAGAAACAGACTGGATGTTAGGGCAAGAGGAAAGAAGTCTACAACCGTACTACGAATCAGTAGAATCTATTAACCTGGGTGGTGAAGAAAGGAGGAGGGACGTTAAGATTGGAGGTGGTTTAGATCCCCATGAACGAGAGCAACTCATACAGTTATTAACGGAATACCAAGATATCTTTGCATGGTTCTATCAAGATATACCAGGTTTAGATGAAAGAATAGTCACTCATCATCTACCAATGGTAGAAGGATGCAAACCAATTAAGTAGAAATTACGGAGAATGAAGCTAGAATGGCTTATTAAGATCAAGGAAGAAGTACAAAAGTAGTACGATGTTGGTTTCTTACAAGTATCCCAGTACCCTGAATGGGTAGCCAACATCGTAGAGGTGATCAAGAAAATTGGAAAGTGCGAATGTGCATCGACTATCGGGACCTGAACAAAGCAAGCCCCAAGGATAACTTTCCGTTACAACACATCGATGTACTCGTAGACAACACAGCGGGGCATCAGATGTTCTCATTTATGGATGGTTTCTCTGGATACAACCAAATCAAAATGTGTCCAGAGGATCGAGAGAAGACAACCTTCACCACCTTATGGGGAATATTTTGTTATAACGTGATGCCCTTTTGATTAAAAAATGCAGGGGCAACATATCAGCGCTCCATGATAACTTCGTTCCATGATATGATACATAAGGAAATTGAAGTATATGTAGACGATGTGATAGCCAAGTTCAAAAATGGAAAAGATCACTAAGACGCGCTCCTCAAGTTATTCGAAAGACTCAGAAAGTACCAATTACGCCTAAACCCCGAGAAATGCACCTTCGGGGTCACCTCAGGGAAACTACTAGGATTCGTAGTGAGTGGAAAAGTGATTGAAGTGGATCCGAATAAAGTCAAAGCAATAATTTACATGGAACGGCCGCAGACACAAAAACAAGTACGAGGTTTCCTGGGCCACTTAAATTATATTGGGCGCTTCATCTCCCACTTGACCTCTACTTGCGACCCACTATTCAAACTCCTCAAGAAGGATCAACCTGTTAACTGGGACACAAATTGTCAGCTAGCATTCGAGAAGGTTAAAGAATACCTTCAAAAATCACCACTCTTGATGCCCCCAACGCCTGGAAAACATTGTTGCTATACTTGTCTGTTCACGAAAAGTCTGTAGGGGCAATGCTTGCCTAGAAGGATAATTCAGGAAAAAGGGAGCATGATATCTATTACACAAGCAAGAAGTTCACGGATTATGAAGTTCGATACTCTGAGCTGAAAAAAAACTTGAGGAGCACTAGCATGGGTTGCAAAAATATTAAGACATTACATGTTGTACTACACCACCCATTTGGTTTCCAAGATAGATCCCATAAAGTATGTTTTTGAAAAGCCTGCACTCACAGGGCGCATTGCGAGATGGGAAGTCCAACTAGCTGAATATGATATCGTATATGCAGCCCAAAAAACGATAAAAGGGAATCCAATAGCCAACCACTTGATGGAACTCCCAATTCGAAACTCTGACCCCTTACTAATGGAGTTCCCAGACGAAAATATCATGAACACAGAAGAGGAAGAAGAAGTCATCAATGATCAATCATGGATATTGAAATTCGACAGAGCTTCCAATGCTCTAGGATATGGGATAGGAGCAGTATTCATGTCCCCTGAAGGGAAAATATATCCCATCACAGCAAAACTGACATTCTACTGCACTAATAATGTCGCAGAATATGAGGCATGCTCGTTTGACATTCGTACAGCATTAGAAATGGGAATAAAAAAATCTAAAGGTTTACGGAGATTTTTCTCTCGTGATGTACCAACTAAGGGAAGAATGGGAAACCCGAGATGAAACACTCATCCCATATCAGAAATATATCAAGGAAATGATATCGCGATTCGAAAGCATCGAGCCAGAACATATTTCAAGAGTGGATAACCAAATAGCTATCGCATTGGCTACGTTGTCATCAATGTATAAACTTGATGATTTGGATGGTACCCCGTGTATCCAAATTAAGAAACAGGATTACCAGTCTCACGTCTCAAATATAGAAGAAGAATCGAATGGTAAGCCTTGGTATCACGATATAAAGAACTATATACAACACAAAGAATACCCGGTGGGGGCATCAGAAAATGATAAGAGGACTCTACGACGGTTAGCTTTGAAATTCTACATCGTATGCACCACCCTCTACAAAAGAAATTATGATGCTACATATGTGTGGACTCAATCGAAGCACATCAAATACTCAGGGAAATCCATGAAGGAATCTGCGGTACGCATTCAGGAGGGCACGCCATGGCCAAGAAAATCCTAAGGACTGGATACTACTAGACAATGATGGAAGCACACTGTAGGGCGTATGTTCGTAAGTGCCACAATTGTCAAATTTACGCAGACGAACTGCACTCCCCTCCCTCTTCTCTACATGTCATGTCATCCCCATGGCCATTCGCTATCTAGATCTGGATGATTGAGCCTAAAGCCTCTAATGGTAGTCGCTTTATTTTAGTCGCCATAGATTATTTCACAAAATGGATTGCAGCAGCTTCATATGTCAACATTACAAGGAGTGTGCTTGTCAAGTTCATCAAAAAGGAAATTATATGTCGATATGGACTTCTAGAGAGAATAGTTATAGACAACGCCAAGAATTTAAATAAAAAGATGGTGGATGAGCTATGGGACCAATTCAAGATTAAACACCACAACTCAGTTCCATATCGGCCAAAAATGAATGGCGTCGTTGAAGCTGCTAACAAAATATCAAGAAAATCGTCCAGAAAATGGTAGTCACTTATCATGATTGGCATTAAATGCTCCCTTTCGCACTCCATGGTTATCGTACTTCTGTTAGGACGTCGACAGGAGCAACACCTTACCAACTAGTCTACGGAATGGAAGCCGTGCTCCCCATAGAAGTCGAGATACCATCTCTCAGGGTCTTGATGGAAGCAGAACTAGAAGAATCTGAATGGGTAAGAGTCTGATAAGATCAGTTAAATATGATTGACGAAAAACGAATTGCCTCCACTGACCACGGTCATCTATACCAAAGATGATTAATCAAAGCGTTTGAGAAGAGATAAAGCCGAGACAATTCCGAGAAGGAGAAATTATAATCAAAAAGTTATCCTCACGACAAGGAGACTCGAGAGGGAAATGGACCCCTAATTACGAAGGGTCATATGTAGTAAAGAAAGCATTCTTTGGAGGGCCATTGATTTTGACAAACATGGATGGGGACGAACTTCCTAATCCGGTTAACTCTGATTCAGTAAAAAAGTACTATGCTTGAGCAAATCACATCTTCAGCGGAGCAAAAATGGTCATCGTGGTTGAATTTTATGTCCATGGGGGTTCTTATTACTCTTCACCTGTATTCTTGCATTCCTGTTATGTATCCACAAAATTCAAGATGCGAATGCGTATAAGATGACCCTTTCATGAATAAAGCATGAGTTTCATTTTATCTTCGGTTAGTCCAGCTATCACAAACGTTGGAGAAAGTACTTTTGAAATACAAATAAAACATATAATGAAGAGGCTGAATATAGAAGAAGGGAGCCTGTAAACCACGATTTGTCCCGTTGATCCCATAACTTACATACATAACAAGATAGTGCAAAGTTGATGAAGTCAAAAAAGCCAGGAACGAAAGCGGACGTAAGGAACACGTGATAATCTTCAATTTCACCGTATAAACTATTTGGTTTTGTGCCACCATGACTAAGACTGACAGAGCGGGTCAAGTAATTTACCTATCTGAATGAGGGCAATTGTGGAGGATCTTGTAAAGTGATTTAATGACCTAGTAAAAAAATTATTATCAATCACATGTGGCTGAAGATTTCAAAAATAAGCCACCTAGACCAAAAAGGAGAGGGGAAGATAACATCCTCATGCTACACCTCATGCATAATACCACCCTTTTGTGATCAATAATTTTCCATATACTGTAGAGCATGTTCTCATCATGACATTTTTATCGAAGAAAAAATGTATGCTTTACGCATGGCATTTTTCCCCATGATGCATTAGCTAAGCAGACATGACATGATCATCGGTCAATTTTGATATACGATAATTTGCATCGGGTTTGTTTTCCTGGTCAAATAAAACAAAGCGTATGGAAGAAGAATGATGGCGGACATCCATAAAGGGTAGGGGTTACTCTGCAAAGAACCACGGTTCAACACGTGTCAAAGCATGGTGAAAGTTGAAGAGACAAAAAGGTGATGAGACTACTCACGGAAAGGAGACCGCGACTAGTCATGGGTCAGTCTAGTCGGTCGTCATTGTATCTTAGCCCGGATGAGCAGTTTTGCGACCCAAAGTGTCATTAATGTTGTACAACTAAAACTTAGTGGCACGAGTAATGAAGACCTGGTCGAATACTAAGAATGTCACATGATTTAAACAGGACCATCGACTATGAAGCAGAACGGGGGTTCCGAGACGCACCCATCTTCTGTCAAGTGGCCGTCAATGGGGGCATATCCTTTAACCTCCATTGTTTAGTCCACTCATACCCTCTCAAGAAACTTTCATTGGTGGTGCATTTACTGGAGGATCACCCACCAATTCATAATGCTCATCACCATTGGTCCACGACAAAATGTTTCAAGGACCCTGTTATGATATTGTACTCAACTCGCGTTTCAGAAGTAGCCAAAATGAAAGCGGATCATCTATTTATTAATCATAACTCAACATTGATAGCATATAAGATGGTAGTATAACGTGGGGACAAAAAAATGAAAAGACGTGTGATAAACGGTGAAAACTCGAAGACAGACACAGACGATGACGACCCATCACACTCAAACTCAGGATGAAATCAGGAATGGTTCACCATCGGTGGTGTTTTAGTTGTTCCTGGAAGTTGTAAGCCAACCCCGCAATCAAGAAGTAAAGAAACGCAAACGCGAAAAAGAGCATGATTACGATAAGCAGTAGCACGAACTCCAACTGGGTTAACTCCCTGCTTATGGCCATGTCCTATGAGATGAGTGAACCTTGAAAAGAAAGACCAAGAAAGCTCAAAAGGGGGAGGTTACACTTAAGCTATATCAGCCGTGAGAGAAGAGGAGGAGGATTGTGAGGATTTCTTAGAGAAAATGTTGAAGTGGAGGATGAGGAGAATGAGATGAATGATTAAGGGTGACAAGCCTTTTATAGGGGAAAGTTGGGGCAGGCACGGGTAGAGCGAATGGGCATTCATCTTTTTCGATGTATCGACGCGAACAAACCCTAACCACTAATCACTCAATCATCTTCGCAAAGAAAGCAAGATGTCACAACTAACACATTATTCAAGGCCATGATCTCGTAAAACGAGTAGACTCCCCAGTAAGCATGCGAATTGGGAGGAAACATTAAGTTATTTTATTATTCGATGATGAAATAGCCACAACGACGTACATGAAAGGAAACATGAGGATACAAGAGTCATAAGGAGGAAACATGAAAGGAGAAAAGGGGCACGTGCCTAAAACCAAAACAAGGAGCGAATATCTAAAGCAAAACTCATAAACCGTGCTTTCTTCGCATCTCTTCATGACGATGCTCGATCCTCCGAGTGTCAAGGTGGCCTCAATAGATCGCAGCGACAAACAAGAGTACCAACGTGAAGAACCAAGCACAAAGCATTTTGAAGGACAATATGTTGGAAGGTAAACTAAAAGCCATCGGACCTCTTCACGAAGTGGAAGACCACGGGTTGCTAAAGAGGGGTGATGAGTTGTAAAACAGTGATCAAATACTACTAAGCTGAAAGCTAAGCAGATCATATTCCACAGGTCTCTTCTAATCGTTTACTCAAATATGAAGGCAATTTATTCAAGTTAAAAACACAAGTTGTGCGTGGTGTGAGTTCCACGACTTCTAAACTATAAAGCAGGAAATGAAAATAGAAAACAGAAAACAGTTGAAAGATTGGTTGAATTAACAAGACGACAGACAAGCTTAGATTTCGAATCCCCCTAAGATCACCAGAACATTGGCGATCACAAGACCAGCGGTTTTCAATCCTAATTCTTTCAGTTCTTAGACACCACCATAACTCATGACCCTTAGGTTTAAGACTGGCGAACATTTACTCTATCCAATCTAACACCCAAGATTAATTGACCGCCCGTGCGTTCGCTTCTGCGACGAAAAACTAACTGGCATGATTATTAGTGATTAATGAGTTACTCTTGAAGCGGATTAAGCCTAACTGGTTCCTACGAAGAGAAATTGTTCAAATGAATAGGCTAACTATTGATTTGGTGTTTTAAAGTGAGGCGAACGTTCGCTACTATCCTCAGCTTAACTAGAATCTTAACTAGGTGATCAAGCTAGAAAAGAAGCACAAAGCAATTAAGAACAAACCACACATGCAAGAGAAACTGATAGAAACTGGATTTAATTACCGTCAATTCGTGACCGCTTTAAAGCCCCGGGTCACTTAGGGTTCATCTAGTATAAGCTCTATCAGTTTAGCTACTCATATTCAAAACAAAAGAATCAAAGACAAACAAAGAATACATCTTAGGTAGGAAAAACAGAGAAGAACTATAAAACATAATTTCAGACGAATCTGTGAAGCTTCAATCTCTTGGATCTTCAACTCCTAGCACCGAGTTCTCCGAGATGGAAGGATGGCGTCACGATCTCTTCCTAGATCCTCAAACTCTCTAAACTCTCTCTCGAACTTTTAAAGTCTGGAATTTAATCCACGGAATAGGTATATCTGAATGTGGCCGCTGGTTTAGTATTTATAGGGTTTCTGATTTCAGCCGAAAAAAAGGAAATAGTTTTCGGCGAAAACTTCAGTTACAGCTGGGACAATGATTTCTTCTGGCTTAGTTGATTTCTGGATTGATGTCGGGCCAACTCTTGAGGTTCCTTTGCTTCCCGAGCTCGTCCGTGGCTATGTATTTGACGGCAAAAACTTGTGCATTCTCAAAAGCACTAGAAAACCATCAAATAGACCCATAACGGGCCAAAGTAACCAAAACAGCATGAATTAGAGCATTTAGGTGATAACATGCTAAATCACCCTAAAACCTGAGATTCAAGCAAGGAAATGTAGCTTAAATGAGGCTGATAAACACGTAAAATTGAGTGTCATCAAGGGGGAAACAAGTAGTAGATGAAGGTGGAGGAGAAGGTGATAAGGAGCGCCTCTTATATAGCCGAAAACTACCAACAAAGATAGGGAAGGGAAAACATCTTTTTAAAAAATATAGGGTATAGGAGGAGGAAAGTTGTGGTAAAAAGGGTGGCATTCGCCCTTTGTGTTACCGGATGGCGTGGCCGCCTCCCGTCCATTCATTGCCTGCCGATAGAATAGGAGACGTGAGATAACTACAGTAAATGTGTAAAGAAGGAAAAGAAACTTCAGCTTCGGATTAGCATGATTCAGATTTTCACCGCTACCCCCTTCCAATAATGATATAATTGGCTTCGTGAAAAAAAAACCTCCTTGTGAGGAGCCCTTCCGATCCCCAAAAGGGTTCATGCTAAGGATGGCTTTATAAAGACCTCTTCCGGGCCAACTACAAGAGTTCTGCATTTTCGTGGGGAACATTTTTACCCGATTACATCCCCCTGAGAATATAAGGAAATTAAAACATGTAAGGAAAATGATTGCTACACGTAGAACAGCTGAAAAGGATCACAAGCGATAAAAGGGTTTAGTTTGCAATCAACGCAGGGACCTCATCACAACTCGGGAAGAGGTACTCATTTACCGGTCTTCATGGCATCGAACCCCGTTGGTCTAGAATTCCCGCTAGGCTGCCTGGATACTCAAATCCCCTGTGAACGAAACGTACGACTAGATGCTGATCTTGCAGCATTGTAGATTTCTTCGAGCTTCCTATTGAGGTCAGCGACGGTAGTTTGAAGCCTCGCATTTTGGGCTAAAACATCCATCATCTGCCTCTCGAAAGAGGACCCGGACTTTAGAAGATCACCATCCACTTCCTTACCGTTGATGAGTTCGACCCATTCACAATAATCACACCCAGTCCCATATTGAAATATTAGACATAACAAACATACGCCGGTCAAAATAGCTCCATAGTCGGATGAAGCAAGTATGTCACCAAATAAAGAAATTAGCTCCCATCTTTGGCATTCCAGAAAGACCCTCATAACCCTAGGACCCAAGTGTAGCACACTTCACGGAGGAGAACTTCACAATCACAAGTGGTCCGTTCCTTATCGGTGTTTTGGTTCGTCATACTCCAACAGTGACTAAACACTTAGGGCGAAGTCCCGGAAGAGTGGTTCACTACTCACTCAAATGCCAAGTCAATTTAGAAGAAAATTTATGAAGGTCTCCAGATCTATCATCGAGTGTGCCGGTTCCAGGACCTCCCACTCTCCCTATTTAAACCGATAAGGATTTCCTTACAACCATCACATGCTGCGGTGGGGCTCTGACACGCATATCCTGAGGTAGCATGACTGTTCTCCGAATCACATAAACATAGGATTTTTGTCCTGCAGATAATCAAGAGCACGCCGCATGAATAGCCTACTCAGACGATGGGATGCCTTCTGGAAATTTAAAATTTGTGAAAAAATTCTTGGAGAAGCTAGTGAATTTCTCGCACAAATATTTCAGAGGAAGCTTTCAAATTTTTATTGGGGCTTCGTCTTATCCCGCCATATCTTCAACGAACCTCCTTCATTAGGGGAATGAAGTAACGGTGAAGAGGGAAGAGTCCCCTTCGTAAAGTTGGATGACGTGACCGTTTCCCATCCACCCATTGTCCGCTAAAAGAATGGGAGACAGGAGAAAACTACAGTAAATATGTAAAAGAAAAAAGAGGCTCCAGAGTCAAATTATCTGGTACATGGCTTTATCATTACCATCTTTCAAGAACGATATGAATAATTTGGGGGTAAAAAACACTAGTGGTCATCTAAGTATGGGTCATGTAACAGCGTGGTCACCTAACTATATTTCGTAACAGCGTGGTCACCTAAGTTTGTAAACCATAACCAACATGCATCTCCGACGATTTTTCACCGAATCTACTATGAATTTGCTAACTTAGATGGTAACATCAGCCAACAAAATAATATTGTTAACATGGAGAAGTTGGAATAGAAATATTTTGTTGCTGATGTGACCCTCTGAGCTGGAAAATTCACTGGAGATTCGATAAAAAATCGACGGAGATGCCTAGCGGTTACGATTTACAAACTTAGGTGACCATGCTGTTACAAAACATAGTTAGGTGACCACACTGTTACATGACTCATACTTAAGTGACCGCTAGTGTTTTTGACCCAATAATTTGGTTAAAAATGTAACGACAAAGATAATTTTATTAATACGCCCTCCGGGCCAGCCCACAAGAGTTCTACACTTCCACAGGAGACCGTCGTTATCCGATCGCCTCCCTCACGAAGAGTACAAGGAAATTAAGTGGTGCAACAAAAAAGGAGATACAAATTACAACTGGAAGGACTAAAAGGGATCACAAGCAAGAAAGGACTTTAGTTTGTAGTCAACCTAGAGATCTCATCGCATCTAAAAAAGGACACTCATTTATCGGTCCTCATGGCATCAGGCCCCGTTGGATTAGAACTCTCGCTCGATTGAACGGACGTTCGGCTCCCTTGAGAAGAAAACATACGATTGTATGCTGATCTTGCAGCATTGTATATATCCTCGAGTTTTTGTTGAGTTCAGCAACGGCTGCTTGAAGCCTCGCGTTCTGAGCTAACGCGTCCATCATTTGCCTATCGTAAGAAGACTTGGACTTGAGAAGACCACCATCTACCTTCTTACCATCGATGAGTTCAACCCATTCGCAGAAATGGCAGCCCATTCCATACTAGAACATTATACAAAGATAAACAAATGTTCGTCAAAATAATCTCATGGCAGGAGAATCAAGCATGTCACAAAAAACAAAAAATTACCTCCCATTCTTGACATTCCAGGAAGACCCTCATGCCCCTGGAACCCATGTGTAGCACGCGCTGACGAACGAGGAGCTCACAATCGCATTTGTGAATCTTCCATTCCTTGTTGGCATTTTGGTCCGTCATACTCCAATGACGACAAACCACTTAGGGAGAGAGATCTTCGGAGAGGTGGTTCACTGCTCACTCAAATGATAAGCGAATTGACGAGTTTCGAACAAATACCTCCAAACTTATTTTCGAATAGGTTGGATCCAAGGCCACCCGACATCCCTATTTAAACCAGCAAGGATTACCTTACAAGCATCACATGCTGCAATGTTGCTCTGACACGCATGTCCCGAAGCACTATGACTATTCTCCAAATCTCGTAATAATTAGAGCTATGTCCCTAGAGAATCAAGAACCCAACGCGCCATATGCATAGCCAGCTCAGACGATCGGACAACTTCTCGAGTAAGTTTCCATTTTTCCCTCACAAAAATAAAATTTTTTAACGGTAACAAAATTTTCAAAAAAGAATCGACTCTAAGAGAATCTGTTACTCCTCATTTTGAAACATGTTATTCGAAGTGATTTTCTTTTAATTAATCCTGATAAAAGCTTTCTTCAAACCAAAATTTTAATAAATTTTCAAGTCAAAGTTTAGTATTTTGATGATCTAAATGGACTTGAAATATTGATTTGGTTTTCTCATAATTTTAAAACTCGATAAAATTCGTGAAGATTTCAAGAGAAGCTTCCCAAATTTTTACTGGAACTTCGTCTTATCCCTCATATCTTCAAAAAAATTTACCCTAAAATAAGTTTTGGATTCCTCGAAATACCGCTATTCCTTTAGAGAGATGATGGTTAAGAATTTTCAAGATTTTTTAAAAAGAATTTGTCATGCGTTTTAAAACAATTTCTAAATATTTGACTTATCAAAATATCAAACTAATATGTCACAAATGATGTTTTCTCAAAAAAAAAATATTAATAAAAATAAAAAAAATTCTCAGTCTTGCTTCCGGGCTATAAACGGATTATCTGCCTTGCATCCAGGCTATAAACGGATTACATTACTCTCAGCCTTGCATCCGGGCTATAAACGGATTGTCTGCCTTGCATCCAGGCTATAAACGGATTACATTACTCTCAGCCTTGCTTCCGGGCTATAAACGGATTGTCTGCCTTGCATCCCAGCTATAAACAGATTACATTACTCTCAGCCTTGCTTCCAGGCTATAAACGGATTGTCTACCTTGCATCCAGGCTATAAACGGATTACATTACTCTCAGCCTTGCTTCCGGGCTATAAACGGGTTGTCTGCCTTGCATCCAGGCTATAAACGGATTACATTACTCTCAGCCTTGCTCTCGGACTATGAACACAAAGCACCAACATCAAGATTTTAACACTTACGTCTTAGGCACCAACAGACTTCCTTTATCGAGGACCCTACCAAGATTAGGTTACTCGACTTTCATTTTTGTATCGCTCTTGGCAAAAGCAATACAAATGGGGGCAGGTGTGGTAACCAAATTTGTATGGGTCCTCGCTTCTTACCAAATCTAAGTTTCTTCGGAACCTCACTTGTTGACTATCATCATCTCATATCGAAATTTGCGCCCATGAAAGAAGAAGGTTGAAACCCAATCATTATCGATGAATGTTCCACTAGCAGCTATCACCGACAACGAAGTTGGTCGCTTAAAGAGCTACGATTTCTATCCCTGTGTACACGTGGAGATGATCGGAATTAAGACTTATAAATTCCTAGATGAAAAAATAGGAACAAGCCCGATACATTGATGAAAGACTCTGCGTTCAACAACCAAAGTAAACTGGGCTCAGGCCCATGTATTGGATAAAATTAGATCAATACAACAATTATGTCACACCAACTCAGCCCAATAGAGTTTGGTCAAAAAGATCAACTCAACCCAACTTGGTACAATTAAATATTCAGTTCGGCCCAATTCGATTTTGCATAAAAAAAGACATTTCGGCCCAATTTGGTTCAGTATAAGGATGTCAATTCGGTTTGGTCAAAAGAGTCAACTCAACCCAATTTGGCAATTCAGTCAAATCAGTGGATTAAATTGTTCAGATTAGTTGGTCAAATTGGTCAGACCAGCTAACCGAACTAGATATATACAAATGACTCAAACTCCTATCCAAAACAGTAACCTACTATTTGAGTCCAACTATTCACATTTGAAATGTGTGATTGTGGGCTGGAATGAATGCTAGTCATCATTCCTTTCTACTATTAAATTTTTGGACTAACCCCAATTACAATGCTATAAATGGGGGGCTTTAGGTACAGAAAAGGGGAGGGAGAAAAGAAAAGGAAAAAAGACTACTGAATCTTGAAGTCATCCAAAGCCTATTTTGGCACAAACACCCCATTTTCCCTCCAAGATTACTGCAACTGCACAAACACAATCAAATTAAAACTTAGTTCAAAACTAAGTAAACAGATAAATAACAAGTCCAAAGAAAGTAACTAAGATTCAAGTTCGAGGCAAGAGACCAAGAGCCAAAAGCGAGAAGAGCATAGCCAGCAAGCAGTAATATACGAACAAGGTAAGCACTCTCAACCATGTTAACTTTATAATCAATACGTTCATCCATCATTTCACTTCTCTATATTTGGCTTGATCATATGTTTATCATCCCTAATCATGTTTCAAGAGTTTAAGCACATAAAAGTCTAAAAAAAACAAATAAAAAAGGTTTCTTTGATGTATGGTTTGGTGGTTTGGTGATTTGGAATAGATTAGTCAAATTCTCTACCTATGTAGAGCATGATATAAACACCCAAACGAACCTCATAAACAGCCATTTATAAACACCCAAACAGCCCCATAAAACAGCCCTAATTAACTACATGAACATCCCAAACTCAGCCATACAAACACCCAAACGAACCTCATAAACAGCCATATTAACCCACCTAGACAACCCTTCTCACTCCCGGTAAAAAATCCAAGCTAAGTTTAGAAAATTGAATTTCTCCAAGTTATTGAATCACCGACTCTCCTAATAAGAAATCAAGATTATAAAAAAATTCTTCCTCCGCAAAGTTTGTGCTATGATAATTTCTATTTCTTTTAACTGCAGTTAATTTTTATGCCACTTTCTCCTGCAATTTAATCAAGATTACATTCAATTATGATCTGGCTAGATTGATGAAGTTAAGCTATGTTTCCTGTTAGATTATGAAGTAAAGGATATAAACAAATATACAATACATATTTTCTATGATTGCTAACAAAGATTAGAGCTATGTAAGTGTGTGATTGAAGTAAACTATGAAGATTGACACCACACAAGCTGATAAAAGATGTTTTGCCCAGCACTTAGTAACCTCTGCTGATAACTGCATGCGCATTGGTTAAACCCAGCATTGAATTTCAAAGACAAAAGTAGCTGCCTTGCACATATGTAGAAAGTTTTGTTTCCTATCTTGATTTATACCTATTCGTCCGCAATTTTTTCGGTGACCAAATGAGTTTTTGGTCCACTAAACTAAATTCATCCTAGCCAATCATTTAATATAAAATATTCATTAGTTAATTATGCAATCCGGATCATTATGACAGATAATTGACTAATGGATAATTATGAAAGTAAATTATTTAGGGAATAATTAACTAATTCAGGCGTTTGTTATGGTACGAGTATAATATAAAATCTAATACTTATATAAGGTCAAATCTCTGCCACAATCACTTCCCCCTTTAATTATAAAATCAAATTCAATTATGGATTATTATACCATAATCATTTACCTAACCAATTAGGGTTACCATAACTAATATTTTATTATTAATAATAAATAAATTACTGGAGAATATTAATTTATGTCCACATTTTCGGTTGTACTAGTGCAAGTCATCTATCATATTTTCCACCCACGTTACTTGTCCTAGTGCAGGCAATTCATGTTTGCCGCCTGCACTAATTTTCCATTATAATATCTTAACAAATTATGTGTTTGAAATTACAAGGTGAAGATTATGAGTAAGTTTTTTTGCAATATTCTCAAAATTTAGTTCATTCAAAATACGGAGATGTTGGATGCTTGTTAAAATTCTAAATTACAATAACTTTAATGTATAACACTTGCATATGAACTTGCACTAGTAAATTCACTACTATGAAATAGCACACTCTAAGTTGCACTAATACACCCTAAACTACACTAATCATGCATCTGAATTGCACTAGTACACGCTCCACTGACTGACTAATCATGCATCTGAATTGCACTAGTACACGCTCCACTGACTGACTAATCATGCATCTGAATTGCACTAGTGCAAGAGCCATCTTCACAGAGATAGTCTTTCAGGTTGTACTAGTGCAAGCTCCGACTGACAAGTTGTTGAAAGAACTCTCCACCGCCTCTAACAGTTCCCAAATACCTAAATCAATCCACAAACATATATCAACCATACAATGTCAATACAATATCAACCATTTTCATTGCACTAGTACACTACAATCTCATTTTCAATTGCACTAGTACACCCTAAATCTAGATCTAGAATTGTTGGTTGGATCAGAATAGTCGGTGCTACATTTGAATTTCAGATCCACCAATACGCTAATTTCATACACCGACCCAAACTCCACTCGCTCCTAGCATCTGACAATCTGAACGATCACCACCGTCACATCCTCCACTATCTCGACCCTCTCCTTGCATCCGACGATATCCTCTTCACATCCACTGTAAATATTCAACTCTAATAAACTTAGAAGTCAACCCAAGAAAATAATATCAAACTACTCTACTATAGAAGGAAAAACAAAAAACAAGGGAGTCATATATTTACTTGGATATGAGATGTTGACGCCTTCACAAGGGTCTGGGAATCCAAAAGCTTAGGTGATGCCCAAGATGTCGCTGTCGCCGCAAGGGTCGGTGTTGTCGGAGACCTGTAGCCTAAGATGCTGACTTTGCCGCAAGGGTCGGCATTGTCTTCCAAATCCATTGTCGTCTGCTCATCCACCGATATCGTGGCTGTTATAAGAAACACGAAGTCCACAACTAGAAAATCACCCGTGATCAGAGAGAAGGTCGCCGAAGAAAGTAGTTTCGGCGGCGGACTAGAGATGTACGATGGATATTGGCAACATCAAATCAATGGAGGATAGAGAGTGGAAAGTCAAGTTGTGATGATGGATCGGAGGAGGAGGGAGAGGGGTGAGTCCAGCGGCAGCGGCGGATTGGAGAAACAGAGAAAAATAGGGTGTAATTTATTTTTGGATGGAGGCTATATAAAATGAGATTGAAATAGGGTTTTAATAGATATATATATATATAAGCTAAATGAAAACCCTTAGATCTAAACCCTAGAAATCTAATGGTTCTAATTAATTTGGTTAATTAGACCAAATAGAGGTTTGGTCCCTCAATAGGATCCGCTTCGTCTGCTTAATCATCTTCAAACGTTAGTTTAGTCTAGGAGCAAAATGGAAATGGATGTAAGAAATGGAAATAGAGTAAAGATTATAAAATAAGAATCATAAACATCAGTTTAACCTTATGAGCAAAATGGAAAGAAGTTTAAGAAATCAGGATTTATAAAATGACCTTCATCAATGTCAGTTTAACCTTATGAGAAAAAAAACGGAAAGAGATTTAAGAAAGGAAGGTAGTAAACTTACTCCTAGGTATCGACCAAGACTTCGACGGGATCAAGAACGAGACCATCATCATGAGCAGTGGACGACCGAGGAGTTCCCATCCACGAGCAATGCTTTTCATATCAACCTCGTTCGAAGTCTAATCGGACGAAGCATATAAATCGACGTCAATATCAGAAGAGTTTAAGAATCAAGATAAAATAGTATCTCGGAGACATACCTGAGGTCAACTCATCGATTTCTCCATCTAGCGGAAGGGAAATAGTGGCAACGAGAGGGAGAAAGTATAATCGCGAGCTCATCCATCGTCGATCGCTAGAGGAGTATCGGTGGTAACCATGGCCGAAGGCTAGTCGCCTGTGATGATGTTGGAGAGCGACGAAAGTCGAGGAGAGGTGAAGTTTGTGTTAGGGTTAGGAAGAAGATGATGTTTCTAGAGCATGAGAGGACATGTCAGCTGAGAGTGGAGATAAGATAAGATTTTTTTTCTAGGGTTCGTCTTCACCGTAGATTAGGATTATCCTAACCAATCCAAACTGTTTGGTCGCCGAAATGGGTCGTGGGTTGGGTCGAACCCGTTTAGGGCCTTTAGGTCCATAACACCCTAAATAGTTTTCGGGCTAAACTTAAATAAATAAATTCATTTAATCTAATGGTTGAGGTCCTAGTCTAGTAACATGAAGGTCTTGGGTTCAAAACATGTAGATGCCAATGCTTACTTTTTAAGCTACCTAAATTAGATAATTTGACAAAAATATCAAATTTAATTAACACACTTTAAAAATTTTATCCTTATAATTAAAATATTCGGTCTAGTCTACTTTTTACACGAAATCATTACGTTAAAAGCCATAATAACCAAACATACCTCATTGTGCACAAAACTTTAATTTTGAAGACTTGAAGAAAATTAATAGACGTTAATACGCCAGCAATTGCGACGACACGTCGAATGCCTCTTTATATAATATATACCTCATATCCACCCTATAAAAGTTTAATAGACGTTAATACGCCAGCAATCGCGGCGACACGTCGAATGCCTCTTTATATAATATATACCTTATATCCACCCTGCAAATGGTTAATAGTCGTTAATACACCAGCAATTGCGGCGACGCGTTGAACGCCTCTTTATATAATATATACCTTATATCCACTCTAAAGATTAATAAACGTTAATACGCCAGCAATTGCGGCGACGCGTCGAAAGCCTCTTTACACAATATATACCTCATACTCACTCTCATACTCACTTTAAAGATCAATAGACGTTAGTGTGCCGACAATTGTGGCAACGCGTCTTATATCTCCTTCTCTAAACCAAATTCCTTCAACTCGAGCACCAGGGTATAAATGGATTGCAAACCGACCAAAATCGAAGTACGTGGACTTTGATCCCTAATTCTGGGTAAGTAGGCAGTCAATTATTGACTCGAGTCCAATCTTCCACTAAACATTTATCCATCCTAAAATGATCACTTTATCCTTTAACACACACCCGCAATGAAGGAAAACTTATCACAGTTTAGGAGTATCGACTTCGATTCGGGCGGAGCATGGGTGCTAACCCTTCCCGCAAGTAACCGACCCCCGATCCTAGAATTTCAGTTTCGCATACCTCTTTAATATCTGGATCGAACCGCAATGGTTTAAACCGGATCCTCTGGGTGTTCGATCCACCCAAAATAGATCGATGGCGACTCCAAGAAATCATTTTCTCAACCCATAACTCCCTTTTGCGCCTTCCGCGCAAGCCGACCCGACGTCCCGTGGCCGATGCTAAGCGACTGCCACATGCACCATAGAAAGGGGCGAGGAAGGAGTGCGTTCCCAGACGGGAACCTCTGCGAGAACGGATGTGGCCTATTAATGGCAGGGATGGAGGACTTGGAGGGAGGCGAAGAGTGGGATGAGGATGACGGCTTGTTATTACTTTATTGCAGATGATCATCATGAGAAGGATGATGATCAAGATCGTCATAGCTTTCAGGTGAATCCTTGACGAGTGCTGAAGAGACGAATCAGAGAAAGAAAATTGGGAGAATGAATGGCGTGAGGCCGATGGGGGGTAGAGAAGAGATCTGGCGGTGGTGAAAAGTTTGGGAAAGGGAAGGAGACACAGCTAATAGGGTTAATTTAATTTCCTAAAATGGTTGGAACGTAGTCCAACGCAGATCATGACCCTCTCAATAACTAATTAGTTTTTGTAACTTTTTTTTTGCTAATAGTTTTTGTAACTAGTTACATGCCTTTGTAACTATTTACTAAGCCCTTTTAAAATATATGATTTTAAAAGTTTGTTGGAAGTATATCGAGAGCGGTCTTGTTGGATTTGTCTTCGAAAAACTAATGCATTAGCGCAAAAAAATTCCAATTCCGAGTTTGTATGCAAAATATGACTTTTATAGAAATTTGGGGAAAAACTAACTACTTTTTTGGAAAAAAATTCCGAAAATAAAATAAATGAATAAAATTACATAATAAAAGACCTAACTAACTCTTTCAAAATATATCATTAGATTAATCAATGGTTTAATCAGAGTTAAATCAAATTAATCAGTGTTTGAATTGAATTTTGTTTTAACTTGATTGGTGGCCGGTGAATACTAGTAACATTAAGAATAAAATTTGAACAATAAGAGTTAATGAAAAAGGAAAACTCTCTCCCTTCTCTCTTGTTCATTAGTTGTGGTTGTCACCGACAACCTTTTTATCTTTTACTTGCTTTCTTCTTATCTTTCTTTACTTATATTGTCTTTCATGATTCTCCTAAGTTCGTTATTCACGTATCTTTCTCTTTTTGAGGCATTTTTGCTTCTCTGATTTGGATCTCCAGATTCGGAGTCTTTGCTTTTTCCTTAATGTATCTTGTTGTATCTTGTTGTTGACCTCTTTATTGAGGTGTTGTTCTTCCTTTTTGAAGGTTGTTCTCATGGATAATAGAGTGAGCCTTCTGGGTTTGTATCCATTTAATAATTATTTTTTCCCTCCTCCTTGCTTCACCCTGATTTGGACCCGTTTTTGTATCTATTTCCTTCCTGGGCTTCAGCCCAACTCTATTGTATCCTTTCTACGATGAATGAAATTGGAAAATCACTTTGTAAAAAGAAAATCAGAGTTAATGGAATATAAAAGCCATGGTAAGTAAAATTATTATATGCTTGTATAGTGTATGTTTGAATGGTCTGTAAAGGTCCTATTCACTATTCAGAGTCTACCATTTGATTATTTATTTATATTATAAATATTAAATATACAAAGCTCATCCAATGGAAAGCAGATCCAAACTTTGCTGAGTTTGGAAAGTTCCAAACCTGCTCTAACCATTAGATCTAGTTTAACTCTTTCACCAATTTAATAGTCCACATTTGTTAGAGATATCTAGGACTTTACACACATAATTTAATCATTATATTTAATGTAAATATTTTATTATTATATTTAATTTAAATCTTTTATTATTATATTTAATTTATATATTTTATATTTATTCTGGTGACCAGCCTTCATCGTTGATGACGGCGCTTTTTCCGGTGACTGGCCGCCGGCGTCGGCGACTTTTCCGGTGACCGGTCGCCGGTGACAGGCCGCCAACAACTTTTCCGGTGACTTTTTCAGGTGTTTTTTTCGGCGAGGACAAGTTAACTAGTTAACCTGATTTTTACTGTTAACTTGTTAGCATGTTTTTTAATTATAACTAGTTAACTAGTTAACCAATCAAGTTAACTATTTAATCGAGTTAACTAGTTATCAAGTTGTTAACTGACTATCCAATCGAGTTAACTAGTTATCAAGTCGTTAACTAGTTATCTAATTGAGTTAACTAGTTATCTAATTGAGTTAACTAGTTAACCAATCGAGTTAACTAATTATCAAGTCGTTAACTAGTTATCTAATTGAGTTCACTAGTTAACCAATCGAGTTAACTAGTTAACCAATCAAGTTAACTATCTGATCGAGTTAACTAGTTATCAATGTGTTAACTAGCAATCTAATTGAGTTAACTAGTTTTTTTTTTGTCAATATCACTCCTTTCGGAGAAAGATAACGATAGCAAGAAGGGAGGAGGGAGGAGAGGGGTGAGACGGGGTTTAATGAGGAATTCGTGTTCGAGCGAATTTCGCGTTCATTTCTTAAGAATGGATTTTGCAAAAGCACACATATCCAGAAACTGTGTGAAAAATGGTAATTGGTCAAGGGCCTTTCTAGCAATTGCATGTGCTGCTAAGTTCAATTGAGGTGAGAAATCACAATTGTCGAGTGCAACCTTAGAAAGTGTCGTGTCTCGGTTATTATTGCTCTTAATGTTGAGTGAAGCTCTGTTCCACTCTTGTCGCCTGGAACAATGAGGGAGCCGACCCGGTCGCCTGAGTGACTCCGAATCGCCTCGCAATAAGAGAGTGGGGGTAGTAATCAGAACAGAGGATGAGGTATGAAATGGATGATGATGTAATAGAGTGTACCTAGGGATTGCTCCCAGAATTTGGTCGTGTCCTGCAGTCTGTCCAATCCTTCTGTATTTATAGCCTGGCAGGTCTGCCAAGACCGTTGGGCAATGGTACGGCGCCCAGCAAATCTTGCCACGTGTCACCGAATCCTAACCGTCACTTGGTGAAGACGAAACCTTCAGGATTGCTCCACGCGTCCTTCTAGGGTTTCCCAAATGGTAAGCGCATAGCATCGCCTCAGGGCCCTTCCTGGGCCGCGACTGGGCCCACTCTCAGAGCGACCTTCAAGGCACCTAGCTGGTCAACCTTCGCTTGACATGTTGACTGCTTCCTGTGCCACATCTGGGCCTGCCTTTCAGGCTTTCTAGATAGTCGCCTGGTCAATCCTCGTCAGAGGCATTGACCTTCCTTTCTGGGTGGATCACATCGCCTACTGGGCTGACCCGACCCAGGGTGGCCCATCATGAGCCCCCTAGTCCGCTTGTGTACTTGTCGCCGAGTACACTGGCGGACTACTCTTTTCCGTCGCCCGCTGCGTTCCCTGAGGAACCCTACTTTCGCCACAACTGAGGGGCTGTTTAGTCTTTTCCCTCTTCCGTAGCCCCCTAACTTGATCATTGCCTACGAAATAGCTTCCTCCTTTTATATTTCTTTTTATGGGCCGTGTTGCCCAATCTCCACCTCTCGCGGCTTGCGTCTTCGAGACGCTTTCCCTTTCCCAATGCCAATAGCTCCAATCGTCCTTTCAACTGTCGCGTCGTTTCCGTTCCCGATGCAACCACTCAAACGTCTCCGTCTTCCCTTATAAAACGCTCCGCTCCCATTACCGTCTTCCTCTTCTACCTCTGTCACTTTTCTCCTTTTCTTGCCCCTTACTTTCTTCCTCAACCGTTCCTGTCTTTCCTTCGCCTTTCCTCCTCCTCTGTCCGATCTCTCTTCTTTCTCCAGATGTCCGACGATCTTGACTACCTTCTCAGCTGTCCTGGTATGTCCCTGTTCTCTGCTTGAATTTTTTCTTCGTTTTTCCCTTTTTTTACCTTTGCCGACTGCCCTTTCTGCTATCTAGCTTCTTTCTACCTATAAAACCCCTTGTATATTAAGACTCCAATGGCCTCGTCATCAACCAATTCAGAGAGAACTGCCTCCGACGCTTCTCAAAACTCCCCCGACCCTTCTGAACCCCGAGAATGGGGAATGCATCAGCTTGGATTCATTCCCGGATTCCGCCCTTGGTCTGTGAACATGACAGCCCCCATCTCTGACCAAGGCTACACTGTCCGAGCTTGGAGAGACATGTGGTACGACGGCGTTGGCCGGGATTGCTACGTCATCGGGCCAGGCTATTTTCCCTATCTCTCTGCCACCGCTATATGCTCCTTTCTTCCAAAACTTTCCCTTCCGACCTGTTGGGACTATGCTGCTCCCTCGTTCCTGTCGACCATTGGGAATTGTCCCGGAGGCTGGCATGGTGTGTGGTCAGAAAGCTTTACCAACGGCCTGCGCCTTCCCCCTTCTCCATTTGTTGTATCATTACTTCAGAACCTCAAAGCGTCGCTTGGCGCCTACACCGCGACCTCATGGTCCGTTGTAGCCAGTTTTGAGATATCTTGCCAACGCGAGAAAATTACTCCTACCCTTCGCCTTTTTTCCCTTTTGTATAGTGCCAAAAATAACACCAACGGCCTTAGCTTTGTAAAGCGAGGTCCGTATAGGGATGTGGGGATGCGGGGAACAGTTAAACCGCATCCCACATGGTATCATGCCTTTTTTAATTTTAAACCCTCGCCTGAAGACACCTGGACGACGGCCCTTCCGCCCTGCTGGTCGCGAGGCGACGCCAATAACTTCCCCCGTGGTCACTCAGCCACGGAGGTTGAACAACAGCTGTTGTCATTTATCAACAGGGAGAACTTCAATCTGAACGACCCCTTCACCCTAAAACAAGTCCTGGCGAAGCTGCCTGGAGGTAGATGGGACTATCTTCCCCTACTTTTAAATTTATCCCTGCTTTCTATTATCTCCTATCGCGTTCCCTTTTGCTTTCCTGTTTCTGACCTCTCTTTACTCCATTGTGTAGGGATGACAGATATTTCGAACGTGCTGATCAGCACGTCAGCCCGCGGGTCAATCACCACGACGCAACCGCAGCATGCACTGCCACCGGAAGTTGAGCCACCACCTCCTTCGCCTCATGGGAAGGGAAAGAAACGGGGGGCGCGCCGCTCCCGCGAAAAAAAGTCGTCGCCTGCAGCAGTGCCAACAAAGCGACGCAAGTCTTCTTCCGTCGGTACATCAGATCCAATTATCGTTGTGGAAGACGACCGGGCCGAGGCAGCGGATCCCCCACCAATTACTACCGTCGCCGACCCTGAATTGCCTCCTGATACGGAGCATCTCGACGCTTCACTGCCTGAGCCCCCTCCTCTACGTCCCGGAAAGGAAAGCCAAGCCCCTGCAGAGCGGGAATTCATTTCCTTCATCCAGGACGACTCTCCCCTGTCGCCTCATAACGATGAAGAGGGTCGCCGTGCCTTATCCCATCGCGTCCTTTCAGATTTCTTGGCGCCCGAATACGAGAAACCAGAAGGCTACTTTCCCATAGTCTATCCCCAGCGATCACAGCTTTCAGCTGACGTGGCCCAGGATATCGCAGAAGAGCTGACCTCCGGAGTTCTGAAGGGTCTGGATAACGTGAAGATTGGCGACTTTCATCCCGCGATGGGGAACGTGTATGTGAAGCATCACGAGGTATTTACCTTAATCGTCTCTCCTCTTTCTTTTATTTTTTGTCTTTAATTTTTGAAGCTTCAATCAACCGTCACCTTCCAACATGTATGGCTCTTATCATATATTCAGATGTTACTGGCGCTAAGCATTGTGGACAAGTCGTGCGACCTGTTGATGCGCAAGGCTCGTGAGCTTCGCGACGATCACGCAGCTCTTCAGCGCCGCTTGGACAACGAGGAAGTAAGCAAAAAACTTCGCCACTAGCGATGATGATGATGCTTTGATTTTTATTGTCTTTGTCGTGTTTTTTTTTTTTTTACCATTTGTGTTTTATTTCTTTCAGTCTGATCATCAAGCTACCCGGAACGAGCTTAGTCGCCTAACTGAGGCTCATTCTCAGCTTGAGCAGAAACTAAGCGAGGCCTCCTCTTCCGTGGAGCGCCTGACTCAAGATTTGTCGACCAGCCGGGCCTCTATTACTAGCTTAGAGAAGAGCCTGTCTGAGGCAAAAGAAGCTGCCTCCTCGTCCGCCAAGAAGCTCCAGGATCAAGCTGTCCTTCAGAAGCAGATTCGAACTCTGACAAAGGAGAGAGACGCTGCCCTTGCTGCGCGGAACCAAGCGACTGAGGAGAGGGATCAGGCGAAGAAGCTAGCTGAAACAATGACAGCGGAGAGGGATCGGACTTTGAAAATCAAGGAGGAGACCGAGGCACTCAGCTCTCGGCAGTATATGACTGCTGTGTCGCTGATCCGAAGGTCCATCCCTGTGATCATGACCGCCGTTCGTCAGAAATTCATCGCCGTAGTTGGGCCTTCCCCTCCTTTCGTTCGACGCGAATTTCTCACGGCGTCCTTCAGGGCTGTGAATCGCTTGCTGAATGGTGTGCCCGATCCCAATACTGACGTCGATCCTGATTACATCAGTGTGATGAAGGAAGTTCAGGCGGCGGATCAGGAGTATATAGCGACTGAGAAGGCCAAAAGGGCCCGGGCCAAAGCTGAGGCAGCCGCAAAGGCGAAGGCAGATGGTGGCAGAGGGGAAAAGGTGTTTGAAAAGAGCCTGTCATCCTCCCAAGGCGATCATGGGCAAAGCTCGGGGCAAGGGAAAAATAAATGATGACTTTTCTCTCTTTTTTTTTTTTGTTTTTGATACTCCTTTTCTCTCTTTTGCTTTGTACTTATAAGACAAGCTGACCATGATCTGCGTAAACGCCCTTTATTTCGCCCTTATCTAATAAGGTAGGCTCGTAAGCGATTGTTTTGAAAGCCTTAGCGCGATTGTTTGCAGCCGTCATAGGCGGCACCTTAGTTTTTGCCTTAGCGATTGGTGATTTGCTAATGAGCGACGTTTTGCCCTCTTATGATGCCATTTAGGCGATGTCGTTACCTTTAGGCCTTAGCGAAGCTTGAAACTTAGGCCTCGTAGGCGAGATGAATCCATGTCGTACGGGAATTTTTGTGGCAATTAACCGACTCCTTAACTCGTAAGTTTTAGGTAATATCGATGGCGATGGTGAGATATAAATGATATAATAAGTCATCCAGCGATATAGCTATCGGACGCTTTTCTTTCATTAATTAGGGAAATGACAAACCATACATGCTCCTAGGCGACTACTCATGGTACTTGCGGAGGTGCATCGCATTCCAGGTCCGGGGGATTTTTGTTCCATCCAGCCTGGCTAACTTGAAAGTGTTTGCTCCTATGACCTTCCTGATTTGAAATGGCCCTTCCCATCCAGGATCAAGCTTCGCGGCTCCCTCTGATGGCCTGAAAATCTTTCGTAGTACTAAATCACCCAATTTGATGTGATGTGGCCTTAACTTTTTGTTGTATCGCCTGGCTAGCATCTCCTTTTCCGCTATTAACCTCATCTGGGCGACTTCGCGCTTCTCTTCAACCATATCGAGACTATGAACAAGGTTTTGCTCATTTTCCTCTGGGTTGTAGCTATCCAAGCGGACGGAAGGTATTGTTATTTCCACCGGAAGGACCGCCTCTGATCCATAGGTCAATGTGTAAGGCGACTCGCCTGTTGACGTCTTGTAGATCGTTCTATGTGCCCACAGTACATGATCAAGCTCCTCAACCCACGTGCCCTTTTTGCCTTCGATCCGTCGCTTTAAACCCCGCAATATAAGCTTGTTTGCTGCTTCAGCTTGCCCGTTGGCTTGTGGGTAAGCGACCGAGGTGAATCGTAGGAGGATTTTGTATTCTTGGCAATACGCCTGAAAGCTCTGGCAATCAAATTGGGTGCCATGGTCACATATAATGCTGTGAGGAATGCTGAATCGGGAGATGATATGTTTGAATGTGAATTTCTCAATCTGCTTGGCGGTGATGCTGGCCGTTGCCTCAGCCTCAATCCATTTTGTAAAGTAGTCTATGGCTACAATCAAGTACATCCGCTTCCCAGGGGCTTCAGGAAAAGGTCCCAAAATATCCATTCCCCACTGAGCGAAGGGCCACGGGCTAACAATCGCCTGCAAAGCTGTGGAAGGCAATTTATGAAAGTCGGCATATTCTTGACACTTGTGACATTTTTTAACCAACTTCGTCGCCTCTCGTCGCATCGTCGGCCAGTAATATCCTTGATATAATAGATTTTTCTCCAGACTTTTAGAGCCTAAGTGTGTCCCACAGACTCCTAAGTGTACTTCCCGGAGGATATAATCAGCGTCCACTGGTCCGAGGCATCTTAAATAAGGACCTGCGGCGGACTTTCTGTACAGATCGTCGCCTATTAAGGTGCATCTGCTGGCTCGCCTCCTTGTTTTTGTAGCCATCGCCTGATCCTTCGGGACTGTTCCATCTTTTAGGAACCTAATAATGGGAGTGCGCCAATCGTCTTGTGTGCCGTCATCCTCCTGAGACCCGTCAATCTGGAAGCATGTGTTTAGCTTTACCTCTTTCTCCACCGTCACCATTCTTGCTTCTTCAAAATCAACCGCCGTGGCTAGCTTTGATAGCGCGTCAGCGTGGCAATTCTCTTCTCGGGCGATTTGCAAGAAGTCTACTCTAGTAAAATCTGCCAGGGCTAGCTTTATCTCATCGAAGTATGGAATTAATGACTCCTCTTTAATTTCGAACTCCCCATTTAACTGGTTGACCACCACTGCTGAATCGGAAAAAATTTTCACATATTTGACCCCCATACTTCTTGGAATCCTGAGCCCTGCCTCCATCGCCCCATATTCGGCAGCGTTGTTGGTTCTAGGCGACGCGAAGCGCAGGGCGACCTCATGGATAGCTCCTTCTAGGTTTTTTAGCACTATGCCGGCTCCCGAACCATTTTTACTGGAGGCACCATCCGTGAAGAGTGTCCAAGTTTGGCTCTCTCCTTTTTCTTCTTGCACTGCCCCTTCTACTATAAAATCAGCAAGAACCTGGGCTTTGATTGCCGTTCTTGGTTTGTACCGGATGTCATATTCGCTGAGCTCAATGGCCCACTTTGCAAGTCGCCCAGCCACGCTCATTGCCCGCAAAGCATTTTGTATTGGTAGGTTGGTTAATACTGTTATGGTATGAGCCTGAAAGTATGGTCGGAGCTTTCTTGCCGCGCATACCACAGCATAGGCCATCTTCTCGATGGCAGGGTACCGAATTTCAGCGTCGACCAACGTTTTACTAGTGTAAAAAATGGGCTGGTCGCTTCGTTCCTCCCGTCGCACTAACACCGCACTTACCGTTGTTGGTGATATCGCAATGTACATGAATAACTCATCGCCCTCCTTGGGTGAGGCCAGCACCGGAGGAGTGACTAAGAATTGCTTGAGTTCTTCAAACACCTTATCACACCTGTCACTCCAGGCGAATTTTGACGCGTTTTTCAAAATAGAGAAAAACGGAGCGCATCGCTCTGCCGCCTTTGGAATGAACTGATTGATAGCCGTTATTCTTCCGGCTAGAACTTGTACTTCTTTAACCGTTTTGGGTGGTGCCATGGCGGAGATGGCCTCCAATTGTGCTGGATTCGCCTCTATTCCCCGTCGAGTGACCAAGTACCCTAGGAATTTGCCTGATGTAGCTCCAAAAACACACTTCTGTGGGTTTAATCGCAACGCGAAGCGTTGTAACGTTTCAAACGTTTCTTTTAAGTCGCCTAGATGATCGTCGCCCTTCTTACTCTTTACCAGAAGATCGTCCACATATGCTTCCAGGTTACGTCCTCGTTGCTTAGTGAAGACCATATCTATCATCCTTTGGTAAGTTGCTCCTGCATTTTGAGGCCGAAGGGCATAACCTTATAGCAATAGTTCGCCATAGGAGTCATGAACGCCGTTTTCTCCTGATCCTCTTCATTGAGTGGTATCTGGTGATACCCGGAGAAACATGTCGAGAAAAGACAATACTTCGTTATTTGCTGTGGCGTCGACCAACTGTTCAATGTTCGGGAGTGGATAAGCGTCTTTTGGACAGGCATCGTTTAGATTTGTGAAGTCGACACACATCCTCCATGCCCCCGATGATTTTTTAACCAAAACCACATTTGACAGCCATTCTGGGTATTGAACCTCCTTGATAAAACCTGCCTCCAGTAATTTGTCTATCTCTTTTGTAACGGCTAGCTGTCGCTCTCGGCAGATATTTCTTCTCTTCTGTTGCACAGGGCGGCAGCTTTTGTCGATGGATAGGCAATGCTTCACAATCGCTGGGTCTATCCCAGGCATGTCGCTGGGATGCCATGCAAATAGATGCGAATATTGCCTGATTAGTGTCATCATCGCCTGCTTGGCCTCTTGGCTTAGGTAAGTCGACAGCCTCACTGTTCTCTCTTCATCGCCTTCCCACAAAGCTACAGGAACGTCAGATTCTGCTGACTGTATTCTTTCTCTACTCTCCGTTCCCTCCTCCAGGTCGATTTTGTAACATGCTCCTTTCGTCGCTGCCCGATAGCATCGCCTCGCCACCTCCGGGTGCCCCCAAGCGACTCCGACGCCGTCCTTGGTGACGAACTTCAGCACCTGATATACTGGTGAAGAGATGGCCCGGAAAGCAGCGAGCGCCGGTCGCCCCAAAATTATATTGTACGAGGATCGACAATCCAGCACATGGAAATCTATGGATTGCACCGCCTTGATCTGCTCATCGCCTATCATGACCTGTAAGGTAATGGTTCCTGTAATGGGCACCTGGTGGCCAGAAAAACCTGTAATAGTTGTCTTTGTCGGTCTCAGGCTTGAAATGGGGAGTTTCATCTGCTGGAAAAGTTCCCAGAACAGGATATCAGCTGAGCTTCCTTCATCTACCATTACTCGCTCCACTCTACTCCGGAGCGTTACAATCTGAATCACCATTGCCTCCAGGCTAGGCCCTCCACTTTTAATTATGTCATCCTCCGTAAACATGATGGGAGACCGTCGCGCCTCATTGTTTATGATCAACACCTCTTTACAATCGCTTGACTGCTTTTTTGTCGGACAACTTTCTCCCCCGAAAATAGTTTGATAGACTTTCATGACTTCTTCCATATCATTTGCCTTTTTGGTTGCATCGCCCTGCGGCTCTTGCAATCGGGCGAAAACTATTTTTCTAGGTTGGTCGCCTGGGACTGGGCTAACTTCTTTATCATTTGAACTCCTTTCTTTTCGCTTGGTCTGGAGAATAAAGTCTTTAGGCGACCCTCCTTAATCCATCGCTCAATTTCATTTTTGAGTTGCCGACACTCTTCTGTGGTGTGACCGTGCGAATCATGAAAGTTGCAAAACTTCCGGGGGTTACGCTGCTCAGGGTCGCCTCGCAGTGGCTCGGGCCACTGAATGTGGTGATCCTTGTGCTGCATGTACAGGAATACCTCTTTCCGGGATCGGTTGAGCGGAGTGTATTCTCTTCTGTCTTCCTGATACGTGCGTCTATCATTGTTTTTCCTGTCGTCCCGATATTCCCTTCTTTCGGGAGATCGCTCCGTTCTCTGCCACCGTCCTCGCCTGTCAGTGCCATCACGCGACGCATCCGCCTGTCCGTCCTTTCGTCCTTTTCGGCTGTCGTCCCCACCAATCTCCGCTAACTGCTCCTCAATGAGAATGATACTATTTATTCTGGCCTCCAAGTTGGACAGAGTAGTAGGCTTTTTCTTTACTAACGCCTCCTTCAGTCGCCTATTGTGCGTCGCCTGGATCATACTTGCAGTAGCAATGTCTAAAGTCACGTCTTTAACGGACTGTACCGTGCTGATCCATCTCTCAAAGAAATCTTTTAGCGACACCTCCGGCCACTGTCGCAAGTTAACTAGGACCTGTACTGGGACCTTTCGATGTCGCCTACTCTCATACTTCATCAAAAAAACCCTGGCAAACTCATCCCATGTGTGAATAATTCCTTCCGGCAAGCTCATGTACCATTCTCTTGCTGCCCCTCCTAAAGTGGCTGGGTATGCTCTGCAAAACGCTGCATCGCTGGCGCCCTGCATTTGCATGGCGATTTGAAAATTTTGCAGATGCTCTTCAGGATCGCCCAACCCCAAATATTTCTCCATGTTTGGTGGGACCAAGCCAATTGGTAGTGTTTCGGCGAAGATGGCCCTTGCAAGAGGTTGCCGAATGACCCTTTGTTCGGCTCCGGTTTCGACTAGCGGTCGAAATGCCCGTAGCATTTCTGCGTGGGTGTCATTTCCCGGGGCCTGGACGTGTTGAGCTTTGGGCGCCTGCGCCTGCTGAGCGATAACCGTTTTTAACAATTGAGTAAGCTCCAAATTCTGCTTTTCCAGCACCTGAAAACGCTGTTCGAGGACTTTGTATGCCTCTGAGTTCGGTGCTTCTTCCTGTACCACACCCTTTCCTCTGGTGACACGAGGGATATATGAGGAGTCGGTGTCTGTGTCTCTAGGCACCCCTTCTTCCTCCAAATCATTTCTCAAGTTTCTTCCCTCGAGTGGTATGCTTTGGGCTCCAGGATTCACGTATTTCAATGGTGTTTCTTCCGTCTCTCCTTCGGGCCTTACGTTCGATGCTTCTCCTCTTATCATTCTTCCAATATTCCCATGCTCCATTGCTCAGTTTCTTCAGTTCTTGATTAGTCCCCTATCTGGCGCGCCAATTGTTCCACTCTTGTCGCCTGGAACAATGAAGGAGCCGACCCGGTCGCCTGAGTGACTCCGAATCGCCTCGCAATAAGAGAGTGGGGGTAGTAATCAGAACAGAGGATGAGGTATGAAATGGATGATGATGTAATAGAGTGTACCTAGGGATTGCTCCCAGAATTTGGTCGTGTCCTGCAGTCTGTCCAATCCTTCTGTATTTATAGCCTGGCAGGTCTGCCAAGACCGTTGGGCAATGGTACGGCGCCCAGCAAATCTCGCCACGTGTCACCGAATCCTAACCGTCGCTTGGTGAAGACGAAACCTTCAGGATTGCTCCACGCGTCCTTCTAGGGTTTCCCAAATGGTAAGCGCATAGCATCGCCTCAGGGCCCTTCCTGGGCCGCGACTGGGCCCACTCTCAGAGCGACCTTCAAGGCACCTAGCTGGTCAACCTTCGCTTGACATGTTGACTGCTTCCTGGGCCACATCTGGGCCTGCCTTTCAGGCTTTCTAGATAGTCGCCTGGTCAATCCTCGTCAGAGGCGTTGACCTTCCTTTCTGGGTGGATCACATCGCCTACTGGGCTGACCCGACCCAGGGTGGCCCATCATGAGCCCCTAGTCCGCTTGTGTACTTGTCGCCGAGTACACTGGCGGACTACTCTTTTCCGTCGCCCGCTGCGATCCCTGAGGAACCCTACTTTCGCCACAACTGAGGGGCTGTTTAGTCTTTTCCCTCTTCCGTAGCCCCTAACTTGATCATTGCCTACGAAATAGCTTCCTCCTTTTATATTTCTTTTTATGGGCCGTGTTGCCCAATCTCCACCTCTCGCGGCTTGCGTCTTCGAGACGCTTTCCCTTTCCCAATACCAATAGCTCCAATCGTCCTTTCAACTGTCGCGTCGTTTCCGTTCTCGATGCAACCACTCAAACGTCTCCGTCTTCCCTTATAAAACGCTCCGCTCCCATTACCGTCTTCCTCTTCTACCTCTGTCACTTTTCTCCTTTTCTTACCCCTTACTTTCTTCCTCAACTGTTCCTGTCTTTCCTTCGCCTTTCCTCCTCCTCTGTCCGATCTCTCTTCTTTCTCTAGATGTCCGACGATCTTGACTACCTTCTCAGCTGTCCTGGTATGTCCCTGTTCTCTGCTTGAATTTTTTCTTCGTTTTTCCCTTTTTTTACCTTTGCCGACTGCCCTTTCTGCTATCTAGCTTCTTTCTACCAATAAAACCCCTTGTATATTAAGGCTCCAATGGCCTCGTCATCAACCAATTCAGAGAGAACTGCCTCCGACGCTTCTCAAAACTCCCCCGACTCTTCTGAACCCCGAGAATGGGGAATGCATCAGCTTGGATTCGTTCCCGGATTCCGCCCTTGGTCTGTGAACATGACAGCCCCCATCTCTGACCAAGGCTACACTGTCCGAGCTTGGACAGACATGTGGTACGACGGCGTTGGCCGGGATCGCTACGTCATCGGGCCAGGCTATTTTCCCTATCTCTCTGCCACCGCTATATGCTCCTTTCTTCCAAAACTTTCCCTTCCGACCTGTTGGGACTATGCTGCTCCCTCGTTCCTGTCGACCATTGGGAATTGTCCCGGAGGCTGGCATGGTGTGTGGTCAGAAAGCTTTACCAACGGCCTGCGCCTTCCCCCTTCTCCATTTGTTGTATCATTACTTCAGAACCTCAAAGCGTCGCTTGGCGCCTACACCGCGACCTCATGGTCCGTTGTAGCCAGTTTTGAGATATCTTGCCAACGCGAGAAAATTACTCCTACCCTTCGCCTTTTTTCCCTTTTGTATAGTGCCAAAAATAACACCAACGGCCTTAGCTTTGTAAAGCGAGGTCCGTATAGGGATGTGGGGATGCGGGGAACAGTTAAACCGCATCCCACATGGTATCATGCCTTTTTTTATTTTAAACCCTCGCCTGAAGACACCTAGACGACGGCCCTTCCGCCCTGCTGGTCGCGAGGCGACGCCAATAACTTCCCCCGTGGTCACTCAGCCACGGAGGTTGAACAACAGCTGTTGTCATTTATCAACAGGGAGAACTTCAATCTGAACGACCCCTTCACCCTAAAACAAGTCCTGGCGAAGCTGCCTGGAGGTAGATGGGACTATTTTCCCCTACTTTTAAATTTATCCCTGCTTTCTATTATCTCCTATCGCGTTCCCTTTTGCTTTCCTGTTTCTGACCTCTCTTTACTCCATTGTGTAGGGATGACAGATATTTCGAACGTGCTGATCAGCACGTCAGCCCGCGGGTCAATCACCACGACGCAACCGCAGCATGCGCCGCCACCGGAAGTTGAGCCACCACCTCCTTCGCCTCATGGGAAGGGAAAGAAACGGGGGGCGCGCCGCTCCGCGCGAAAAAAAGTCGTCGCCTACAGCAGTGCCAACAAAGCGACGCAAGTCTTCTTCCGCCGGTACATCAGATCCAATTATCGTTGTGGAAGACGACCGGGCCGAGGCAGCGGATCCCCCACCAATTACTACCGTCGCCGACCCTGAATTGCCTTCTGATACGGAGCATCTCGACGCTTCACTGCCTGAGCCCCCTCCTCGACGTCCCGGAAAGATAAGCCAAGCCCCTGCAGAGCGGGAATTCATTTCCTTCATCCAGGACGACTCTCCCCTGTCGCCTCATAACGATGAAGAGGGTCGCCGTGCCTTATCCCATCGCGTCCTGTCAGATTTCTTGGCGCCCGAATACGAGAAACCAGAAGGCTACTTTCCCATAGTCTATCCCTAGCGATCACAGCTTTCAGCTGACGTGGCCCGGGATATCGCAGAAGAGCTGACCTCTGGAGTTCTGAAGGATCTGGATGACGTGAAGGTTGGCGACTTTCATCCCGCGATGGGGAACGTGTATGTGAAGCATCACGAGGTATTTACCTTAATCGTCTCTCCTCTTTCTTTTATTTTTTGTCTTTAATTTTTGAAGCTTCAATCAACCGTCACCTTCCAACATGTATGGCTCTTATCATATATTCAGATGTTACTGGCGCTAAGCATTGCGGACAAGTCGCGCGACCTGTTGATGCGCAAGGCTCGTGAGCTTCGCGACGATCACGCAGCTCTTCAGCGCCGCTTGGACAACGAGGAAGTAAGCAAAAAACTTCGCCACTAGCGATGATGATGATGCTTTGATTTTTATTGTCTTTGTCGTGTTTTTTTTTTTTTTTTACCATTTGTGTTTTATTTCTTTCAGTCTGATCATCAAGCTACCCGGAACGAGCTTAGTCGCCTAACTGAGGCTCATTCTCAGCTTGAGCAGAAACTAAGCGAGGCCTCCTCTTCCGTGGAGCGCCTGACTCAAGATTTGTCGACCAGCCGGGCCTCTATTACTAGCTTAGAGAAGAGCCTGTCTGAGGCAAAAGAAGCTGCCTCCTCGTCCGCCAAGAAGCTCCAGGATCAAGATGTCCTTCAGAAGCAGATTCGAACTCTGACAAAGGAGAGAGACGCTGCCCTTGCTGCGCGGAACCAAGCGACTGAGGAGAGGGATCAGGCGAAGAAGCTAGCTGAAACAATGACAGCGGAGAGGGATCGCACTTTGAAAATCAAGGAGGAGACCGAGGCACTCAGCTCTCGGCAGTATATGACTGCTGTGTCGCTGATCCGAAGGTCCATCCCTGTGATCATGACCGCCGTTCATCAGAAATTCGTCACCGTAGTTGGGCCTTCCCCTCCTTTCGTTCGACGCGAATTTCTCACGGCGTCCTTCAGGGCTGTGAATCGCTTGCTGAATGGTGTGCCCGATCCCAATACTGACGTCGATCCTGAGTACATCAGTGTGATGAAGGAAGTTCAGGCGGCGGATCAGGAGTATATAGCGACTGAGAAGGCCAAAAGGGCCCGGGCCAAAGCTGAGGCAGCCGCAAAGGCGAAGGCAGATGGTGGCAGAGGGGAAAAGGTGTTTGAAAAGAGCCTGGCATCCTCCCAAGGCGATCATGGGCAAAGCTTGGGGCAAGGGAAAAATAAATGATGACTTTTCTCTCTTTTTTTTTTTTTGTTTTTTGATACTCCTTTTCTCTCTTTTGCTTTGTACTTATAAGACAAGCTGACCATGATCTGGGTAAACGCCCTTTATTTCGCCCTTATCTAATAAGGTAGGCTCGTAAGCGATTGTTTTGAAAGCCTTAGCGCGATTGTTTGCAGCCGTCATAGGCGGCACCTTAGTTTTTGCCTTAGCGATTGGTGATTTGCTAATGAGCGACGTTTTGCCCTCTTATGATGCCATTTTGGCGATGTCGTTACCTTTAGGCCTTAGCGAAGCTTGAAACTTAGGCCTCGTAGGCGAGATGAATCCATGTCGTACGGGAATTTTTGTGGCAATTAAGCGACTCCTTAACTCGTAAGTTTTAGGTAATATCGATGGCGATGGTGAGATATAAATGATAAAATAAGTCATCCAGCGATATAGCTATCGGACGCTTTTCTTTCATTAATTAGGGAAATGACAAACCATACATGCTCCTAGGCGACTACTCATGGTACTTGCGGAGGTGCATCGCATTCCAGGTCCGGGGGATTTTTGTTCCATCCAGCCTGGCTAACTTGAAAGTGTTTGCTCCTATGACCTTCCTGATTTGAAATGGCCCTTCCCATTCAGGATCAAGCTTTGCGGCTCCCTCTGATGGCCTGAAAATCTTTCGTAGTACTAAATCACCCAATTTGATGTGATGTGGCCTTAACTTTTTGTTGTATCGCCTGGCTAGCATCTCCATTTCCGCTATTAACCTCATCTGGGCGACTTCGCGCTTCTCTTCAACCATATCGAGACTATGAACAAGGTTTTGCTCATTTTCCTCTGGGTTGTAGCTATCCAAGCGGACGGAAGGTATTGTTATTTCCACCGGAAGGACCGCCTCTGATCCATAGGTCAATGTGTAAGGCGACTCGCCTGTTGACGTCTTGTAGATCGTTCTATGTGCCCACAGTACATGATCGAGCTCCTCAACCCACGTGCCCTTTTTGCCTTCGATCCGTCGCTTTAAACCCCGCAATATAAGCTTGTTTGCTGCTTCAGCTTGCCCGTTGGCTTGTGGGTAAGCGACCGAGGCGAATCGTAGGAGGATTTTGTATTCTTGGCAATACGCCTGAAAGCTCTGGCAATCAAATTGGGTGCCATGGTCACATATAATGCTGTGAGGAATGCTGAATCGGGAGATGATATGTTTGAATGTGAACTTCTCAATCTGCTTGGCGGTGATGCTGGCCGTTGCCTCAGCCTCAATCCATTTTGTAAAGTAGTCTATGGCTACAATCAAGTACTTCCGCTTCCCAGGGGCTTCAGGAAAAGGTCCCAAAATATCCATTCCCCACTGAGCGAAGGGCCACGGGCTAACAATCGCCTGCAAAGCTGTGGAAGGCAATTTATGAAAATCGGCATATTCTTGACACTTGTGACATTTTTTAACCAACTCCGTCGCCTCTCGTCGCATCGTCGGCCAGTAATATCCTTGATATAATAGATTTTTCTCCAGACTTTTAGAGCCTAAGTGTGTCCCACAGACTCCTAAGTGTACTTCCCGGAGGCTATAATCAGCGTCCACTGGTCCGAGACATCTTAAATAAGGACCTGCGGTGGACTTTCTGTACAGATCGTCGCCTATTAAGGTGATCTGCTGGCTCGCCTCCTTGTTTTTGTAGCCATCGCCTGATCCTCCGGGACTGTTCCATCTTTTAGGAACCTAATAATGGGAGTGCGCCAATCGTCTTGTGTGCCGTCATCCTCCTGAGACCCGTCAATCTGGAAGCATGTGTTTAGCTTTACCTCTTTCTCCACCGTCACCATTCTTGCTTCTTCAAAATCAACCGCCGTGGCTAGCTTTGATAGCGCGTCAGCGCTGGCAATTCTCTTCTCGGGCGATTTGCAAGATGTCTACTCTAGTAAAATCTGCCAGGGCTAGCTTTATCTCATCGAAGTATGGCATTAATGACTCCTCTTTAATTTCGAACTCCCCATTTAACTGGTTGACCACCACTGCTGAATCGGAAAAAATTTTCACATATTTGACCCCCATACTTCTTGCAATCCTGAGCCCTGCCTCCATCGCCCCATATTCGGCAGCGTTGTTGGTTCTAGGCAACGCGAAGCGCAGGGCGACCTCATGGATAGCTCCTTCTGGGCTTTTTAGCACTATGCCGGCTCCCGAACCATTTTTACTGGAGGCACCATCCGTGAAGAGTGTCCAAGTTTGGCTCTCTCCTTTTTCTTCTTGCACTGCCCCTTCTACTATAAAATCAGCAAGAACCTGGGCTTTGATTGCCGTTCTTGGTTTGTACCGGATGTCATATTCGCTGAGCTCAATGGCCCACTTTGCAAGTCGCCCAGCCACGCTCATTGCCCGCAAAGCATTTTGTATTGGCAGGTCGGTTAATACTGTTATGGTATGAGCCTGAAAGTATGGTCGGAGCTTTCTTGCCGCGCATACCACAGCATAGGCCATCTTCTCGATGGCAGGGTACCGAATTTCAGCGTCGACCAACGTTTTACTAGTGTAAAAAATGGGCTGGTCGCTTCGTTCCTCCCGTCGCACTAACACCGCACTTACCGTTGTTGGTGATATCGCAATGTACATGAATAACTCATCGCCCTCCTTGGGTGAGGCCAGCACCGGAGGAGTGACTAAGAATTGCTTGAGTTCTTCAAACGCCTTATCACACCTGTCACTCCAGGCGAATTTTGACGCGTTTTTCAAAATAGAGAAAAACGGAGCGCATCGCTCTGCCGCCTTTGGAATGAACCGATTGATAGCCGTTATTCTTCGGCTAGAACTTGTACTTCTTTAACCGTTTTGGGTGGTGCCATGGCAGAGATGGCCTCCAATTGTGCTGGATTCGCCTCTATTCCCCGTCGAGTGACCAAGTACCCTAGGAATTTGCCTGATGTAGCTCCAAAAACACACTTCTGTGGGTTTAATCACAACGCGAAGCGTTGTAACGTTTCAAACGTTTCTTTTAAGTCGCCTAGATGATCGTCGCCCTTCTTACTCTTTACCAGAAGATCGTCCACATATGCTTCCAGGTTACGTCCTCGTTGCTTAGTGAAGACCATATCTATCATCCTTTGGTAAGTTGCTCCTGCATTTTTTAGGCCGAAGGGCATAACCTTATAGCAATAGTTCGCCATAGGAGTCATGAACGCCGTTTTCTCCTGATCCTCTTCATTGAGTGGTATCTGGTGATACCCGGAGAACATGTCGAGAAAAGACAATACTTCGTTATTTGCTGTGGCGTCGACCAACTGTTCAATGTTCGGGAGTGGATAAGCGTCTTTTGGACAGGCATCGTTTAGATTTGTGAAGTCGACACACATCCTCCATGCCCCCGATGATTTTTTAACCAAAACCACATTTGACAGCCATTCTGGGTATTGAACCTCCTTGATAAAACCTGCCTCCAGTAATTTGTCTATCTCTTTTGTAACGGCTAGCTGTCGCTCTCGGCAGATATTTCTTCTCTTCTGTTGCACAGGGCGGCAGCTTTTGTCGATGGATAGGCAATGCTTCACAATCGCTGGGTCTATCCCAGGCATGTCGCTGGGATGCCATGCAAATAGATGCGAATATTGCCTGATTAGTGTCATCATCGCCTGCTTGGCCTCTTGGCTTAGGTAAGTCGACAGCCTTACTGTTCTCTCTTCATCGCCTTCCCACAAAGCTACAGGAACGTCAGATTCTGCTGACTGTATTCTTTCTCTACTCTCTGTTCCCTCCTCCAGGTCGATTTTGTAACATGCTCCTTTCGTCGCTGCCCGATAGCATCGCCTCGCCACCTCCGGGTGCCCCCAAGCGACTCCGACGCCGTCCTTGGTGACGAACTTCAGCACCTGATATACTGGTGAAGAGATGGCCCGGAAAGCAGCGAGCGCCGGTCGCCCCAAAATTATATTGTACGAGGATTGACAATCCAGCACATGGAAATCTATGGATTGCACCGCCTTGATCTGCTCATCGCCTATCATGACCTGTACGGTAATGATTCCTTTAATGGGCACCTGGTGGCCAGAAAAACCTGTAATAGTTGTCTTTGTCGGTCTCAGGCTTGAAATGGGGAGTTTCATCTGCTGGAAAAGTTCCCAGAACAGGATATCAGCTGAGCTTCCTTCATCTACCATTACTCGCTCCACTCTACTCCGGAGCGTTACAATCTGAATCACCATTGCCTCTAGGCTAGGCCCTCCACTTTTAATTATGTCATCCTCCGTAAACATGATGGGAGACCGTCGCGCCTCATTGTTTATGATCAACACCTCTTTACAATCGCTTGACTGCTTTTTTGTCGGACAACTTTCTCCCCCGAAAATAGTTTGATAGACTTTCATGACTTCTTCCATATCATTTGCCTTTTTGGTTGCATCGCCCTGCGGCTCTTGCAATCGGGCGAAAACTGTTTTTCTAGGTTGGTCGCCTGGGACTGGGCTAACTTCTTTATCATTTGAACTCCTTTCTTTTCGCTTGGTCTGGAGAATAAAGTCTTTTAGGCGACCCTCCTTAATCCATCACTCAATTTCATTTTTGAGTTGCCGACACTCTTCTGTGGTGTGACCGTGCGAATCATGAAAGTTGCAAAACTTCCGGGGGTTACGCTGCTCAGGGTCGCCTCGCAGTGGCTCGGGCCACTGAATGTGGTGATCCTTGTGCTGCATGTACAGGAATACCTCTTTCCGGGATCGGTTGAGCGGAGTGTATTCTCTTCTGTCTTCCTGATACGTGCGTCTATCATTGTTTTTCCTGTCGTCCCGATATTCCCTTCTTTCGGGAGATCGCTCCGTTCTCTGCCACCGTCCTCGCCTGTCAGTGCCATCACGCGACGCATCCGCCTGTCCGTCCTTTCGTCCTTTTCGGCTGTCGTCCCCACCAATCTCCGCTAACTGCTCCTCAATGAGAATGATACTATTTATTCTGGCCTCCAAGTTGGACAGAGTAGTAGGCTTTTTCTTTACTAACGCCTCCTTCAGTCGCCTATTGTGCGTCGCCTGGATCATACTTGCAGTAGCAATGTCTAAAGTCACGTCTTTAACGGACTGTACCGTGCTGATCCATCTCTCAAAGAAATCTTTTAGCGACTCCTCCGGCCACTGTCGCAAGTTAACTAGGACCTGTACTGGGACCTTTCGGTGTCGCCTACTCTCATACTTCATCAAAAAAACCCTGGCAAACTCATCCCATGTGTGAATAATTCCTTCCGGCAAGCTCATGTACCATTCTCTTGCTGCCCCTCCTAAAGTGGCTGGGTATGCTCTGCAAAACGCTGCATCGCTGGCGCCCTGCATTTGCATGGCGATTTGAAAATTTTGCAGATGCTCTTCAGGATCGCCCAACCCAAATATTTCTCCATGTTTGGTGGGACCAAGCCAATTGGTAGTGTTTCGGCGAAGATGGCCCTTGCAAGAGGTTGCCGAATGACCCTTTGTTCGGCTCCGGTTTCGACTAGCGGTCGAAATGCCCGTAGCATTTCCGCGTGGGTGTCATTTCCCGGGGCCTGGACGTGTTGAGCTTTGGGCGCCTGCGCCTGCTGAGCGATAACCGTTTTTAACAATTGAGTAAGCTCCAAATTCTGCTTTTCCAGCACCTGAAAACGCTGTTCGAGGACTTTGTATGCCTCTGAGTTCGGTGCTTCTTCCTGTACCACACCCTTTCCTCTGGTGACACGAGGGATATATGAGGAGTCGTGTCTGTGTCTCTAGGCACCCCTTCTTCCTCCAAATCATTTCTCAAGTTTCTTCCCTCGAGTGGTATGCTTTGGGCTCCAGGATTCACGTATTTCAATGGTGTTTCTTCCGTCTCTCCTTCGGGCCTTACGTTCAATGCTTCTCCTCTTATCATTCTTCCAATATTCCCATGCTCCATTGCTCAGTTTCTTCAGTTCTTGATTAGTCCCCTATCTGGCGCGCCAATTGTTCCACTCTTGTCGCCTGGAGCAATGAGGGAGCCGACCCGGTCGCCTAAGTGACTCCGAATCGCCTCGCAATAAGAGAGTGGGGGTAGTAATCAGAACAGAGGATGAGGTATGAAATGGATGATGATGTAATAGAGTGTACCTAGGGATTGCTCCCAGAATTTGGTCGTGTCCTGCAGTCTGTCCAATCCTTCTGTATTTATAGCCTGGCAGGTCTGCCAAGACCGTTGGGCAATGGTACGGCGCCCAGCAAATCTCGCCACGTGTCACCTAATCCTAACCGTCGCTTGGTGAAGACGAAACCTTCAGGATTGCTCCACGCGTCCTTCTAGGGTTTCCCAAATGGTAAGCGCATAGCATCGCCTCAGGGCCCTTCCTGGGCCGCGACTGGGCCCACTCTCAGAGCGACCTTCAAGGCACCTAGCTGGTCAACCTTCGCTTGACATGTTGACTGCTTCCTGGGCCACATCTGGGCCTGCCTTTCAGGCTTTCTAGATAGTCGCCTGGTCAATCCTCGTCAGAGGCGTTGACCTTCCTCTCTGGGTGGATCACATCGCCTACTGGGCTGACCCGACCCAGGGTGGCCCATCAAGCTCTTTATTAAAAAAGAGCAAAATTAATTGAGAAGGAAACGTAAAAAATGATCATTAAGGAGATTTTGGGGTTAACTAGTTAGCTAGTTAACTTCTCGAATTTAGTTATCCAATCGAGTTAACTAATTATATAATAAAGTAACTAGTTAGTTAACAAGTTATTTAACTCGTGTTAACTAGTTAACCAATTGAGTTAACTAGTTAACTTATAATTAAATATTCTAATTTTTACTAAATAAGCGACCAACATGAAGATATCGTCCAACAGAGTAAAACAAACAACAAAAACAGGAACCACCAATTCTGCTTCCCACACCCAGAAACAGCCTGCAGTATTAAGCGAGATTGTGACTTTTTAATAATTACTAAACAATAATCCAATTTTGTGTAACTATAAATCAATCACTTAACTTAACTAAAGTGAAAACCAATCCTTTAACTTAATTCGATGACAAGTCAGTCACTCTTCTTCCTCACCAATCCACCCTCCATTGTTGACCACCAACATCTCTTCAAAATCAGCCGAGAGTCCAACGATTTTCCTTCATCCCGAGCGTTGATAGCTGACCGACAATAAGCATCTTCTGATTTCCATCTCCGCTACCATCCTGCTTTGGGCTGACTTCTAAATCTAGATCTCTGATTCGGACGGCAGAGGTGCGGATGTCTGAAAATGTGAGGTCGAGGTTGCCGTGGATGACAAAAGAGAGACTGACGAGAGAGGGAGAGGAAGAGGAGACGGTGGTCGACGACTTCATCGGAAGTCCACGAGAGAGGGAGAGGAAGGGGAGATGGCAGCCGACGGCTTGATCGGAAGTCCACGAGGGAGGGAGAGGCGATGGGAGAGGGAGAGGAAGGGGAGACGGCAGCCGGCGGCTTGATCGGGAGTCCACGGGAGAGGGAGAGGCGATGATCAGAAGTCCACGGAACAGCGGAACGGCGGCGGTGAACAGTGGCCGGAACAGCGGAAGCCCATCATCCAATCCAATGTATTTGTGTATTTCCGTCCGGTACATTTGCATAGAATTTGTTTATCTTTTTAAGTTTTAAGTAATTAATAGTAAAAAGACCATTTCATAATTGCAATAATCTTCTGTTCCCTTGGTTATGAAGTAGTAGTACATGAGATTAAGAGAAAACGACTTTTCCCTTCAAGATGGAATGTTTAGTTGGTCGAACAAGAGACATAACGTCGCTACTAGTACGGCCGCCAGACCATCTTCTTCTGTGACAGTTACCACCATGCTTATTTTTCTTCTTCTCATCATAATTGTTTAGCTGCAACCCCAGAAAATTCACAACTTCACCAAACAAAAATAAATTATAATGCAGCTTCTTTTCTTTCAATCCAGAGTCCAGACTAACACTACATTCCTTACTGTTTTACATAATAAATACCATACCTGGAAATGGAACGTTGCAGTCTGCCCTTTTCCACTTACTGTGATGGTGTCTCCAACTGGAACTGCATGCACAATGTCATCAAAAAAATATCAACCGGTACTTGGGTTTCATTAGGATATGGTTAAGAAAACGGTACCCATGGGCATGGAGAAATTGGTACAGTTAGCTGAAGAAGCATTGTGAGAGCACGTGTAGAGGAAAAGTGGCAACTCTTGTGCTTCAAACACCAACTTATTATCACCTATTTTCCGCGGAGCCACGGGACTAGCATCTCTGTCAGTAATATCTGTAAATTGAAATGCCAAAATATGAATAAAACATCTCTTTATCCTTAAATAAAATAATTAATAATAATTACGTGTTGACATATAGCGGCGGTGCAACTTTGGCAGGTTTGGGAACCATCTCGTTCTACTCAGACCAATCTTCTGTGCATACAGTTCATAGGAAAGCAATCTCTGTAGTTATCCCCGAAAAACAAAAACAAAGCTTTTGAGATTATAAAAACAAGACAAAGGAGGAATCCTTTTTCCTATAAAAACAGATATTATACTAACTTACTTGCTTAAGGGAATCAATCCTGAGTTCAGCTCTAGAGAAACCAGTGGTCTTGTCGGAAATGGTGGTGTTGAGACCAACTGAAACGCTGCCTAGATGATCCACAACCGCCACCACTGCTCTGCACACGTACTCCTTTGTCCCTTCCACAACCCTGTATATATATGTTTCAGTTCAGTTATTGAGCTCAATATTATCCACACATCAAGACTGAGACAGAGGACTTTTTACTTTTTCTTCTCTTTAGCATTTCGGAAGCTTTTCTCCCAGTAATCTGCTGCACAACGTAGCTGACACTGCAATTCCTTAAGTTCCTGCAACGTGAAATTTAATTAAACCCACAAGAAAAAAGAGAAAGAAGCATTCAAATTACAAAAGAAACAACCCAAAAGAAGGATAATTACTCACTTGGAGGGACTTGATGAACTGACAAGGAGGTTGTGGATGATGATAGTCTGGTTCATGCCGGGAATCCATTTTCCAGGATAATGGTTTGGAGTTTAATGTGTACAGTACAGTACAACTTAAAAGGTAAGACAAGTCCAAACTGCCAAGGTTGAGAAAAATTAATTGAAGAGAGCCGTTGGTAATGGATGTGTAATTTCTGAAGCAAAGGTAACATACGTAACAAAACAACAAGAGCACATTAAAGTGAGATTCTGTGAAATAGCCCATCAACTTCAACAAAACGACAATAACAAGTTTCCTGTGCTGCTGAACCCGTGAACTTCTGACACTTGATCCTTCTTGGCTTTTGCTTTCTTTCAAAATTGCAAAATAGTAACAAGTCGCATAACATTTTCTGACATACATCTGTACCAAAATTGAACCAGTCAAATTGCATACTGGAAACCAAAAATCTATATTTGAAAGTTAGTCTTTGTTTGAGATCTGGTACCATATCAACAGAGGTCGAAGACTATTATTATCCTTATGTATTCTTTTAGAGTTTAAGTACCTAATCATTGATGGTCTAGATTCCTTTTTGCCTGTATCTGATAGTAAAGCGTATTATGATATGGAGTGGGGGGGTTAGGGTTATGAATTTAACCCACAGACTGCAGTTATTGCAGCACATATACGACAGCCGTCCAATGATTGGTGTCAAAACAATACCAGATTGAAGAATGGCGTCTGTTCTGAAGTGTGTGCACTCATCTTTACTTCAATGCTCTCTATGTTGAAGGCCATTTTGTTATATCTGAAAGTCAATTGTACAGTTTCCTAGCTCTTCTGCAATCTCAATTTGTGATAAAACTGTTGAATGATCATTAAAACTGGAATCTGGCGGTATCTCCTTGACTTTCTTGAAATCTTCTCTACAATTGTTTTGTGGATCGAAGCTATTGCTAATACTAATTCGTGCTGCATTCGTCTTCCGTCCAGTTTGCATGCTTGACCCTATTAATTTAAATATAATATCATCAGAAATCCGAGCACATAATGAAGGAAATATTGACATGGATGATATGAAAACTTGAACCAGCTAACTGAAACAAGAACGCAAAAGAGTGCAGAGAGTTTAACCACACCACACATAACTTCAACACCAATGTCCAGTAACATGGAACCCTATAATTAACAAATTAAGGGCCACTGTGAGACGGTATCATTAGTATTTAGGATGATTAAAGTCGGAATAACTTTTATGGTTTTATTTCTAGAATAGAGTAGAGTATATGTACAGGTCGTAAACCCTAGCAGAGGCAAAGTTATAGCCTCTAAAATCCTCCTCATTCCCTGTGATTCAGGGATACTTACCTACTGACGAGCATAATTACCTACCAGCTCAATATTATGATGCGTTGTGGATATGTAAGGCATGCATATCAGTCCACTGACTAGCTTTTCTTTGTCAATTTCCACATGTTTAGTCTTGTCGTGCAGGACAGGATTATATGCAATGGCTACGGTAGTCTTGCTGTCACTGTATACTTTGATAGGTGCAGTACAAGACAACTATTGTTCTTTGAAGATTCATCGTATCCAAACAACTTCACAAAAACTCAATGCTATAGCTCTGAACTCAGCTCCTGCGCTGCTCCTTGCAACCAATGGTTGTTTTTGGCTTCACCACCTAACCAATTTCTCTGCTATAAATGTACAATACCCAGATGTAGAACATCAGTCATTTACATCACCAGCACAATCTGCGTCAGTATAGGCTTTTACCTAAAGGTTTCCCTTTTCTTTTGAACATCAATCCTTTTCCGTGTGAGCCTTTCAGATATCTTATAATTCGGTAGACAACATCAAAGTGTGCAGCACCAAGCGAGTACATAAACTGACCAACCACACTTACTGCAAAGGTCATATTTGGACAAGTGTGAGCCAGATAAACAAGCTTACCCATCAGACGTTAATACCTTTCTTAGTCTTTTACTTCATGACTCTCACTTGGACGAAGTTTCATAGCAGAATTCATGGGTGTTTTAGCAGGTCTGCACCCTGTCAACCCTGTTTCTACTAATAGATCCAAGACATACTTTCCCTGATTTATGAACAACCCGTTCTTTGTACGAGCAAACTCCATTCACAACATGTATCGTAATATACCCAAGTCCTTGACTTCAAACTCAGTGGCTAGCCAAGACATACTTAAATCAATTCCTGCACTGTCATCACCCGTTACAACAATGTCATTTACATACAAGAGGAGCACCACCATTTTTTCTTTGATAGAAAGTTTATAAAATAGGGTGTGATCATCTTGACTTTGATACAATCCATAATTCTTAATTGCTTTCTAAAACCTGTCAAACCAAACTCGTGGTGATTGTTTAAGGCCGTATAAATCCTACTTCTAGCCTAGGGGAGTTTGAACCTTCACGACAAGAGAAATCCCTTATATTATATCAACGAAGGAAACCTAAACCTCACATTGATACATTCGTGGAGGATAAGGAAATCAGTCCTATAACTGAACAATGTGATGAAAATGGTGAGAACATAATTGAGCAGGAGGTGGAGGTTGAAAAGTCGGATGAAGACATAAATGTCGAGACTAGTGACTTAGATGTCCCCATTGCAATTCGCAAGCGTGTAAGAAGTTGAGCTAATTATCCGATTGGGAGGCAGGTTTGTTATGAGAACTTGAGCAACTCTCATAAAGGCTACATAACAACTTTGGATGAGGTGGTTGTACCTAAAACCATGCGAGAGGCCATGAATTCACCGAAATGGAGAAATGCAGTAATGGAGGAACTCACGACCTTGGAAAAGAATGGCACTCAGGAGGTTATTCCCTTTCCTGAAGGGAAAAATACAATTGATTGGACATGGATGTTCACGATAAAATGCAAGGTTGGTACAATCGAGAGATTCAAAGCGCGGCTTGTTGCTATAGGGTTCACTAAATCATATGAGTTGACTATGAAGAAACTTTTTCCCCTATAGCAAAACTCAATACTGTGAGAGTTATGTTATCATTTGTTGCAAACTTAGATTGGCCGTTACACCAACTGGATATAAAGAATGCGGTTTTGAATGGTGAACTTGCAATGGAAGTATACATGAACTTTCCTCCGAGTATAAGGAACCTGAGCAAAGGACATGTATGTAAGCTCCAAAAGGCTTTATATGACTTGAAGCAATCTCCATGAGCGTGGTTTGACAGCTTCACTAAGGTTGTCAAAGGAGGAGGGTATTAACAGTGTCAAACGGATCATACTCTCTTCGTAAAACACTCTCTAATCCTCATTGTATATGTGGATGACATTACCATAACCGGAGATGATGATGATGGCGGGATAGATAAACTAAAGTCAAATCTGGCAACTGAATTTGAAACAAAAGATCTAGGAAACCTCAAATACTTCTTGGGAATAGAGGTGTCCAGATTGCAACAAGGAATTGTGATCTCACAAAGGAAGTATGTGTTTGACTTGCTACATGAGATGGGAATGACATACTGCAAACCCGTTGATACTCAAATGGAGCAGAACAAGAGCATTCCCTTGGTAGATAAGGGAAGAGTCTAGTGGGAAAACTTATTTACTTACCACATACTCGCCTCGATATTGCATTTGCAGTATGGATTGTAAGCTAGCACATGCAGAGTCCAAATGAAGACCATATGGAGATGGTGGTGAGAATCTTAAGATATCTGAAACATCATCCAGGTAGAGGGATTCATTTTCGAAAAACCACACAGTGTAGGGTAACTGTTTATACTGATGCAAGTTGGGTTGGGGAATCTGGTAACTTGGAGAAGCAAGAAACAAAATGTGGACTTCGGAAGTAGTGCAAAAGCTGAGTATTGAGCTCTTGGTCAAGGAATTTGTGAGAGTAAATGGATGAAACGAGTCTTCAATGACCTCAAGGTCGACTATGATGGACCTATGCAGTTCTTATGTGACAACCAAACAGCAATAAGTATCGTGAGGAATCTTGTGCATCATAAAGCACATAAAGGTGGATAGACACTTCACCTCTAACAATGTGACAAAGGGCATCATCCAAGTTGATCATGTACCATCAAAACAATAGGCAGTTTATATCCTCACAAAGGCCCTATCTTGAGAAGTGTTTGATTTTTGTCATCCAAGCTTGGCTTAATCAATATCTACACCAAACTTGAGGGGGGAGTGTTGAAGATTATTGTTATTATTAATTTATTATTCCCCTTCAACTGCTAGAAAAAGACACACGACAACACCCATGAAGGTGCAAAAGATAAGCTAATTGCTGCAATTTCAGTTTGGCCATGGGAACAACCAAACAACACGGCAGGGAAAAAGTGGATGGGCTACGAGTATCATGGTTATAATGAATTTCCTTGAAAGCCAAATATTGTCCACTTCTTTTGAATCCCCCATGTAAGAATCACCACTAACCTCGGCTTTGAAATCACAAGAACCAGAACTCTAGCCCTTTCTAGGTCACTTCTTAATATGGAAACCTTGCAAGGCTCTTTGGGGTTATAAAAATTTCATCGTCTTTGAAAATTAACAAGATAGTAGCAAAACCGTTGGCAAAACTTGTACTCATCAGCATGGTTTTCTTCTAATTCACAACCAAGCTCCAAATTCAACAATGGCAATTAATCACCAAAATTCAACAATGGCAATTAATCACCAAATTCAACAAAACCGTTGAATTAAGAGTTAAAACGATTAATCGGCGCTCGCCGGCGATTAATCATCGATTATACAATATAATCAGTGTTTTCAGCGCTTAGCTGCGCGGTAATTAAGAAAAAAAAAACCAAAACGCTGCGTTTTGGCTAATTCAAAAAGTCGAAGGCTGAAACCCTATCTTCTCTCTGTTTTTTCTCACTCCTTCCGCCGTTTTCCTCCAACTTCTCCTCTTCTTCTCTTCATCGTATTTTCCTTCGGCTCCCTCCTCTATTTCTTCTTCTCTTCTGAAACAAGTCGCTGACGGTCGTCGGCTCGCGCCTCTTCCCCTTCGGCCGACACTCCTTCCAACCGGCAGCAAGTCACAAGTCTCTCACTCACCTTCCCTCACACTTCGGCTCCCTCCTTTGCTTCTTCTTCTCTTCTGCAGCAAGTCATCGGCGTCGGCGCTGGCTAGTGCCTCTTCCCCTTCGGCCTCTTGTTATAATTATATTTATTATAATTTGTACGTTTTGTTACGAACGCTTAATCGCACTTAGGCTATGCAGTGGCTCACGCCTCACTTACGCTTAGCTTAGCGCTTTTTTGAACCTTGACTGCAACTCCTTTTCGAGCAATTTCAATTGGACAAGAGTAACATCAATAAAAGGATCATGAGGGGATTTATCAGCAGTAACACTAGCTCTAAAGGAATGGTTCCTTATGGAATTGCAGCTGAATGTTCCTAAACCTGTTCAACTATACAGTGACAGTAAGGCAGCTGTAGCAATTGCTGAAAATTACATGACAGGACGAAACATGTGAAAATCGACAAGCATTTCATCAAGGAAAGACTTGGGGGAGTGGAGAATTCGGTATGCCCTACATCTCAACCACTCCTCAAATTGCAAATATACTTACAAAAGGACTCTACAGAGGACAATTCAGTTATCTAGTACGCAAGCTGGCAATGGACTACATCTTCGCACCAGGTTGAGGAGGAGTGTCGGTTATCATAGAATAGTCTAGAATAAAAGTTGTGAAGATAGACAGTAGATTTAGTTTCCTTATCTAACCCCTAATCTTAGCTAATTGATTGATTGTAGCATAAAATTTGTGAGGTTATTGTGCTATCCAATAATTAACAGGATCTGACACTTACCTAGTATACTACTCCTCTTGTATATAAACCCTATTAGGGTTCTCTCAATAATATAACATTACTGAGTATTATTAACTTGTATACTTTTTAATCTAGGCCTAATTCCCTCAGATAGCACCAACTATTGCGAAATCCCCAAAACATACACAACGTTTTACGAAATACTCAATTAGTTCAACCTATCGTGCATGAATTTTAGAATAGCACACCGTGAAGGTCCGTCAAAAAACTTGACGGAATGTTACGTTGACGTGTACAAAACGCCTGATTGGCATTACTAATTATCCATGTGTATCGGATTCCCTATCGCGTCAGCTGTTTCCTAGCTTAGGTGGAAAATGAAATTTTCAAAATTTGAATTAATTTTAAGTTTGGCCATTTACATTTCCGATGAATCTTATCTTTCTCTCTCCTGCACCCATCTATGATCTAACCCACCTTCATGTTGCTCTGAACTAACTCTTTGCTATAATCGAAGATTCGAAGCTGAATCTGGTCATCTTCTTCACGAGTTAGCAGTAATGACTTATCGGAAGTAGTCATCTCCCCCCTTTCTCTTTCCAAAGCTTTGGGTGTTTCGAAAAAAAATCCCCGAACTGATAGCAGTATGAGATCGAGAATTTTAATGGGTTTTCGAGGTTCTGGAATTTGGTGGTTCAGGACTCCGACGAAGCTTCTTCTTCTTCATCTGCTTCATCGTATCCTCTGTGTTCTTCAACATCATCGGAGGAAGAAGAAGCACAGGCGAGGCAGAGGATCGGACAGTTGGGAATGGAGGTGACGGTGGGACCCAGATGGATTCCCGATGTTTACAAGTTCGAGAGGAGGTTGCGGACCTAGATTCGATTCGTTCAGTTCGTCGACGGAGGGGAAAGTCTAGTATTTTGGCTTCATCTCCTTCCCGACAAACCCTAATCACCTTTTCCATTTTGTGAAATTAGGGCCTCCGAATCCCCACACCTCAGCCGGCTCGACATGAACACCGCCGTCGTTGACGGCCTGAAGAACATTGGACTCGTAATCGATTTGCTCTGCCTTGACGGCCCCCTCTCCGACAGAGGGAAGAACCCTCCCGATCTCCGGCTGAAGAGTGGGGATTTGATCCTGAACGACGAGAATAACCTAGGCTTCAAATTCGCCGAATAAGATCCGAATGGCGACGCCAGTTTGCTCCACCCGGACGTCGATCTCCTGCTGGATCTCCACGGAAACATCTTCTCTGCTTCAAATTCGTTAAAGTCATCCACGACATCCTAACCTCACCTGCTCTGGGAATAGTACAACATCGTTCGTCGGAGACCGGTCTCTGCTTTTCAATGTTCAGTGGACGACAAAAGCAGTAGAGGAGAAGAGAAAGAGAAGGAGAAAATTAATTAATTAATTAATTTTAATTGTTGTATTTTTTTTTAATAAAATATTGAAGTGGACCTTCAAATGAAATATAAATTAAAAAAAAAATCTAGAATTTAAATCAATATCCAAGTCAGCAAATATCAACGTCATCAATATCCGCATCAGCACCGTCATCCTATGTGGCAAGTTTTTGGACGGAACTTCACGGCGTGCTAGGAGAAAACTACGTGCATGATAGGTTGAGCTATTTCAATATTTTCCAATACGTTGTGTATATTTTGGGGATTACGCAATAGTTGGTGCTTTCTGAGGGTATTAGGCCTTTAATCTAAGCCATTAAATCTAGAATGATCCAATGACTAAGATTACTTCTTGACGGAATCAAGGAAACTCATTTTCTTGATATTCAGCAAGACTTGAAAACTATCATTCACAAGATGACGAGTTACCTTCACGCTTGTAGGCATTTGAGACTTGCTTCTCCAGAGACATGTTAGCACGAGTAATGCACAACCATGCTCTTTCTGATTCCTCATCCTGATCCACAGCAATAGGTATATGCCAATGGCCTTCCTCTGATTCCTGTATTCATGAAATGTGCATTCACTACCTTTTCAGGGGCTTGCAGAAAATTATAAACATTACTCGCAAGTACAGCTATTCATACTTCCCATGGGAGATGGACAATGTAGCAAATTCATCAGCAGAAGATACCTCACCTGAATTACAACGGAGTAAGGTGGAGGCATACAGAAGACTGGACCAGTCTCATCGAAACGAAACCGCACCTTTTATCAGGAAAGGACATGTTTAGTAACGAGGATGGAACAAGTGACGTAAAGCAGGCCAGAACTATAAACTTGAAAAATGAGAGGTTTGCTCACTTGATGCCTCTCCTTCCACTTAGGGAAGAAGTCATTTCCCAGAAGTTGAAAAGTATGGCTCTCATCTCATCATTCGTTACTATTAAGCTCTTGAACTTTATAGCTGCATATAACCAGTACCTGAAGCACGTTTCATAATCAATACCATTTGAATATTGCATCGCATTACTTCAAGTGGTTACAAATAAGGATTAGAACTAATAAATAATTTAGAATATGTGTTTATATAGGAGCAGCAACATCTCACCAATCATCGTTTGATCCAGTAGGTGTTGCAAAGAGTGCATGGGCATCTTTCCACTTCTCCAAAAGTGCCTCACGCTTTCCTCCAGTCATTCCAGATACGCGTCTATTGTACAATACTATGAGTGGCCATTTCTTGGACGGAAGCTTTTTCCGTATCCCATTCCAAATGGCATTGATCTACATGCATTCGATTAGAAACTACCTTGTTAATCATCCAAGAACAAAATACAAACTTATTGAAGATCTAAGAGTGTTGTTTGTGCAGTAGACCTTGGATGGCATAAAAATCTTATGGCAGGAAAGTCCAACATTAGCTCCGTCTACCACAGCTTCAAAAGGTCCATAATGATCTAGCCATTTCTGTAAAAAGGAGGGGAAAAAAGAACAAAAGGATTCAAGACATGTTCTGGGAAAACATGAAAAAACTCCCCAGACAATACTAAGGATGTCCCATACTTGAAACTTCGCAAAGCTGGAATCTTTATCGCTCTTAAGAGCAATTGAGGCAACAGATCCCGCAAATTTTTCTGTTTCTGAGGGATCAAGGTCGATTGTGGCGAGTTTCTCTCCACAACATCTACAAGATGCATCTGCTCCAACAGTTGTAGAAGAAACTCTCCACTTTCCTCTCCCTAACCAGCCTTGGCCATGCCAACCTCCACCTCCATTTTCAATTGCCTCTTTAATTTGCAGTAGGGTCCATTTCCTTTTGCCTACTCTGGAGGCCGGAGTGCTACTAAACCATCTAACAATTAGATCAGCAGTAGAAGGTGATACTCTCCGTACACTAGTTCTGAGCTTATGCAACAAATAATACACCTTATCACCTCTGCCAACTTCCACACTGACTCTCAACAATGCCTCAAGTTCCGAAGCTTCTGGAGAGACGCCATGCTCCAACATGTGGTTCTCAACGCTGAACGCTTTGTCAACATCTTTAGTTTGGCAGTATACAGTAAGAGCAGGAATGTATGATCTTAATTTAGGAGTTATCCCTAAGTGTGTCATCTTCTTCACCATATCAAATGCCATGTCCCCATTTCCCATCGACATTGCCATCCTAGCCACGGCAGTCAAGGTTGCTTCGTTCATCAACACATTCTGAAAACGGATACTTTCGTAGATCTCTAACCCCCTCTGAAGCGCGTACTTTCTGACATATTCACTTACCTGAACTACGCCATCGTTGGAAACTGAAGCATCCAATTCCGTAGAGCCAATGCTTGTCTGAGGACTTTCATCATACACCTCCCGTGGATTACTAGTCCCACTCTTGGCTGGTTGAACAACTCCAACCGCAGCAGAAGAACAAAGATACAGAATAACGGAATACTCATACTGCCCCATACCAATTCCTTCCTTGATTGCGGAATCGTAGAATTTAATCGCACCTACCACGTCTCCTCTTCTCGAGCACATGTCCAACTGAATCCGCCTCTGGACACCTGGCCGAACAACCTTGCTCTTCTTATTGGACGGTTTCCCCTCTTTCTCACCATCGGTTTTCTTCCCTTTCTTCTTCTTCTTCTTCTCTGAAACGCCAGCATTTTCCAACGCTAGACTTCCCTCAGCTGGCGAATCAACCTTGTTTCCTTTTTCTTCAGCAGTAGAAATTATCTCCCGTTTGTTACTTTTACCATCATCGTCAAGGTTACTCTTCAGAGTGTTTTCCACCAAGAAATTACTGGCAAGCTCTTTCGCAGACTGACTATCAAGCCTCTTGTCTGTAATAACGGGAGATGAAGACCCAGAATCGTTTCCCTTTCTGGTTCTCCTCCTTCTGGCGGGCAACTTGGGTTTAGCAATAGAGGAAGATGTTGGATTGGCTGAGGAGAAAGCAAGGAAATGGGAAGGAAAACAGCTGAATTGGGATTGGAGATATATGAATGGCAACTTAGAAAGTGTTGTGGATAGAAAGTGTTGTTTCAGTTTCGGGTGGAGGAGAGAGCTCAACTTGGACGCCGTGGAGTAAGAGGCCATTCTGGCAGTTAACCGAGAAAAGCTTATGGGTGCAGTGAGTGATGTGATATTCCATATCATTGCCATGGTTTTCAAAGCCGGACCGGACGACCAGACCAATCGGTCCGACCATGAGCTGGCCTTAAGTCCTAAACCAGCTGGCGATTTTGAGTTCACTAGTCAAACTAGTCAATGATTCGGTTCGATCGCAAAAGCCAGTTGGTTTGACCGTCGGCATCTAGTCGTTGTTATCCACTGATAGAATATTGGTTATCAAGGAAGGAGATTATTGTTGGGGTTGTTGTTGTTGTTTGAGGGAGTGGAAGAGATTATGTGGGGGAAAAAAAAATTACAAGGTTGGATCGTTGTTGAAGCCAGGAAGAGGATTGAGAGAAAGTGAAAATTAAGGTTTCTAAATTATCATATATAATTGGCATTACACTACTACTGGACCCGCCCGTTTGGGCGGTGGGGTTGTAGTGTTTTTACTTGAGAATTATTGTGGGTGAGTATTTTGTATTGTATCGGGTGGTTTAATTTGAAAGGTTTAGTTGAGTGTTCGGATGGTGACGTGTATCCAATATGTTCCAGTTAGTATTTTGAGACTTGTATTGGACTAAATTTTACCCGAGTTGTGACTCGCCACATTGTTTGATCGTTGTATATTTGATACTAATATGTGTGAAATTGTAATATCTACATATTTTAAATATCATGTTTTGTTTACTAAAACCCACTACCCATCGGGTGAACCCTAAATCTCTCTGCATCTGGATTGCTTAGAGATTTTCGAGATGAAGCTATGATTTACAGAGCATTACGATTTCGAGATGGAATGGAGATCAATGAGTTGAAGTGAAAAATTGATTGATTGAAAGAGAAATTAGGTATGTTCCCTTTATAAACATAGATGATATATTGTGACTAATACACCATCATTTCATATTGAGTACCCATCAAGTGTGATATGGGCCAAATACCTTCACCCACGTCCCCACCCATTACCTGCTAGAACTTGGTTCCAGGTTCGCCTGTATCCATAAGTTTACTAGATCATTGAGTAACTCCCACTAAAATCGTCTATATTTCGGGAGGGCACCCAATTTCTGGATACCAATTGTAAAACTTACAAATTAATCTAAACATAAGCATTATGACTAAATACACCGAGAGGGGCTTGTTGGGGATTTGATGTGTGAATGAAGGAATGAGCTAAGTGGTGTTTTTTTTTTTTTTTTGACGAAGATAGCTCCGAGAGGAGAATCAAGGCAGTAAGCAGTAAATCAACTACAATCTACCCAGGGAGTGAGGACTACCGGCAACACCCCTGGGAGATATCTAAGAGCCATACACGCCACTGAGTGGGCGGCTCTGTTTGCTGAACGGCGGACCGAGAGCAGCTTGAAGCTTGGACTTGAAGCCAGAAGACGAGAGACCTCTTGGACAATGATCCCACCCTGAGCTCTCGTACTTTCTTGATCACACACGGCCTTTGAAACCATCTCTGCATCGCCTTCGAAGTCCACCTGAAACAGGCCAGAAGAGACGCACCAAGAAACTGCATCCCTACACGCAAGTAGTTCAAGAATAAAAGGATCTGTAATACCTGGATAAGGAGTCCCTATAGCATGGAGAACCATGCCTGTGGGTGCACGAAGTACCCAACCCGTGGAGCCACCAAGAGGAGCCTGTACCGCACCATCTACATTTACCTTTAGTCGTTGAGGGTGTGGGGGAATCCAGCGGGGTTGACGTGGAACTGGGGCTAGAGAGGAAGGCGGTGGCTAGGGAGAGAAGGTAGGCAGAAAAGTGGCAGCTCGCAGAGGTGAGAGGCGAACTGTCGGAAAAGGGAGTCAATAGAGTATTGTGCATGGTTGAAAACGACAAGGTTTCTTCCCTTCCAAACCCTCCACCAGGCTAGAACCCATACATGGGCAATGTTACTTTGATGCTAGAGAATGGATCTCCAGTAGATCACGAAGTGCGTGTTGATGAAAGGCGGGGGTGTGAGACGAGCCATACGGTAGAATGCCAGAGAGATGGGACACTCAAACAACAAGTGCTCAAGGGATTCAACAGCACTGTGACACACAAGACAAGTCGGCTGGACCTCCATATTTCTGTCAATCAAACAATCCATCGTTGGAATAATTCTGTGCAGCATTCGCCAGAGAAAGAATTTAAGTTTCGGTTGCACAGGTAACTCCCAGGTTGAGAGCCACAAAGGCTCGCCCTGTATCTGAACAACAACTTTTCGTGGTTTTTTTGGTTTTTTTAGCCAAAAAGCTAATGCATAATCCGAGGAAGTCGAATATACATGATAAGCTGTAGGACAGTGATCAAATACTACCAAGCTAGAAGCTAGGGTAGATCGTATTCCACATGGTTTCTTCTAATTGACTACTCAAAGAAGCTGGCAATTTATCCAAGTTTAAACACGTTGTGCGTGGTGTGAGTTCCACGACTTCTAGACTAAGATGCAGGACAATTAAAATAAAATTAAAAGATAGAATGATTGGTTGATTTAAACGGACGACAGACAAGCTTAGATTTCGAATCCCCCTTAGATCACCAAGGCAACAGCAATCACAAGACCAGCAGATTTCAATTCTCATTCAATCAATTTCTAAACACCACCATAACTCCTGACCCTTAGGTTTAAGACCGGCGAACGTTCGCTCTATCCGTTCTAACTACCAAGATTAATTAGTCGCCCGGGTACGGTCGCCTCTCGCAACGACTTAACTTAACTGGTGCAATTACTAATGATTTATGAGTTACTCTTGCAGTGGATTAACCCTAATCGGTTCCTACGAAAGGCACACTCCAATTATAAGGTTAACTGGTTGAATTGACGTTCTAAAGTGAGGCGAGCGTTCGCTTCTATCCTCAACTTAACAAGAATCTAAACTAGGTGATCAGGAAAGACAAGTTTTAATGTTTAAAGCAGAGAAGCTGTCTGGCGGACAAACCCTAATTCAACACAAACCTAATCTAGGCGATCAATTAGAAAAGAAACATAAACAATCAAGAACAAAACAACCATGCAAAGAGAAACTGATTGAACTTTGAATCTAATCACCGCCGATCCGTGACCGCATTAAAGCCCTGGGTCACTTAGGGTTCATCTAATCTAAGCTCTACGAGTTTAGCTACTCATATCAGGAACAAGAGAATCGAAAACAAACAAGGAGTACATCTCAGGCAGGAAGAACAGAGAAGAACTGTAAAACCTAATTTGACGAATCCGTGAAGCTTCAATCTCCGGTAATCTTCAATCCAAGCTCCGAGTCTCCGAGGTGGAAGGATGGCGTCACGATCTCTCCACGATTCTTTGAACTCTCTAAACTCTTCGCTCCAGAACTTCAGAGAATTCTTCGAATTCTGATAACGAAAAGTATATTATGATGTATATCTCTTGTATGGGCCGCCGGTTAAGTATTTATACTTAACCCTAGATTGGCCGGATTTGCCTGATATTTTCGCCGAAAATAACAAGGTATTTTCGCCGAAAATCCTAGTGTAAATGGATGGCCCTTCGGTTTCATCCTCCTGTTATTTTCGTTTTGGTTCGAAAACTCAACGGTTTCGCCGAAAACTCCTTCAGCCGGACATTAGTTGATTTGGGCTGATATTTTCGCCGAAAATACTAGGGTAAACAATGCATCTCTTCTTTGACTGGGACTTGCATACCGTCCTTGAGGCGGAATGTCATGGTGTCCTTGCCGACCCTTAATGTCAACGAGCCATTCGGGACATTAATGTTAATGCCGGCTGTTGCCATGAACGGTCGGCCTAGGAGAAGAGTGACATCTTCCTCTCGAGTATCCATGACAACAAAGTCAGTCAAAATAGTAAAAGGTCCACAACGGACAACCACGTCTTCAATCAATCCCCTAGGCAGTTTAACAGATCTATTGGCAAACACTAAATGCATGCTAATTGGTTTCAACTCTCCTAGGTTTAATTTATCAAACAGGCATGTAGGCATAACATTGATAGAAGCACCTAGATCAATTACACTACGATCAATCTTCACATCATTAATAATGCAAGGCAAAGTAAAAGCACCGGGATCTCGACACTTAGCTGGGGGTGGTATGGGTGTCGCATGGCCCTGGATAGCAGAGCATTTTTCCTCGAGGGATACGGAGGACAACTCTTCCTTTTTCTTGTTCTTCGCAGGATCCTTTGCGATTTTGTCAGCCTCCGGTATCACCTGGTTAGCATCAGTAACTGGTGTATTCATATTCGTGTTCTTCAAGTATCTATGTCACTTTCTGTACCGGGTATCATGATCTTTCTCCTTTGATTGTGCGGCCTTAGGAAACCGAACCTGAGGCTGATATGGAGGGAGAGGTGGCGCAGGTGCTGTCTTTGTCAGGGTAGGCGGGGCAGTCACCTCCTCTTCTTCTTCTCTATCCTCCCCCTCGATCTTTGGCTTGTCAATGGCTATAACTTCAGGGATTATGGCTGGTTCAGGAGCTACAGTATCAGCTGATTGCTTGTCGCTTCTTGTGGAGACGGCCTTGACGTGCTCCCTCCTAATGGTAGAGTCGACTTGAACCGAGGATTGATTAAGGAGGGGGCTACTAGTTATCAAGCTAACCATGTTATTTATCATGCTCTCCATTCGTTGACCTCGAGCTTCATGTTCTTGATTTATGACGGCTTGAAGCTTGAATTTCTCGTCGTAGTTATCGAGCCTTGCCATGATCAGGTCGAGCTTCTTGTTTACCTCGATATCCCTTGTGTTCCCTGATGTAGATCTTTGAGGTTGATCTTGATAGCTATCGCTCAAATACTGATTCTGACTCTGGTTGAATACGAAGTTGTAAGGGGGATGCTCTTGGAAGCTTCCTTGTTGTTAAGGAGGTTGTCTGAACTGACGATAGTCGGGGTAGCCCTGTTGACTGTTGGTGAAGCCTTCATCAATAAAGTTCACTTCCTCTGAAGACCAGTTACCGAAAATCTTCTTCATTTCTTTCTGCACTGCAATCTTGATCTGATCTTCACGGCTTGGTCGGCTCTTAGCTACTCCAAACTGTCTCTCCCAGCTTCTCGACTTAGATGCGCAGTTTGCAAAGTGAAAAAGAGCAGTTTCCGGTGCGAGTGCGGTGTAATCTCCATCAGCTAAGGAGTTAACCCATTCAGATGACTCTTCGTTCATACCCCAAGCAAATGTCTCTGCTAGCTGCCTCTAAGTGAAGCCATGATGAGGGCAGTTGTGGAGGAGTTCCTGGAATTCGTTCCAAGCATCATGTAAACTTACTCCTTCTCTCTGTCTGAACCTTGAGATGTTTTTCCTATAAGCAGTTGTTCTGGAAGGAGGGAAGTATTCCTCTATGAATTCCTGAGCAAGAGTCTCCCAGTCAGTGTAGTAGCCAGGTGGTTTGCTAGTGAGCCACCTCTTAGCTGCACCTTTCAGAGAGAACGGGAAAGCTCTCAAGTAAAGAGTGTTCTTGTCGAGATTCCCATTCTTGAAAGTGCTGCAGAGATCAAGGGTATCTGCCAGATGCGTGCACGGGTTGTCTAATGGCCTGCCTTCAAATTGTAAATCCCTAGAGATCATTTCCAGGAAGGGGAACTTGATCTCATAGTCGGGACCGTCTTCATTGCGCGGCACAAAGATGGAAGAACGAACACTAGTAGCACTTGGCTTATTGTAGTCCGCAAGACTCTTTTGAGCGGACATTGCGGTAAGGAAGATGGAACGCGAGTGATTCGATTTTGTACCTGCTATGATCTGCAAGAGACAAAAACAAGCACAACCGGTGTAAAATTGAAGTGTGACGGGAAATGAAAGATGGAAAGTAGAAGAATAAAATGCCAACTCTTCTTTCAAACAATATAGAAGAGTCCCCGGCAACGGCGCCAATTTGATAAGCTGTAGGACAGTGATCAAATACTACCAAGCTAGAAGCTAGGGTAGATCGTATTCCACAGGGTTTCTTCTAATTGACTACTCAAAGAAGCTGGCAATTTATCCAAGTTTAAACACGTTGTGCGTGGTGTGAGTTCCACGACTTCTAGACTAAGATGCAGGACAATTAAAATAAAATTAAAAGACAGAATGATTGGTTGATTTAAACGGACGACAGACAAGCTTAGATTTCGAATCCCCCTTAGATCACCAAGGCAACAACAATCACAAGACCAACGGATTTCAATTCTCATTCAATCAATTTCTAAACACCACCATAACTCCTGACTCTTAGGTTTAAGACCGGCGAACGTTCGCTCTATCCGTTCTAACTACCAAGATTAATTAGTCGCCTGGGTACGGTCGCCTCTCGCAACGACTTAACTTAACTGGTGCAACTACTAATGATTTATGAGTTACTCTTACAGTGGATTAACCCTAATCGGTTCCTACGAAAGGCACACTCCAATTATAAGGTTAACTGGTTGAATTGACGTTCTAAAGTGAGGCGAGCGTTCGCTTATATCCTCAGCTTAACAAGAATCTAAACTAGGTGATCAGGAAAGACAAGTTTTAATGTTTAAAGCAGAGAAGCTGTCTGGCGACAAACCCCAATTCAACACAAAACTAATCTAGGCGATCAATCAGAAAAAAGAAACATAAACAATCAAGAACAAAACAACCATGCAAAGAGAAACTGATTGAACTTTGAATCTAATCACCGTTGATCCGTGACCGCTTTAAAGCCCTGGGTCACTTAGGGTTCATCTAATCTAAGCTCTACGAGTTTAGCTACTCATATCAGGAACAAGAGAATTGAAAACAAACAAGGAGTACATCTCAGGTAGGAAGAACAGAGAAGAACTGTAAAACCTAATTTGACGAATCCGTGAAGCTTCAATCTCCGGTAATCTTCAATCCAAGCTCCGAGTCTCCGAGGTGAAAGGATGGCGTCACGATCTCTCCACGATTCTTTGAACTCTCTAAACTCTTCGCTCCAGAACTTCAGAGAAATTCTTCGAATTCTGATTACGAAAAGTATATTATAATGTATATCTCTTGTATGGGCCGCCGGTTAAGTATTTATACTTAACCCTAGATTGGTCGGATTTGCCTGATATTTTCGCCGAAAATAACAAGGTATTTTCGCCGAAAATAACAAGGTATTTTCGCCGAAAATCCTAGTGTAAATGGATGGCCTTCGGTTGCATCCTCCTGTGATTTTCGTTTCGGTTCGAAAACTCAACGGTTTCGCCGAAAACTCCTTCAGCCGGACATCAGTTGATTTGTGCTGATATTTTCGCCAAAAATACTAGGGTAAACAATGCATCTCTTCTTTGACTGGGACTTGCATACCGTCCTTGAGGCGGAATGTCATGGTGTCCTTGCCGACCCTTAATGTCAACAGCCATTCGGGACATTAATGTTAATGCCGGCTGTTGCCATGAAAGGTCGGCCTAGGAGAAGAGTGACATCTTCCTCTCGAGTATCCATGACAACAAAGTCAGTCAGAATAGTAAAAGGACCACAACGGACAACCACGTCTTCTATCAATCCCCTAGGTAGTTTAACAGATCTGTCGGCAAACACTAAATGCATGCTAATTGGTTTCAACTCTCCTAGGTTTAATTTCTCAAACAGGCGCATAACATTGATAGAAGCACCTAGATCAATTACACTACGATCAATCTTCACATCATTAATAATGCAAGGCAAAGTAAAAGCACTGGGATCTCGACACTTAGCTGGGGTTGGTATGGGTGTCGCATGGCCCTGGATAGCAGAGCATTTTTCCTCGAGGGATACGGAGGACAACTCTTCCTTCTTCTTGTTCTTCGCAGGATCCTTTGCGATTTTTTCAGCCTCCGGGATCACCTGGTTAGCATCAGTAACTGGTGTATTCATATTCGTGTTCTTCAAGTATCCATGCCACTTTCTGTACCGGGTATCATGATCTTTCTCCTTTGATTGCGCGACCTTAGGAAACGGAATCCGAGGCTGATATGGAGGTAGAGGTGGCGCAGGTGCTGTCTTTGTCAGGGAAGGCGGGGCAGTCACCTCCTCTTCTTCTTCTCTATCCTCCCCCTTGATCTTTGGCTTGTCAATGGCTGTAGCTTCAGGGATTATGGCTGGTTCAGGAGCTAGAGTATCAGCTGATTGCTTGTCGCTTCTTGTGGAGACGGCCTTGACGTGCTCCCTCCTAATGGTAGAGTCGACTTGAACCGAGGATTGATTAAGGAGGGGGCTACTAGTTATCAAGCTAACCATGTTATTTATCATGCTCTCCATTCGTTGACCTCGAGCTTCATGTTCTTGATTTATGACGGCTTGAAGCTTGAATTTCTCCTCGTAGTTGTCCAGCCTTGCTATGATCAGGTCGAGCTTCTTGTCTACCTCGATATCCCTTGTGTTCCCTGATGTAGATCTTTGAGGTTGATCTTGATAGCTATCGCTCAAATACTGATTCTGACTCTGGTTGAATCCGAAGTTGTAAGGGGGACGCTCTTGGAAGCTTCCTTGTTGTTGAGGAGGTTGTCTGAACTGACGATAGTCGGGGTAGCCCTGTTGACTGTTGGTGAAGCCTTCATCAATAAAGTTCACTTCCTCTGAAGACCAGTTACCGAAAATCTTCTTCATTTCTTTCTGCACTGCAATCTTGATCTGATCTTCACGGCTTGGTCGGCTCTTAGCTGCTCCAAACTGTCTCTCCCAGCTTCTCGACTTAGATGCGCAGTTTGCAAAGTGAAAAAGAGCAGCTTCCGGTGCGAGTGCGGTGTTATCTCCATTAGCTAAGGAGTTAACCCATTCAGATGACTCTTCGTTCATACCCCAAGCAAATGTCTCTGCTAGCTGCCTCTTAGTGAAGCCATGATGAGGGCAGCTGTGGAGGAGTTCCTGGAATTCGTTCCAAGCATCATGTAAACTTACTCCTTCTCTCTGTCTGAACCTTGAGATGTTTTTCCTATAAGCAGTTGTTCTGGAAGGAGGGAAGTATTCCTCTATGAATTCTTGAGCAAGAGTCTCCCAGTCAGTGTAGTAGCCAGGTGGTTTGCCAGTGAGCCACCTCTTAGCTGCACCTTTCAGAGAGAACGGGAAAGCTCTCAAGCAAAGAGTGTTCTTGTCGAGATTCCCATTCTTGAAAGTGCTGCAGAGATCAAGGAAATCCGCCAGATGCGTGCACGGGTTGTCTAATGGCCTGCCTTCAAATTGTAAATCCCTAGAGATCATTTCCAGGAAGGGGATCTTGATCTCATAGTCGGGACCGTCTTCATTGCGCAGCACAAAGATGGAAGAACGAACACTAGTAGCACTTGGCTTATTGTAGTCCGCAAGACTCTTTTGAGCGGACATTGCGGTAGGGAAGATGGAACGCGAGTGATTCAATTTTGTACCTGCTATGATTTGCAAGAGACAAAAACAAGCACAACCGGTGTAAAATCGAAGTGTGACGGGAAATGAAAGATGGAAAGTAGAAGAATAAAATGGCAACTCTTCTTTCAAACATTATAGAAGAGTCCCCGGCAACGGCGCCAATTTGATAAGCTGTAGGACAGTGATCAAATACTACCAAGCTAGAAGCTAGGGTAGATCGTATTCCACATGGTTTCTTCTAATTGACTACTCAAAGAAGCTGGCAATTTATCCAAGTTTAAACACGTTGTGCGTGGTGTGAGTTCCACGACTTCTAGACTAAGATGCAGGACAATTAAAATAACATTAAAAGACAGAATGATTGGTTGATTTAAACAGACGACAGACAAGCTTAGATTTCGAATCCCCCTTAGATCACCAAGGCAACAGCAATCACAAGACCAGCGGATTTCAATTCTCATTCAATCAATTTCTAAACACCACCATAACTCCTGACCCTTAGGTTTAAGACCGGCGAATGTTCGCTCTATCCGTTCTAACTACCAAGATTAATTAGTCGCCCGGGTACGGTCGCCTCTCGCAACGACTTAACTTAACTGGTGCAATTACTAATGATTTATGAGTTACTCTTGCAGTGGATTAACCCTAATCGGTTCCTACGAAAGGCACACTCCAATTATAAGGTTAACTGGTTGAATTGACGTTCTAAAGTGAGGCGAGCGTTCGCTTCTATCCTTAGCTTAACAAGAATCTAAACTAGGTGATCAGGAAAGACAAGTTTTAATGTTTAAAGCAAAGAAGCTGTCTGGCGACAAACCCTAATTCAACACAAACCTAATCTAGGCGATCAATCAGAAAAGAAACATAAACAATGAAGAACAAAACAACCATGCAAAGAGAAACTGATTGAACTTTGAATCTAATCACCGCCGATCCGTGACCGCTTTAAAGCCCTGGGTCACTTAGGGTTCATCTAATCTAAGCTCTACGAGTTTAGCTACTCATATCAGGAATAAGAGAATCAAAAACAAACAAGGAGTACATCTCAGGTAGGAAGAACAGAGAAGAACTGTAAAACCTAATTTGACGAATCCGTGAAGCTTCAATCTCCGGTAATCTTCAATCCAAGCTCCGAGTCTCCGAGGTGGAAGGATGGCGTCACGATCTCTCCACGATTCTTTGAACTCTCTAAACTCTTCGCTCCAGAACTTCAGAGAATTCTTCGAATTCTGATTACGAAAAGATATATTATGATGTATATCTCTTGTATGGGCCGCCGGTTAAGTATTTATACTTAACCCTAGATTGGCCGGATTTGCCTGATATTTTTGCCGAAAATAACAAGGTATTTTCGTCAAAAATCCTAGTGTAAATGGACGGCCCTTTGGTTGCATCCTCCTGTGATTTTCGTTTCGGTTCGAAAACTCAACGGTTTCGCCGAAAACTCCTTCAGCCGGACATCAGTTGATTTGTGCTGATATTTTCGCCGAAAATACTAGGGTATTTTCGGCGAAAATTCCTTTGTAAACCGGGCAGGAATTTTCTGAACTTGATTGGCTCCTTTGATCAATTCCGGTGCAATCCCTCGAGGTTCCAACACCTTAGACATGACCTTGGCTACTTTATTTGACGTTAAAAACCTGTGCTAACATAAAAACACTAGAAAACCATCAAATAGACCCGAAATGGGCCAAGGTAACACAAATGGCACGAGATAGGGCAATCGATTGAATATTCATTATTCTACCCTAAAAACCATGTCTTAAGCAATGAAATGCCGCTTAAATGAGGCTGATAATCACGTCAAATCGAGTGTCATCAAATACCCCACACTTAAGCTTTTGCTTGTCTTCAAGCAAACTGAATAGAAACGCTCATGTTCATAAATGATAAGATCGATTAAATTGGAGCTCAATCAAACACAATGAATTATTAGACAGCTAATTCCTAGAAGAAGAAACCTGACATGTATACAGATCAGCCAAACAACCTGGTCTCAGTAGTAAACTGCACACGACAAGTAATTAGCAACCAATTATGCTCGAATTTGACCTGACCGACCAGACTCCTCACACAGGATAAATATAGTACAACGGGAACTCTCACTCTCTGTGTTTAAGGACGTGTTTCTACTCTCGATCATTTTCTGTTACTAAATTCTGTCATAGGTTTGCAATTCGACCACATCTCCACCACTGTGACAACACGAGTATCTAGTCAAGAAGGACTTCCCTGCTAGGACCGTAATGAATTCTACACTACTTGGGTTTATGATGCGATGGATGATGGGAATGTATGATGATGGCTTTGTGCGGTGTAGCTTTCGACTAACTTCCCTCGAATCTAATCTATGGCTTCCTACCATCTAACCAGACACGGGTGGAATAATGAACGCTCGTCCTATGATACCCTCAAGCAACCTAGCACTTATTCTTTTTCTTTACACGATTTTTTTTTCCTTTTCTTTTCAACTTTTCTTTTGACTTCGTTCTTCCATTTGTAGGGAGAAGAACGTTTTATTGAACTAGAAACTTCGAAACTTTTCTGCTTTTTCTGATTTTTCTTTTCTTCATTCTTTTTTTTCGAAATTTTCTTTCTTTTGTGCCGACTCTTTCTTTTAGTTGCTAGAGGGGTTTACACGTCTGGATATATTAGCTAAGACCACCTGTTTAATGGCTATAGGTAGGTTACCACAAACCGACTTCCGGTAGGTCAATCTAGAACTACAACCACAGGGGATCAACGGGGAATGAAAGAAATGGGAAATGGCTGTAATGTATTATCGAACCGAAAGAACAGGCCAAGCTCAAGGGTCTAAACCTAATGGATTTATCGTTTGGTAGGCTATCTGGCTTAGTAGCTGAATCTAGGTGCCCTATCCTTCTAGAACTCGTGTCATCGTGTGGTCTCAAGTAGGTCTCATGCAAATTCTAACTCATTCAAGTAAACAGAAAACCACTCAGAAAGAATTAAAATTGCAAGTTACGTGCAATGGATCAAAAGCTCACAGTTGGTTTGCTAGTCGGATTCGGTCATTTTCATGCAATCAAGGCTACAAACTACAAGTGTGATTTAAAAATTCTGTTCTGACCAGCCAATTTAGCATCAAAGTATACAAGTTGGTTCTCAAGTTCTAGGTTAAGTAGTCTAAGCATCATTATGAAAGTTTGAACAACAACTTAACATCAAAAATCAAGAACTGAGCCATTCTAATGCTAGAGAGACTGGAAAGGCAGAAACACACAACACACAATTAAGGGCAATCAAGTTCATGCAAGGTTCTCTAGCATCGTACCCCACACTTAAACCGTTCTATGTCCTCATAGGACTAAACTAGAGTAGAGATATACGAGGAACCTAGAATGAGATGGTCGGTGTAGTGGCTGAGCACGGATAGCCCGGAGCGGAGCGGAGTAGCTACTCGAATTCCTCTCGTCAGTGCGGAGCATGTGCTGCTGGTACCCGACACTGCCATGGAAAGCCGGTGGAGGGCCCTGGACGGCGGGTGTGAGAGCCGCTGTCAAGTCGCTCCTTGGTCCTGCGCTCATGAATGACATTCCTAAGACCAGAAACGAAACCAGATTAATTAACTAATAACCCACCCCACACTTAGTCGAAAAACTCAATTTCACAAAGAAATGAGGAAAACCGAGTGGGGGTAAGCAAAGTAAGTAACCGGTAATCACAATAAATCACAATGTATGCATATGTCTAGTCGGAGCGTTCATAACATAGTTAGGGATCAGAAGTCAAACCGACATTCAAAAAGTCAACATCATAGCACATTGAACCCTAATCATGGCAAGACTATCTCAAAGCGGGAAACGACGGTATAACATAAACTCAGATGGCAAGCACAGAGATATGAACGTGAATGAACACTTATGGCAACCAAACAAGCATAGAAAATTCAAGGTCAAACCGACACTTCACAAAAGTCAACACCGCAAAGAATTTATCTTTAAGCACAGCAACACACGATCAAATGGTTTCAAAAATTAAGAAGAGAGGAGAGAGAGATTGAATCCGGATTTTAGCACGAAAATTTGGTTGATTTTCAAAGGAATTTTCGGCGAAAATAAGTGCAAGTTTTCGCCGAAAATCTTAGTTAAAAAGTACTGCCGGTTTTCAAAATAATTTTCGCGGAAAACATTAATACATTTTCGCCGAAAATATGAAACAGAGACGTCTGGAAAACTCAGTGGGATTTCAAAACGAATTTTTGCCGAAAATATTGAACTCTACGATTGAAAATATTTTCGCAAACCCGACAATCTTCAGAAAATCACAGTTAAATCCACAAAAATCGAAACAACCTCAAACATCTTGCGATTGACACTACGACACAAAGACTACACACGAAAAATAAGAAAACAAACAAACTAACATAGGTTGACCCAAATGAAAAACTGACTCCAGCTGTGGGTTGCCTCCCACGAAGCGCTCTTTTATTAACGTCCTTGAGCTGGACGATACCTGGATGGTGTTAGGAGACATCCCAACTCAGGATTTCTCTTAGGCCCAAGCCGGAGTTCATGAAATATGGCCTTGGGGATTCTCCGGCAAGTGTGAACTTCTTCCCGTTTGCGTGAATTAACTTGATTCGTCCATCAGGAAGGTGACCAGAATTTTTATAAGGCCCGAACAGTTCTTTCGAAGAAGCGTCCTTCAGAGGATCATTCTTCTCCGGTGGCTCGGTAGACGGGGGCTGCGCAATCGGCTTCCAAACCGCCTTCGTCTTCTCTTTATTATCCTCCTTTATCTCGCCAGGATCTTTAACGTTTGGTGATTCATGAGGGGACGCCGTCGGATCCTCCATCTTTCTCGGCCTTTGTGCCGACAGCTCATTCTTCAGATTAGGGACCTGTCCACCATCTGGCAAGATGATTTCTACAGAAACTCTAGATTTTTCATTAGAACTAGAGTTGACCGAAGCCAACTCCACAGCTTCAACAGATAAATAATGCATCTCTTCTTTGACTGGGACTTGCATACCGTCCTTGAGGCGGAATGTCATGGTGTCCTTGCCGACCCTTAATGTCAATGAGCCATTCGGGACATTAATGTTAATGCCGGCTGTTGCCATGAACGGTCGGCCTAGGAGAAGAGTGACATCTTCCTCTCGAGTATCCATGACAACAAAGTCAGTCAGAATAGTAAAAGGACCACAACGGACAACCACGTCTTCTATCAATCCCCTAGGCAGTTTAACAGATCTATTGGCAAACACTAAATGCATGCTAATTGGTTTCAACTCTCCTAGGTTTAATTTCTCAAACAGGCATGTAGGCATAACATTGATAGAAGCACCTAGATCAATTACACTACGATCAATCTTCACATCATTAATAATGCAAGGCAAAGTAAAAGCATCGGGATCTCGACACTTAGCTGGGGGTGGTATGGGTGTCGCATGGCCCTAGATAGCAGAGCATTTTTCCTCGAGGGATACGGACGACAACTCTTCCTTCTTCTTGTTCTTCGCAGGATCCTTTGCAATTTTGTCAGCCTCCGGTATCACCTGGTTAGCATCAGTAACTGGTGTATTCATATTCGTGTTCTTCAAGTATCCATGCCACTTTCTGTACCGGGTATCATGATCTTTCTCCTTTGATTGCGCGGCCTTAGGAAACGGAATCCGAGGCTGATATGGAGGGAGAGGTGGCGCAGGTGCTGTCTTTGTCAGGGAAGGCGGGGCAGTCACCTCCTCTTCTTCTTCTCTATCCTCCCCCTCGATCTTTGGCTTGTCAATGGCTATAGCTTCAGGGATTATGGCTGGTTCAAGAGCTACAGTATCAGCTGATTGCTTGTCGCTTCTTGTGGAGATGGCCTTGACGTGCTCCCTCCTAATGGTAGAGTCGACTTGAACCGAGGATTGATTAAGGAGGGGGCTACTAGTTATCAAGCTAACCATGTTATTTATCATGCTATCCATTCGTTGACCTCGAGCTTCATGTTCTTGATTTATGACGGCTTGAAGCTTGAATTTCTCCTCGTAGTTATCGAGCCTTGCCATGATCAGGTCGAGCTTCTTGTCTACCTCGATATCCCTTGTGTTCCCTGATGTAGATCTTTGAGGTTGATCTTGATAGCTATCGCTCAAATACTGATTCTGACTCTGGTTGAATCCGAAGTTGTAAGGGGGACGCTCTTGGAAGCTTCCTTGTTGTTGAGGAGGTTGTCTGAACTGACGATAGTCGGGGTAGCCCTGTTGACTGTTGGTGAAGCCTTCATCAATAAAGTTCACTTCCTCCGAAGACCAGTTACCGAAAATCTTCTTCATTTCTTTCTGCACTGCAATCTTGATCTGATCTTCACGGCTTGGTCGGCTCTTAGCTGCTCCAAACGGACTCTCCCAACTTCTCGACTTAAATGCGCAGTTTGCAAAGTGAAAAAGAGCAGCTTCCGGTGCGAGTGCGGTGTAATCTCCATCAGCTAAGGATTTAACCCATTCAGATGACTCTTCGTTCATACCCCAAGCAAATGTCTCTGCTAGCTGCCTCTGAGTGAAGCCATGATGAGGGCAGCTGTGGAGGAGTTCCTGGAATTCGTTCCAAGCATCATGTAAACTTACTCCTTCTCTCTGTCTGAACCTTGAGATGTTTTTCCTATAAGCAGTTGTTCTGGAAGGAGGGAAGTATTCCTCTATGAATTCCTGAGCAAGAGTCTCACAGTCAGTGTAGTAGCCCGGTGGTTTGCCAGTGAGCCACCTCTTAGCTGCACCTTTCAGAGAGAACGGGAAAGCTCTCAAGCAAAGAGTGTTCTTGTCGAGATTCCCATTCTTGAAAGTGCTGCAGAGATCAAGGAAATCCGCCAGATGCGTGCACGGGTTGTCTAATGGCCTGCCTTCAAATTGTAAATCCCTAGAGATCATTTCCAGGAAGGGGATCTTGATCTCATAGTCGGGACCGTCTTCATTGCGCGGCACAAAGATGGAAGAACGAACACTAGTAGCACTTGGCTTATTGTAGTCCGCAAGACTCTTTTGAGCAGACATTGCGGTAGGGAAGATGGAACGGGAGTGATTCGATTTTGTACCTGCTATGATCTACAAGAGACAAAAAACAAGCACAACCGGTGTAAAATCGAAGTGTGACGGGAAATGAAAGATGGAAAGTAGAAGAATAAAATGCCAACCCTTCTTTCAAACAATATAGAAGAGTCCCCGGCAACGGCGGCAATTTGATAAGCTGTAGGACAGTGATCAAATACTACCAAGCTAGAAGCTAGGGTAGATCGTATTCCACAGGGTTTCTTCTAATTGACTACTCAAAGAAGGTGGCAATTTATCCAAGTTTAAACACGTTGTGGGTGGTGTGAGTTCCACGACTTCTAGACTAAGATGCAGGACAATTAAAATAAAATTAAAAGACAGAATGATTGGTTGATTTAAACGGACGACAGACAAGCTTAGATTTTGAATCCCCCTTAGATCACCAAGGCAACAGCACAAACCAGCGAATTTCAATTCTCATTCAATCAATTTCTAAACACCACCATAACTCCTGACCCTTAGGTTTAAGACCGGCGAACGTTCGCTTTATCCGTTCTAACTACCAAGATTAATTAGTCGCCCGGGTACGATCGCCTCTCGCAATGACTTAACTTAACTGGTGCAATTACTAATGATTTATGAGTTACTCTTGCAGTGGATTAACCCTAATCGGTTCCTACGAAAGGCACACTCCAATTATAAGGTTAACTGGTTGAATTGACGTTCTAAAGTGAGGCGAGCGTTCGCTTATATCCTCAGCTTAACAAGAATCTAAACTAGGTGATCAGGAAAGACAAGTTTTAATGTTTAAAGCAGAGAAGCTGTCTAGCGACTAACCCTAATTCAACACAAACCTAATCTAGGCGATCAATCAGAAAAGAAACATAAACAATCAAGAACAAAACAACCATGCAAAGAGAAACTGATTGAACTTTGAATCTAATCACCGCCGATCCGTGACCGCTTTAAAGCCCTGGGTCACTTAGGGTTCATCTAATCTAAGCTCTACGAGTTTAGCTACTCATATCAGGAACAAGAGAATCGAAAACAAACAAGGAGTACATCTCAGGTAGGAAGAACAGAGAAGAACTGTAAAACCTAATTTGACGAATCCGTGAAGCTTCACTCTCCGGTAATCTTCAATCCAAGCTCCGAGTCTCTGAGGTGGAAGGATGGCGTCACGATCTCTCCACGATTCTTTGAACTCTCTAAACTCTTCCCTCCAGAACTTCAGAGAATTCTTCGAATTCTGATTACGAAAAGTATATTATGATGTATATCTTTTGTATGGGCCGCCGGTTAAGTATTTATACTTAACCCTAGATTGGCCGGATTCGCCTGATATTTTCGCCGAAAATAACAAGGTATTTTCGCCGAAAATCCTAGTGTAAATGGATGGCCCTTCGGTTGCATCCTCCTGTGATTTTCGTTTCGGTTCGAAAACTCAACGGTTTCGCCAAAAACTCCTTCAGCCGGACATCAGTTGATTTGTGCTGATATTTTCGGCGAAAATTCCTTTGTAAACCGGGCAGGAATTTTCTGAACTTGATTGGCTTCTTTGATCGATTCCGGTGCAATCCCTCGAGGTTCCAACGCCTTAGACATGACCTTGGTTACTTTATTTGTCGGCAAAAACCTGTGCTAACATAAAAACACTAGAAAACCATCAAATAGACCCGAAACGGGCCAAGGTAACACAAATGGCACGAGATAGGGCAATCGATTGAATATTCGTTATTCTACCCTAAAAACCATGTCTTAAGCAAAGAATGTCGCTTAAACGAGGCTGATAATCACGTCAAATCGAGTGTCATCAATACACCAGAGCCCGAGAGATGCCAGACTGTAGAATCAGGAAATGGGGTTAAGGGCAAAGGAATTTGTAGGATTTTGGAGACAGAAGTCTCTGCAAAGTGTTCTCGGAGTAAATTTCTATCCCATCGCCCATTAAAGATAAATCCTGAGATTGAAGTAGGGCCCGAGTATGAGCCTGAGTATCGTAGGATTGGAATTGTCGGGATGTTTGTAGGAACCCAATTTATCTGTAGTGGATGGAGGACAAAACCTGATCCTATTTGCCAACGAATGCCAATTGTCAGTAATTCAAGCCCATGGAGGAGGCTCCTGAAACCATCGGAAGGACGGGAGCCAGCGCGTGTTTGGAGAATGGTTTTTCCATCAAAATACTTAGTTTGGAGCACCCAAGATAACAATAAGTTTGGATTTTGCAAAATTCGCCAACATTGTTTTGCCAATAGGGCCTGATTAAATAGAATAAAATCCTTGAAGTCCAACCCTCCCAAATGCTTAGGTAGAGAAAGGCGCGACCAGGAAATCCAATGTTGTTTTTTACTTGTCCCCACCAGAATTTGGCCATAAGACTATTGAGTCGAAGGCACAGTTCATCGGGTAAACGGTAGCAGGACATGGCATAAACTGGTAGTCCTGCAATAACTGATTTAAGGAGCATGTGAACCCCTGCCGGAGACAGGCATTGTTGCTTCCAACTACTAAGGCGTAAAGAAACTTGATCCTCCAGGAATTGGAAAGTTTCTTGCTTCGATCGTAAGATAATACATGGGAGACCTAGGTATCGTTGTTTTGGGTCAAAGATCGAGACACCTAACGTTGTCAAGTACTCTGATTGTTTACTCTCCGGTGTGTTTTTACTGAACAAAGCAGCTGATTTTAGAAGGTTGACCCTCTGCCCGCTCATTGTCTCGTAAGTATGAAGGAGCGATTTTAGATTCTGAATCGACGAAGAAGAGGCTTGGAGGAACAAAATCGTGTCATCCGCAAACATTAAATGTGAGATTTTTGGGCATCGGCTGTTAAGGCCTATTCCTCGCAATGATCTAGATCGGAGTGCTTGTTCAATTAGTAACGAGAGTCCTTCCGAGCACAAAGCAAAGAGAAGGGGGGATAGGGGGTCTCCTTGTCGGACCCCCCTAGATGGGGAGAAAAAACCATAAGGTGTGCCATTCACCAAAACTTCCATAGTTGCCGATGATAGACAAGCATGGAGTATAGAGATAAATCGGGGGGCGAAGCCTAGCGCGTGTAGGAGAGGAAAGAGAAAGGCCCACTCAACCCGGTCATAAGCTTTTTCCATATCTATCTTTAAAGCCATGTAATATTGATCACCTGTGTGACACTTGAAATGATGAATCAGTTCATGTGCCAAGAGTATATTATCCGTTATGGATCTATATTTTATGAACCCATTCTGGCTCTCGTTCACAACACGAGGTAAAATTTGTGATAAGCGTCCTGTGATGATTTTAGAAATTATCTTGTAGGCCACTGTGCACAGACCAATTGGGCGGAGATCTTTTATAGATTTGGGATCCGGTATTTTTGGGATGAGGGTTAACCAAGTATGGTTTAGAGCCGGCAGCATGCAATTGGAGCGGAAGAAATTCCGGATCGCGCGAGTGACATCGAAATGAATAATGTCCCAATACCTTTGGAAAAACAAACCCGTGAACCCATCAGGACCCGGGGCTTTGGTCGGGCTTATTGCAAAAAGTGCTTACTGAATTTCTGAGTCTGACACATCCGCCAGTAATAGCGAATTCATCGAATCTGTTATTGTAGGGGTAACATGCAAAGGTCGAAGGTCACGGTATTCTCGCCGTAAAAAGGGTTTTATAAAAATCTACCGCTATTTGACCCTTTTCAGGTTCCGTTAGTACCAGAGTACTACCATCTGGACGTTCAAGACAATCAATGCGTTTCCGTTTCCGTCCAGCCCTTGCCGTGCGATGAAAAAATTTTGTATTTTTATCTCCCAACAATAACCAATTGGTCCGCTGTTTCTGTTTCCAGTATTTTTCTTCTTGCGCCTTGGCTCTCGCCCTATCGCCTTCAAGATGGCGTACCTCCACCCAGTCCACATGGGTTTGGGATAAAGCAGCTCGAAGGGCAAGGTTTAAATCCTGGAGCCATCGAGCTGAGTTCGAGGTGCCAGCACGGGACCACTCAAAAAGAGTGTGTCGCATATGCTTAAGTTTTTGTACGAGCCTGAATTGAGTTGTGCCTTGCACATTATAGGAGGACCAGAAGTGTTGTACCAGAAGGTCTACCTCAGGGTTCTCAGCCCATCGACAATCAAAGCGAAAAAGTTTTTTAAAAGGAATTGGGGGTACGACCAGAGTTAAGAGAATAGGCGCATGGTCCGATTCTATCGGTAGTAGATGTGTTACCTTGCATTCTGGCCACTGAAGCATCCACTCATTGTTAAATAAGAATCGATCTAAACGTTCATCAATGACGTCACCTAATTGTTGTCTATTCGACCAGGTGAAGGGTTCCCCATGAAAGCCAATGTCAAGTAGAGTGTGGTCTGCCATGAAGTTCCGTAAAATTTCTAAACGCGCAAATGACGGAGGGCGCCCTCCTCATTTTTCGTGAGCGTGGGCAATACAATTGAAATCCCTCATAATCATAAGAGGCCCTTCAAGGCCACGAAGCAATTCAGTAATGCGATCGAATTGTGAAACACGGGTTTGCAAGTCCGTGGAAAGATGCACGCCAAGTAAGTAAGCAAACTGTTCTGGTTCATATTCCCAACAAATACAAATTGCAAAATGCATAGAGAAAGTTACCACACATTGGAAGGAGGATTCCCAACCCAAAGTCAAACCACCCCCATTCGTAATACCACACTGAAAATGAAAGTTAGGGAAACCAAGTCTTGGAAACAAAGTAGAACTAGTAACATAGTCTAAACGAGTTTCACAAAGGAAAATAAACTTCGGTTGATGGATCCGTAGTAAGTCTCCAAGTTCACGAACTGTAGAGTCACCACCCAAACCCCTACAGTTCCAAGCTAGAGTGGTCATGCTTAGAGAGGAAACAAGAAGCGAGAGGAAGGGGATATGAGATCCTCCAAACTGCCATGAAGGCAGACACAGGGAGTTACCCTGAACGAATTCCAATCATAACTCCAAACTGGAGGAAAACGGATATAAAAAACAAGAGTTTAAATAATTTGGATCATTGTAGTCTTCTTCAATTCCGTGTGCATTAAAATAGGAGGGAACAAATTTCTATTGCTCACTGGCTGAAATTTAGGTTGATTGTGAAACCGGTACACCCATGAAAATCAATCACAAAACAAGCAGAGTTAGAGTTATAGAAACGTGGAATGTGACAACAATCAAAAGGAAATTGAAATTGAAAGTTAGAGAGGGAGACTGCTGTAGGAAACGCGATGGGAAGGAGTGAACCGATGCAGAGCAGTTGCCCTCATTATACTGCCATCGTCATTTCGTCGCACCCAAGCACGGGATGATCGGAGTCGGATCTGAATGAAAGCGGTTGAGCACTTGTGAAGAACCATCTCAGGGCAGAACTCACACAAAAAAATGAATGAAATCTCTTGAGGATTCCTTCGCTCTGTCCTTTCAAAGTTCTTCTGATTGCTGAAAAACTTTACAGGAGAAGGGTTAAGAATTTAAGAATGAAAAGGAAATTGAGGACGTGGGAGGCAAATGGAAACACAACAGAAATATCAGAGGGGCTGTCCGGCTTGCCACCGTCGTCGTCGTCGAAGACTTCTTCTTCTCTCTCTATTTTCTACTATCGTTCAAAATAACCGTCGCAGAGAAAAGTTGCTAATTGTGATTATTAGAGGAAACAATCTAATGAGCTAAGTGGTGTTGAATACCACATTGCTAATTGATGGGAAAGTAGAGCTAGATATAAGAAATCAAGCCTACTAAGGTTGGTAAAAGGCTTGAGATGGTGATGGGCCCTCGCGCCGTCATCGTCGCCTCGCCTCAGATTCGGATTCGGTCAAAAGATTTGATTTGATTCAATTCTTTTGCTACCCGACCGATTTGGTTTGACCAGGAAAGTCACCCAGAATCTGCGGTTCAGAATCCAAACCAGAACCTGGTTTTTAAACCGGTTCAGTCACAAACCAACACGATTCAAACCGGCCAACTGCCCAACAGCCAGAAGGCACCCCTTCATTTACTATAAATAGCAGATCAGTCCCTGCACTTTCTCCTACAGATTTTTCCCCTCTCTAAACTTATTCTCTGCACAAAAAGCTCTCTGCATTCATTGTTTTCAAAGGAATCGAGTCGTGTGATTGCGCCGTTCGTTGAGTTCGCCGATCACTTGCGTTTGCATCACCACTACGCATGTGAGTATCCATTTTATCCTGAGAGAATTGATTTCGTTAACCTTGGGTGACGTAGAGGGGAATAACAATTCTTAAGGACAGATCGTGAAGTCGATCGACTCGGATTGTCCTTCTGTTTGCATGCTTGTTGTTGATCTTGTTTTGCAGTTTACGGTACCAATAGGGCTTTTGTATGGTGACAGAATTCTTTTTATGTCATCCATACATAATCAATATCATCCATTGGATTATTTTTTGATCTTGAAATCGCATTTACACCATTAAAACTGCATTTACTCCTTAATTAAATGTCATTGATATGATTTTGATTTATTTAATGTAATAATTATGGTTATATATTATTCTTTATTTTATACAATCAATTGTGATCACACTTACCAAATTTTGATTACTCATAGCCGAATAAAATCAGGCCTGTCACTGAAACGAATTTTAAAATTTTCAATCGACCCTTTCATTTTTTTTCCAGCAAATTTCGAGCCTTATGGAATGTTTCATGTTCACATACTATTATTTTATTCATAATAGTATTCCTTTTATAAATCATAACTGTCTATTTCATTTCATTACAGTTTTACACCAAGACAATTTTCATCCATTTCGAAAGGGAATATACTGTCATGTTTGCATATTTTCCCAAAAGTTTCCCGAAAGATATTGGAGAAAACATTAAGGTGTATACTAATTTTCATTCAATATTTTCCAGCCAAATACTATTATCCAATTACACAAACTTTTCCACTTCGTGCACTTGCGAAATATTAACTACAAAAATGAACCAATCCGTAGAAACAGGCATCCACACAAACTTTCCATATTACACTTTGATACCATAACATAATCCATAGGACTTTTGTTTAGCTGCTACTAATGTATATAAATAGTAATTTCAGAATTATAGTATACCTGATGGTCATTCGCAAAATACCATACTTACATGATAAGATCAGCAAACCATTCGCATTTTTGATTGAATGTAAATAATGCTATTTTCGGGATAATAGTATTTCTGATGGCCAGAAATATCAAAAGAGAAAAGTTTGAATCAATCACAGAAAACTAACTCCAGCCCAATACTATTATCCAAGTACACATACTATTCAGATGGAACATGAAATCCAACCACAATCTAAACTACTAATCAATCTGGCCCAAGTAGAAATGTTGCTGCCTAAACAAAAAAGTTTTTGAAATCCGCCATTGTTCCATACCAAGATACTGCTTAAAATTTAATTCAGCGCGGAGTTGGAAGTTGAGATGGATTCATCTGCACATTGATAGTTCCATGGAATCCAATCGTCCCCAACATATCAACCCTACCCGTCAAACCCAGCTGTATAATCTTCTTTCCGAGGTCGATTATTCTGTTTGGACTACATCTGGTATTTGGCACTGCCCCACCATACCTGGGAACAACCACATTAGCAAAATACCATAATTTAGAGTTTCAAAAAGTAATGAAAAAGTAAGATCATTTCAGCAACCCTCCACAAAAGTAATATTATCCTTAGAATACTATTATCTGTAGAATTCTATTACACCAAACCATATATAAAGTTTCAATCAATCTACACAAGAGGAACATGGGCAGTAGACAAACGAAACACATATCTAACAATAATAGTATTCCTACAATAATATTATCATCAAAATAAAAATACAGAGAGATGCAGGACGAACCTAAAACAGAGATGTAGGACAGTGCAAAAACAATGAATAGCAACAACAAACGAACCACAAAATCAGCCAAGTCACATACACGAAAACGAAAATCATTGACTAGGGACAGTAGACAAACAAAACACATATCTAACAATAATAGCATTCCTACAATAATATTATCATCAAAATAAAAATACGGAGAGATGCAGGACGAACCTAAAACAGAGATGCAGGACAGTGCAAAAACAATGAATAGCAACAACAAACGAACCACAAAATCAGCCAAATCACATACACGAAAACGAAAATCAATGACTAGGGAACAAAATCAGTCAACAATAATAGTATTATGTGAATACCATTATCTTGAAATTTCATATCTGAAAGACTAACTCAGATCAGACCACAAGACAATAACCTAAAACAGAGATGTAGGACATTTCACAAAAATGATTAACAACAAAATCGACCCACAAAACCTAGTTCTTTGGAACATGCAATCGAAGAAAATGAAATCTAAGTCAAGTTATATCAAACCTGAATGAATGTCCGGCCGAGATTGCAACCGGGAACGCCGAGATTGAAACCAGAGATGGCGTCGAAACCCCTTGTTTCCAGAAGTCTGATTCGCCACCGTTTACTCAGCAATCAGAGATGGCTTGCCAGAAACCTACTCCGTCGGTGATTTAGTTCGAAGACGTGAGTGTAAAATTTTCAATTCCCGTCGGCGGTTGAGAGAGTAAGCTTTGAGAGAGAGGAATGGGGGTGGGCAGCGGTGTTTGGCTCTAATTAAGGTAGTAAGAATATTTGAATAAATGGTATATTTTATGGATTAATTTATGTAATAAAAATATTTACTAGGGGTATTAATTTGGGGTTTTGTATTATAATATTAGTATTTACCCTCCACCATTGGATGGGATAATTGAAAATCCTATGGCTCTTATGATTATGTCTTTAAGACATAATCCAAAATATGTCACCAGGCAAATTCTACCGTTAGGACACCCCTTAGTGTCCTCATATGAGGACACTAATCATAACCATCCAATTTTTAAGGGGAGATCTAATGGTCCATGTTATAAGGATAAGAGTGTAATTGTATATCTTGCAGATTTTTATTCATTATTATTTCCTTAATTATAGACACTACCTTTAATAACTAATTTCCAATTATTTACTAAATCTTTAATTTTTCATCTTTATCTAGGCATTTATTTTTTCACTAACTGCAACTTATATATGAATGTCGGCTGCCCCCTTCATCTCTATGCCGACTGCGATTCAACCCTACCTGTGGTTTCTTTATAATTGTTAGCATCCATCTTCAATCTAGTTATTTTCGGACTTAATACTTGCAGATTATGAACAATCTTCTATGTTAAGTTTTTCTTTTTATTAATTCGAAACATGTTTCTGGTTTGATTTTTATTATATTACTGAACGATCTTCTATGTTGAGTATGCATTTTTATTAATTCGGAACATGTTTCTGATTTGTATCATCTATCTTCGATTCCATTTATTTCATCAACTCGAACGTTGTTCTTTTTTTATAGAAAAAATAAGTGATAGTTTGATAAAAAAAAACACAAATGATAAAAGTAATGACATGGCTGATTGTTTATTCGTCAGACTTTAGAAGTAGTCTGTACTTGACCCCAATTATTGTTCCTAAAAGCCATTTTCGGAACACCTTGTTAAAGTGGTAGAAAAATTATATATATTATACACAAATGTAGTATCTAAATTATTCAAATATAAGAAAAATAACTTATCCTCACACAGCGTTGGCTGAATTTGGTTAATCAAATCCATCAAGAAGCAAAATGTAAAACATTGTTAATAGCTATAGTGAACTTCGAATTTATGAAATTAAGACTATACAATCGTATACTAACACATGCATATCTGATTACGTGCATTGGTTCCTTCACATTCTGTTACTTTAGCCTGAGTTCGATTACTCAACTCAGGCCTCCAATTTCAGTTTGATGTTTGGCAACTAAAGATGGTCGCAGATTCCCCTCTGCATGCAGGTGAGACTCGAGATGTAATCACGAAATCAGAATCGCCAGTCTGCGTTTCTTCGTCAACAGATTTTGCCTTTTCTTCTTCATTAATCTACATTGATCATTCTAAAAAGAAGAGCCTTAATTAGAAATCCAAAAATAGATTATGTTGACGCAAGAACTTAACTCTCCTACATGGAATAAGTAGTAATTCAAATGAATAATAATAATGTTTTGTGAACAAACAAAATCAACATATGAAAATAGGGAAACCTGAGGTTGGGGGATTTGAACTCTGGATTTGGCAGACATCGATAGACTAGACGTGTGAATGGTACTACGAGATATTACTTTCATTCTCTGTTCAACATTAATCGTCATAGAATAAATTAAAAACATGACCAAAAACGACCAAGAAACTAACAATCTCTAATCCAACAATTCAGTTAAATGCTTAAGAAAACAAACCTTAAATGTATATTTCCAATTTTCTTGTACAATTGACATATCGGAACTTGGGTTGGAAATGGTAGGTACAATAGTTCTTTGAGGTTCCATATTCATCTAAATGGAACAAATGAATTAAAATCAATTACCCAAACACACAATCCACAAAACAAAAAATACAACAATTCAAACTACTAAACTTCAGATCAAAACTATACCTTGGTACACCGTGTTCCATAATAACTGAATTCGAACAACTAAATTATAAACTGAGTTGAATTCATGACTACACCTATACATGATCTTTTCCAAACAAACTGAATTGGAACTATGTTCCACAAATACCATATTGGAACACGGTTCCAATTATTTAAAAAAGAAAAAAATGCACATCAAGGAACAAAACTAGGAATAGGAACCAAGACTGTATTCCTATATCAGGAACAATATGGACCACACAAATTATGTGTTTAACTAAAAAACATACAACAACAGGAAAATCAAACAACACCCTCTATTTCAGATTGAAATCCAATTCCAATTTGCAAAACTATAATTTTAACAGGAACCACCTCGATTTAAGTTTCTGCTAGTTCCATAACAAACTAATCGGAACAAATACTGCACAACAATAACAAAGAAGACAATACACACCTGAAAATCGCAACAAGACAATCAGAGAAAACAACTAAATCAGCAAACGATTAAATGAGCATCGAGATTCAAAACTTCGCTTTGGGTGTTTGCATGCTTGATCCAGATGACATTTCTGACATCGGTGGGGCTAATAACGGCTGGGTTGTTGACCTCCGTGATGAACTCCGCCGGGAGTCGGTCTAAACAGTGGGATCCGAGTTTGGGTGAGGAATCCACCGTAAATCAGAACTCGGTCCCTCCTCCTCAGCACCTCTTTTCTCGGACGTTTGTAAGCAGCTGATGGTAGGAGGACAACCGTCTTCCGACGGCTGACGGGGTTGCCAAAACTCATTCGAAGACGGCGGCGATAGAAAAGAACAGAGGAAGTTGAAAATCCTAAAATCTGTGCCGAAATCAATTATGGATTTCCATGTTTCTCTCTCATCCGCTTAGGGTTTTGCCACAATTAATGGTCCCTTAATTTCCATTTTTTTTATTTCCTACTAATTGGTTCCACTTTTTCCAAAAAATGCCCATACCTGATTTGAGCCATCAGATCTGTAATTTAATCCTATGGTTGTAAGCAGTGTCCTGATATGAGGACACTAATGAGTGTCTTGATGGTAGTAGATCCCATGTCACCATACTCAATCCGGATCGAGGACAAAAATTGTTACAATGACCTTAATAATGATTGAAAATTAAATGGATATCATATCATTATTATCAATAACTATACACATTATATCCACCCAAGTTTACTTTTAACATAGAAAATTAAGTCAGGTGACATGGCAGCTCCATATTTCACCATTGTCCTAGGTGTCAAAACCAAACATACCATGCGGCCATTAAGATATTTAAGATTTTTATATACAAACTATTACAATTATTTCTCTGTACTACCAATTTGATCCGACTTAATTAAAAACTTGACTTGTCCGGCTTAATTATATTTATTAATTTATTAATTAATTAAAATGGTTTAACCCCAACACGCCAACGATCCAACCTCGGTTAAACCATTAAACTCTCAACTCTTGACCTCACTAGTCCTATTCTAAAAACATCATCATTCAAGTTGAATAAAATAAACAAAATCATATTTTATGGAAAATTTTCATGGAAAATTAATTAGATAGTCATCAATTCATCAATTAATCTTTCGGTTAGCAGTTAAGAAGTTGGATGAGAGTCAGTTATTAATCAAATCACGTTTAATTCACTATTAATCAACAATCACCAAACTTTAGAATTTAGATTCGTCTCTATCATCACCTCCATGCCTGATAAACTCGTTGTGACTGCATTTGTCGTTGTCACCCTGTCATTGACGTCAAACTAGTAAACCTCTTCGCTCTAAACTCGTTCTCTAGTGGGTTCTCTAGCTCCACCGTGTGGAGCAACCTATCATTGAGATTTGGTGAAGAATTCAGGACGATGCCACTTCAGATGATGATGGTGGCAACACGAGCGTTGGCATTAGAGGTAGCAACACAACCATTGATATTGGTGATTGATGCGTCTTATTATTGAGGTATTCATTCCCTCATTAGACGACATTTTCGGTGAATTATCTGTCCAATTTGCATGTTTTTGTGTGAGTTTCGTACTCCTTGGCCCTTGGGGCCGTTTGATGTCGTTTTGCATGTTTTTGTTACATTTCAGGATATATACGATGTTGGAGATCGAGCTTGAGTGAATTTACCAAAATGAGCTAGGAATTATTAAAGAGAAAGAATTGGATTTATTTGGATATGGGAAGAGCTCAGCTCATTATCAAAAAATTAAAATGGGACTTGGCTTATATGGTGGCGTTGATTTTGGCTAGAGAAAGCCCATCATCACAATGATGGAATGATCATTAATTCATAAGCCCATCACCATCAAATAAAAGAGGAGTGGCGGAATTATTAAAAAAGGGGGAATTTTGGCCTTTGGCCATGAAGAAAAAAGAAGCAGCAGAGAGTTGGAAGTGCAGTCGGCCTTTGGCCATTAGAAAGATATGAATGGAAAAAAAATAGTTGGGCAGCAGAGTGTAAGGGGGAATTGAGCTACGACAATGAGCGGGGATGCTACAATGGAGAGGGATTAATCATTTGAAGCTCAGCTCGGAGGAATCAAGGTCAACCTTGATGAATCAGCGGTTTGCAGCGTTCTTTCTGATTTCTCTCATGAGTAGCTAGGTTTTCATTCTTGTTTGGGTTTTGTTGAATTCTTTGAGATTATGAGTGATACTTTGAATACATGTTTTGGATTGTGGATAGCGGTAGCAGTGATGGGTAATAGCGCCGACGGGAATGTTACGTACCACGTCGGCCTCCGTGCGGCGGCTGAATTCGGCGCGTGGGATTTTGAGTTAAGGTTTTTCTGTGGAGATGATTTTCCCCGCCGCCGCCGTTCGCTTTGTCAGGCTTTGGATCTGTCATTTTACAAGAAAGATAAGTGTTCTTCTTCCTTTTTTCTGTTCTTTCACTTTTTTCGAGTTTGAGTTCTCGATGCTTTGTATAAGATTTCTCACCTTCCTTTTGGTTTCTCTCGTTACAGAGTTTTGGCTCGTTTCGGTCAGCTGCTATCCTTTTTGGGAGATGTTTACAGTGCCCATGGATTTGAATGAGCTATCCTTTCAGGGGCTTGACTCGTGTGCAAGAGAATGTTAAATCTTTCTGCTCTTTGTAGAGGCTTCTCCTCTCTACTATCAAGACTCTCCTGTGAGATTTGGTTATACAATGCCCTTTCTTGGGATCGTGCTATCCTTTCAAGGATAAGACATTTGGTGCACGTTTGTGTCACACGAAATTTGCCACTTTTTATCGCCCAGCTATGGGATCGTGCTATCCTCTCAAGGATTAGACACTTTGTGCACGTTTGTGTCACACAAGTTACACTTCTATATTGCCCATCTACGGGAACGTGCTATCCTTTCAAGGATCAGTCACTTTGTGCACGTTTGTGCCACACGAATGAATTCTCTCTAAGGAGTTGGTTTTCTCTGAATTTCATGCCCAGTTACGGATCTATATCGGAAATTGGTCCTCTTAAGAATTATTTTTTAATCCACTTATATCGTCCTTTCTAGGTCCAGTAATGGATTTTGGTCCTCTTATGGACTTTGAAATGCATTTATTCGTTTAATTGACTCTTCTTCTATTCTGAAATAACCTTCAACCGCTCCAAATTTCTTTTCTGCAATCCTCAAATTTCCTCTTCCCCATATTTCCTTCCCTTCTTCCCGGATTGATCCTTTTCCTGTACATTTTTCTCAAAGTTGGAATGCTTGGTAGGCTTACCTTTTATTAATATCTCAATCAGTTCTTAATTCAAAATTGGATTCTGATACATAAAGCGTTGATTATTGCTCTTCTTTATTCTTTTGGGACGGATCTCAAGCAAATGATGAATCATCATCTGTTTTCCAGGACAATCATTGCTTTTTTCAATCACAATTATTAAAACGTTGCTCTTTCTCTTTCACTGCTAATTTCCCTCTCTGCACTTAATACTTTCATCCCTTTGATCTCCTTTTTTTGCTCTGTTTGATTAACAACGTAGACCTTGAATCAATAACTATCTAATTGATCCTTTTTCGAAATCATTACCTATTTTTGGAGAGACTCACCTTAGACATCATTTTGTCATGGTTAGTTACCTTTTTTTTTAAAGAAGCCTCCTTAAAGACTCTTGGGCAGTTTCCCTTCTCAACCCACTTCCAATCTATCCTTGAATTTCCAGATCTCCTTTTAAGGGAGCGTGTTTGGCTTTCTTCATTCGAATGATTGTATCAGCTATTAGCCCAATAACAGCTCGTCGCAATCCTTGCCTTACGTGAATTCAGCTGGATTCAATCACAAGGAGTTTGTTCGCATCTACAGCTGGACGCAATCGTTGATATACGGGATCCCGCCGTCAATCGGTTTTCCGCACTTAATGCTTTAAGCAAAAATAACCTTCCTTTTACACACCTTCTCGGCTATAATGCTGAACTTTCCTTTTTAATTGCTTCCTTCTTTCCTTTTGATTGGGCTGTGAGCCTCCATTTCCTAGCTCTCCTTCCATTTTTTTCACATAGTTTCCTTGATCTGCATGTCATAATTAGGGAAAAGAATCAGCGCCTAATGCAATAGTAATTGGTTTTTCATTTTTCCTTGATTATCTCCTCAATAGCTGGAACAATTGAAGGACAGTTGTTTAAAATTACTGCTCGAGTATCTGCAATCAATGGATATCACAACTTTTTACTAACATAAGCCCTCCCTACCTTAACCACAGTCAAGTGTCTGCATTTCTTTCACACGAGATTCAGCATTTCCTATTTAGGAACTTTAAGTGAATTCGAATTTGTCTATTGAGTTGCTACTGACGCAACAACCCCTTAAGTAAATAAAATCATTTATCTTAACCGCTATTATTACTCAAAAAGTTAAAATTGCCCTCAATTATCAAAATTTAGTGTTACGATTGTCCTAGAGTGATTCTAATAAATCTTTTCTTTCCTTTTTCCATAGATAATTTTTACTCCCTTTCATGATAACAAACCCCTCTTGTTTAACTCTCTGTCTCTCGCGGCTTTAAATAGTAGCTTCTTGTGCTTCTCTTCCATCTTCCAGTGCTTTCTGTCTTGAAATCCCCTCCTCCTAAGTTCCTTAAAGACATCTTCTCCAGTTACCATGTCACCTAAGGAAGTGCAGCTTACCAATCAAATTGAGGATGACGTCTTCCGGTTCGGGGAAGAAGAAGTCCAGGAAGGGCTTGAGAGGAACAAAAGAAGTGCTCTGGTGAGATTTTTCTGGTTTGTACCAAAAACGTGTTTGCTTATTCAAAATGCTCTTAACACTTTATGGAATTGCGAAGATGCTATTCAAGTTATTAAGGTCGGATTTGGCTTACTACAAGTTATTTTCCCTTATGTGGAGTTTAAGAATATAAAACTTAGGGATACTCCTTGGTCAATGAATAATGATGTATTTAATATGGTTCATTTCACGTCCCCTTCCGCTTCAGTTTTTGATGAAATGCAGTTCATGAGCATTTGGATTAAGCTAGATGATATCCCTTCTCACTGTGTTACAACTAGCTTTGGCAAAGGATTCCTGTCTTTTTATGGAGAGGTAGAAGATGTAGGAATTTTCAAATCTAAAGGAAGAGACGGTTACTTCGTGAAAGGGAAGGTGAAACTCGATATGCTGGCTCCTTTCAGAGGGAAAAGGAAGGCCTGCGGGTTTGACGGGAGAGAGTTTTTGGTCAAACACCAATATGAAGGGATTAAGGCGCTCTGCTTCAGATGTGGGTTGATTTCTCATATGACTTCCAGATGCGAAAGCTCTCACATTCCCCTTGATTGGTCACTGAGGGGTCCCTGGATGTTTATCTTCAAACATACAGGAACTAGAGTCGAGAGTTCAACATTTCAGAAGATCATTTTCCCTTGAAATCAGACCAGGAGGAAGAGTGAAATGCTACCCCCCACATCGAGGTTTAAATATGCCACAGCGGAGAAGAAAGTGAATCACCTACTAATTAAGAGCTCTTCCATTCTTAAGGGAAAGGAAAAAAACGGCTATGTTAGGTATGTTTCATCAAAGCATTAAATTTGTTCTTTTAATACATGTGTCATCCTTCTGACTCTTCTCTGCCTTTCTTTTTGACAGAAGGTGGTCCAAACAAGGAATCTCAGCCAAATGGGAAGAACAATGAATCTGGGAAGCTTTCTTTTCATTCCAACTACAAGAAAGCTTGACAAAGGGCCATTACACAGAGTGATGGAGTTTTGGCTGCAAAGATAAAGGAGGCTGATCCTTCCATTAAGCATAAAGCTAAAAGCCTTGGTGAGCAGTACCTTTGCCTTTCTCTTTACACACCTATATTGGCCTTTTCTTGTTGATACTCGATTGTTTTTGTATTTGTTTGACTGTTGGGTGTTGATCTACTTTGAACCCATATATTTCAGACTTTTCAAAGTTAAGACAACAAGATTTTTTCAAAAAGAAGGAAACACAGAGGACTCATTTGGCTAGTGAAGGTTACAACAGGGAGAAGCATTATCTGAGAGGCCAACTCGGGGCTGGAAAAGCTAGGTCACAAAATGGATATTTCTACACTTTCGGTCATGATGAACGTTCTACTAATAAGCTTTCTTTTGGTGGTCGAGTTACTAATTCAAAGGTGTGGAAGAGAAATGATGATGGAACTGACCAGCTTCATGCGAAAAGAAAACTGTTTTCAGAGGAAAAAGGGAAAATAAAGCTTCGTCTAATCATGGAGTCAAGAAGAAGAACCACCTTCTGTTGCAGAAAGGAATTAAAATCAAAGAACCTTCATTCCCGGTCCCGGATAGCATGTCTTCTTCAGATGAAAGTCAAATGCCTCTTCTGCAAAGGAAGTCTTTCTTTGTTGGAAGTCCTAGTTAAAAAAGAAGGGCTGGTAAGCAGGAGGGAAGAGAGCACCGTGCCCAATCTGAAGGGGTTATTCCTAAAAAGAGGCCTCATGATTTCTTTAGAAAACCCTCTAAATCACTTGAACTGATTAGCAACATGTATGGCGCTGATGATGAAGACCATGCAAACTCAGAGGAGGAATATGGAGACTCCAAGGAAGTGGTTTGGGATGAACAGGTTGAGGACTCGTCAAACTTTGCGGATTCAGAGAACTCAACAGAACAGGCTTTGAAGAGAAGGAATACCATTTTTGGTTGGATGAAGCCTCTTTCTGGAAATTGGGGTGATGTATCCGAAGATGCAGATTCTGACATTTTCATCGATCCCGAGCTTGAGGATGATTCAAGATACAGGAGGGCTGAAGAAGAGGCTTAATGGGATGGCAATGGAAGAATTGGATGGCATAGAAGGAATTGGGGATGATGTTAATCTTCTCGGTTTTCAACCAACTCAAACTAATGGGATGGAGCACGAGGAGATCAAGCAGGATGAAGGAGCTGATGTTGATTCAGAATAATGATCACATTTACTTTGCATTTCTAGTTATTTCAATTGTTCTAAAATAAAGAACCTTCCTCACTCGTACTTTGTACTTCCTGGGTTGGTTTGATTAAGCTACTTGTGTTACTGCTTTATGATGAGCTATGATTCCCTTCGATTACTTTCTCTATCCTTAGAACCTCTAATCCCAACATCCGTTGAAGAAGAACCAGCTCCGTTGTGGCATCTTTCAGTTGAATTTGCTATTATAATATTGGTTTCTTTTTCTATTTAGGAAAAAAAAAACTCAATTCTTGTACTATATGGTCTAGAGAAGAATTTTATCTATTGGAGGTTAGCTCCTTTCTCTTCGCATTGTTACAGATCTCAATACACCGAAATTTAGTTGGGATTTATATAAAACAAACCTAAAGTGAAACAATACATCTGTGATCTCAATCTTCCCCTGGCAATCCTTTTAGTTAAGAAGATTTCATCTCCTTTTTTCCCTTACCAAGAGACCAAGACCATCTGACACAAAGGCCTAATAAAAAATAATAATTAAACCTTAGAAAGCAAGGGAAGCTTACTGTTCATTACTTTTTCTATTGTTTCATATTGTCACATCCATTACTGTTCTTGGACTGCTCATCTCTACTGGCCCATCTACTTTAACGTTTTAGTTTTGGCAAGTAACAGTTCCCATCTAACTACAGGATTTGCTTCTCTTTCCTTTCCTTGGTTCTCATATGTTTTTTTTTCTCCTTCAGTTCTGTTTCCAGCTAAGCTCTGGCAGCCAAGTAACAGTCGCTTCTTTTCCCTTTGCAAGATCAGTCTATTCATTGCTATCCCTATTCAATTTTTATAACAATTTTATTCTTCTTTCGATTGTGGGTTGTTTTGACACACAGGTATGGTAGGTATCGGAAAGAAATCTTTATTTCCGACTCTTTCCACGCAACCATTTTCATTATTCCTCTTGCTCCTCTTCTCTTGACCTACAAATCAACCTGGAAGTTAAGAAAGACTACGACTCTCTTGCTTGGAAAATGAGTGTGCTAGCTTGGAATATCCGAGGAAATGGCCCGGAAAAAAAGTCACATGAATTAAAAAAGTTGGTTGGAAAATTTAAACCAAAATTTCTGTTCCTCTGCGAGACCCATGCCACAGGAAATACGATTAAAGAAAAATTAGATTTAATTAAATATAATCATTATAAACACATGATAGGGGAGAACACAAAAGAAGGAATTGTTTTGGCCTGACAAGAAGATTTAAACTTCAAAATCACCTTCGCAAATCGTTTCACAATTTTCCTTGAATGGGAGGAAACACCCGACTTTAAAAGTTATTTTATAGGGGTGTACTTATCAAATATCGTAACAGAATGATCTACCCAATTAAATTTCCTCCAAAATCAAATTCTTGACATGGCAGGCCCAGTAGTAATATTCGGTGATTTTAATACCGTTTCAAAGACCTCAGAAAAGGAAGGTGGAAGCACCCCTAATGCTAGATCAATGGCTGACTTTAACAACTTTATTTCAGACCTACAACTTGGCGATGTTGAATTCTCCGGAAATTGCTTTACTTGGTCGAACAAAAAAATGATACCAGAAGATGTCATTAGTTCAAGACTCGATAGATTCCTTGTCTCTATGGATTGGTTACAGAAATGGCCAGAAACAATAAGCAAAAATCTAGAAGTAAACTGGTCAGATCATTTGGCAATTTTTCTTGAGCGGGTCCCCTCACAATCTCCAACAAAAAGGCTTTTCAGATTTGATAATAGATGGATAGGACTTCGCGAAGTGAAATGGATCGTTGAATCAGAATGGTCCAAACCAACTCCTGGCCTTCCAATGTACAAACTGAAGGAGAAATTGAAAGTGGTAAGACATAAACTTTTTGAACTACTACGATCAGGAGTCACGAACTCAGAGAAAAAAATCAAACAAATAGAATCAGAAATCGAAAGAATAAAAAAGAGTAAACCAGTAAATTGGGAAGAAATTGCAGCTCTTGAGATCGAATTAGCAATTGAGATCCATCAAGAAAATTGTTATTGGAAACAAAGATATCGAAACAAATGGCTCCTATTTGGGGATACAAATACCTCTCTCTTTCATCACAGTGTGGCGCACCAAAGGAAAAAGAATAGGGTTTCATCTCTCCTGGACAACCAAGGTGTCGAACATAAAGACTAGAGTGGTATGGGCAAAGTGGCATCCGATTTTTACAAATCTCTCTTTGCAACCTCCTTTCCTCCCTCGGATATTTCTAAAATAATGCCGCAATTGGATGCATCAAAGATGGTGTCTAGCACAATGAATAATCATTTAACTGCCTAGGTAACAAATCAAGAGATAAAGGATGCCATTTTTTCAATTGGTCAAGATAAAGCTCCTGGTCCAGATGGTTTCACTAGTGCTTTTTTTCAAGCATATTGGGATATTGTCGTATCGGACGTTACAGAGGCAATTTCACTTTTTTTCAGATCAGGAATACTATTGAAAGATGTAAATGACACTGGGTCACTCTACTTCCAAAAGTACCGGTCGTTACGTGCATGAAATAACTCCATCCCATCGGACTATGTACGGTTATCTATAAAACAATCTCAAAGATTATCGCCACCCGGCTTGGTTCCATCCTTACGAAAATTATTAGCGTCACACAAAACGGTTTTGTACAAGGAAGAGCTATCTCTGACAATATTCTTATTGCACATGAGATTATTCATTATCTGGCGAATCATACAGCAAAAAAGATCAATTTCATGGCGCTTAAACTTGATATGGAGAAAGCATATGACCGAGTGGAATGGCATTTTCTTTATGCACTTTTGCGTAAATTCGAATTTAGAGAAAGATGGATTGGTTGGATTTCCCAATGCCTTGTTACTTCAAGGCTCACCATCTTATTAAACGGACAGCCAATCGACTATTTTCCACCTTCTCGACGTCTTCGGCAAGGGGACCCCCTTTCCCCCTTCTTTTCGCTATTGTTTCAGAAGGTCTGCACTCATTGTTCAAAAAGCACAATCAGAAGGGAAAATTCAAGGCTTGCAACTCAATGACGAATGCTCGACTATCACTCACCTGATGTTTGCAGATGATACCTATATGTTTCTAAAAGTTTCAGATAATGAGATATTAAATCTACACGATATTTTTGAATTATACCAGCTTTATAGTGGACAAAAAATAAACCTATCCAAATCAGTGGTTGCTAGCAAAGGAACATCAGGGGCCAATAAATTGTTATGGAGCTATAAACTTGGTGCAGCCACCTCTAACAACCAAGATATATATTTAGGACTCCCTTCAATGATGAAACGATCGAAAATTCAAACCTTCAGGTTCTTGGAAGACATCTTAAGAAAGAAAATTAATAGCTGGAAAGGAAAGTGGCTTTTACCAGCCGGAATGGAGATTCTAATTTCGTCAGTTTAAGTGCAATGCCAACCTATGCAATGGCCTCCTTTCAAATCCCAAAGACTAATATTAATTCACTAAATCAACTCATTGTAGATTTTTGGTGGGGTCAGGTCGATGATAAAAAGAAAATGCATTGGGTTTCATGGGAAAAGCTCTGTCGCCCCACAGACGAAGGGGACTCGACTTCAGAGATTTTGAAATTTTTAACCGAGCATTGTTGGCCAAACAGGCATGGAGAATTCAACAAGAACCAAATCTGCTAATCTCTCAAATCCTCAAAGCAAAATACTTTCCGGACACATCTATGCTCGACGCTGAAACCTGTCCAGGAGCATCTTGGGGTTGGAGAGGATTATTAGTAGGAAGAGATGTTCTTAAAAGTGGTTATCGTTGGAAGGTTGGTTCGGGTCTCCGTATTGATCCTCTGAGAGATCAATGGGTTCCCACCAATCCACCGTCTACTCCTCTACTGAATTTGAGACACTTTGGAGTGGAGATTCCAGGTAGCGTGGCTGACCTAATCTCGGAGCATAAATGGGATACGGTTAAACTAAGAAATATCTTCTACGATGATACAGTAAATTCTATCCTCTTCTCCCTATCCCAGTTTGCGAAATGGAAGATAAAATCATCTGGCAACCCTCATCTTCGGGAGAATACATAGTTCAGTCCGGGTATGAAATTGCTCGGCAAATCATTCTTGGGCCAAAAAGTTTCAAACCTACCTCAGTTGTTGATAAAAAATTATGGGAAGGAAGTTGGAACCTTCAAATCCAACCAAAATTTTGATTTTTCATATGGAAGCTACTTAGAGGAATTATACCGGTTAAAGGGGAACTATTTAAAAAAAAGATTCAACTATCTCCAGAGTGTCCTGCATGCGGGATGGAAGATGAAAGCATTGAACACCTTTTCCTTAGGTGTATTCTTGTTTCAAAGGTTGCAACACTTTGTAATCTGCCTATGACCTCCTTCAATGCTCCTTCATTTGTCTACACATGGAGAGAAATTATGAATAATTCTCCCTCCCTTGCTACTTCATTTGTCATTTTCTGGTGGAGAATTTGGAAATCAAGAAATACAGTGGTGTTCCAATTTAAACAATATCTACCTGAAATTCTTCATGGACAATTCCAATTCCAAATCAATGAACAAAGAATTTATTCAAATACCACAAACTGCTCTAATAATATAACTCCCAATCAGATCTGCAAGAATAAACTTCCTTTCAAAAAAGGGGTCTTTAGCTTAAATTTGATTTGTATCTAGGTGGATGGAGCTACTTCTAAAGGGAAAGGAGGAGCAATTGGACTCTACGTGACTGATAATTTTGGTGCCAATATTTTTTCAGGAGGGAAAAGTTTTGGTTCAATCTCAGATCCCTTCACAATAGAAAGCATTGCGGTACGGGAAGCTCTGCTTTGGAGTTTGAAAATGAACTATAGAGAAATTATCCTTTTAGGTGATGCAGAACTGGTTAAAAATAAAGTAGTACAATCTAAGACCCTTCACCCTTTCGCAGGAGCAATTATCCAAGAAATAAAGGAATTGATATGCTCTTTCAAAACTCTCGAGTATAGAACAATTCCAAGAATGCAAAACAAAAAGGCTCACAATTGCGAAAACATGCTCTCTCTTTCCTCCCAAGGTCTTCAGAACTTTTGAATTTTACATTGCTTTTCAATTAAGGATTAGAGCAAATTCATCGCTGCAAAAGAAAAAGGCTCATTATTGTGCAATCTTTGATTCCCCCCCCCCTTTCAAATGTCTACAGAACCCTCGTATCTAATTGGTCAGCTAAAGATCTAATTGGGGAAAGCCTTCTAAAGATTTTACTAGGACAACATATCATAAACTAGACTTGATAAGTCGCAATAGCTCCAGAAGAGTATTTGAGGCACCCATGCTTCCAGACCTAATGGAGGCTCAATGACCCAAAGGTTTGGAATTTGACCTCCTATCAAGTTTTTGTCGAAAAAGTCCCATGAATGTAAGCTTTAAAGGTTTCATGCGATCGTTTTCTCTCAATCAAACCAACCAACCCCCCCCCCTCCAAACCCCCTCCTTTCCCCCTTCTTTTTTCCTTTTTATTTTTATCTCCTAGGATGGTTCACGATCTATAGCTCACTCCCGCCCAGGAGTGCTACGCCAAAAAAAAAGTTGAATAAAATAAACAAAATCATATTTTATGGAAAAATTTCATGGAAAATTAATTAGATAGTCATCAATTCATCAATTAATCTTTCGGTTAGCAGTTAAGAAGTTGGATGAGAGTCAGTTATTAATCAAATCGCGTTTAATTCACTATTAATCAACAATCACCAAACTTTAGAATTTAGATTCGTCTCTATCATCACCTCTATGCCTGATAAACTCGTCGTGACTGCATTTGTCGTTGTCACCCCGTCATTGACGTCAGAGTAGTAAACCTCTTGGCTCTAAACTCGTTCTCTGGTGGGTTCTCTAGCTGCACCGTGTGGAGCAACATATCGTTGAGATTTGGTGAAGAATTCAAGACGATGCCACTTCAGATGATGATGGTGGCAACACGAGCGTTGGCATTAGAGGTAGCAACACAGCCATTGATATTGGTGACTGATGCGCCTTATTATTGACGTATTCATTCCCTCATTAGACGACATTTTTGGTGAATTATCTGTCCAATTTGCATGTTTTTGTGTGAGTTTCGTACTCCTTGGCCCTTGGGGCCGTTTTATGTCGTTTTGCATGTTTTTGATACATTTCAGGATATATACGATGTTGGAGATCGAGCTTGAGTGAATTTACCAAAATGAGCTAGGAATTATTAAAGAGAAAGAATTGGATTTATTTGGATATGGGAAGAGCTCAGCTCATTATCAAACAATTAAAATGGGACTTGGCTTATATGGTGGTGTTGATTTTGGCTAGAGAAAGCCCATCATCACAATGATGGAATGATCATTAATTCATAAGCCCATCACCATCAAATAAAAGAGGAGTGGCGGAATTATTAAAAGGGGGAATTTTGGCCTTTGGCCATGAAGAAAAAAGAAGCAGCAGAGAGTTGGAAGTGCAGTCGGCCTTTGGCCATTAGAAAGATATGAATGGAAAAAAACAGTTGGGCATCAGAGTGTAAGGGGGAATTGAGCTACGACAATGAGCGGGGATGCTACAATGGAGAGGGATTAATCATTTGAAGCTCAGCTCGGAGGAATCAAGGTCAACCTTGATGAATCGGCGGTTTGCAGCGTTCTTTCTGATTTCTCTCATGAGTAGCTAGGTTTTCTTTCTTGTTTGGGTTTTGTTGAATTCTTTGAGATTATGAGTTGATACTTTGAATACATGTTTTGGATTGTGGATTAATGATGATTGATGATCTATTTTGTTATCTTGTCGCCCCGTTCTTAGTCTTCCCTGTAGTTCGAGGTTTACTGCAGTTTGCCTATTTTAGGGTTTCTGTTGAGTTTGTTATTGGATTGTTGGTTGAATGCGAGTTAGGGTGTGTTGCAGGTGGTTCTTGGTTGTAGAGTCCACCGACCCAACCCTTAGAACCTAAAACTGATTGTCATCCATGTTCTGCCAGTTCTGTAGCTGTATTTTCTCATAATTTCTTAGAAGGATACAAACTCAAGCAAGACCTTCCCCCACCGTTGATCCTACTTGTTAATTTGTGTTTTAGTTATTAGTTAGTTTTTACATTTTTCTAAATTAATCAAATATTCGAACAAAATGATTTCGCTGACTAGCAGAACTAAACTGAGTAAGGTAGCTCAAGTAGACCCGTGAGAATACGACTCTGAGAACTCTCAGGTTTATTTGGTGTTGGGGCCTACAAATCTCACCATCAAATTTGTAACATCCCCTCCCAACCAAACGGTTTGGAACTCGAGTACCGGTGATTGAGGCATTGGAAACAGTGTTCTTGAGGTCCCATCGAAGCCCAGGACGTTCGAATTTGAGTTGGGTTGAGTTTAAAACACTTTGAGGGTGCAGTTGATGGTACACGGCCGTGTACTTGTAGTACACGCCGTGTATCATGATACATGGCCGTGTATCATGCACTGGGTGTTTAAAATTCAGATTTTTATGAGCTTCTTCAGCTTTTTTCATCTCTCCTTCCTCCTGAAAACCCCTTTGACGAACCAAAAACCCCTTAGCTTCAATCCTTGATTCCGGGAGTTGGAGAGCTTCGATTGATGATCCGTTTCTTGCTACGTGTTCGTGACGACGAGAGGAAGAGATCGCTTGTCATGGTTCTGGGTATGTTGGAGTAGGCTGCTTTCGGTGAAGAGGAGAAGAGCTACGTTTTTGGTGTCTGAGAGCTTTGTTGTTCGGGTTCCTAGAAGAGTTTTAGAGCCTCTACTTCTCGTCAAGTGAGGGTTTAGCATATGATAGGTAGTATGGTTGGTGTGAGGAGTTACAATTCAGACTTAGAAGAATGTAGGGCTTTGCATGAAATTGAAAGAGAGTAAAAGGGGAAAACTGTTCTGCAATTGACTATTCTGTGAATTATGTTATTTGATGATTGTTGGATGTTTGTTAATTGATGCTTGGTTGATGATTGTGGGCTGTTTGTGTTGTGTTGAGATTGGGGAAATGATTAACGTTGATGATTAATGGATCGGACTTAGTAAGGAGTGTAAGAGGGTCGAGATGTGATTTTGTAAACTGTATCTATACCTTGTGCTGACAGTTGTGGTTGTAGGAGGGTGGTCCTGCCAATGTGGGGTCGCCCTAATCAATGATTAACAGGTGGATGGCCCTGCCAATGTGGGGTCGTCCTATGAAGGATGTACAGGAGGGTAACCCTAAGATTCACGACATGACTATCCCTGTACTTGCAGGTGGGGGTGGCCGGTGAGCTGGCCGTTTACCCTTAAACTGTTTGTGTTATATGTGGATTGTTGAATGAAATGGATTGTGTTTGTAAGTGCGATACCCGATGAAATGATGTCATGTGTAGTTGGATAACTTGATGTTATGTGTTGTTGGATGACTTGATGTTATGTGGTGTTAGGTCGAATGGGGGTTGATAAGTTGATAGCGATATAGAATTATGATATAGAGTTATGTTATAGAATTGGATAATAGAATAGGGCAATGTGATTCCATGAATCGGTTGAGTTGATATTGTGTGACTGGTTGAGTGAAATGGGTGCTATGTGTATGATGGTGGTTGCGTAGTATATGACTATTGTATTAAGGTTGGAGTCTTGGATATGAATTGGTAAATGGTTGAGAAGTAAGAGGATGTCGGAATTGGACGAATTGTGGCTAGGAATCGTGGTAGATGAAATATGTCAACTGGATAGATTATGTGGTGTAATCTAGGAATGCTCGTACTGGTCAGTTGAGTGGTAAATTAGTGTTGTGGTGATTGTTGTCGTTATGTGGTGTTGAGTTGACTTGTTTGAGGGAATGATCGACTTGGCTATTTATGTGGTTAACTTATGTGAATGTATGGTTCACTAGGTGGCTAGGAATGGGAGTGAGGAGTTAAAACTGAAGTTAGAATGGAAGTAGGTCGTACATGAACTCTTGAGAGTAAAAATGGATAACTCTCTTGTGATTACTGTTTGATGAGTGTGTCGATTGATGTGTGATGTGGGTATTGTGATGGAAGATGATGACTAATGATTTGGAACTAGAAATGTGAGATAGGATGGGATGGGATGAACTGAATTTCTATATTTGTACCTATCGTTGTCGGTTGTGGTTCAGTGTAGAGTTGTAACATCAATTGGATACGTGGAATTGGTTGAGTGGAATTGTGCTGTGTAATTCTATTGTGTAACTGTGTTGTGGAATTGTGTGGTGGAATTGGTGTATGGAATTGGACAACGGAATTGGTACATGGAATTGGCTAGAGGAATTGGGACTTGGTTTGATTGATTGGAATTGCATTGTTGATTTGTGTAATTGATTTGGATTGTGATATGTGGATTGAGGTTTGGAATTGGATTAATGTTGAAATTGATGGTGGAACTGTTGATGGTCTTGATGATGTGAATTGGATGGAATCGAGGAGAAATTGATGAATGGAATTGGTAGACGAATTTAAGGGATGAATTGTTTGATGTGATTGAATGAAATGTTAGAATCTGAAGGAGCCTGCACTGCCCCCTAAAACTGCACTGTGGGTGCTAAGTGCCTCTTCGAGGGAAAGAGGTGCGTTCACGTCTTCAAGGGAAAGGTGTGATTTGTTTGGTTGAGTCAAGTTTATGATTCCTTCGAGGGAAAGGTCTCGTGGTATCCTCCAAGGGAGAGGATGCATCTTGGACCTCTCCAGGGGAGAGAGGTGCGTCAGACCGGCAGGGGTGGTGCGGGATAAACTCTTTATGGCGCCTAATGAACTCATGTAGATAAATCACTTGAGATATATGTGTGTGTGTGACTGGTGCATGTTGTGTGTATTGGATTGTGTTTGTGCGATGCTTCTGATGAGCTGTGGTCGGTGTTGGATTGTATGTGAATGGATTGTGTGGTTGAGCTGAGCTGTAACTTTGATGTTGAACGCTTCATGTTTATGATGATGTTAGGAATGCTGAACTGTTAATATGGAGAGATGCCTAATAACTCACCTAGAATGTAATGAGTCGAGTCGTGTCATGACTGTGTGATGTGTTGAGTCTGTGGAATAGATTTTGGGTTGGATTGTGTTTGGTTGATGTCGCTAACTGTGAAACTGTGAATTGTGAATTGTGTGGTTGATGGATGCATGTGGGTGCTATTCGTGTTGAAAGATGTACTGTGGCTAAGTGTTGTATCGTGTGTCTGATGACTCCGTTGATGATGTTGTATTGAGGATTGATGACTTGAGTACATTGCTGAATTTTAATTAATTGTATATACACCGGTGGAGCTAATTTCTTGGGTGATCACCTAGTAGCATGTTAGGAATTAAAATGAGAATGGTTGTGTCAGGTTTCATTGTTGGTTGTGTGCGGAGTTGTGATCGCTCTTAGGCTAGGTTCGGCGCATAGTTAAACCCAGTGGGTTCACTCAGTTTCATTAGGAAGCTGATCCCCCCCAGTTTCTCTTTTCAGGTGTTCGGTTGAGTTCGGAGGAGTTGCAGCTTGGAGTTGTGAAGTGAAGATTAGGAAGCTACCTTGGAGTGACCATTGTTTGAGTTTTGTATTTTCAATTGACACCTTTGGTTGAGAATTTTGTAATCAATTTGAGCTTTGGTTTTGGATTTCGGATTTTATGTTATGAAGGCCTTCGGTTGTCTTTGAGCTTTTTAATGAGGAGTTGTTCCTTTTTCCGCTGCGTTTTACCCCTTTATTTAAATGTTGTACCTTTGAGTAGCACTCAAACCGGTTCGACCATGGGTAAACTCGGGTCGGTTTGGGACGATTGTTACAAAATTGGCGCCGTTGCCAGGGACATTACTTGACTTCAGGAAAGGTTTAGGATTACTAGCTCAGTTTTTGCTTTTGCTTTCTTATTTGTACATATTTGATCTTTTTTTTTTTGATGAATAATTAGGGATTTTATATCATCAAAAAACAATGAAGTCCTTACAAGCCAAACTGGCCAAACAAGAACAGAGACTACAACGCAACAACAAGAAACAATTAGCTAGGCATACAATTCAATATAATTCGTTCATTAACATGGCCCTTAGCAAACATCACTACCATCTCTAAAGCTGTAGCACTAACAGTCGTTGCATCCAACTTTACTCCAGTGAATATTCTTCTACACCTTTCCCTCCACAGTTCACTGATCACAGCACACCAGCATAGCCTTTTAGTCCTCATTCTAACAGTTGAACCTCTCCAAACATTCACAGCAAAACGAACCAATCTGTCCCAGCTGTCAAAAGTCCTGATTCCTGGGAAAGCTCTCTGCATACAATCTCGAGTATAGCTGCACTTAGCAAACAAATGGTCCCTATCCTCTGTCTCCATATCACATAGGCAACAAACAGTTTCTGCATTAGCATTCCATTGCCTGACTTTGTCTAGAGTGGCAATCCTATTATTCAGAATCAACCAGATGAGCATGCTTTTCTTAGGGATTCTGTATCCTTCCCAAGGCCAGTTCCCCCACATAACAGTGCCCTGCTTTGGCCTAATCGCCTCCCATACTCTCTTAGCTTGGAACTTAGGCATGGCTGCACCATCCCAAAGAACATCACCATCTGAATCCCAAGAAATGTGTCTATGAGCCATACCTCTCAACTTCAGCACTTTCCTCCAATGCCAAGACCCTGCATCACTTTTGAATGTCCAAACGTCCTTACCCTTTAACCTATACTTCCATATCCAAGCCACCCAAAGAGAGCCACTCTTAATCAGAATATTCCATAAATGCCTCATGATGTTGGCTGAATTCCAGCTACTAAGATCCTTAAGACCTAAACCACCTTCTTCATAAGGGAAAGCCATATGACACCAAGCCACTTTCACTCTTTGGCCCTCATTTTTCCCCCATAAGAACCTGGCACACAACACTTCAATCTCCTTCAACACAGCTTTAGGAATGATGAACATTGAAAGCCAATACTGCAGAATACCATTGATCACTGACTTAATCAACTGCAACTTCCCAGCATATGTTAAACATTTGGCTTTCCAATTTTTGACTCTTTCAGTAATCTTGTCTAACAGGCCTCTGCAGTCAGTCTTAGAAAGCTTCCCAGCAGAAATGGGCATACCAAGATACCTCATGGGAAGAACTCCTCCTCTAAACCCAGCAACCATTATCATTCTATCTCTCACTGCATCACTAACTCCTGCAGTATAAAGATCACTCTTTTCAGGGTTCAATTTAAGACCAGACATGGCATAAAACTTGTCCATTATAGCCCTTACTTGCAGAATAGCCTCCTCAGACCCCTTAGTAAAGACCATCAAGTCATCAGCAAAGCAAAGAGTAGTAAGTTGCACTTGTTTACACTGGGGGTGAAACTGAAATAGCCCTTTGGAAGCAGCATCAACAAAAAGATAGTCCAGCATTTGCATTGCCAAAACAAACAGGTAGGGAGAAATGGGATCTCCCTGCCTTAAACCCTTCCCTCCTTTGAAGTATCCAAACAAAGAGCCATTGAAGTTCACAGAGTATCTGACTGAGCTAAAACAAGCCATGATCCACTGAATATACCTAGGAGGGAAATTCATTGCTACAAGCAGATTCTGAACAAACAGCCAATCCACTGAGTCAAAGGCCTTCATAAGATCTATCTTAAGAGCACATCTAGGAGAGACCAAAGTCCTATTATACTTGGCTAGCAGTTCATGCGCAAGAATGACATTATCAGAGATAACTCTACCTTTAATAAAAGCAGACTGAGAACTGCTTACCAAGGAAGAAAGCACCCCACACAACCTGTTAGCCAACACCTTAGAGATGGCTTTATAAATGGTGTTGCAACAGGATATCGGCCTATAGTCTTTCATACTAGTAGCATTAATCTTTTTTGGGACCAGCGTAATTATTGTAGAATTTACTGCTGGATGCAAACTTCCAGTACAGAAAAAATCCTCCATAGCAGTATAGACATCTTCCTTAACTGTTCCCCAGCAGCCCTTATAAAACCCAGCAGTGTATCCATCAGGGCCAGGGGCCTTATCTGAAGCTAAACTAAACATAGCATCTTTCATCTCCTTTCTAGTCACATTAGCTTCTAGCTCCTCACATTGATCAATCGAAAGCTTCCTCAAAACCAGGCCCGATATATCAGTGTCTCTGCTAGAAGGAGTTCCCAGCAAATTTTTATAAAAACCTACAGCAATACTCACCATCTCATTCACATTGTCAGTCAGATTCCCATTACCATCTTTCAACTGTCTAATTGTATTGATCTTTTAGTTTGCTTCATACCTCCATCTTGTTCATATTTCATTTTCTACTTCACCCCTTGTGTTGGTTGTTTGCTTGGATTTTTCTACTTTGTTTGCAGGACAAGGTATGGATATTGAAGCAAAACTTGCAGCTCTTCTTGGGAGATTAGAAAAACATCGTTCTCTATCGGTTCAAGTCTCTCCACCAGCTTTTGATCGTTCTTATGATGAGTATAGTGGTGATTATGGTAGCTCTGGCAACTAGAGTATGCAGGATCCATGTTATTCAGATCGACAAGATCAATCTTTCTATTATGAAGAACCCGAATCTTATGGCTCAACACACTAAGTTAGTCCTTCCACGATTGAGGAGTTGATCAAGATGATTATTACTGGTGCAGCTGATAATGCTTCTCTCAAGAGAATGAGTGAGAACATGGATCTCATCATATCTAAGCTTAAGGAAGAAAATGATGATGCTCTTGGTTCTCAACAAGAAATTAGCGATCATCTTAATCAAGTCTCTGAGCCTGACAAACAAACATCAAATGTTGAAGAGTTGTTGAGTAGATTGACAAATATGATTCAGACTAGATTTGACGCATTAGAGACCACTACCAATGCAAGATTTGATGTGTTGGAGGAGTATGTGCGAAAAAAGAAAGAAGTATTGGAAGATGGGTTGCACAAGCATAAAAGAGCAATTGAGTACTTGTCTAGCAAGGTGAAAGAGCTTAGTGATGGGTTGTGGGACTTGAAATTCAAGTTGACAGTGAAGACAGTTGAAGAGCAGTGCAGGGAACTTCAAGAGGCTGAAGAGGCATATCAGCACATTAAGAAGGAACTTCCTTTTTATCCGAGCACGGATGACGATGAGTTTTTCAGTCCTTCGATGGGTACGGTCATCACCACTCCTACCCCTCTGATTGAATTTGTTCCCCTTCCTACTGAAGAGATTAAAGTTGTTAGTGCTTCAACAAGTCAAAATGTAAACTCCATACTTTCTTCTGATGAGACAACTATGGATGACTCGGAACCTATTAAGACAACTAAGCGAAAGCGCCTTAGTAGGAGAAAAAGGAAGCGGCTTCACCAAGAGCTGATGATGGTTGGGCAAGCAAAGAAGAAGGAAGAGTTACCTAGGCTTGACAACCAGATCATGATTCATGCCTCTCCTATTGGTGTTATTCCATTCACTCATCCACAATGGGGAAGTATTCAAGTTCAATTCCCAGATCACCTCTACTTGAAGTCTGGAGATGACATGAACTACAAGGAGCTTCTTGGATGGGACGGAGACTGCTAATTCTCCAGGTATCATCTAGCTCAAAGACGTTAAAGAAAGAGCGCTTCATGGGAGGCAGCCCATGTATGGAGTCTGTTTTGATTTTTGAGTCAGTTTTCTATGTGCTGTTTGTTCCTTTTGTGTTTGTTCATTGCGTAGGTCGTCATCATTGTTGCTCACCTTGTCTCCTCACCCTCCCATTAGCCAATTCCAGGTACACTGGATCATCCCCATTCTATTTTGATCCATTGAGGACAATGTCCAGTTTAAGTGTGGGGTGATCTTGTTGCAATGCATGCAATGTTGGTTAATTGAGTTCTTGTCGTTAAATGGGTGGTGATTGTGCTTTGTTTTTCACTCTTTTACTGCTTCCCATTCTCGTTTCCAATTTTCTCTTCGCATTGCTTAATATCTTCTTGAGTGGCTTACCGTTTTCCATATGATGAGATTGATGTGGTGCTTTAGCTGAACCAAATGTGTGTGTGAGAGCCCGTATTATGACCATCTCCCATTCTTCTTGCTTGTAGTTTTCTAGAAACTCGCCCTTTTCGTGTTAGTGAACAGTTGACTTGGTAATGTGGAAGACTTTGTCTATCTGATGCTCGAATTCTCTAGTTCAATGCCATGATCGAGTCTAGATAAGGGATCTTTTAATTTCGTGCTTTTAATTGTTGTTAATGTTCCCAATCAGAGAAAATATGATAAATGAGTGGTTTGGTATTGAAGTTGTAGGTCGATTCACGAGCTGGCATACGTGTCTGCCCATTGCTATAGTCCCAAAGGGAAGTTTCAATGTGGCATTCTTCTTCTAACCTACTCCCGATCGTGGCTGGGGTCTAGGATAATGCGGAATTCCAAAGGTTTCCGGCTGCTCCATACCCGGTAGTATCCACACTGTTCCAACAATTCAGAAATAAATGTTTGAAAAAGAAAAAAAAAAGAAAAAATGAGAAAAAAGCAGAAAAAGAAGAAAAATGAAATGCTCTTTAATGGTGTTCTAGTCGTGTTCCCTTATCTAGCAAGTGTCGGGTTGCGTCCTAGAGTAAGTGTAGCGGAAGTAAGCATTGTCTTGCCTTTATCAAGTTAGGTTGTTCAATAGCTCGATAAAGTCTTGTTTCTCTTTTACTCTCGCAGAGTTTGGTTTTTACTGTGTGGTTAGTCGGGTAATCCTCTTGTTTGATAGAAACATCGTATACATATCATTCTAGGAACCAAGAGGCTTTTCAGTTTGCTCATTCAGGTTGGTGCATTGTTGCGTTAGATTTCTTGCTTGAGGACAAGCAAAAATCTAAGTGTGGGGTGATTTGATGCGCCTTATTATTGACGTATTCATTCCCTCATTAGACGACATTTTTGGTAAATTATCTGTCCAATTTGCTTGATTTTGTGTGAGTTTCGTACTCCTTTGCCCTTGGGACCGTTTTATGTCATTTTGCATGTTTTTTATACATTTCAGGATATATACGATGTTGGAGATCGAGCTGGAGTGAATTTACCAAAATGAGCTGGGAATTATTAAAGAGAAAGAATTGGATTTATTTGGATATGGGAAGAGCTCAGCTCATTATCAAACAATTAAAATGGGACTTGGCTTATATGTTGGCGTTGATTTTGGCTAGAGAAAGCCCATCATCACAATGATGGAATGATCATTAATTCATAAGCCCATCACCATCAAATAAAAGAGGAGTGGCGGAATTATTAAAAAAGGGGGAATTTTGGCCTTTGGCCATGAAAAAAAAAGAAGCAGCAGAGAGTTGGAAGTGCAGTCCCCCTTTGGCCATTAGAAAGATATGAATGGAAAAAAACAGTTGGGCAGCAAAGTATAAGGGGGAATTGAGCTATGACAATGAGCAGGGGATGCTACAATGGAGATGGATTAATCATTTGAAGCTCAGCTCGGAGGAATCAAGGTCAACCTTGATGAATCGGCGGTTTGCAGCGTTCTTTCGGATTTCTCTCATGAGTAGCTAGGTTTTCTTTCTTGCTTGGGTTTTGTTGAATTCTTTGAAATTATGAGTTGATACTTTGAATACATGTTTTGGATTGTGGATTAATGATGATTGATGATCTATTTTGTTATCTTGTCGCCCCGTTCTTAGTCTTCCCTGTAATTCGAGGTTTACTGCAGTTTGCCTGTTTTAGGGTTTATGTTGAGTTTGCTATTAGATTGTTGGTTGAATGCGAGTTAGGGTGTGCTGCAGGTGGTTCTTGGTTGTAGAGTCGACCGACCCAACCCTTAGAACCTGAAACTGATTGTCATCCATGTCCTGCCAGTTCTGTAGCTGCATTTTCTCATAATTTCTTAGAAGGATACAAACCCAAGCAAGACCTTCCCCCACCGTTGATCCTACTTGTTAATTTGTGTTTTAGTTTTTTTTTGGCAAAGAATTTGTGTTTTAGTTATTAGTTAGTTTTTACATTTTTCTAAATTAATCAAATCTTCGAACAAAACGATTTCGCTGACTAGCAGAACTAAATTGAGTAAGGTAGCTCAAGTAGACCCGTGGGAATACGACTCTGAGAACTCTCAGTTTTATTTGGTGTTTGGGCCTACAAATCTCACCACCAGTGATTGCGGTGATGGAATCACTAGCGGCGATGGGGTTGGAAAAATATGGATTTTAGGGTTGAGTTGGGATGATGGAGATATGATATGAAGATTGGTGGTTGATGAGGTGAAAGGAGGATGAAGTTTGAATAAAGATAAACAACTATCTCAGTATCCTCGTTCATCGTCGGAGGCCTGATTTCGGCGCTGAATTCAACGTATTTCTGATTCCCTCCTCCTCTCTTCTTTGTTCTTGATCTCCGATTGGTCAGTCTTGGTGTCGTCCCCTGTTCTCAGGTTCTCCCTTCCGTTTGGTGTCCTATGGGGTCATATGGTTGTGGTTCGATGACAGTCACGTGTTTCCCGTGGGCTGATTTACAAGCTCTTTTGAGTTTTCAATTCAATTTCTGTGCAGGATTTGGCTGTTTGAAAGAATGATTTTCATCGTATCCATCACCGCCACACTTCTATGTCCCCGACTATGAGCTTCATTCCATCCAGCCTGGTCGGACAATAGTTGTTCTTTTTTGTTTTTGTGTTTCTTTTGTTGCAGATTCAATGGCAGAGTTTCCTACTGCTGGCTTTGTTTCGAGATGGTTGTGGGCTAAACATGATGGTTGAACCATCTGTTAGGTTCGATTCTAATATTAATTATTTTCGATTTTTGGTTTGAGTGATTGGTTTTTAATGGTATATCGTACACATGTTTATTGTTGTTATAATGATGGTGGCGTGGGTAGGGATTTACTACCATTAGGACATCTATTAGTGTCCTCGTATGAGGACACTATTAGGAACCAAATCCAACAGATTAAATTAAAAGGGAAAAAATAGTGAGTTGAAATTTCTATATATAGTAATTTATAAAACCCTAAAATTTCAGGCTCAGTCTAAAAAACTCACCCTATTAACCTAATTGTCGTCGCCCATCGCCCACACCCGACCGACCCATCTAACTCCGTCTCCGTAACACCATCACACCATTGATGAGGAGCCATCAGTGTGTTATCTCACGCGGACTTCGTGAATTGGACGGACATATGATCTGGCTGTGGAGAATGGCCACCGAAAGCTGTACGAGATGGAGCCGCCAGCAAATTAGAGGAGATGGTAGTCGTAGCATCGAATCAAATCTCCATCGGGAGTTCTTCGATTGATCATTTCATACGGATCAAGATGGGGAGACTAGTTCGAAAGATCGAGAACTAGAGAGGAAGATAAAATTGAGGAGTACCTGATTGTGGCGGTGGCAATAACGTCGAATCAAAGCTCTGACAGGAGTTCTTCAATTGGCCACTCCTCAATTAAGATTCAATCACGACAAAAGCAGCCGACAATACTCTAATAAGGTTTGATCGATGTTGAAAAATGGAATTCCGAGAAGAATGAGAAATTCAAAATATTGTAGCTGGCCGAATAAAACTATTACATCATTGGAAACCAAGGCGATTGTCATGTTCGTATTTTTTACCCATATTATATCTGTTTTGTATTTCTCTAAAATCTGGATTTTCTGTATTGATGCATCTTTTGGGAACTATAGTTTGACTTTGAAGGCTAAGTTTGTTAAATGCCATAGGGAGTTGCCGAGTTCTTTTTTTTTTTTTTGTTGCCGAGTAATTCTTCTTTTGTTTGTTGTGATTTTTTATTTAGTAACATGGTGTTCGTTTTACAAATTTGGAACATGATGTTTTTAATGGCATGGACATCTAGGACAATAACTCCCTGTAGGATCCTTACATGACTACCTATAAGGCTTTCAAGGAGATCGCTGGTTGAGGCTACGAGTTGGGATCGAGATGTAGCTGATGTTGCTTCTTCTTTTCCTTTTTGATTTTGTTCCAATTTCCTTAGGAACAAAGCCTTCATTTTCATCATCTTCTTCTTTTGGGTTTTGTTACGAATTTTAATAATTAGCAACAAGTTGTTCCGGTTGACGATTTAGGAACATGTATTTTGATACCGAATTTTGAATCTGGATCTTGTGATTTGGCTAATAAGGATCTTGATCTTCATCTTCTTATTCAATGTGTGTTCCAAATTTTAATTAGAAATGAAGTCTTCATCTTCATCATCTTCTTCTTTTGGGTTTGTGTTCTGAATTCCTAATTTGGAACAAGGTTCAATTAATGTTCCAACTAATTCTAAGGTTGTTCATTTTTGTACAAGAAGATTATTCCTAAATGAAGTAAAAAAAACTTGGCTTAACACAAGCAGAGTTGGACTTCTTTCTCACCCTAAATATGAAAACGGAACGATGAACAAAACTAATAACTCAGTATTAATGATCCTAACAATGGAAAAAATGAACAAAAAAAAAAATTAATAAGTTATATAATTTATTGTAATCGTCGGATCAATGGTAAGACATTGAGGATGGAGAATGGGTGGCCTGAAGAAATAACAGAACAAGGTTGGACGGAGAAAATGGGTATAAAATATGGTTTTACTAATTGAAATCTAGGAGGCCGCCATGGATATGAGTGTGCCACTGGTAGGGATGTGCATGCAACCGACCCGGAGATGAACATGCAGTGGCGGAAAAATAGAATCCTAGGGAGATATCGAAAATTAAATGATTTAATTTAATTATAATTAAAGATCTTGAAAATAATTGACAATCAATAATTAAAGTTAATGATTATCATTAAGGAAACAAAACTTAGTAAAATTAAATCTGAAAATTAAAGATATACAATTACACTCCTTTCTTTTTAAGATGGACCATTAAATATCCCCTTAAAAATTGGATGGTTATGATGAGGACACTAAGGGAGTCCGACTTTACGTCAAAGAAAAGGGCTCCTTGATGCCATCAAAAAAATCATAGCCATCCAACAGATCCAACGACGCAAAAATAAAACGGGGATAATAATGACATTTCACAACATATAAATTAGGTATAAAAATTCGAATTAAACCCATTCCCTGCTCCCAGCTCCCTACCTCCGGCTCCTTCAATTCAAAAACGCCTTCAGCTCCGACGATCTCTGCAGCAGCGATCTCCGCGCGTTCTCCGATGATTCAGATGGAAGATAACATCCCTAACCAGCCGGAGTACAACGATTCGAATACTGTACGTAATCATCTCTTTTTTATATGTGAAAATGGTACTTTGCCCCCCTCTACTTTACCAAGTTAACAAACAACCCCCTATACTATGAAATGATCAATTTACCTCCTCCTACTCTGCCAACCTAACAAACAGCCCCTTCCATCTAAATTTCCATCCAAAATTCCGTTAAGTGATGACTCACCAATATGATCCACAATTAATGACAGTAAATTGCCACATCATCGACTTTCATCCATCTCAACTAAACTAAAAAGAGAAAAACAAAAATTATAAAAAGAATTAAATTTAATTCATAAATAAAATATAAAACATAATTTTTTTAAATATTGTGTTTATGGATTTTAATATTAAAAAATAACATTTTTTCTAAAATAAATAAAATTTTTTTTCCAAAAATAACTTTGAACTTTTTAAATAAAAAATTTTGAAAAATTAAAAATTAATTATATATATTTTTAATTTATAAATTTAAAATTACTGTTTTTTTTTTGTTTTAAAATTATTAATTTAGTTGAGTCACTAACAAATATGGATGAAAGTCGATGATGGGGCAATATACTATCATTAATTGTGGATGAGTCATACTGGTGAGTCATTACTTAACGAAATTTTGGATGAAAATTTGGATGGAAGGGGCTGTTTGTTAGGTTGGCATAGTAGGAGGGGGTAAATTGATCATTTCATAGTATAGGGGGTTGTTTGTTAACTTGGCAAAGAAAGAGGGGGGCAAAGTACCATTTTCCCTTTTTATATTAATGCTCTGTTTTTTTCCTTTGTATTTAATTTTACAGTTGATTATTCATGTAACAGAATGAAGATTCAAACTCTAATCATCAAGAATCAGTAGAACCTATCTTCGTGCCTCAAGGATCTGGATCTGTAGAAGTACAATCAAGAATGCAGAACAACTCTGGATCATCATCTTTACAGAGTACCAATTCTGGATCATCTTCTACACAAACTATAAATATAGGTATTATATCTTTAACCATCGGCAATTATGATTATTATTCTATGTATATTAGTATACATAATTAATATACACATGCTAAATATTGTTAATGTGTACACATGTTTGATTAACACATGTTTGATTAACACATGTTTGATTTATGTACACAATGTTTGATGTACATAGTATACAAGGTGTTTACACTTTTTTTGTACATGTACACATGCTTAAATTATTTGTGTACACAATTGTTATTTTTATGTGCAAATTAATTATTTGTGTATGTGCACGAAATTAATTGCTAATATTGTTAATGTGTACACATGTTTTATGTGTGTGTACAATGTTTATTTTTGTACATGTACATAGTATTTTTGTACGTGTAAACATACTTAAATTTTATGTGTGTAAAATTTTAATCAACGTCATACATTGGTACTACAAATTCTCTCTGGTTCTGAAGCGCTAGGGTTCCCTCGTCAGAGGCGCTTGCACCGTCGATCCTTATCTTTGATTCTCAAGCTCTGATGGTTTAATGTCGGACGCTGCTTCTGCTTCTACTTCCGCTCTCCCTTCTTCATCTCCCTCCGCCAAATCCTGGGCGGGTCTATTCGAGTCCTCGAATCTTTCGTTGGATTACATAGCTCCGAAGGTGGTGGATGGTGCTCTACATATTCCTCAGGATATAGTAGATTTGGGGCTAGTTAAGATGAAAAGCTGTCTAGTAGGTCAATTCATGGGTGATGCTCCTCCAATTCGGGCTATCCAAGGTATGGCGAATCGTCTATGGGGGAGGCATGGTGAGGTGTATGTGTCAGATCTCTTGTCGGGGCTCCTGCTGATACATTTTCCGTTTGAGAAAGTAGTGAAGTGGGTTCTGAAGTCAGGACCATGGCATATCCATTCGGTAGTTATCCACTTTCGTGAATGGGAATTTGATCTCCAGCCAATTCCTCTAGCATCGTCGGTGAACTCCTACTGGGTCTCATTTAGAGATGTCCCTCCTCCTCTGTTTACAAAGAAGGGGGGTAAGTGCTATTGCTAGTAATATTGGCATCCCATTGACCACAGATCTGTTTACATATACTTATTCAGGCATGATGGTAGCTAAGGCTTATACTGATTGACAAAGATGATCCAAAACCGGATACATTTGAGGTAGTGCTGGGTGATAAAGGATCCTTTACTGTGTCTATTGAATATCATGATAAGTAGAGGAAACAGGAGGGTAAGAGTAGGACTCGATTGAGCACGGAAGTCTAGAGACCTAAGGTCTATCCTGTTGTGTCTCAGTCTTTGACAGGAAATGAACTAGAGGCCTTATCAGAGGAGAATAGTTCACCTGTAGAGGCTGAGGTAACGACCCAGACTCCACTGGTTATATGCAATGCTGACGAGATTCCTAATGGAGTGGAGTTAGCACCTATAACTACTTTGCTTGATCATCCAGGCAATGATTCTGAAGCTGTTATAGTGGAGGAATCACCTGGTGCGAGTGCTGCTGAGGTTGTCAAACCCATTGACAAACCTTCACCAAAGGATTCAAAGGTGAATGAGCTTACAGAAGGTATCCCTCTCTCGAGTACGGTATTTGGGGCTTTGGGGTTTATAGAGGAAAGCTTCCCACCTCTGCATCTTCTATTCCTTCACCCAAGCATCAGAAGAGGAGGAAATATCCTAGGTTGGTTAGTGCTTCTCAGGGCTCTGACCCACCTGATAAATGAGAGTCTTATGCTGGAATTTAAGAGGATTTAATCCTCAGAATAAGCATATTGCAGTTTTGAAGTTGGGAGCTATGCATTTTATAGATATTATAGCTATACTAGAGACTAGAGTAAATTTAACTAATGCTACTAAGCTCCTCAGTTCTACTTTTATAGACTGGAAACACTTTGAGACTTATGATGGCTCTTTGGGGAAGATCTGGCTACTATGGAAGCTTACTATCCAGTTAAGTATCACGGATTTTTCCGGTCATCACATTAAGGCCTTGGTTCTGGACACTCAACCTCTTGAATTATTGATAGTTTATGGTTCAAATTCTGAAACTCAAAGGAGAGTATTCTACTCGTCAGTTAAAACTGGTTCTATCCCTGCAATCTCTATGGGGGATTATAATGCCATTGTGGATCCTTCTGAGGCTTCTAATGGAAGAGATATCACTAGCAGTATGAGGGATTTTGGAGGATGGATCAATGACTGTGAATTGCTGGAGCATAATGTGATTGGCCCTTGGTTTACTTGGTCGAATGGGAGGGTTTCAAGAAGGCTAGACAGAGTTCTGACTAATGAAGATTGGATCATCTGTTTTCCACAAAGCCAGGTTAAGATTCTTCCTCCATTAATCTAAGATCATTGTGCAATTATTCTGAACTCAGACATTAATATTTGTTCGCGTCCAAAACCGTTCAAGTTCTTCAAATTCTGGTGGTCCAATCCTGTTTATTCTGCCTTGGTTGATCAAGCTTGGGGGATAACAGTAGGAGGCTCAAAATTAATTAGAGTATGCAGAAAGCTTCAAGAGCTAAGGGGGGAACTAAAAAAATTGAATCATGAACATTATTCAAAAATAGGAGAAAGAGTAAAAGCAATGGAAGACAGAATGGCTTTAGCTCAGATGGTAACTATGGATGATCCCTCCCCGAGTAATAGGGATAGTTTGGAAGAAATTACAAAGGCTTGGCAGGGTCTTAGACGTGATGAGGAGATATTCCTATTTCAGAAGGCCAGAGATAACTGGGTCACAAATGGAGATAATAACTCTAGTTATTTCCATAAGTCGATTAAAGCTAGGCAAAAACGTAATTTTATCTCAATTCTTAAAAGATCAGATGGCACCTTGTGTGAAGATATTGACAACATTGCTGCTGAAGCTGTCAGCTTCTACAAGGATTATTGGGGGGTTGTGATAAAGAAGTGCTTGGTCAAACAAGTGAGTATTTTGGGAGATTGTTGATTCATAAGCTTTCTTCTCAGGAAGCCTCTCACCTGGTTGAACCTGTTACTGATAAGGAGATCAGAACTGCAATGTTCTCTATTAACTCAGATAAAAGCTCGGGCCCTGATGGATATACAGCGCACTTCTTCAAGAACTCTTGGGGGATCGTAGGCCCTGATGTTATTGCTGCAGTCAAGGAATTTTTCCAAGATGGCATTCTCCCCTTCCAGGTAAATGCTACCATCCTTGCCTTGGTACCAAAAGTGAAAAATGCGGATGAAATGAAAAATTTCCGGCCTATTGCTTGTTGTAATGTACTGTACAAGTGCATTACTAAGATCATTTCATCTAGGCTATGTTGGGGATTCGATGTGTGAATGAAGGAATGAGCTAAGTGGTGTTGAATACCACATTGCTAATTGATGGGAAAGTGGAGCTAGATATAAGAAATCAAGCCCACTAAGGTTGGTAAAAGGCTTGAGATGGTGATGGGCCCTCGCGCCGTCGTCGTCGCCTCGCCTCGGCCTCGGATTCGGATTCGGTCAAAAGATTTGATTTGATTCAATTCTTTTGCTACCCGGCCGACTTGGTCTGACCGAAAAATCATCCAGAGTTGTGGTTTGAACCCAACCCGGAACCAGGTTTTTAAACCAGTTCAGTCGCGAACCGACACGAGTCAAACCGGCCAACTGCTCAACTGCTAGAAGGCACCCCTTCATTTACTATAAATGTTGTGCAGAGAATAAGTTTAGAGTGCACGTTGTTGTTCTTGCTCAGTGTGCACGTTGCATGCATAAATCATATCTTGATTGGCGTGTGCAGTTGTTCTTCTTTTTGGCCTGATTGGTTTTGGAATGCTATTGGTTTGCATGTTTAGTTTATTGTTTATTGGCTTGAACTGATGCTTATCTTTTTGGTTCTGTTCATTTGCTACTGACGTTTTTTTTAGTTAGTAGTTTCTTGTTACAGGTTGTTTGGTCCTTCGGGATCGTTTTATGTTTCCTTTATACGCGGATTAACTTTCTTTCGATTTATTAAGTTTTTGTATATTACTTTATTTTGTGATACATATCTGTTAGAGACTAAATCTTCGGATTTCTACTCCTACCCGAGATTAGAGTCTTCATACTCTCTACTCACCCGAGATTAGAGTCTTCGTACTCTCTACTCACCCCGAGATTAGAGTCTTCGTGACTCTCTACTCACTGAGATTAAGAGTCTTTGTGACTCTCTACTCAAACCCGTGGAGACTAAAATCTTTGATTTTCTACTCCTTCGAGATTACAGCTTTTGTAGTTGTCTACTCGAACCTATTGGTATATGTTACTAATAGTTGATTGTTGTTTTGTTTTTCAGTATTGAACTGAAAGATGAGTGGAATCGAGAATTCATCTGGATCGATGACCCACCAAGGCGGGACCAACCAGGTTCCGCACGCCCCGGCGCCGGCAGAGAAGCCCGGCAAGTTTGGGGGAGCCGACTTCAAGCGTTGGCAGCAGAAAATGTACTTCTACCTTACCACATTGGGTCTATAGAAATACATCAAGGAGTCTGTACCGACTCCTGATGAACAAGTCCTAGAGAAGGACAGGTTTCTTGCTATAGAAGCTTGGAAGCATTCTGACTTCTTATGCAAGAATTACATACTCAATGGGTTGGCGGATACACTATATACAGTGTATGCCCCCCTCTCCACTTCTAGAGAGTCATGGGAGGCATTGGACACGAAGTACAGGGCTGAGGATGCCGGCCTAAAGAAGTTTGTTGCTGCTAAGTTTCTTGACTACAAGATGGTTGACTTAAAACCAGTTGTAGAACAAGTTGAAGAACTTCAAGTCATCATCCATGAACTTCACAATGAGGGAATGGCAATCAATGAGACTTGTCAGGTTGCTTCCTTCATTGAGAAGTTGCCTCCTCGATGGCTAGTGTTCAGAAACTACTTGAAGCTCAAACGCAATGAGATGACGCTTGAGGATCTGATTGTCCGCTTGAGAATCGAAGAGGACAATTGGCTTGCGGAAAAGGGTCAAAATGTTCAAGGGGCGAACATTGTGGAGTCTTCTTCCAAGAAACGGAAGAGAAATTTCGGTGGAGCAAGTGGTTCTGGGACGAAGCCCCAGAAGAACATGAAGAAGCAAAATTTTCTTGGAAATTGCTACAACTGTGGCAAGACAGGACATAGAGCTTCTACATGTAAGGCCCCTAAAAAGCAGAACAAGGGCAAGGGTCAGGTGAACGTAGTGGAAGACGACGTCGATGACTTTATTGTTGTGTTCTCTGAGTGCAACTTGGTGGGTAATCCAAGGGAGTGGTGGATTGACTCCGGAGCTAAACGCCATGTATGCACTGTAAAAGAGATGTTCTCATCATATGCCTCTTCTGATGCTGGTGAGAAGTTGTACATGAGGAACTCTTCAACCGCTCCGATTGAATGTTCCGGGAAGATTTGTCTGAAGATGACTTCGGGCAAGGCTGTCACGCTCACCAACGTGCTTCATGTACCCGAGATCCGCAAGAACTTGGTCTCGACATCGCTCTTGGTCAAGCATGGATTCAAGGTCGTCTTTGTTTCTGATAAAGTTGTAATTAGTAAGAACGACATGTTTGTCGGGAAAGGTTATCTAAGTGATGGCCTTTTCAAACTCAATGTAATGACCATCAATAAAAATGATGCATCATCTTCTTCTTACTTGCTTGAGTCGCCCACTTTGTGGCATGCCCGTTTGGGTCACGTGAATTACAAATCTTTACGAAAAATGATGAACATGGAGATACTTCCCAAATCTGAATACATTAAGTCCAAATGTCAAGTATGTGTAGAATCAAAGTTCACGAAGCATCCTTATAGTTCCGTTGAACGGAATTTGGAGCCGTTAGACTTAATTCACAAAGACATTTGTGACATGAAATCTACACCTTCTCACGGTGGGAAAACGTATTTCATAATTTTTATCGATGATAGTACTCGATATTGTTATGTGTACTTGCTTAATAGCAAAGATGAGGTGATTAATGCTTTTAAGAAGTATAAATCGGAAGTTGAGAATCAACTTAACAAAAAGATCAAAATGATCCGAAGTGAAAGGTGGTGAATATGAATTCCCATTTTGAGAATTATGTCAAGAGAGTGGCATAATTCACCAGATGACGGCTCCTTATAATCCACAACAAAATGGAGTTGTCGAAAGGAAAAATCGCACATTAAAAGAAATGATGAATGCGTTGCTCATAAATTCTGGTCTTCCACATAATTTGTGGGGGAGGCTATCTTGACGGCCACCCAGATACTCAATAGAGTGCCTTATAGCACGACACAAACCAGTCCATATGAGAAATGGAAAGGGCGGAAACCTAGCTTGAAATATTTCAAAGTGTGGGGGTGTCTAGCTAAAGTGCAAGTTCCTAAACTGAAACAGGTTAGGATAGGACCCAAAACTATTGATTGTATCTTTATTGGGTATGCTAATACGAGTAAAGCATATCGGTTTATGGTCCACAAGTCGGATGTTCCCGACATCAATTCTAATATGATATTTGAATCAGATAATGCGGAGTTCTTTGAGAACATCTTTCCTTACAAAACTGTAAGTGAAAGTGTTGGTGAGAGCTCTAAGAGACCCCGAGATACGACTATGGATGTTGTACCTGAGATGGAGGACACAACAATGGATGTTGTACCTCATGTAGACGATCCACGACAGAGTAAACGTCAAAGGGTCCCTACATCCTTTGGTCCTGATTTTCTGACATTCTTGTTAGAAAATGAGCCTCAAACATATAAGGACGCGATGAGCTCTTCTGAATCTCATTATTGGAAAGAGGCGGTCCATAGTGAAATTGAGTCCATTTTGCATAACCATACGTGGGAGTTGGTAGATCTTCCTCCAGGAAACAAACCCCTTTGGTTATAAATGGATATTCAAACGGAAATTGAGAGATGATGGTACTATTGACAAGTATAAAGCGAGACTAGTGGTCAAAGGTTTTAGACAAAAAGAAGGTCTTGACTTTTTTGACACTTATTCACCAGTCACAAGAATTACATAGATTAGATTGTTAATTGCTTTGGCTGCTTTGTATGGTCTTCAAATCCATCAAATGGACGTGAAAAACCGCCTTTCTTAATGGCGACCTGGAGGAAGAGATATACATGGAACAACCCGAAGGGTTTGTTGTTCCAGGACAAGAACACAAGGAGTGTCGCTTGGTCAAGTCTTTGTATGGACTTAAACAAGCTCCTAAGCAATGACACACGAAATTTGACGTAGTAATGTTGTCAAATGGATTCAAGATTAATGAGTGCGATGAATGTGTTTACATTACAGACACTCCTAATCATGACATCATTGTTTGTTTGAATGTAGATGTCATGTTAATAATGAGTAAAGACATTATTGACATGAAGTCTACGAAACGTATGCTTTCAAAGGCATTTGATATGAAAGACTTGGGGGTGGCTGATTTTATTCTAGGAATTAAAATCTATAAGACTCCTCAAGGTCTAGCTCTATCTCAGTCTCACTATATTGACAAGGTACTTGATAAGTTCAAGTATTTGGATTTCAAGACAGTGAAGACGCCGATAGACGTGAACCTTGCTCTTATAAAGGACAAAGGTGCAAGTGAAGCGCAAACGGATTATGCTCAAGTGTTAGGCTGTCTGATGTACATCATGAATTGTACTAGACAAGATATTGCATTGGCAATAAGTAAGTTGAGTCGCTACACGAGCAATCTGAATGCAACTCATTGGATGGCAATGAGACATGTTTTGGGGTACTTGAAGCACACCCAAAACTTTGCTTTGCATTACACTAAGTATTCGGCTGTGCTTGAAGGATATTGTGATGCGAACTGGATCACCGGTTCCACCGAAAGCAAGTCCACAAGTGGATATGTGTTTACGGTTGGTGGGGGAGCAGTATCTTGGAAATCCTCCAAGAAAACCTGCATAGCCCGTTCAACAATGGAATCTGAATTCATTGCATTGGACAAAGCTGGTGAGGAAGCTGAATGGCTTCGGAATTTCTTGGAAGATATTCCATTTTGGCCAAGCCGTTATCGCTAATAAGTATACATTGTGATAGTCAAGCGGCGATTGGAAGGGCAGAAAGTATTATGTACAATGGTAAATCTCGTCACATTCGTCGATGACATAACACGGTTAGACAACTAATCTCTAGTAGTGTTATCTCAATTGATTATGTGAAATCAAAGGATAACATGTCGGATCCACTTACAAAAGGCCTAACTAGAGATGTAGTTGAGAAATCATCGAGGGTGATGTGATCCTGGCCACCAAGCCCGACTTGGACACAACTGATGCCGACCCGGCCCCATCACTGATGCCGGGCCGAGAATACACTGGCCCCAGGCCTACACCAGCACCACCCCCGGAGCCTAGGAGAGCCCAAGCCCCGGAGCCAGAAGATGTACCTGGGAGGATGCTGATCCTCAGCCAGGCAACAAGGCTAGCTCATAGCCCAGCCAGAGTCAGGCTAATGACTCTCCAGGAGCTGATGCTGACACCGAGCCCCGACCTGGACCCCGGGCCGAGCCTAGCACCAAGGCTAGGCCCCAGATTGACTCCCATGAGCTCAAGAGCTGAACTAGAACTTAAAGAGACTCAGGAGACACCCTTGAAAGCTTGGCCGAGACAGAAGTCCAAAGGCCCGGGTAGATCAGAAGAAGGCCTAGAGTTGAGCCCGACACCCGAGCCGAGACCATGCCTGGATACCACAGAGAAGCACTTCTGGCCCAGCCAACAATTGGCCCGTGCCTTTTGGGAAATATCAAGTGCCTTGGATATCTTGAAGCCTCAGGATCACCCTCCAACAAACGGAGCTGGATTTGGAGGAGTATTGAAGGAGATAGAGCTAGGCCAAGTAAAGCATGGTTGGAGCACCAAGGAGGAAGACTCGGATGCTGATCCGAGGAAAACCAAGCAAGGAGCTGTGATCATGCCACCACCTGAGCCTTATCCAAGAGGAGAGGATCAAGGAGAATCCAACCTTGGAGGAGAGCCAAGAGTTCAGCCCATGACTAAGAAGCTACGGGCCAGAACTAAAGTGAACAAGGGCCAAACCCGGATTTCTGGACAGATTCCTAGTCCGACAAGCATTGACAAATATGGGCTACTTGGAGACAGAATTTGGACTGATGTCCAACTTGAAAGTTGTATCCCATGGAGTCTACTACGGATCGGCAAAATATCAGAATTTTAGGAATTTTATTGGTATTTATTCGGCCCATAATTCCAGAACCCGTTTAGGCTGTTTTTGGGGAAACTTGGCTCCCAAATTAGGAGTTCTTCTCAAAATAGGATTCTTATTCCTTGTGGGATTGGAGTCCGAATTTACCTTATTTTTTGTCTAGATTAGGATTAGTTTAAGTCCTTTTTAGTATTCTAAATAGGACTCTTTTTATTATTTATTTATTAGTTATTTAGGAGGATTAGGAGAGCTTGTTCCCTAACTCCTGCCTATAAATAGAGGCCTTCGCCTCTCTTGTAAAGACACCCTTGAATTGAATAAACACTTAAACTTCGGTTTTCTCTCTAGCATGGAATTGCTAATCTCTTCTCAAATTTCATGGAATTGACTGTCGTTTAGATCGACTTATCATCAAGAGCATCCATCTCTTGGCGTGGCGTCATCGACTTGATACTTCTGGTTCCTAGCTGTTATATAGCTAACGGGTCAAAGTCCTCATCCGCCCCGGTTCCTGACAGTTTCTACCTCGTTGCACGATCATCAACTTGCGGTGGTTAGGGTCGTCTGCCCACGGTTGCGGCTGTTCACATCACCTGCACTCCTATCTCCTCTCCAAGGGGTGCTGGTTGGTGGCGGGGTAGTAGCCTTCCTTCCAAGACCATTCTTCAGCTCCTTCTCAACCCTAATAGCCAAGGCTACCAAGTCTTCATAATCGACGAAGTTGATGATGTTGACTTGATGTAGGATTTCTTTGTGTAATCCTCCGGTGAACCTTGCTATTCTGGCATCTTCATCCTCCCTTAGGTCAAGTCTTGTGACCAGGATCTCCAGCTCCTTATTGTACTCCTCAACCGACATGCTTCCTTGCTTCAAATGTTGAAGCTTGGTATGCAAGTCTCTAGTGTAGGCTGCTCGTACAAACCTTTCCTCATCTTTCTCTTAAGATCTATCCAACTAATGATGGGATCCTCTTCTTCTCTCCTGATTTGTTTCCTGAGTTGTGCCCACCACAAAGCAGCATAGTCTGTAAATTCGATTGTGGCTAGGGTTACCTTTTTCCTTTCGAAATAATTATGGCAATCAAGGAGGTCCTCCATGCTCCTCTCCCAATCAATGTACTCATCAAGATTTGCTTTGCCAGCAAATTTGGGTACATTGAGCTTCAAACTGCTCACATCATCATCGATCTCTTGCATATTCCTCCTTGGCCGTTGGTGACCATCTCCATTAGGTGCTCCAAGTTGCTCGGTGAGTCGGGTGATGTTCTGAGCCATGGCAGCCATGTGTGCCTCCAAAGCAGCAAGCCTCTCATCTGCCATGATTAGTACAAGAACAATGGACCTCCCAAAATCACTCTAATGAAACCTCACACACTCTTTTTCTTACCACTCGTGTATAAAATTTTGAGTTCACTCAAATTAGGGTTTTGAAAAAAATTCAAGACAAAGGCAATTTCAGTTCAAGTAGTTGCAAGTTTCTTCGAAGCTATGAAGTCTAAGTCTACCAATGACACAAAACAAGACCTTATACCTAGGGTTTTGGATTTCTAGGGCAAGTACTCTTGATGTTAGGTCGTGGGATGACAAGACAACAAGTTTAGGTGTTCTAACTAAGAAAGCTACTTAGCTAATCTTATGAAAAACCCCTCTTCTTGAACTTAACCTACTACCTTTAGTGTGAACGTGGCCTTGCTTTTTGGCTAGGTCAATTTTCTATTTTTTTTTTGAAGACCTTGATTTTTCTTTTCTTTTCTTTGATTCTTTGTATTTTCTTTTGATGGCCACAGCTTTTTCTCACAACGAAAACTTAAAGAAAGGTAGAAGATTAGAACAAACACAATGAAACTATTTAGGGTTTTCTGAATTTTGAAAGCAACGAAAACTAAAGATATGAATCCAAGCAAAAAACATGGAAACTGGTTGGTGGTCCAAGAATTGAACCGCGCTTTGATACCAGCTGATGCGAACCGCCTTCTCCAGGAAAGGATCGACTCAACACCCAAAACTATTTATCAGCCCCACGAGAACCTAACCTTTGAAACCGGTGGAGAACCTTGAAATCCACTAGGTAACGACCTAGGAACCCCAAGTATTCAGTCGAATTTGGTGCCACAAACAAAGGATGAATGCCTTTGATGATAAACCAAGACCTTAAGCTAAGCAACAACGAGCAAAGACTTGAAGGAAAAAGAACAAAGTTCTGGAATTTTTCTTAATGTGTAATCTGTCTTTCAAACGTGGCCAAGGCCAATATTTATAGTACAATGGGTAGCCAAGGCCGTTTCCAACTCTAAAAAGGAATAATAAATCTATACTAAAAAATTAGACCGAGGAAACTATTAAAAATAATTAAGTAGTCCGAAGGTGGAATTCCTACACCGGGTAGAATTCAGAAAAACCCTAATCCGGGCGGATTAGGGCTGACCGGCAATCCGTGTCCGAGTGGGATTGGGAAAAGGCTCCAGGCGCGGGCAGGAATCCTTCCGCGGCTCAGAAATGTGGCCCGGAAGCGCGCGGTGGCATTTTTGTAATTTTCACGGGCTCCGGGTGTCCGGGTGGTCAGTCGTCGGCATCAGTGGACACGGCCCGATACTAGGGTTTCCAGTGATGCTGGGGTATCCGGACCTCCTGGTTGAAATTTCCTCGAGTCTTTTGGCCTCCCGAGTCTCCTGGAATTAACTTGTCCGACAGAATTTGAGCGCGGAGCATGGTTGTCCGGTACTGGGGTTGGTTGTCCGCATCCTCCGGGGCCGGGGCAGTGTTGGGTGGCCATCCCTTCTTGGCTAGGTACTCTTGAACCTTCCTGTTCCTATACTCTAGAAATGCCTCCAGAGGGTCTCTGGAGTTTTCTTCATCTTCAGGGCCCTTGGAGATTAGGACAGGATCCGGCTGGGGCTTGATCTCCACCCTAGGGTTTCTACACTCGGCCAGCAGCATGGCCTGGAGTGGCATTTCCTTCCTCTGAGCTTTCCTACCTGCAGGGGGAGGCCTTAGCCTATATTTCATCTCATACCTTGGCTTGAGGGCTTGTAAGTGGCCGGCCCTCAGTTCTACACGCTTCTTGTATGGTCCTAGGGTTCTGCCCCGGACAGGTGACCCTGGTGGGGTGTAGGTGTACTGGCGTGTACTAGGGCAGCTGGGCTGGGTCATATCACCACCCGACCCCGACGCGGCACTGGCCTACCCCGATGCACCCGTACCAGCCCCGATGCGGCCTGAACCCCTGAAGAGCGCCCATGAACTACCAGGTCAAGTCCTATACTCCCATGTAATTATTTTTATTATTTCTAACGGACTATCAGGCAAGGATTCGAGGACGAATCCACTTCAAGAAGAGGGGGATGATGTGATCCTGGCCACCAAGCCCGACTTGGACACAATTGATGCCGACCCGGCCCCAGCACTGATGCCGGGCCGAGAATTCACCGGCCCCAGGCCTACATCAGCACCACCCCCGGAGCCTAGGAGAGCCCAAGCCCCGGAGCCAGAAGATGTACCTGGGAGGATGCTGATCCTCAGCCAGGCAACAAGGCTAGCTCATAGCCCAGCCAGAGTCAGGCTAATGACTCTCCAGGAGCTGATGCTGACACCGAGCCCCGACCCGGACCCCGGGCCGAGCCTAGCACCAAGGCTAGGCCCCAGATTGACTCCCATGAGCTCCAGAGCTGAACTAGCACTTAAAGAGACTCAGGAGGCACCCTTGAAAGCTTGGCCGAGACAAAAGTCAAAAGGCCCGGGTAGATCAGAAGAAGGACTAGAGTTGAGCCCGACACCCGAGTCGAGACCATGCCTGGATACCACAGAGAAGCACTTCTGGCCCAGCCAACAATTGGCCCGTGACTTTTGGGAAATTCCAGCAGCCCTGGATAGCTTGAAGTCTCAGGAGCACCCTCCAACAAACGGAGCTGGATTTGGAGGAGTATTGAGGGAGATAGGGCTAGAAGAAGTCCTAGTGATGCTTGGCCTAAGCATCAAGGAGTGGAGCTCGGATGCTGATCCGAGGGAGCCCATGCTAGGAGTTAGGATCAGGCCACCTCCTGAGCTTGATCCAATGAAGGATTCTTGACCATTTATGATACGGGAAATGAAGAGGAGATGCCAAATACATCCAAGCAAGGAATCCTAATCAAGCTAGGATTTCCCGGTTTTGGACAGATTCCTAGTATGACGAAGAATGACAAATTTGGGCTACCTGGAGATAGAATTTGGGCTGAAGCCCAACATGAAAGTTGAATCCCATGACGCCTACTAGTGATCTGCCAAAGGGCTTATTTTTCCTATTTTATTTGGTATTTATTTGGCCATTTCTCCCAGAACCCGTTCTGCTGTATTTTAGGATTTTTCCAGCCTCCTTTTTAGGAGTTCTAGTTCTAGTTTAGGATTGGAATCCGAATTTTCCCTCTTTTTAGTCTAGATTGGGATTAGTTAAAGTTCTCTTTAGAATTCAAAATAGGACTCTTTTTATTATTTTATTCTTATTTAGGTAGTAGTCTCTAGGGAGGAGAGCTTGTTCCCTCAGCTATATAAGGAGGCCACCAGACACCCTTTGAAATAAACCCCCTTTTTGATAGAACTTTGTTCTTGAAACCCCTTATTGTATCTGCATGTTGCGATACTGAAGGATCGACTTATCATCAAGAGCATCCATCTCTTGGCGTGGCGTCATCGACTTGATACTTCTAGTTCCTAGCTGTTATATAGCTAGCGGGTCAAAGTCCTCTTCCATCCCAGTTCCGACGGTTTTCTACCTCGTTGCACGATCATCAACTTGCGGTGGTTAGGGTCGTTTGCCCACGGTTGTGGCGGTTCACATCAGAGGGGAATGAGATTATGGCCAAGGACATAATCAACATGACAGAAACTCTACCTAGTTGACTGGAGATCCCAAGATCTAGGTTAAAGGAGAAAACAAAGTTGTGTTTGATGGTTCGACATTGTCAAAATTTCTCAAACCCATTCTCATGATGAGACAATGTTTAACAATAAGGGTAAGCCTATAAACGCAAGGCTTTTAATGGTTTCTAAGTTTGACCTCAAGTTTGTCAAATGATGTATTTACGAATACACGTTTAGAAATGACCTATGTGCGTGTGAAGTAGACCAGCTTCAAGGAGAACTAGCGTAGGCCAAGTTCTCTACGCACTCATGAGACCAGGTGGTGTTCAGGGCTAAAATGAACACAACAATGAGAACCAATGAACGATTAAGGGTTAGCTGTGTGACATACGTTGTCTTAGTATACACAAAAAGTCTACGGTTCAAAGATATCAAATCTACCGATGGACGAGTATACTCGATGTATGTTCGCTATGGAAAGTTCAAAGGGAAACCTACTTATTCAGATGCAGCTACTTCTTGCGAGCAAATCACACAGTTTTTACATGATTTTCAAAACTTAGCATTCTCCATTCATGTGGGGGATTGTTGGGGATTTGATGTGTGAATGAAGGAATGAGCTAAGTGGTGTTGAATACCACATTCCTAATTGATGGGAAAGTGGAGCTAGATATAAGAAATCAAGCCCACTAATGTTGGTAAAAGGCTTAAGATGGTGATGGGCCCTCGCGCCGTCGTCGTCGCCTCGCCTTGGCCTCGGATTCGGTCAAAAGATTTGATTTGATTCAATTCTTTTGCTACCCGGCCGACTTGGTCTGACCGAAAAGTCATGCAGAGTTGTGGTTCGAACCCAACCTGGAACCAAGTTTTTAAATCGGTTCAGTCACGAACCGACACGAGTCAAACCGGCCAACTGCCCAACTGCCAGAAGGCACCCCTTCATTTACTATAAATAGCAAATCAGTCACTGCACTTTCTCCTACAGATTTTCCTCCTCTCTAAACTTATTCTCTGCATAAAAAGCTCTCTGCATTCATTGTTTCAAAGGAATCGAGTCGTGTGATTGCGCCGTTCGTTGAGTTCGCCGATCACTTGCGTTTGCATCACCACTACGCATGTGAGTATACGTTTTATCCTGGGAGAATTGATTCCGTTAACCTTGGGTGACGTAGAGGGGAATAATAATTCTTAAGGACAGATCATGAAGTCGATCCACTGGGATTGTCCTTCTGTTTGCATGCTTGTTGTTGATCTTGTTTTGCAGTTTACGGTACCAATAGGCTAGGGACTGTTCTGCCTTCAATTATTAGCTCAAATCAGTCTGCATTTGTTAAGGGCCGGTTCATTAGTGATAACATACTTATGGCTCATGAACTTGTTGCTGCTTATCATAAGACTCAAACCTCTCCTAGATGTGTGGTGAAGGTTGATCTCACCAAGGCTTTTGACTCGATAGCTTGGGAGCCCCTATTTAATATACTTAAAGCAATGCAGTTCCCTGAAAGATTTATTAAATGGATAACTGCCTGTCTAACCACTACTATGTTTCGAGTTCAGATCAATGGGAGTTTATTTGGTCATTTCTCTGCTAGAAAAGGTGTGAGACAAGGAGACCCTTTATCTCCGGGGTTGTTTGTTATTGTCATGGAAGTCTTGCACTGCTTATTCTACAGGGCTGGGAATGTTGGGTTGATCCCCTATCATCCAAGATGTAAGAGGTTTGATATTCATAATCTATGCTTTGCAGATGACCTCTTGATATTTACTAGTGGGTCAGCAATAGGGGTGCAAAGTATCGTACACATCTTAGACTCTTTTTATGAGTTGACTGGTCTGAAGATGAATCCTGGGAAAACTGAATTGTTCTGTTCAGCTAGTGTTTCTAATGATGTTAGATAATGGATAAAGACTGATTCGGGGTTCAGAGTTGGATTGCTTCCTATAAAATACCTAGGGATCCCTCTGATTTAAGGGAAATTAAGAGCTGAAGACTGCAGAATTTTGATAGAACGAATTACTGCTAGAATTAATTCGTGGAAAGCTAAGTCATTAAGCTATGCGGGGAGGGTTCAGCTCATAAACTCTGTTATCTCTGCTATGTGTAGCTACTGGATGAGTATATTTCTTCTTCCAAAGCATGTTATCAAAGATATTGAGCAGATCTGTAATAGGTTCTTATGGGGGACGAATGAGAAGGGTGCTGCCAAAGCCAAGGTATCCTGGGCAAAAACTGCTCTACCTAAATTATAAGGTGGTGTAGGTATTAAGGATCTCTCAAGCTGGAATATGGCATGTATAGCGAGACATATCTGGACCCTTATGCTTTGTAGCTGCTCTATATGGGTGGCGTGGGTTAATTATTACAGAATTCGAGTTAAAGATTTCTGGACTTGTGAAGCTAACTCGAATAACTCTTGGGTTTGGAAGCAAATTCTAAAAGCTCGGAGATATGTGATCCCTTTCATTACATATGATCTGGACAGGTTTCCCCTATGGAATGGTAGCTTAAAGTTCTCCATCTCGGGTGCTTGGAATGACTTACGGCCCTCTGCTTCGATTGTCCCATGGTATAGAGTTGGTTGGGGGAAGCCTCTAATCCCTCGGCACTCCTTTATATGTTGGCTGGTAATGCAGGATCGTTTGCCTACGAAGCAGAGACTTGCAAAGTGGGGGATTGAGGTGGACATCAGGTGTAGTTTCTGTGCACAGGCGGAGGATAGAGACCATATCTTTGCTGATTGTGTATTTGGACAAAGAGTTCGTGCAGCTTGTGGTCTCCCTGATTCCCTCATCCGTAAGGATTGGGGCACGATGTCCAGTTATTTGCAGGGGCTGGGGACAATAGTAAAAGAGAGTTCCTGGATCTATACTTGGAGGGGTGCCACATATCAAGTGTGGAGAGAGAGGTGAGGTAGAGTTTATGGAGGAAGACGACGTAAGGAGGATGACTTGGCCTTCATTACTCTTAGAGAACTTCGAAGTCTCTCGGGATCTGATTATGTTAATAGAGTAGTCATGTTAGTTTGAGTAGTCTTGTTTTACTGGTTATAGTATGGTTGTTTGTAACCTTCCGTTGCTATTAGCTTCGGTTCATTTAATGAATGAGAAATCCGACCTTTCATAAAAAAAATTATGTGTGTACACAAGTTTTATGTTTGTATCATAAAGTTTGATGTACACAATGATTAACTTAATGTACATACATAGTGTCCAAGGTGTGTACACAGTTTGTGTATGTGTGCACATGTTTTATGTGTACAAAATAATATGTGTGTACACATATTTTATGTTTATACACAATGTTTGATGTACACAAATCTCTGTTTACACAGTTAGTAACTTAATGTACATAGTGTACAAGGTGTTTACACTATTTTTTGTTCCTGTACACATACTTAAATTATGTGTGTACACAAATGTTTTATGTTTGTACACAATGTTATATGTATATGTACACAAAGTAGTATACACATGTTAAGTGGGTGCACCGAAGCGTTTACCACATATATATATATATATATATGGAAAACACTCCGGTGCACCCGGTGCACCGAGTGCACCCGCTTGCATTTTGATAGATAAATATGTTTTTAAAATCTTGTTTTTTCGAGGATAAGTATCTACATGTCGTTAAAAGATACATAGAGCGATTTGAACGAAAAACTAATTTGGTAGACCTGATGATCTATCATATTAGGAAAAAATACCGCTATAGAAGGAAACCTAAAGAACATTAGGTATAATCTTATACTATGATGACTAAAAATTTCAACTAAGCTCAATTTAGACTTATTAAGATTAAATCTATTGATTTAAAAGTTCAATTCAATGAAAATACGACTCTAGATAGCATAAACGCAAGCGGGTGCACTCGGTGCACCGGAGTGTTCACCATATATATATATATATATATATATATATATATATATATATATATATGTGGTAAACGCTTCGGTGCACCCACTAAAAGTGGGTGCACCGAGTACACCCACTAATGTTTTGATAGATATGGTGATATTTTCATTGAACTAATCGTTTATATCAATAGATTTAATCTTAATAAGTCTAAATTGAGCTTAATTACAATTTTTAGTCATCATAGTATAAGATTATATCTAATGTTCTTCGGGTTTCTTTCTACAGCTGCATTTTTTCTCAATATGATAGATTATCATCTCTACCAAATTAGTTTTTTGTTCAAATCGTCCTATATATCCTTTAACAACATGTAGATTCTTATACTCGAAAAAAATATATTAAAAACATATTTATCTATCAAAACGTTAATGGGTCTACTCGGTGCACCCACTTTTAGTGGGTGCACCGGAGTGTTCACCATATATATATATTATACTATATATACGTATATACATATATATACGTGTATATACATATATATACATATAATATACATATAATATATATATATATATATATATATATATATATAATATATATATATTATATAATATATTATATATACATATGACCACTTACTCTCTATTTCATACAGAACAAATAGATCCAAATAATAAAGAGACATGAGAGCATTTGAAGTTCCCAACAAAAAAAGATGCGGTGCAGTTTTACAAGATGTATGTTAGATACAAAGAATTTGGTATAAGAACCCAACTTGCAGAACCTAATTTGAAAAAAGGGAAATATTACTACATCTATCTTCTTTGCAATAAAGTAGGATGGAGTTAAAATACTGAGCATAATCCAAAAAACAAGGGGAAGATGAATTCAACAGCTAAGAAGCATAACATACTGAAAATAAAGGAAGGATGTGACAAAGCATACATCAAAATGAGGACAGACAAAAAGCTCAATCTGTACTCAATTACAGAATTTATAGATGAACATGTACACGATTTGGTGGATGAAGAAGAAAGGCAGTGGATGAGGAGTAATAGAGAAATACTAGTCATATACAAAGTGGTTGGTGACATCAATGACAGTTGTGGGATCCCCGTTAAAAACAACTATGACTCAATGAGGAAAACAGCTGGTGGGATAGAACAACTAGGGTTCACACACAAAGATTTGAAGAACTATATATGAAAAACAAGAACAAGAGACATGGAAGGTGGTGATGTTACTGTGATTGCAAATCACTTTTACAAAAAGCAAAATGAAAATGTTGGATTTTACTTTGATAAGGAGCTGGATTCAGATGAGAACATTGCAAGTATCTTCTGGTCTGATGCAACGATGAGAAAAGACTTCAAATATTTTGGAGATTCAATCAATTTTGACACTACCTATAGAACAAATAACACATCACACCCTCTAGGTAAGAAATTTATATTCTGTGTACACAGTATTTTATAATATTATGTACTCACATGTGTCTTATATGTGTAAACAAAATTATATGCACTCACATATGATTGTTTGTACACACATGTCTTGTGTGTAGAACCAAAATATGTGTCTTATGTGTGTACGCACATATAATTATTTCTAGTACACACACATTTGTAGTACACACATATAATTATTTCTAGTACACACATAATTAATATATACACAATGTTTGGTATATAGACCTTGTACACAGGTTTAATGTGTACACATGCTATTATTGTTAATGTGTACACATGTTTGATGTGTGTACACAATGTTTGATGTATAGACCTTGTACACACTTTTTATGCGTACACAGTTTGTGTTAGTTCACACAGTTTTAAATATATAGGTTGTATAAAGTGTACACATAAAACAATGTGTGCACACATAATTAATGTGTACATACCTTGTACACATAGTACACACATGTCTTGTGTGTAGAACCAAAATATGTGTCTTATGTGTGTGTACACATATAATTATTTATAGTACTTACATTTATGTAGTACACACATATAAGTTTATCTGTGCACTCACATAATTAATGTGTACACACTGTTTGGTGTATAGACCTTGTACACACATTTTATGTGTACACATGATATTATTGTTAATGTGTACATAGTTTGTGTTAGTTCATACAATTTTTAATATGTAGGTTCTATAAGTGTACACATAAAATAATGTGTGCACACATAATTAATGTGTACATACCTTGTACACACATTTTATGTGTACACAGAGTACACACATATCTTGTGCGTAGAACCAAAATATGTGCGTGCATACATATAATTATTTGTACTCACATAACTTTATCTATGTACATGAGTTTATATTAACCCTGTCATGTGTTTTTTTTCGTGCATCAATCTTTGTAGGTAAAAATCATCATCATCATCATCAACTCATAGTATTTGGAGCTGCATTATTATACGATGAAACAACACCTACATTCGAGTGGTTGTTTAACACTTTCAGTAGATGCATGGACAATGAGAAACCAAACTGCATTTTTACAGATCAACGTGTAGTGATTAAAGCTATTGTGAGGTCAGTTTTTCCTAACCCATTTCATGGCCTGTGCACATTTCACCTACTGCAAAATGCACACAAAAACCTTGGGAGTTTAGATACACAAAAATTCAGGGACTGCCTAAGGTACATAATGTACAATATTGAAATAGAAGAAGAATTCGAGCACAAATGGAAAAATATGATTGCTACACATTTTCCTGGAAAATGGCCAAAAGGACACAAATGGCTGGTCACTTTGTACACAATCAAACAGTAGTGGTGTTGTGTTTGGCTGAGGAATCACTTTTGTAACATCTCTTTCTGACCGCACCAGAAATATCGATTAATTCGAATTAGTATCAATTACGATATATGATATGATATATACATATGTAATAAAAATAATTAAGGGGTTTCCCTCCATCCACCACCGCATCATCAATTTTCATCATTACCTTACTTTTCTTTTAATTAAAATAAAGGGTCATTAATTCATGATTTTCATTTCTTTAAGTTTAAGAAACGTGGATTTATGATAAGAAAAGGGAAGGAAGGTGTTATGTAAGTAGAAAACAGAGAGGAACAAAGGGAAATTGAGAGAAGGAAGGGTAGAACTAATACTAAGCGTTTATTAGTACACGGTTCGTGATACGGAGGTCGTTCTTAATTAGAGTTCTGACAAGGAAGTTAGCATCGAAGTTTCGTCGTTCAGAATCGGTGAGGGATTAGCACGGCATGCCAGGTTTGTTGTATCGTGTTAATTACGTTTATTCTTAAGTATGAACCTAGGAGAAGTAGACCGACTGCTTAGGGGTGTATGTATTTACGTGTTATATGTGGAACCATGATTGATACGTGTTTTAATTGTCGTGCTTATCAATAAGTGAGTTATATAATTCCATGTTTCATGTTTCCTTTTAGTTCGCTAATATGTGCTACAATATTTATGATTAGTAATTTGCTCATATTGTCATTATTTATGATGTTTGGGATAGTAGCGATATTGGATTTATTGGATGCATGATACGGAGAATGACCTGGTACGAGGGCTAGACCCGATGAAGTACTACTATGGGACTCCTAAGTTATTATGAGTCAAGTCAAGTATTGTTATGTCAAGAGTATACAAGCCAAGTGCATTAAATGATCGAGTTAAGGTTAAGGAATATCAAGTTAATAATCATGAACAAGAACACAAGTCATATATGGTTTGATCTCACGGTCATTCACATAGCAATTAGGTCTCCCCATGCTATTACTCAATTGTCAAGTCAAGTTTATAGTCGCACCCTTTGTATGGTGTAGACTCATTCATGAAATCAAGTTTAGAACCTCGCTCTTGGTATGGTGAAGGTTCTTTTACAAGTCATGATCACACCCTTAGTGGTGTTGAATAACAAGCAAGCAAGCCCGGGAGAGTTAATAGCATGGGAATAGCCAGGCGCCTAATAATTAGAATATGATAAGACGCATGTGCATATGTCAAGGTGGTTGAGTCTTTTGCCTATTGGGATGTCAGGATAGCTGAGATTCGATCCTAGTGTTTTGGCTTATGTGCTAGATACATGTTAGGGGTATGCTTTGTTATGAACTCACGATGCTATGATTACACTCACTCAGCTATGAGCTGACCCTTTTCTTTATTATCTTTCCCTCTGCTTATCCTTGTGGGTGAGCAGACCAGCAGCATCAGTAGATATCCTTGCAGCTTCCAGTAGGACTAGGAGTTGAAGGCTCGATGAGGTACGGTCTTCAACTACTCCATGCTTGGACGTCTACGAGGGAGCACATTTTGGCCAAAGATCCATGTTTTCACTTACATATGTTTTTGACACATTTTCATGCATATGTTAGACCCTTATGCAGGTGTGGTATGTAAATGCACGTTGTAGTTATCATGTAATCTATGTGTATATAGTGCAGATGTATGCTTTGTAGGATTGTAAGGAGATATATATAGTGGTAGTGTGTATGTAGTAGTGGCATGAGCTAATAACGGTTTTGGATGATATGGATAATCATGGTATGTATATCTAGAAAAATGTTATGTTTTTATGTAGGTATGATTAGAAGAACTGTTAGGTCCAATATACGAACACTTCATGTCAAATTTTTCAAGAAAAATATCAAGCTATATTGAGCAAGTTAATGTAACACCCAAATCATGTTTTGCTCCAATTATGATAATTCACTGGTTAGGTGTCATGTATAGGTTAGGGTGTTAAAACTTTTGCCTTGGAACGAAGTCTTCACAGTTAAGTGAGAGTCTCAACAGCAATTTAAGAAAATATGTGAATTCAAGAATGATATTATCAAGATTCTTTGAATAATTTGATTGTATGATAGAGAACAAGAGAGAGACAGAACTACAGACTGATTACAGAATGGGGCAGACAAGACTTGACAATAGGTTCCAAAAAAACTCTCTAGCTAGACTTGCTGCTACTGTGTACACACCAGAGATATTCAACTTCTTCCAAGATGAGTACAATGAATCATTTGGGTACACTATGGATGAGGTTGAATCACAACAACATGAAGGAATAAAGAAAGTATAGTGTCGACAAGCTTGAAGTGAATGAAGACAAGTTGGATGAAAGGAGTTGATAGTATCAGAGAAAGACTTCATATGTCAATGTTCATGTCGTACATATGAGTAATGTGGCTGGATTTGTCGGCACATCATACGAGGATTTGATTACATGTTCTTAAAAACTCACAAAGTCAAGTACCAAACACTGCCAGAGACATACATAAAGAAAAGGTGGACAAAGTATGCAAAAACAGGATTTCAGTTTAGCTTCTCTACAACAACAAATACCAACATAGAATCTGTGTACATAGTACGTTTCCAAGCACTATCTGCCATGACACTGAAACTTAATACAATAGCTTCATCAAATGAAACAATATATGAATGTGTGTTTAATTCAACCGAAGAGCTGCTGCTGGAAGCTGAAAAACAACCTAAAAGTACATCAGTTGTTGTCACTAGTATGTACACAATTTTTTGTACACAATTTTATAAATGAGTACAAAACAAATGCATGTTTTCTTCTTATGTACACATATTTATTCTCAAATGCAAGGACAAGCACAAATCAACAACCAACAGTAACTGGATTTGAAAATGTTAAGGGATTGAAGAAACGCACAGACAAGTTTGGAAAATCAAATAAGAGGGCCAAACTAGCACAGAAAACAAGTGTGCACACCTTGTAGATGAAAGTGAAAAGAATGAAAGAAGATAAGAGATTGGAGCTTACCATTGCAACTCCTACACCATGAAACACTAAAATACAACAAAGTTAATAAAACCATATAGATTTGTGCACATCCCTTTGTGTACACTTTTTGCTTTAATGTGATATTTTTGTGCTCATAGTTAAGAGATTCGAGCTGAATATTATTTTTACATATATACTCATACAAATAATATGACTATCCACATTTACTATTAGTATAATATTGTTTCGTGTAAACATTTCTTTTTAATGTGTACAATTTTTATGAGTACACAAACTATGTGCACTATGTGTACACATTAAAAACTGTGCACAAGTATTGTACATTACACTAATAAACATGTGTGCACACCTTGTAGATGATGTACACTATCTGTACACAAAAAAATCTAATGTGTGTAGATTAAGTTAAGAACTGTGTACACATAGTTTATAAAATTGTGTGCACACCTTGTAGACTATGCACACAAATAACTTAAGAATTGTGTACACATAATAAACTATTTTTGTACACATATTTGGTTGTATACACTTTTTATAAAACTGTGTACGCACCTTGTACACTATGTAGACAACGAACTGTGTACACACCTTAAGTTAAAAACTGTGTACACATAGTTTATAAAACTGTGTACAAATTAACTTAAGAATTGTGTACACATAATAAACTAGTTTTTGTACACATATTTGGTTGTATACACTTTTTATAAAACTGTGTACTATGTACACAAAGAACTGTGTACACACCTTAAGTTAAGAACTGTGTACACATTAACTTAAGAATTGTGTACACATAATAAACGTAAGAATTGTGTACACATTAACTTAAGAAATGTATACACATATTTTGTTGTATACACTTTTTATAAAACTGTGTACACATAGTTTATAAAACTATGTACACACCTTCTAGACTATGAACACAAAGAATTGTGTACACATAAAAATCTAGTGTGTGCACATTAATTTAAGAACTATGTACATATAGAACTGTGTACATGTTCTGTACACATAAATAAACTATGTATATATATAAACATAATCATATTAAAAATTAAAATGATATCATAATCACACACACACACATATATATATATATATATTCCAAACATCCATATTAAAAAAAAATACAAATTATAAACCCAAAAGTCAGTGCAAAAAAGCACAGTTCACACACAAACTCCCCCCTAATTCCCTCTTCCTAACAAATTATTGGTTGAACTGAGCAGTAGCGTTGGTCAACACACGCTGCTTGTAGACATTTACATCACTTAATATTAGTTCAGCAAGGATCTTCTTCCTTGTCTGCTTCAATACCTCCAGATTTCTCCATATTGTACTCATTTCATTCATATATTTCCTTTCCCACTCTTTGCAGAAATTCAACACATATATTCCACATGCATTTTTGTCATGCAGCTTAACTTTCTTCTTATTATGCCATGTGAAATTTTCAAAATCAACCTGTTTGTTGTTGCGAGTGAATTTTTTTCACTTTAATGAAGCTGATGACAAAATGCACATGTTTCTCTACCAAAAACAAAAAGTGAGTACACATGGACAAAAAACATATATAGGACCAAAAAAACAAAAATAAAGCTGCAAGACCACATACTCATCAAGACTTGTATCCCATGCATATTGAATTAAAGCAAGAATCTCCATATTGTCATCGTGTGATGGAGAATCTTCTTTGACAGCAAGTATTGTAGAAATTGGTTGAGCTGCAATTGGGGTCCTTGTAATATCAATATTGATTCTCAATCCTGTGAGTACAGAAGCAGCAACATTGACCCCCTCTAATGAATCATCACTCGCACTTGAACCACAATTTTCATTTCCCTTAAGTAAAGAAAATGAATTATTCCCTAACGTCTCACCATCTGTATTATCAACATGACGAATGATTGCTAATGATGCAATCCCACGCTTACTGGCCTTTTAATTAAAAAAACACACAATATAAATATGTCTACATATATTAAAAGAATGTACCCATAAAAACATGAGGGCACACATAATTTTGTGTACTCAGTATATTTTATGTGTACACTATGTACACATAATTTATAGTATTCTATGTACGCATTTTTTATGTGTACACATTAGTACTTACATAAAACTACTAAAATAAATTGAGTAAACAACCTATTTCCCAATATTAGGGCTTGCATCCCAAACAACATCATCCAAAACCTCTGTTCACATACAAATTTATGTGCACAATTATTAAAAGAAAATATACACATAAAACAACCTAATGTAAAGATATAAGGGTAGACATAAATTTTTGTACACAGTATAATTTACAAATTTCTGTTCACATACAAATTGTACGCATATAGTATAGTGTACATGGTGTTTATGTGTACAGTATATTGTATGTGTACACATACAAAAGGTACACATATTGTACCTGTGCCAACATAAAAAATGTGTGTACACAAACAAGGGTACAAAACATCAAGATTTGCATAAAATTACTGAGAACATAAAATAAATTGAGTAAAAACCTGTTTCGCAGCATTAGCACTTGAATCGTACACAACATCATCTCGAGTGGTTTGAACACCAACTGAAACAGCCTGACAATGGTGGAAAAATGTGTACAACAATTAGTACACACATTATAAAATATGAACACATAGTTATGTGCAACAAGTGCATCAACAAACCTCCTCTCCAAGCTCAATAATTGCAAGAACAACCTCATGAAGTCCCTCATTCCCTAACTTATCATAAATTTGTGAAAAACGTGTACACAAATTAATAACAACAATGGTAACCTGTCATTGTGCTGGTTCAAACAAATAACTAACAAAGCTAACAAAAGCTAGGGTAGATCGTATTCCACGGGTCTTCTATGATTGACTACTCAAATAAGCTAGCAAAATATTCGGGTTTAAGCACTTCCTGCGTGGTGTGAGTTCCACGACTTCTAAATCTAAGAAATGCAGAGAAATTAAAAATTGAAACTAAAAACAGATTGGAAATTGGTTGATTAAAACAGAGATGACAGACGAACTTAGACTTTGAATCCCCCTTCGTTCACCAGAGCATAGGCAATCAACAGATCAACGGATTTCGATTCTCATTCAATCAATTCTAAGACAGCACCATAACTCCTTACCCTTAGGTTTAAGACTGGCGAACGTTCGCTCTATCCATTCTAGCTACCAAGATTAATTAGTCGCCCGGGTACGATCGCCTCTCGCAACGACTTAACTGAACTGGTGGAATTACTAACGATTTATGAGTTACTCTCGCAGTGGATTAACCCTAACCAGTTCCTACGAAAGGCACGCTCCAATTATAAGGTTAATTGTTCAATTTGATGTTCTAAAGTAAGGCGAGCGTTCGCTTCTATCCTTAGCTTAACAAGAATCTAATGTAGGTGATCAATCCAGACAAGAAACATGAACAATGAAGAACAAACCAAACATGAAAGAGAAACTGATTGAACTTTGAATCTAATCACCGCCGATCCGTGACCACTTTAAAGCCCTGGGTCACTTAGGGTTCATCTAGTCTAAGCTCTAAGAGTTTAGCTACGCATATTCATTACAAAAGAATCAAAGACAATGAAAGAGTTCATCATACAAAGGAAGAACAGGAAAGAATCTGAAAAACCTAATTAAGACAACTCCGACAGAACTTCGATCTTCCGGTAGACTGCAATCCTAGCTCCGAGTCCTCGAGATGGAAGGGATGGCATCACGATCTCTTTCCCGCTCTTCGAACTCTAACTCCTTGCTCCAGAACTTGAGAGGATTCTCTAAATTCTGATGTATTCTTTTGTATTATGAGGTGTATTCCAGTATATCTGATTTTGGGCCGCCGGTTAAGTATTTATACTTAACCCTAATTCAGCCAGATTTTTCCTGGTATTTTCGCCGAAAATTTTGAGGAATTTTCGGCGAAAATTCCTTTGTAAGTGGATGGTCCGCCGGCTGATTTCTCCTGTAAATTTTGGTCCCATAGTTCTCGGTCAAAAACTTCCTATTTTTCGCCGAAAACTTCTATTGATGAGCATCGCCGATTTGTGCTGATATTTTCGCCGAAAATACTGAAGGATTTTCGGCGAAAATTCCTTTGTAGACCGGGGCAGGGATTGTTTCAGCTTGATTGGCTCCTTGGATTGATTCTGGTGCAATTCCTCGAGGTTCCAACGCCTTAGACACGTCCTTGGCTACTTATTTGACAGCAAAAACCTGTGCTAACATAAAAACACTAGAAAACCATCAAATAGACCAGAAACGGGCCAAGGTAACACAAATGGCACGAGATAGGGTAATCGATTGAATATTCGTTATTCTACCCTAAAAACCATGTCTTAAGCAAGGAAATGTTGCTTAAATGAGGCTGATAATCACGTCAAATCGAGTGTCATCAAAATACCCCACTTTTAAGCTTTTGCTTGTCCTCAAGCAAACTGAATAGAAACGCTCATGTTCACAAATGATAAGATCGATTAAATTGGAGCTCAATCAAACACAATGAATTATTAGACAGATAGATCCTAGAACAAGAAACCTAACATGCATACAGATCAGCCAAACTACCTGGTCTCACTAATAATCTGCACACGACAAGTAGTAGCAACCAATTATGCACGAATGTGACCTGACCGACCAGACTCCTCACACAGGATACATTTAGTATAATGGAAACTCTCACTCTCTGTGTTTAAGGCCGTGCATTTCTGCTCTCAATCATTTTCTGTCACTGAATTTTGTCATAAGTTTGCATTTCAACCACATCTCCACCACTGTGACAACACGAGTAACCAGTCAAGAAGGACTTCCCTGCTAGGACCGTAATGAATTCTACACTACAAGGGTTTATGATGCGATGGATGATGGGGATGTATGATGATGGCTTTGTGTGGTGTAGCTTTCGACTAACTTCCCTCGAATCTTGCCTATGGCTTCCTACCGTCTAGCCAGACACGGGTGGAATAATGAACGCTCGTCCTATGATACCCTCAAGCAACCTAGCACTTATTTTCTTCTAACACATTTTTTCTTTCTTTTCTGACTTTTCTTTTGACTTCGTTCTTCCATTTGTAGGGAGAAGAACGTTTTATTGAACTAAAACTTGAAACTTTTTTTGGCTTTTCTGATTTTTTTCTTCTTTTCATTTTTTCGAAACTTGCTTCTTTTTTTTTTTTTTTTTTTTCTTTTGTGCCGATTTTTCTTTTAGTTGCTAGAGGGGTTTACACGTCTGGACATAATAGCTAAGACCACCTGTTTAATGGCTATAGGCAGGTTACCAAAAACCGACTTCCGGTAGGTCAATCTAGAACTACAACCACATGGGATCAACGGGGAATGAAAGAATGGGAAATGGCTGTAATATATATCGAACCGAAAGAACAGGCCAAGCTCGAGGGTCTACACCTAATGGATTTTATCGTTTAGGTAGGCTATCTGGCTTAGTAGCTGAATCTAGGTGCCCCTATCATTCTAGAACTCGTGTCATCGTGTGTTCTCGAGTAGGTCTCATGCAAATTCTAACTCATTCAAGTAAACAGAAAACCACTCAAAAAGAATTAAAATTGCAAGTTACGTGCAATGGATCAAAAGCTCACAGTTGGTTTGCTAGTCGGATTCGGTCATTTGCATGCAATCAAGGCTACAAACTACAAGTGCGATTTTAAAAATTATGTTCTGACTAGGTAATTTAGCATCAAAGCATACAAGTTGGTTCTCAAGTTCTAAGTTAAGCAGTCTAAGCATCATTATGAAAGTTTGAACAACAACTTAACATCAAAAATCAAGAACTGAGCCATTCTAATGCTAGAGAGACTGGAATGGAATCACGAGGCACACAGAAAACACAATCAAGGGCAATCAAGTTCATGCAAGGTTCTCTAGCATCCTACCCCACACTTAAATTAGACTGTGTCCTCACAGAACTAATTCTAGAGTTCAGAGTGAAGTAGAAGAACCTGGACCGAGATGGTTGGTGTAGGGGATGAGCACGGGTCCTTGGAGCGGAGGGAATCTACCAAAGCGAAGCAAAGGGAATCTCCCTACTGCCTACAAAACAAAAACAAATGAAACATAAAAAGGAAACCGGGACAAGTGTCCCGGATCCACACAGAAAAAAGTTGGATCGAAATTTGAAAAGAATAAATAAAAAGAAAGGACAAGGAAAAGGACACCACCTGATCATGGCTGGTCAGGGGCGCCGGGAGGTGGGAAGTGGAGGTACTCGCCGAGCTGACGTTACCACTCCATCTGTGCCTCGTACCGCCTATCAGCGCGGTGCATATGCTGCTGCATAATAGTCCATCTCGCCTTTGAGTGGCGTTGTCGGTGATGCGCCACTCCTGCAGTCGCTCATACAGCTCACCAATGTCCGCGGGGTGCGGTCGGTGCTGAGGGTGAGCCGCCTGGTATGGATCGGGGATGACCGGCTGCGAGTGGTGCGCATACCCTGCCTGATGATGTGGCGAGGGTATATGGTCATGAAACTCTGGCTGCGGCTGCGGCTGAGGATGCTCAGAATCATCTTCTTCCTCCGACTCGTCCTCGCCTTCGAGAGGAGGATCCACTGCTACCAGGGGACTGATGTCCAGGTCGAGGTTGTACTCGACCGCCAAATCTCCTCCAACGGTGCGTACTCTGTGGCGTGGGATGTTCGGGCCATATTCATTGTTGAGGCCGAAGGAAATGATGAGACGGCCTACAAAGTTGCCTCCCAGGAGTGCGCGGGGACGGCCGGACCTCTGAGTCTTCTTGCGGAGTAGGCGGGCAAGCACCCAACCGGGATGAAGAGGATATCTCTCCCGGATGGCGCGAAGAAGAAGAAGCTCGTCCTTGCTTATATGGTGGCGATCCTTGTCTGGAACATATAATAACGATCCACGCCAAACCATATGAATGTATTTAAAGAAAGGGTGAGAGAGCGACTTAACTGAGTTATTGTCCCCAAGGCGATCGCCGGGCACTCCAGTCATGTGGCTCCAGAGTGCATGGTACTCCTCGTCGTCGTCTGCGTCCCAGCCGAGGTGATGGCCGTGGTAATGCTCGTAGGGGATGCCAAGATGAGCAGCAAACTCATCATATGTGAGCTCCCTGTGCACCCCGCCTAGATAGAAGGTGACAACCTTCCTGTGCTGCCTCCTCTTGTGCTCGTCCAGCTCGAATGTCGCCCAAAACTCTTGGAGAGCGACGTCTGGGAAGTCGGTGGTGAGCGTGGTCAGCTCCATCAAGCCGGCATGGGTCAGTGCATCGAGCACGTTTCGGTACCAGTCATCATCGTGCTCTAAGAGCGACTCCATGGAAAGAGGGCGTACATCAGCTCCACAGGTGTGCTCAAACCGCTGGTAGCGTGCAAAGTAGTGCGGGGGTATTCGAGCAACGGTGCGGTGGTACTCAGCACTGTTAGGGAAGGCTGGTGGAGGTCCCTGAACGGCGGGTGTGACGGGAGCGGGGTCTCCGGAGCTCGAGGCACCATCAAGTCGTGCCTTGGTCCTGCGCTCAAAAGTGGCGTTCCTAAACAAGAAAAACAAACCCGATCAGTCAAACTAAAACCCTACCCCACACTTAGGCGAAAAACTCAATTTCACAAAGAAATGAGGAAAACCGAGTGAGGGTAAGCAAAGCAGATTAACCGGTAATCACGAGCAATAAAATACATGCTTAGGACAGCCAGAATGGAATTAGCACAATCAGAGTTCAGAAGTCAAACTGACATTCAAAAGTCAACAACATAAAACATTGAACCCTAATCATGGCAAGACTATCACAAAGCGGGAAATGATGGTATAATATGATCTCAGATGGCAAACACAATAATCTGAACGAGAATGAACACATAGGGCAGCCACATGATCAAAAACAATTCATGGTCAAACCGACGTTTCTCACAAGTCAACCTAATAAGGAATGGGACTTAGGCATAGCAACACATGATCAAACGATATGAAAATTAAGCACAACACTCCCTAAGCATGCTAGAACAGTTCAACAAGTTCAGCTAACCTAGTTCACATGAAATCAGTCAGCACGCAAATCGAGGCAAACTGAAAAGTCAACTAAAAGTCAACCCCGACGAAATTCAGCATCCAATATGTCAAAAGATTCGCAATGAAAAGTTCTACAACTTACCTTGAAGCCATGGATGCTAAAAACGAACGGTTTGGGAGAAATCGGTGAAAAATGAAGATTTTTAGGGTTTGGGTGAACTAGAGCTGTAGAGCTCCGATTCGGCTGTTCTAGAGCTTGGATTGATCGGAAATGAAAGGGGAAGGGTGCGGCGGCGGCGGCGGTCGGCTTTGGTCAGCGGTGGCGAGATAAGGTGGCGTCGGTGGGGTTTGATAAAAAAGGGGGTTTCGGGTTTGTGTTTCGAAAATGAAGTGAGGAAAGAGAGGGGCTGAAATCCGGATTTTAAAGTGAATAGTTGGTTGATTTTCAAAGAAATTTTCGGCGAAAATAAGTGCAAGTTTTCGCCGAAAATTTTAGTTAAAAAGTACTGCCGGTTTTTAAAAGAAATTTTCGCCGAAAATATTAGTACTTTTTCGCCGAAAATGTGAAACAGGAACGTTTGGAAAACTCTGTGGGATTTCAAAGAGAATTTTTGCCGAAAATATGGGTTATTTTCGCCAAAAATATGAACTCTACGATTGAAAATATTTTCGCAATCCCGGCAAACTTTAGAAAATCACAGTTAAATACAAAAAAATCGGAAAGACCTCAAACGACTTGCAACTGACACTATGACACACAGACTACACACGAAAAATACGAAATCAAACAAACTGACACTTTTGGCTCCCCCGAACCGACTCTAAAACACTAAGGTTGACACAAATAAAAAACAGACTCCATCCGTGGGTTGCCTCCCACGAAGCACTCTTTTATTAACGTCCTTGAGCTGGACGATACCTGGACGGTATTAGGAGACATCCCAACTCAGATTCTCCTTAATGCTAGCATCAGAGTTCATAAAGTAGAGCTTCGGGGCTTCTCCGGTGAGCATGAATTTCTTCCCGTTCGTGTGTAAGAGCTTGGTACGTCCGTCGGGAAGGTGGTCAATGATTGTGAAGGGTCCGAATAGTTCTGTCAAAGGATCATCTTCTACAAGGAAGACAGTGGACGGAATGAGAATGATCGGCTTCTTCTTTTCTTTAATCTCCGGCTTGATATCACCAGGATCGGTGATCGTCAGTATTTCCTTAGGAGATGCTTTCGGCTTCTCCTGCCATACTTGTTCCGGCGCCGGTAGCTCGGAACGAATTGGTGGTGCAGCAGGCTCGGTAGACGGTGGCGGCACAACTGGTCTCCAGACCATTTGGGTCTTCGGCTTCTTGTTCTTTCCCCGAGGTTTGCTAGGTTTTCTGCTCAGTGGCTTAGAAGAGGCTTTCAGTTCCTTCTTCTTTGGCGGTTTGGAGAAACAGATTTTGGTTTCTGCGCGGTAATCTGTCCAGCACCTGCAACAACAATTGATCTAGGCACACTAGAAGAGACATCAGTAACGGAGTTGACCGGAGTTAACTCCACAGTTTCAACAGCTAAACAATGAAATTCTTCATTCTTAGGATTATATTTCATTCCGTCTTTAAGGCGGAACGTGACCGTTTCCTTACCAACTCTCAAAGTTAAAGAACCATTTGGAACGTTAATTTGCATTCCCGTAGTAGCCATGAAAGGTCGTCCTATGAGAATAGTAGAATCATCCTTACTAGTGTCAATGATAACAAAGTCAGCTAAGAACGTGAAAGGACCACATTTAGTGACAACGTCTTTGATTTCTCCCCTAGGAGTTTTAAGTGATCTATCAGCAAAGATAAGTTGCATACTAGGCGGTTCAAGTTCTCCTAGGTTCAATTTTTCATATAGACTCATAGGCATAACATTAACAGACGCGCCAAGATCAACCAAACAACGTTCTATCTCAACATCATTAATGACAAGAGGTAGAGTAAAAGAACCAGGATCAGAGCACTTAGCTGGATATGGAGAGGAAGGTTTCTTAATACGAGCATCAGGATATCCTTCTTTATTCCCCTTCATGCCAGTCTCAATCCTTGCATTTGGCAGCAATGCTCTTGGAAAAGGAGGCTTCACGACGTACGGTGCAAGAGGAGGATCTTCTTCCTTAGGCGCCGGTTGTAGTGCTTCCTTCTTCTCTGGAGATTCAGCGATCCTGCGTAAAACAGCACAAGCATCAGCAGATAAGCTTGGAAATTTTCTAACAGATACCATCTTGGCTTGCTCCTTTCTCGGATTCGGCTCTGTCTGGCTCGGAAGTTGGCCAAATGGTCGACCAGATGCTAGCATGCTCGAGATGTTGTTCACAGCTTGCTCAATTCTTTGACCGGCTGCTATCTGTTCTTGATTGAGAAGAGCTTGAGCTTTAAACTAACTATCATGATCGTCGAGTCTGGTGATGATCTGGCTAAGCTTCTTGTCCAGGTCACTGACATTGTTTTCTTTCTGGTACTGCTGCCCTGGGTAGGTGTTATTCAAATATTGATTCTGGCGATTGCCAGGAGCAGTTCCATAGTTACCCGGATTGTGGTGCAGCGGCTGGTAGACACCTGCCGGCGGATGGTTAGGCTTTGATCCTGAGCTGGACCAGCCGGGCGGTTATTCTAGTTCTGGTTATGGTTGGCGCCAGCATTGTAGGGAGGTCTGTCTTGATAGTTCCCTTGTTGCCTGAAGTTGCGATAGCCAGCATAACCATTCTAATTATTAACGAAGCCTTGTTGAACGAAATTTACCTCTTCTGCGGACCAGACTTCTGTCTTACCAAAATTCTGGCATCGGCCTCCGTTATGTGCGCAAGCTCCACACCACTCGCAATCGGCAACATAGACAGAAGCTGCCGGCGGTTTGACTGGTGTGGTAGACTTCTTCAAATGCTTCTCTACTTCTGCCTTGATAGCTGCTTCAAGATCGAGCTTGCTCCTTGATCCTTCATATTGTCGTTCCCAGTTTCTTGACTTGGAAGCACATTTTGCAAGTGAAGAAGAGCAGCTTCAAGTGTGAGCGTAGTGCAATTCCCTTCAGCTAGAGAATTGACCCACTTGGCAGATTCTTCTTGAAGACCTCGAGCAAAGATTTCAGCTAACTACCTCTGCTCGAATCCATGATGAGGGCAGTTGTAGAGGAGTTCTTGGAATCGATTCCAAGTATCATATAAGCTTTCTCCTTCTTTCTGGGAGAACCTGGCAATGCTGTCCTTGATGGCTGTTGTTTTGGCAGGAGGAAAGTATTCTTCAATGAAGTCCTGAGCCAGAGTATCCCAATTAGTGTAATATCCAGGTGGTTTGCCAGTAAGCCACCTCTTAGCAGCGCCTTTCAGAGAGAACGGGAAAGCTCTCAAACAAAGAGTATTTTTGTCGAGGTTTTCGTTCTTAAAAGTGCTGCAGAGATCAAGGAAATCCGCAAGATGAGTGCACGGATTGTCTATGGGCCTGCCTTCGAACTGTAGATCCCTAGATATCATAGTCAAGAATGAGATCTTGATCTCATAGTCAGGATCTCCTTCAATGCGCGGTACGACAATGGCAGATCGAACGCTAGTCGTGCTCGGCTTGTTGTAATCAACTAGACTTTTCTGTGCAGGCGGCGGTGGTGGTGGATTTCCGCCTGGTGGTGGTGGTGGTGGTAATTGATCACCCATGGTAGGAGATGGAGGAGGTGAAAGTGACTCGATGTATGAAACGGATGTAGGTGACGGTAACGGTGAAGATGAGGGACTCTCCTTCAGTTCCTCAATCTTAATCGGAGTGACAGGTGGAGGTGGATTGATTCTGCTTCTCCTTGAAATCTGTTATTGTTGAGGTGGAGCAGAACTGCTTGGTCTCTCTATACTCTTAGCCTTGTCGGCTTGAGAGCGAGTCCAAGGGCGGCGATGCACACACCTGTGAACAACTTACAAATAACAAAAACAAACAAAAACCAGTGTAAAATCAAAGTGGGTGGAAAAGTGAAAGGTGGAAAGTAGAAGAATAAATTGCCAATTCTTCTTTCAAACAATCAAAAGAAGTCCCCAGCAACGGCGCCAATTTGGTGAACCTGTCGTTGTGCTGGTTCAAACAAATAACTAACAAAGCTAACAAAAGCTAGGGTAGATCGTATTCCATGGGTCTTCTATGATTGACTACTCAAATAAGCTAGCAAAATATTCGGGTTTAAGCACTTCGTGCGTGGTGTGAGTTCCATGACTTCTAAATCTAAGAAATGCAGAGAAATTAAAAATTGAAACTAAAAACAGATTGGAAATTTGTTGATTAAAACAGAGATGACAGATGAACTTAGACTTTGAATCCCCCTTCGTTCACCAGAGCATAGGCAATCAACAGATTAGCAGATTTTGATTCTCATTCAATCAATTCTAAGACACCACCATAACTCTTTACCCTTAGGTTTAAGACCGGCGAACGTTCGCTCTATCCGTTCTAGCTACCAAGATTAATTAGTCGCCCGGGTACGGTCGCCTCTCGCAATGACTTAACTTAACTGGTGGAATTACTAACGATTTATTAGTTACTCTTGCAGTGGATTAACCCTAACCGGTTCCTACGAAAGGCACGCTCCAATTATAAGGTTAATTGTTCAATTTGATGTTCTAAAGTAAGGCGAGCGTTCGCTTCTATCCTTAGCTTAACAAGAATCTAATCTAGAAGATCAATCCAGACAAGAAACATGAACAATGAAGAACAAACCAAACATGAAAGAGAAACTAATTGAACTTCGAATCTAATCACTGCCGATCCGTGACCGCTTTAAAGCCCTGGGTCACTTAGGGTTCATCTAGTCTAAGCTCTAAGAGTTTAGCTACGCATATTCATTACAAAAGAATCAAAGACAATGAAAGAGTTCATCATACAAAGGAAGAACATAAAAGAATCTGAAAAACCTAATTAAGACGACTCCGGCAGAACTTCGATCTTCCGGTAGACTGCAATCCTAGCTCCGAGTCCTCAAGATGGAAGGGATGGCGTCACGATCTCTTTCCCGCTCTTCGAACTCTAACTCCTTGCTCCAGAACTTGAGAGGATTCTCTAAATTCTGATGTATTCTTTTGTATTATGAGGTGTATTCCAGTATATCTGATTTTGGGCCGCCGATTAAGTATTTATACTTAACCCTAATTCAGCCGGATTTTGCCTCATATTTTCGCCGAAAATATTGAGAAATTTTCGAAAATTCCTTTGTAAGTGGATGGTCCGCCGGCTGATTTCTCCTGTAAATTTTGGTCCCATAGTTCTCGGTCGAAAACTTCCTATTTTTGCCGAAAACTTCTGTTGATGAGCATCGCCGATTTGTGCTGATATTTTCGGCGAAAATACTGAAGGATTTTTGGCGATAATTCCTTTGTAGACTGGGGCAGGGATTGTTTCGGCTTGATTGGCTCCTTGGATTGATTCTGGTGCAATTCCTCGAGGTTCCAACGCCTTAGACACGTCCTTGGCTACTTATTTGACGGCAAAAACCTGTGCTAACATAAAAACACTAGAAAACCGTCAAATAGACCCGAAAAGGGCCAAGGTAACACAAATGGCACGAAATAGGGCAATCGATTGAATATTCGCTATTCTACCCTAAAAACCATGTCTTAAGCAAGAAAATGTCGCTTAAATGAGGCTGATAATCACGTCAAATCGAGTGTCATCAAATAACAAAAAACCTGTGTACGCAAAACTTGCACTAGTTGTATTTAAAAAAAATACATTTTCTCTGCTTGTAGAAGTTTAACCAGCTTCTGTAATAATGTCATATTTAGAATTAATAAAATTAACCACATCCATCACTGTCTCAGGAATAGAAGGGGGAGTGAATATAGTAGGGGTTCAAAAATCAAACGATGGAAAATCCATATCAATAAGGGGAGATGTTAAAAATCTCTGAATGTCAAATGATTCTAATCCTCCATGATGTACAGCTGGTGGTGTCTTACAACCATCATCATCAACTTTACCACCATACACATTATTGCCATCTCCTCCCTTATCAGCCACAGTATCCTTACTTCGGGAGCCCAGTGGGTGACAAAGTCTCTCCTTTGTCTCCTATACAAAGTCTATTCCTAGCCGTCAGATCTCTTTAATCTAATCTAACGGTGAATAGAACTAGTATTAAAGGGGATAAATTACTGAATTTATTTTACTATTTCTTATTCACCCACTAACCTAGGGTAACTATCAAACTACCCCACTCCCTCTGAAAAGTGAAAACCCAAAGACTCTCAAACTTCAATCGGCCATGACGGCGCCGACGATATAAGCGGCGACTACTTTCCAAGAACTCGCCGCCGCACCACCTGTTCTCTCCATTCGACGGGGCCGAACTCCTCTGCCTTCCCTCGCCGCACCTCCGTATCTATTAACCGCGCCAGGTTCTGTTGACGGCGCCAGTCCCTCAATCTTCCCTCGCCGCCGGTAATCGCTCAATCTCCCCTCTCCGCCGGTAGCCGGTAATCGCTCAATCTCCCCTCGCCACCAGTAAGCCAAACTCATCTATTTTTTCCCCTGCATATCAATCTAATCATACCTTCTCTTGTTCTGCCCGAAATAATTGAGATAGCAATGACTGCCGATTACAGCCATCAATGCCAATGATTAGGTTGATTAGGTAGATTTGATTCAATGACTGCCCAGATCATTTGATTATTAGTAGTACATTAGGGTTTTCAAATGTATTACTATCTTGTCCTAGAAAGTGAGAATTCTGATTGTATTGCTCTGTTCGTGATAGATGTAGTACTCGTATCTGTATTATACTTGTCTGATAGTGGTACTAGTATATATACTACTTACAGAATACTGATTGTATTGTCCTGTTCTTGATAGATGCAGTACTCGTATCTGTATTATACTTGTATGATAGTGGTACTAGTATACTGCTTACAAAATTGCATGATTGATTAGTTAGTACTAGTATGTTTAATGGTGCAATAATTGTGAATCGTGGTAGAATAGGTTCTTTAGTTAGAGTTTTTTCGTTGGGACTTGCTTTGATATCATTCACCTAAATTCATAGTGCTTATTTAAGGACAGTAGTGTATACGTTTATGTTCTAGTTGGCTGTTTGTTAGTGCTCATATGTTTAATTTTTCACGAACATGGCTCCGTCTCGTTTCTGATCTATTCTTGGTATGTTTGTTGAAGCCGGTGGAGCATTGGTGTGGTTAGTTGATGAAACTATTTTTGTTGGATCTTTTTACCTCGGAAAGAAGGTGAGTTTTGCGTTATGAAGATTGTTTTTTTCCTTTTGTTTTCTCCATTGCATGTCAATATCTGACACTTTTCTATCTGGTTTCGCTAATTAAATCACAGCCGCATCCAAGCTCTGATTCAATCACATCCGAAGAACCTTGAGTTACTACAGGGAATTCTGATTACACAACTATTTTCTCGACATCAGTTTTGCAATCCAGGCCCGACACTTTTATTTCTCAAGGATTGTGGTGAATTATTGGTTTTCAGTTAGATCATGGTTTGTGTTGCTCGTATAGCATGACTATAATACATGTATCTATGCAATACTTGTATGCTCGTAGTACTAGTATAAATGGATGCAAGACTAGTATTTTAATACAAAGTATTTTCCTGTTCCTTAGTTACAGTGATTTCGTTGTGACTTGCTTTGATATCATTCACCTCAATTCAGCATGTTTATTTCTGGACAGTAGTGTATACATTTAGGTTCTAGTTGGCTGTTGGCAAACAACTACAGAAATAGTTGTTTTTTGTTGCAATTTGGAATTGAGAACTAAAAGGTATATATATGGATCTTGTTTAGCAAAAATGTGAGAAACATGAAACAATTACCATGAAATAAAGGAATCACTTGGCGTGTGATTAAAAGTAATTGTGAGTGACTGATTTACTCAAAAAAATTGAAAGTAGCATATTTATTTATAAATGGCGTGTGATTGATTGAAAGAGGAAGAAGAAGATTAGGATTATTAAAAAGGTTAAGAGAATATTTCCCCCCATATTTTGAGGAGGAGATTATCAAAACTTGATTATAATAATGATCAATTACTAAACCGGCGGTTAGGGATGACAAATATATTATTAAATTTGTAGTTTTATCTTTCTTATTAATAAAGTCGGCGGTTATTAGTAATGGGCAATATTAAATTCATTTAATTTATTAAATAGGAAGTGGATGTAAGATCAAGGGTCCGGATTAAACTTTGTATAGGTGACAAAGTTTAGACTTTGTCACCGGAAAAAATCCCCCTTACTTCCATCACTTCCAACACCCTTACTGCTATCACCTCCAACACTCTTATTTCCATCACCAACCTCCTGATTCAAATCATCAAAACCCTAACTGGACCACCTTGCCCACTAGAATCATCCTTATCATTGTCATCCTTTTTCTTGGTACTAGTTGTGACAATGATATTATCATTATCGACCTTGTCATCATCTTCATCATCATCATCATTGTTATCATCACCATCTTTGTCATCATCATTACCTAATGCTTCAACAGGTCGATCATCAACAATGTTGTCATCTTCGACCACAGGTTGAGCAACACTGTCCATAGGATCCTCAACCGTGGTGTCATCTTGGACCTCAGGTGGAGCAACACTGTCCACAAGAATCTTTTCCCTTCCAACACTATGCATAGGACTGTGCACAAGACTTTTCTCTCTTCCAACACTGCGCACAGGACTGTCTGCATCCATGCGCATATAACCAACATCTTTAGCCTCCTTGTCATTGCTGTCATCACTAGCCTCAATCAACTTAGCAGCCTCAATGTGTCATAGATCCTCAATATGGTTATTGATGGATCTCAGTTGAGAACTGCACCTAGCAACAACTTGAACACATTCATCATGGCATCCAAAGATTTCTTCCTTCTTCCTCAAAGCCTGAAAAAATAGGAGATTTTAAAATAAGACCTCAACGCACTTATATATGTACATATTTTTTAAAAGTGCACACACTATATAACAAATATGTGTACAAATAGTAATGTACACTGATATGTGTACACATTTGTTAAAAGTGCACACACTGCATAACAAATGTGTACAAAATAGTAGTGTACACATTTAAAAAAAAATACATACACTGCATAACAAAAATGTGTACAAATAGTAGTGTACACTGACATGTGAACACATAGTAGTGTACACATGCAGATATACGCATATAGATACCTATTCACATATTAGCATAAAACGTGTATAGAGACTAAATTTTTTTAATGTTCATAATTATGTACTTACTTCATCAACAGTCTGTATTGACTTCAAGTCAAGAGAAACTTCTTCAATCTTCAATCTCTTGGATTGTCGATCAACAGAACTTTGCAACTCCGCTGACTTCCTCTTCTTCTTCCTCTCAGCTGCCTTTTTCGGTTGCATAAATTCTTTCACGACATTATACTTGGTCTTTGATCTAACCTCTGATGGTTGACCTTGACCAATAGTTACAACATCCTTTTTAGGCTGCTTGACAGTCTTACCCTTATCATCACCCTTACCACCAGGAATGCACTTTTGAAGGAATAAGACCTGTAAAAATGAGTACACAGAAAAATATGAGTACAGAGAAAACGGTACACACAAAAAAAGTGGAAGAAAAGTGTACACAGAACATGAACTTACTGACAGGAACTGCAAGTCAGCAGTGATGTATTTTACTCCACTATGGTGCAATGACATACAAGACTTTAACTGGTCAAGCACAAACTTGCACTAATTGAATTTGGTAAAAAAAGCAGAATCACCAAAACACACAAAGTACAAATATCTAATATCAACGGTGTAATGATTCTTTGGAACAAAAAGAGAACCAACCAACAGGAGAAAAGCCTAAACCAACTTCTTGCATCATCCACAGGCACAGATGTAATCCTCCCCTCAATGACGGACCACGAGACTTAATTTGAGTTTATAACATCATATGTAATGCCAAGATCAATGGCCCATCTTTCAGAGTCCTCTATGCTAACAGACTCAATATTGAGTTCCTCTGACCCTAAAGGTAACCCGTACATAGAATGTACATCTTCGGGTGCCAATGTGTGTACGTCACCAGAAGGAAGTTTGAAACTATGAGTTACATAATCATAGTTCCGCAGAATTAGAGAGACTAGTGGTCTGTGTATTTTTTAAGACGACTAGAAGTGACTGAAAAGACCATGGTCACACAAAATGGAAGTATAATTAAGAGTCTTCCAAGTCGCTCAAATAACGGACAACATGACTTGGGGCACACCTACTTGAATACCCAAAACTAGACTGATATGAGACTAGGACATTATCACCAGGAACATTTGAGTCATCAGAGATATGACTGAAATGTTTTTCCCCTGCCAAAAACAAGTAAGCAAAATATGAGTACACATATGGTAGAAAACGAGTACAACAAGATATATATGTACAAGTGTTAAAACACTAGACATGATTACAAGAGCAAGTGAGTACAAGAGAAAATCAGTACAACAACAAAACAAACTCAAACAAACACACAAGCACGCACATGAGAAACTCAAAAACAAATTATGTACACATTATATGTACACAGAAATGAAATCAGAGTACAAAAGATCTATATCTGTGTATAGGTGTTAAAACCTAAAATCAACAATAAAAACAACCTAAAATAACCTACAAGTGTTAAAACCCTAGATATGATTAGAAGAGAAAGTGTGTACAAGAGAAATCAATACAACAGCAAAACAAACCCAAACAAACACACAAGTACACCACACGAGTACACAGGAATGAAAAGCATAGTACAAAAACGGTATGTCTGTGTACAAATGTTAAAAAAACCAGGAACATTTGAGTCATCAGAGATATGACTGAAATGTTTTTCCCCTGCCCAAAACAAGTAAGCAAAATATGAGTACACATATGGTAGAAAACGAGTACAACAAGATATATATGTACAAGTGTTAAAACACTAGACATGATTACAAGAGCAAGTGAGTACAAGAGAAAATCAGTACAACAACAAAACAAACTCAAACAAACACACAAGCACGCACATGAGAAACTCAAAAACAAATTATGTACACATTATATGTACACAAAAATGAAATCAGAGTACAAAAGATCTATATCTGTGTATAGGTGTTAAAACCTAAAATCAACAATAAAAACAACCTAAAATAACCTACAAGTGTTAAAACCCTAGATATGATTAGAAGAGAAAGTGTGTACAAGAGAAATCAATACAACAGCAAAACAAACCCAAACAAACACACAAGTACACCACACGAGTACACAGGAATGAAAAGCATAGTACAAAAACGGTATGTCTGTGTACAAATGTTAAAAAAATGAGTACAAATATGGTAGAAAACGAGTACAATAAGATATATGTACAAGTGTTAAAAACCCTAAACATAATTGTAACATCCCAACCTTTTCTGACAAGATATTGTCTGCTTTGGGCCCACCCCTCACGGATTTGTTTTTGGGCGTTGGTGGGATTCGAACCCATGACCTCCTCCTCTCAAGATCAAACCCCCACCACTACGCCCCAAAACGCGTCATGTCAGTTAAGGTTGAACTATTCTACATAGCCCATAGATCTCCCCCGTGCTTTGTCGATGTGGGATTTGCTTAGGATGTCACATACACCCCCCTCAGGGACTCAACGTCCTCGAACTTCACTTAGATTTCAATTTCTGGGTTTGCATTTGCAAAAAAACTAGGTTTTGTGGGTCGATTTTGTTGTGAATCATTTTTGTGCACTGTCATTCTTCTCTGTTTTAGGTTATTGTGGTCTGATCTGGATTATTCTATGAGATTTGATTTTACAAGAATACTGTTATTCGCATAATACTATTATTTTTTATTTGATACTATTATTCTTCATTTTTGCGGCTACTAATCATGAAAAAATTCAATTTTTGGTTGTTCTCTGTTTTGATCTGTCCGTTTTATTGCTCTTTGGCTGTTGTTTTTGGTTTCAGTTTACCTCCACTTTTTGTTTATGAAATCAGGAGCTTTGATTCTGGGCATTCATGTTATAGGTTTTGATATTTAGTATTGGGTTAATACACCTTTTTGCCCCTCTACTATGCAAAGTTAACAAACATACCCCTTTGCTATTTTCTAACCAATTTAACACCTTCTACTTTGAAAAATTTAACAAATATGCCCCTCCATTTATATTTTCATCTATTTTTCGTCTAATAGGTTGATTATACGTGCTACTTCATATTATTTGTACACCTTACGTTGATTGAAATGTTTACAATCCAAAATTATTTAAATTAGAAAGAAAAAGAAATACCACAAAAACACCTCTTTACATAATGGTGATTATAATGCTTTTTCCATTTTCTTTTGTTTTCAATTTAAATATTTTCACTTTGTGGACATCTCGATCAGTGATGTTGTGGACAAATAATATGGCGTAGTACGTATAATCAACTCATTAGATGAAAAATAGATGAAAATATAAATGGAGGGGCATATTTGTTAAATTTTTCAAAGTAGAGGGTGTTAAATCGGTTAGAAAATAGTAAAGGGGTATACTTGTTAACTTTGCGTAGTAGAGGGGTAAAAAAGTGTATAAACCCTTTAGTATTCTTGATTTCGTTGTGATTTTTTTTTTACTGCTTTTGCTTTGTACACTGGTTCGATTTTGGGCTGTTGTTTTCTATATAATCAGTTACCAATAAAACCTATAGGTCCTGAAACTGAATTTGAAATTATGGGCTGATCAGCTGCATTGTTTGTGATGATACTATTATATTTAAAATACTGCTATGAACAACTTACTAGTATTAATTATGGTTTTGCTTTTTTGACACTATTATAAGTTGATCCTTGTGCATTCCTTGTTCTCACAGTGTATGTTCTTATAAAATGTAATCTTACAATGTAATCCAGTTAGGAATAAACCATTTGTGTCTAAGAAACTAAACTTGAAATAAGTCCTTATCAGTGAGATCTGATGCTCTGATCATTTGCACTGTTTGTCATTATACTATTATATTCAGAATACTAGTATGAACAACTTACTAGTATTAACTCTAATCTTGATTTGATTATCGATTTTGATTAATAATACTGATATTTATAACTGGGTTCAGGATGACTAACGAAACAAAAAAACGTGGGGAACTAAAGAAGAAAAGTCAATCAAGAACCATGATCTTCTAGTAGGAAGGACTCAACCGGTCAAGAGTCATGGATCTAAACGAAGGTCAAAAGTCAAGAACCAAAATTCAAGGCGATATTGGAAACGGGATTGAGGACAACTTTAATACTGAACCAGTCGACTAGAACACCAGCAGAGTCTAAAACACAACTTTAAATCGTTATCATAATACGAAACGATACCATGTTGTCACAATTATTAAATATTATAATATCGCACACTAAAGTCCATACTATTATTATGAAAATACTAGTATTAGTTGAAAATATTATCTGGAATGAGATTAAGATAAAAATACTTATGGAAGATAATGTCTTGTTTTGCCAGTACTATTATTCCTAATAAGTTAAGTTATGGAAAATAGAAATATTCGGATATACTATTATTAGAAAATACTACTATTATGGGATTATTAAGAATGACATGTTTTGAAATGAGTATTTATATATAATGGCCTTGTAAAATCACGAGATTGGCAGAAAGAGGGTGCAGTATTCTCATTCATTGCAGAATGATTTTCTTCGCTTGGATCATCGGGAATGAGATTAAGATCAATATATCCACTCATAGGAGGCTTGTTGGCTTTATCAATAACTTCAGGAGGATCCATGAGACAAGCAAACCAGCTGGGAAAATGATTGGACTGAATATTAAAAAAACGATGAAGATAGATGGAGGTTGTATTTTGGATTTCAATCAGCAGATATTAGGCATAATTTGGTAAGTGTTATAAAGGATTGATTGCAGAGAATAAATATCATATCCTACCATAATTATTACTCTAAATAAATCAAATCTTATAAATGCAAATTAATTACATTAGTCTAATCCGCATAAGATCAAAGCTTGAATCCAAGGGCTGATATAGATTATGTACAGATGACATAAAATACATTATGTCATCATACTTTCACCCGTCAAACTCATTCTTTTGGTTTCTTCATGTGTTTTGGCTTAGCAAAGTTTTCGTTACAATTTGGGTATTCGTTTCATCAGTAAAACATTGTCCCTTTAATTGAAACTTCCGTCAAAAGTTTGTTCACCCCAACCCTCCCTCCCTAGTTTAGGCGTTCTTGGCCCTCTCTTCCGTGGGAGTGCTCGACCAAAACAATATAATCACCAATGTTAACCAACTCCATTTTTCCATGGACCCTCCGCGTCTCCATGTATTATAAGCTTTAACAATCTTCTAACGCCCGCTTCCAGTTTCGATGGTTGGACCGAAAAAGGGTGTTACTAGCGATAAATCAAACCAAAATAACCAAGAATAATCAAAATGTAAAATCAAGCAAAAACAAATTAAATGAAATAATAATAAGTGAAATGTGAATCGAAATCCCTCATTTAAATACAAGCCAGGTCACATCCGACCAAATCTCTAAATCAAAATAATTTCATTAATAAATCCCATTAAGATTCCCAAAATTGTCAACAGAAAAGAAAAACATAAGGGTGGCCCTGGATACTTTGTGTGTTGAATTGATGGTTGTGTTTTATGTACTGTTGTATGGTGGATGCAGGAAGATGATCCCAATGAAGGATGAATAGAAGGGTGGGCCTAGACCTTGAGACATGATCACCCCTTTGATTTTACTATTACAGGTGGAGTGGTCAGTAAGGCTAGCAGTCTTCCCGTAATAAGTATGGGTTGTGGAATTGTGATGTGAAAAATGGGATATGAAAATATGAGAATTGATGAGATGTTATGATCATGTACTGGAAATGGTGGATTGTGGAATGAGCTAAATGATTGTGTTGTGAATAGGGAAAATAGAACCGAAATGAGTCTACACTACGGGTGGGAATCGGTTTTTGGTTAATCTGGTTTTACCAAACCCGAACCGGTCAATTACGGTTACCGGGTAGCCAAAATCGGTAGCTGTATCGGTTCCGGTGTATGATTTTGGCTAAAATCGGGTAAACGATTATTACGGTTACTTGTTTGGTTAACCGACACAAATCGATTTTAACCGGTATACTTAAATTCTAGAATTTATGATTGTACGTTAAAGTTATTATGGTTATATTTTATCACTTTGATGGTTGAAAACATTATTGTATTGTTATTTTTTAATGAAAAGGACAAAACCCTTAAAAACTTAATACCCTAAACAAATAGTTTAAACATTATTATTTTGTTATTTTTTAATTATTGCTTATTTTGTTGTTGGTTTTGCTACTAAGTGCAAATAACATTTGGCTACAATAAATATGGACTATAATTTCAGAGTTGTACCATTAAATCTGGACTAGTTGCAGATTGGGGTAGCCGCATGGATTCAAATAACATTTGGCTACAATAACTAGGCATGTCGTAGCAAAAGTGATGTTGGTCAATTGGCTACCCGATTGAAACTATAACTGAACAAATACCGGTTACAGTTACCCAGTTCTCTAGTTAGGGTACGGTTTCGGTTTATGTTTTGGGAAAAAAGTGGTTATAGGTAACCGGTTTGACCGGTTATGGTTAACCGCTAACCAACCTATTACCACCTCTAGTCTACACTACCCCACCTGTAATACTGGTTGTGGTAGAGTCTGATTCATTGGTGTGAAACAACATGACATGGGGTGATAGTGGGTTGAAATCTCCGCTGAGGAAGGATCCCTTTGGGATGTGTCGTGATATCTCCATTGAGGAAGGATTCCTTTGGGGATGTGTCGTGATATCTCCCTGTGGGGAAAGATCCTTATGGATGTGGATGATGAGATGGCCAGTGATGGTGGTGTAAGATACTGGTTGTGGTAGAGTCTGATTCATTGGGACATGATCACCCCCTTGATTTTACTATTACAGGTGGTGTGGTCAGTAAGGCTAGCAGTCAGCCCGTAATAAGTGTGGGATGTGGAATTATGATATGGAATTGTGATGTGAAAATGGATATGGAAATGTGAGAATTGATGAGATGTTGTGATCATGTACTGGAAATGGTGGATTGTGGAATGAGCTAAATGATTGTGTTGTGAATAAGGAAATAGAACCGGAAGGAGCCTACACTACCCGACCTGTAATACTGGTTGTGGTAGAGTCTGATTCATTGGGGTGAATCACCATGACATGGAGTGATAGTTGGTTGAAATCTCCGCTGAGGAAGGATCCCTTTGGGATGTATCGTGATATCTCCATTGAGGAAGGATCCCTTTGGGGATGTGTCAAGATATCTCTCTGTGGGGAAAGATCCTTATGGATGTGGATGATGAGATGGCCAGTGATGCTGGGGTAGGCTACTGGTTGTGGTAGAGTTTGATTCATTGGGACATGATCATCCATTTGATTTTACTATTACAGGTGGTGTGGTCAGTAAGACTAACAGTCAGCCCGTAATAAGTGTGGGATGTGGAATTATGATATGGAATTGTGATGTGAAAATGGGATATGGAAATGTGAGAATTGATGAGATGTTGTGATCATGTACTTGAAATGTTGGATTGTGGAATGAGCTAAATGATTGTTTTGTGAATAGTGATGGGGACATCCTTGGGTCATCAACTGGTCCAATCACTAGGAGTCAAACCAAGGCCCTCAGGGACAAGGTAGCAACATTCATGGAGGCTTGGAGTATGCCAAAGCATGAAGAATTGGAGCAAGGATGCTGGACATTACTTAGGATGGTTGGCGAGACTCAATGATGATTCAATGGCAAGATTCAAACGTTTTGTGATCTACAGTTACCATTCTGCCATATCGGAAAGTTGAGGGGTCTCATGAACGAAATTCATCTTCATTCATGCACTTGTTTTCATGTTCATTCACTTCCACATTGGAACCATGCACTTGTATTAATGTTCATTCACTTCCACTTTGGAACAAGGGGATGTACTTAGTTAAGTGTGAACAATTAATTGTGTAGTTTTTCTAGATGACTAGATTCATCGAATCTGGTGTAGGACACATTTTCTCCTACCCTATTTAAAGGGTTCTTGTAGTTTGTTTCAAATCAGCTTGTTTGCTCACAATTAAAGAAATTCAGACTTCGGTTTACAGTATTTGTTCCTTTAAGCTTTTGCTCGTTGTTGCTTGGCTTAGGAAGTTTGGTTTATCGAGATAAGGGTATTCACCCCTTAGTTCGTGGTACCGCACACACTTGATACCTCGAGTTCTTAGCTCTATAGCTAAGGGTTCTGGTCCGATTTCCATCTTCTATCTTGATTGTGTTTTCGTTTGCAAATTGTTCAAACCGAGTTGTGTGGATTGAGCCAACCTTGGCTTTGGTTCATATCAGTTTGGTATCAGAGCTCGGTTCAACTCTTGGATCAAAGCTTCTGTTGTTTTTCTTTCGATTATAAAAAAAAACCTCAAAAAAAAAAATAGTAGCATTTTTTGGCTGAATCGTGAGTTGTGTGATTTCAGATTTATAGTTTTGTACTAACCATTTCTTGGTGGTAAAAGCTGGTGTGCAGGTTAAGAAGAAACAAAGTTTAAAAATCAAGAGGTCCAAAAGAATAATTTCGACCCAATCAAAGCAAAGCCACCTCACCGAGATTGTGTCTAGAAGTTATAGCGGAAATATAAGAAAGGGGGGGTAAACAATTTCTGTTCTTTCAAAGTCAAATTCGTTTTGAATAATTTGTTTTTCGAAAACCCAGCAAAGAAATCTGACTAGGGCTTAGAGTGAACTCAACTAGGGTTGTGTTTACTTGAATTTCGAATTACTTGACTTCTAAAGCTTTGAAGAAACTTGCAACTGCTCATAACGAACTTGCTTATTGCCGATTTCTGTTTCATCCTTTTCTCACCAAAAACTTGTGTGAAACACGAGAGGCAAAAGAAAGAGTGTGTGAGGTTCATTAGAGAGAGTTGGTGAGGCCATTGTGACTAATCATTGTTCAAGATGACAGATCCAGCAGGGTTCGAAGCAGCAATGAATGCGATGAGGACGGAGTTCCATGAAGCACTCAACACTATGGCTCAAACCCTCACCGCGGCCATCCAGAATAATCAGCCAAGGGTAGATGATTCTGATGTGGAGGATGACGCACCTCCACGAGGTGGAGCAAGGCCACATAGAGAAGCTTTAAGAGGAGTAATGCTGGACGATGATATCCGAGGAGTAAAAATTTCGGTGCCCAAATTCCAAGGGAAATCAGACCCGGATGCATATCTTGATTGGGAGAGGGCGATGGAATTCTTCTTCCAATGCCATCAATTTTCTGATCGCAAGAAGGTAACCCTTGCTGTTGTAGAATTTACTGACTACGCTTCTGTTTGGTGGAGTCAGCAAGTTAGACAAAGGGAGCGCGAAGGGAAGAGGCCTATTGGAACATGGGAGGATGTGAAACGTGTCATGAGAAGGAAGTATGTTCCAGCTTCCTATTGCCGAGATTTACACACTAAGTTACAAGCTTTAAAGCAAGGTGGTATGACTGTTGAAGACTACCATAAGGAGATCGAGATGATAGTGTCTCGATTGGATCTAATTGAAGATGAGGATGCCAAGATTGCACGTTTCCTAGGAGGCTTACAGAGGGAAATTGCCTATCAAGTCAACTTGCAGAATTTCATCGACTATGATGAATTGGTGCAACTAGCAATACGAGTGGAGAAGCAACTCAAACTTGGCACTGGACGGAGATTCAATACGCCAACCACTACCACACCATCATGGAAGACGAATACCATGAAGAAAGAGGAAGGCACCTCGGGAGGCTTTAACAAACCTAAAACCACTCAAGGTACCTCAAATCCTAAATCTGGTTCTTCAAATACTACTAATCGGCCGAGTGGAATTCTTTGTTTCAAATGTCAAGGGCGTGGACATATGGCTAGGGACTGCCCTAATAAAGCCACTATGGTGATCCGAAATGGAGAGGTGTTCACGGATGATGAGGACGACAAGGAGGAGTTCCAAGGAGGTGAAATCAAAGAGGAGGAATCGGAGGAAGAGGAAGAAAAGGTTCCAGAAGGTTTGGTCAAGTTCAATAGAGTGGCCATTCGAGCATTGAGCACTCTAGTTAAAGACGAGTTGGATCAGCGGGAGAACCTATTCCATGTTCGTTGTGTCATCCACAACAAACTTTGTAATCTGGTTATCGATGGAGGAAGTTGTACGAATGTAGCAAGTCAAGATCTTGTGGAAGGCATGAAGCTCACCACCATTCGACATCCTAAGCCATACAGACTTCAATGGCTTAGCAAAGCAGGAGAGCTAAAAGTGACAAGGCAGGTATACGTCCCTTTCAGTATTGGTCGATATACTGACGAAATTCTTTGTGACGTAGTACCTATGGAGGCTGCTCATATTCTGCTTGGGAGGCCATGGCAATTTGATCGATTTTCTCTTCATGATGGGAGGGCTAATCGATATTCCTTAACCCATAAGGGGCAAACCTACAAGCTCAAGCCTTTGTCACCAACCGAATTGTACCAAGATCAATTAGAGAAGCAACAACTTCGTGAGGCTAGAGAGAAGAAAGAGATGGAGCTCAAAATAAGAGAGAAGAGTGAAAAGAAACCGAGTGACACCCATTCGAGTGCAAAAACAGAAATGGTATGTCATAAAGCTCAAAAAAGTGAGACCGAGAGGAGAGAAAACCTTTTAGCTACACGTGGTGAGATCAAACAAACCTTAACTTCTAGGATGCCACTCGTGGTTATCGTATACAAGGAGTGTTTGAATTCTGATTATGCTAATGTAACCGATTCTCTTCCTAGTGTTATCTCTTCATTATTACAGGAATTTGAAGATGTCTTTCCGGAGGAGACTCCTAAAGGACTACCACCTATTAGAGGAATTGAGCATCAAATCGACTTTGTTCCAGGAGCATCCATCCCTAACAAGGCCGCATATAGAACCAATCCGGAAGAGACCAAAGAGCTTCAGAGACAAGTGGATGAGTTAATGGACAAAGGGCACGTTCGAGAAAGCATGAGCCCTTGTGCCGTACCGGTTATCCTCGTGCCAAAGAAGGATAAATCATGGAGGATGTGCGTAGACTGTCAAGCGATCAATAACATCACGGTAAAGTATCGTCATCCTATTCCTAGACTTGATGATATGCTAGATGAGTTACATGGTGCTTCTATCTTTTCAAAGATTGATTTAAAATCTGGATATCACCAAATTCGAATGAAGGAAGGAGATGAATGGAAAACCGCATTTAAAACTAAACATGGTTTATATGAGTGGATGGTTATGCCATTTGGTTTGACAAATGCACCTAGTACATTCATGAGATTGATGAACCACGTGCTTAGGGCTTTCATAGGCAGATTTGTAGTCGTTTACTTTGATGATATTCTGGTTTACTCATCTAATTTAGAGGATCATGGTGGACACTTAAAATTGGTGTTAGAAACCCTTAGAAAGGAAAGACTGTTTGCCAACATGAAAAAGTGCGTCTTTTGCACCGATCACCTTGTGTTTCTGGGCTTTGTTGTTAGTTCTACAGGAATCAGGGTTGATGAGGAGAAAATAGAGGCAATCAAGTCTTGGCCAATTCCCACAAACATATCTGACGTTAGGAGCTTTCATGGTTTGGCCAGTTTCTATCGAAGATTTGTGAAGGATTTCAGTACTATTGCTGCACCACTCACGGCCGTAGTGAAAAGGATGTACCCTTTCATTGGGGAACACCTCAACAAGAGGCATTTGAGCTATTGAAGGAGAGACTCACCAATGCACCAGTTCTGATGCTGCCCGATTTCAGCAAGGCATTTGAGATCGAGTGTGATGCTTCAGGAATTGGAATAGGAGCTGTGCTCATGCAAGAAAAGAAACCGATTGCATACTTCAGTGAAAAGTTGCATGGAGCTACTCTGAATTACCCAACTTACGATAAGGAATTATATGCACTTGTTCGCGCATTAGAGACTTGGCAACACTACTTATGGCCAAAGGAGTTTGTCATCCATTCTGATCATGAGTCATTGAAATATCTCAAAGCTCAACACAAGCTGAACAAGAGGCATGCACGATGGGTTGAGTTCATCGAGTCTTTTCCCTATGTTATCCGTTACAAGCAAGGTAAGGAGAACATAGTGGCTGATGCCCTATCTCGAAGGTACACTCTTATCGCTACTCTTGGTGTTAAGTTCATTGGTTTTGAATACATTAAAGACTTATATGACACCGATACTGACTTTGGAGATGTGTACAAGGCATGTGAACATTCGGCTCATGATAAATATTATAGGTTAGATGGATACTTGTTTCGAGAGAACAAGTTATGTTTGCCTAACTCTTCGTGTCGAGATGTTTTAGTCAGGGAAGCACATGGAGGCGGGTTAATGGGGCACTTTGGAATTGCCAAAACGATGGCATGTCTTCAAGAGCACTTCTACTGGCCTAGAATGAGGCATGATGTGGAGAAACACCTAGCCAGATGTGTGGCTTGTCACCAAGCCAAGTCTAAATCACAACCACACGGATTCAGATTCGAGGACGAATCCTTTTCAAGAAGGGAGGAATGATGGGGACATCCTTGGGTCATCAACTGGTCCAATCACTAGGAGTCAAACCAAGGCCCTCAGGGACAAGGTAGCAACATTCATGGAGGCTTGGAGTATGCCAAAGCATGAAGAATTGGAGCAAGGATGCTGGACATTACTTAGGATGGTTGGCGAGACTCAATGATGATTCAATGGCAAGATTCAAACGTTTTGTGATCTACAGTTACCATTCTGCCATATCGGAAAGTTGAGGGGTCTCATGAACGAAATTCATCTTCATTCATGCACTTGTTTTCATGTTCATTCACTTCCACATTGGAACCATGCACTTGCATTAATGTTCATTCACTTCCACTTTGGAACAAGGGGATGTACTTAGTTAAGTGTGAACAATTAATTGTGTAGTTTTTCTAGATGACTAGATTCATCGAATCTGGTGTAGGACACATTTTCGCCTACCCTATTTAAAGGGTTCTTGTAGTTTGTTTCAAATCAGCTTGTTTGCTCACAATTAAAGAAATTCAGACTTCGGTTTACAGTATTTGTTCCTTTAAGCTTTTGCTCGTTGTTGCTTGGCTTAGGAAGTTTGGTTTATCGAGATAAGGGTATTCACCCCTTAGTTCGTGGTACCGCACACACTTGATACCTCGAGTTCTTAGCTCTATAGCTAAGGGTTCTGGTCCGATTTCCATCTTCTATCTTGATTGTGTTTTCGTTTGCAAATTGTTCAAACCGAGTTGTGTGGATTGAGCCAACCTTGGCTTTGGTTCATATCAAATAGGGAAAATAGAACCGGCAGGAGCCTACACTACCCCACCTGTAATACTGGTTGAGGTAGAGTCTGATTCATTGGGGTGAATCACCATAACATGAGGTCATAGTTGGTTGAAATCTCCACTGAGGAAGGATCCCTTTGGGATGTGTCGTGATATCTCCGTTGAGGAAGGATCCATTTGGGGATGTGTCGTGATATCTCCCTGTGGGGAAAGATCCTTATGGATGTGATGAGATGGCCAGTAATGGTGGTGTAGGATAAACTCCTTAGTGCCTAATAACACACTTAGAATTACCCATGACGTGACTTGTTGTGAATTGTGACGTAATTGATCTGTGAACTGAATTGTGATGTTAATTATTGTACATTATGGAATCAGGGGCGGAACTGAGGGGAGCTAGGCCGAGCCCCGACTCACCCCACTTTCGGTCCCGAGCGTTACATCCTAGTGTAAATTTGTGATGTTTTCGAATTTGGGCCAGTGCAAATTTTAAATTCGGCTCAGTGTTATATTAATTCGGCTCAATTCATTGTTACAATTTTAAATTTAGAAACCAAATATATTTTAAAACCCTGGTCTTTATATGAAAAACTAATATAGTTAATATACTCAATCATATTAACCATATGATTCACTAATACTAATAATTCGTCAACATGTGTAGATGGTTGATAAGCCCAATATCATTTTATTTCGACTTATGAACAAGTTTGAATACAATATTTTCTGATAAATCATTCAAATCAATACAAAAAACGCCGGTGGCACATTTCAATTTTCATTTGATCAAAAGTAATACTAATAATTATAAGAACACATATATACGACAAAATAAATTAGTGGCAAATAACATTGCATACTAAAAGTAAATAATATATGTAACGTAATACATATTATTGTAGTAATTGTATTATACTATTATTGAAATTTTTATCAATTTAATTTTTATGAAAAAAATCATTTCAATTTCGGCTTAGTGCATCATTGAATTATGATTCCGCCCTTGTATGGAATGATATGTGATTATGATGTTGATGTAGGTATTCAATTCATGATGTTGTAGTCCATTTATGATGTTGGATTTGTATTGGATTGTCCATGATTGTTGGATAATGTTGTTGGGGTGATACATTATATCGGTAGTGTAACGGCCTTATCCAGATAATTAGTTAGAATTTAAAATTGTGGTTCATAACTCGTTGAGTAAAACCTCGAAGGTGTTTAATTCAAAATAATTGTTAATTCGTGAGTTTAATTTACCTCGATTGTCGTAAATTAACTTTTCTAATTAACTGTTCGGTTGAGGTGTTAAACCAATTGGACCAAATCAAATTGACCCGACCCATGATTTAATTAATCCTTTTGACCTCAATTGTTACGAGAAAGAAGAGGAATTAAACGTGTTGGACCAATGGGCTTTAAACCCATTCCTTATGCATTCCACAGCAAAAGTGTGTCATGATCCTTGCTCGGCCTAGTGGGGAAGTGAGGAGGCCTTTGGCTAGCTGGGCCTTAGGCCCGTTCTTGTAGTTTGGGAGAAGTACAGGAATTGGGCCCCGGGCCCACTAGTGGCTCCAGCGAGAGGAGGAGGAAGGTGCAGGATCAAGCCCACCCCTCCATTTGTTCAGTTTTCACAACAACTAAGGTTTTTAGTTTTGGTTTTGAAGAAGTCATGCGAGAGAAGCGGGGAGAGGGTTGAAAACCTAGAAAGCTTGTGGTGGCGTTGGTGTTGAACTCGATGGATTGAAAGCTTCATAAGTGTGGAATTATGATATAGAATTGTGATGCGGACATTGGGATGTGGAATTGGTAAATGGAATTGTTTGGTTGATGTGTGGTAATTGACGTGGTTGTATTAAATGGAATTAAAATGATAGAATCAGAAGGAGCCAACGTGTAACATCCCTGCCCAACCGAACGATTTGGAACTCGAGTTTAGATGATTGAGACATTGGAAACAATGTTCTTGAGGCCCCATCAAAGTCTGGGACGTTCATAATTGAGTCGGGTTGAATTACAGGCAAGTACGTTGAAAATTTGTTGAGGGTGGGAGATTATAACACACGGTCGTGTGTTATAGACACACACCATGTGTCTTCATAACACATGCCGTGTGTTATAAAACACGCCGTGTGTCTTGGTATGACTATAAAAGATGGGTTTTTGACGGATTTCCATGACTTTCCCTCTCTCTTTCCTCCTGAAAACCCTTTTGACAAACAAAAAACCCCCAAACTTCAAACCTTGATTCCGGGAGCTACAAAGGTCCGATTGACGATCTATTTTTTCCTGTACGCTCCTGACGGTGAGAGGAAGAGATCGCATTCTTGATTCTGGGTATTTCAGAGCTACATTTTTTGTGCTGTAGAGTTTGGCTGTTCGTGTTTCTAGAAGTTGTTTAGAGCCTCGTCTTCTTGTCATGTGAGGGTTTAGCGTACAATAGGTAGTGCTGGTCGATGTGAGAAGTTGCAATATGATCTAGATGAAATTATGGATTGCATGAAATTGGAAGAGAGTAAAAGATGATTACTGTTCTGTGATTGATTGTTGATGTTTGTCGATTGAGGAATTGATTGATGAGTTGATTGTGGATTGATGTTCGTTAATGTAATGCTTTGCTGATGGGGTTGGGATAAACAATTAATATAGATGATTAAAGGATCAGAATTAGAAGTGAGTGCTAGGAACGACGGGTTTGGGTGATCTTGTGAATTTATATGCACTCTGTTGTTGTCAGTTGTGGTTGTAGGAGGGTGGTCCTTCCAATGTGGGGTCGCTTTATTAATGATGAACAGGTGGATGGCCCTGTCAATGTGGGGTCATCCTATGAAGGATGAACAGGAGGGTATCCCTAAGACTCACGACATGGCTATCCCTGTACTTGCAGATGCGGGTGGCCGGTGAGCTAGCCGTTTACCCTTGTTATGGTTTTGATGTGTGAATTGTGGGTGTAATTGATTGAAGTGGAAAATGTGTGGTTACATGAATTGGATGAAGTGATGTTGTGTGATTGAGTTGAGTGAAATTGATGTTATGTGTGGTAACAACATAATAAGGTGATTTGTGGTGTAGAATTTATGAAAATAGAATTGGTACGGGGAATTGGGTAGTGGAATTGGTACAAGGAATTGGTACATGGAATCAAGTAGTGGAATTGAGACTTGGAATTGGTTGAATGGAATTGCATTTTTGATGTGTGTGTAATTCATTTCATTGTGGTTGGACGGGATGATTGGTTTATGTTGGATGAGAATGAGGATATCGGGGTTGAGTTTGATGCAATTGAAATGGGTGGATTGATGAATGGATTAAATGATGTGATTGAATGAATTGATAGAATCAGAAGGACCCTGTACTGCCCCCTAAATTGTCACCCCTTCTGCGGTTGGTGGTGCGGTCACGTAAACGGAAGAGTGGCTTGATGTGAGTAATGATGTTGATTGTGAGTTGGCCATGAATCCTTATACTACAGTTTAGGATGCGTCTTTGGGACCCCTTCTGTGGTTGAGGGTGCGTCTGTTGTAAGCCGGCAGGGTTGGTACGGGATAACTCCTTATAGCGCCTAATGAACTCACATAGCAAAGTTAATGAGATGTGCGTGTGTGATTGTGTGTGATGTGTGTATTGGATGTGATTGTGAAATGTGTTGTGATGTGCTGTGGACTGTGGTGGATTGATATGTGAACTGAATTGTGTTGTTGTGCTGAGATGTGGGATTGATGTTGAATGGTTTATGATTATGATGATGTTATGAGTTTTGAATTATTAGTATAAAGAACTGCACTTGAGTGATAACCTAGATTGCTTAAAGATGCCTAACGACTCACTTAGTAATTGAAACGAGAATTGTATGTAAATGTGTGAGTGTGCACTTGGATGTTGATTATGAGATGAGTTGTGATGGGATGTTGAACTGTAAGTATGTGATGTAATGTCGAATTGTATAAATGTGATGCAATGCTGAATTGTATGTATGTGATGTAATGCTGAACTGTATGTATGTGATGAATGCTGAGATGTATGAATGTTGAACTATGTATATTGAAGCTATTATGGGTTGAGAATGTTAAACAAAGAACTGCACCTATGTGTGTGGTTCCATTGTTGATGTGTGTGCGGAGTTCGTAACTGCTCTCTCAGGTTAGGTTCGACGCATAGTTAAACCTAGTGGGTTCACTCAATTTCATTAGGAAATTGATCCCCCCTCTTCCCCTTTCAGGTGCGCATGGTCAGAGTGAGTGTGTTGAAGCTCAGGTGTTTCAGTTGGGTGTCGAGTGCTGGTGTGTCGTGGACTTTTAGGTGGTAGCAGAAAGGGTGAAGAAGCTTGGGAGCCTGTCGTTGACGACTCAAACAAATAACTAACAAAGCTAACAAGCTAGGGTAGATCGTATTCCACGGGTCTTCTATGATCGACTACTCAAATAAGCTGGCAAATTACTCAGGTTTAAACACTTCGTACGTGGTGTGAGTTCCACGACTTCTAATTCGAAGAAATGCAGAAAAATTAAAAATTGAAACTAAGAACAGAATGGAAATTGGTTGATTAAAACAGAGATGATAGACAAACTTAGACTTTGAATCCCCCTTCGTTCCCTAGAGCATTGGTAATCAACAGATCAGCGGATTTTGATTCTCATTCAATCAATTCTAAGACACCACTATAACTCCTTACCCTTAGGTTTAAGACCGGCGAACGTTCGCTCTATCCGTTCTAGCTACCAAGATTAATTAGTCGCACGGGTACGGTCGCCTCTCGCAATGACTTAACTTAACTGGTGGAATTACTAACGATTTATGAGTTACTCTTGCAGTGGATTAACCCTAACCGGTTCCTACGAAAGGCACGCTCCAATTATAAGGTTAATTGTTCAATTTGATGTTCTAAAGTAAGGTGAGCGTTCGTTTTTATCCTTAGCTTAACGAGAATCTAATCTAGGTGATCAATCCAGACAAGAAACATGAACAATGAAGAACAAACCAAACATGAAAGAGAAACTGATTGAACTTCGAATCTAATCACCGCCGATCCGTGACCGCTTTAAAGCCCTGGGTCACTTAGGGTTCATCTAGTCTAAGCTCTAAGAGTTTAGCTACTCATGTTTGTAACAAAAGAATCAAAGACAAAGAAAGAGTTCATCATCCAGAGGAAGAACAGAAAAGAATCTGAAAAACCTAATTAAGATGACTCCGGCAGAACTTCGATCTTCCGGTAGACTGCAATCCTAGCTTCGAGTCTTCGAGATGGTAGGGATGGCGTCACGATCTCTTTCCGGCTCTTCGAACTCTAAACTCTCTGCTTCAGAACTTGAGAGAATTCTGAAGTTCAGTAATCATGATGTATTATGTGGTATCAAAAGTATATGAGGTCTCTCCCTCTTTTGGGCCGCCGGTTAAGTATTTATACTTAACCCTAATTCAGCCGGATTTTGCCTGATATTTTCACCGAAAATACTAGGGTATTTTCGCCGAAAATCTTGGTGTAAATGGTGATGTGAACCGCTGCAACCGTGGGCAGACGACCCTTAAACACCACAAGTTGAGACCGTGCAACGAGGTAGAATCATCGGGAACCGGGGGCGGAAAGTACTTTGACCCGTCGGCTATATAACAGCCGGGAACCAGAAGTGTCCAGTCGAAGACGCCACGCCAAGAGATGGATGCTCTTGATGATAAGTCGATCCTTCAGTATCGCGTCATGCAGATACAATAAGGGTTTCAGAACAGAGTTCTTTCAAAGGGGGTTTATTTCATAAAAGTCTGCCTTACAAGGGTGGTCGGCGGCCTCCTTATATAGGTGAGGGAACAAGCTCTCCTCCCTAATCACTACTTCTAAATAATAATAAAATAAAGAGTCCTATTCCTAAATAGTCTCCTAAAAACCCCTAAATAATCCTACTAAAAAGGAATAAACATAAAATAATAGTTGTAGTCTTTAAAGCAGAATAAAAGACCTAAATTAGGTCAAAACCCTAATCTGGCCGCGTACGGCTGCTCGGGCCGGTTGGGCGCGTGTGGCGGCCTGGTGGGCTTGATCGGCCGAACGCCGGGCTTGACTCGGGTGGCGGATGCGGGCTTCGGCTTCGGGCGGGCTCAGTGACCGGACTTCTTGTCCAAAAGATATGTTCTTCATGTCCGGCTCCATAAAACTCCCTTGATCGGCCCACCTGCTGGTTTAGGGCATGTGGTTGCTCTCTCCTTGGTCCTTCTTTCTTCCCGCTCGGGCCTTCTTCTTTAAGCTTCAGATAGGCCTCCAGGTAGCTTTGGACGTAGCTCTCTGTGGTCAGCCCAAGTGTTATGCTTCGGGGCCAAGGACTCCAAGTCTTCTCATGCCTCGGCTCAGGTTCAGTCTTTGACAGCTCTCCTCTTCGGGCCAAGTGTTCTTGGATTCTCTTCCTTCTGTACTCCAGAAATGCTTCCAGAGGGTCACTCAAAGAACCGACTTCTTCTTCAGGGCTCCTGGAGGTTAGACTAGGAATGGGCTGAAGCTTCTTTTCGGTGCTAGGGCTTATACCCTCGGCCAACAGCATGGCTTGGGGCAACATTCCCTTCCTCGGAGTCTTTCTACCTGCAAGTGAAGGATTTAGGCGATATTTCTTGTCATACCTTGGCTTTAGGGCTCGAGGATGGCCTGCCCTTGGATTCATGCGCTTCTTGAAAGGCACTAGGGTCTTGCCTAGGCCAGGGGATCCTGGTGGGGTGTAGGAATACCGGTTGGCATCGGGGCTGCATTGTTGGATCATATCATCCCCCTCTTCTTGCCTTGGATTTGTCCCCAAATCCATCCCGGATCCTTTCCTAACACTCATCATCCTCTTCCAGTTTTCAGCAGCATTATCCTTAGACTGAGGAGTGTCACTTGATTCAGTGATAGACCAGGGCTCGGGTCCTTCAGCACTCTCTCCTTCAGTCTCCATCGCTCCTTCTCCTGAAAAACTATCAACAACAATGTTAAGGCTCGGGGAGGTAGCGGGTGAGAGCTACTTACTCATCTCCACATCCGGGTCAGCATCCGGATCTTCGTTGCTCGGGGCAGCTCTTAAAACTCATCGGGAGGTGATCTCGCATTGAATCTGGGTGCACAGGGGACCGTAGGTGAAGCGTCGGGTCGGGGCACGGGGGTGCCGGAGGTACCGGAGGTGAACCAGGGCACTTCGGGCAGGGCGGCGGTGCCGGGTAGTGGGGCGGCGTCGGGCAGTGACGCGTTGGGCAGTGGTACGACGGCGGGCAGTAGGAAACCGGCGGCGGCCAGTGGTGAGAGGCGACGGCGGGCAGTAGGAAGCCGACGGCGGCGGCCAGTGGTGAGGCGACGGCGGGCAGTAGGAAGCCGACGGCGGCGGCCAGTGGTGAGGCGGCGGCGGGCAGTGGAGAACTGACGGCGGTGGGTGGTGGGAAGCCGGTGGCGTCGAGCATCATCACGTCGGGGCAGCCAGGGTCGGGTAGGATCGGGGCTGAGCGTCGGGCAGGGACGCGCCGGACTCGTGGTCAGGGGCCTCGTCGGGGGGTGATGCGTCGGGGGGCCTTGGGCAGCAACTGGCCGGTCAACAACTGGTCGGGCAGGGTAGCGTCGGGCGCTGGGGCGCTAGGACTGAGCGAGTAGCGCCAGTCGGGGCCAGGTAGGGCAGCACTGGGCTGGGGCCGAGCACTAGGGTGCTGGGGCCTAGGGCAACGCCGAAGCTGGGGCCTGGGGCAACGCCGGAGCTGGGGCGCTGGGGTCTGGGGTAGCGCTGGGGCTGGGGCCGAGCGCTGGGCCGCTGGGGCCTGGGGTAGTGCTGGGGCTGGGGTCGAGCGCTAGTGGCTGGGGCCGGGCGCTGGGGCGCTGGGGTCTGGGGCCGAGCGCTGGGGCGCTGGGGCCTGGGGTAGCGCTGGGGCTGGGGTCGAGCACTGGGGCGCTGGGGCGCCGGCGGCGCTGGGGCCGGGCGCTGGGGCCTGGGGCAGTGCCGGTGCTGGGGCCAGAGCGCAGGGGCGCTGGGGTCTGGGGCAGCGCCGGGTCTGGGGCCGAGCGCTGGGGCGCTAGGCCCTGGGGCAGTGCCGATGCTGGGGCTGAGCACTGGGGTGCTGGGGCCTGGTCGGTCAGTGCCGGGGCTGGGGCCAGGGCTGGGGCCGGGGCTGGTGCCGGGGCTGAGGCCGAGGCAGGGGCCGGGGTTGAGGTCGGGTCTGGTGCCGGGGCTGAGGCCGGGGCGCCGGGTGCTAGGGTTTTGAAAGTGAACCCTGCAAACTTTTCGAGCCCTTCGGGCTGAACTTCTTCTCCTTCATCTGACTCCTCTTCTTCTTCCTTCTTCTCCTCTTCTTTATCGTCCGTCTCGATTCCTCCTTCTCTTACTACCATCGTCCGTTGGTTAGGGCAGTCCCTTGAGATGTGTCCTCTACCTTGACACTTAAAACATACAATTCCACTAGGACGTGGGTTAGAATTCTGAACCGTAGAAGTAGGTTGGGCAGATGTTACCGGTGGTGCCGAACCCTTAGGGTTAGGGTTTGGTCGTGCACTTGAGCCTCGGGGCTGGTCGGGCTTCCATGGGGCTTGGCTTGTGACCGAGCCTTTCCACGGGGCAGTGACCGATCTTCTGGGGTAGCCTCTCCTCAACTCCCTCTCCACACGGTTGGCTAGGCCCTTAAGATCTTCGTAGTCAACGTAGTTAAGTAGGTTGACTTGATGCATGATCTCGGGGTGTAGCCCACCCACAAACCGGGCTATCTTCGTTTCAGGCTCTTCTCTGAGGTCGAGTCTAGCTACCAACATCTCTATCTCCTTGGTGTATTGCTCCACGGACATGGTGCCTTGCTTTAAGTTCTGGAGGGATGTGTGTAGGTCTCGGGTGTAGGTGCTAGGAACGAACTTCTTCCTCATGATCCTCTTGAGGTCTCGCCACGACTCGATAGGGTCCTCCTCGTCTCTTTGGACCCGTCCTTTGAACTGGCTCCACCATAGGGCAACATAGTCAGTGAATTCAAGGGTGGCAAGGATTACCTTCTTACGTTCGGAGTAGTGGTGGCACTCGAGGAAATCCTCCATACTTCTCTCCCAATCTAGGTACTCGTCGGCATTGTATTTGCCAGCAAACTTTGGCACGGTGAGCTTGAGGTTACTTAAGTCATCGTCAATTTCCTGAGCTAGTCGTCGGGCTCTCCTGTTCAGGCCTTCAGGGCTGTCCTCTCGGTGCTCATCTCGTCCTCTCTCGGCGAGAAGCTGAGCTAGGGATTCTTGGACGGCGGCCATGGTGGCTCCAAGGTTCCGAAGGCTGCCTTCAACGTTGGCTAGTCTCTCGTCTGCCATGGTTAGTACTATCGAACGGAAGCAATTTTCTATCCCCTCTTCTTAGAATTAAACTTACAACGAAAGGAAATAACTCGGCAAGGTGGCCTTGCTTTCTTTTCTTTTTCTTTTCTTATAACTCGAAACTAGAATTGAAATAGAAGGGAATTTTTGAATCAATTTTCTAAAGAAAGCAGTAAAGGATATGAATCCAGGTGAACCTGGAGACTGGGATAGATTGTGGTCCGTGAGCTGAACCGTGCTCTGATACCAACTGATGTGAACCGCTGCAACCGTGGGCAGACGACCCTTAAACACAGCAAGTTGAGACCGTGCAACGAGGTAGAACCGTCGGGAACCGGGGGCGGAAAGTACTTTGACCCATCGGCTATATAACAGCCGGGAACCAGAAGTGTCCAGTCGAAGACGCCACGCCAAGAGATGGATGCTCTTGATGATAAGTCGATCCTTCAGTATCGCGTCATGCAGATACAATAAGGGTTTCAGAACAGAGTTCTTTCAAAGGGGGTTTATTTCATAAAAGTCTGCCTTACAAGGATGGCCGGCGGCCTCCTTATATAGGTGAGGGAACAAGCTCTCCTCCCTAATCACTACTTCTAAATAATAATAAATAAAGAGTCCTATTCCTAAATAGTCTCCTAAAAAACCCCTAAATAATCCTACTAAAAAGGAATAAACATAAAATAATAGTTGTAGTCTTTAAAGCAGAATAAAAGACCTAAATTAGGTCAAAACCCTAATCTGGCCGTGTACGGCTGCTCGGGCCGGTTGGGCACGTGTGGCGGCCCGGTGGGCTTGACCGGCCGAACGCCGGCTTGACTCGGGTGGCGGACGCGGGCTTTGGCTTCGGGCGGGCTCAGTGACCGGACTTCTTGTCCAAAAGATATGTTCTTCATGTCCGGCTCCATAAAACTCCCTTGATCGGCCCGGCTGCTGGTTTAGGGCTTGTGGTTGCTCTCTCCTTGGTCCTTCTTTCTTCCCGCTCGGGCCTTCTTCTTTAAGCTTCAGATAGGCCTCCAGGTAGCTTTGGACGTAGCTCTCTGTGGTCAGCCCAAGTGTTATGCTTCGGGGCCAAGGACTCCAAGTCTTCTCATGCCTCGGCTCAGGTTCTGTCTTTGACAGCTCTCCTCTTCGGGCCAAGGGTTCTTGGATTCTCTTCCTTCTGTACTCCAGAAATGCTTCCAGAGGGTCACTCAAAGAACCGACTTCTTCTTCAGGGCTCCTGGAGGTTAGACTAGGAACGGGCTGAAGCTTCTTTTCGGTGCTAGGGATTATACCCTCGGCCAACATCATGGCTTGGGCAACATTCCCTTCCTCGGAGTCTTTCTACCTGCAAGTGAAGGATTTAGGCGATATTTCTTGTCATACCTTGGCTTTAGGGCTCGAGGATGGCCTGCCCTTGGATTCATGCACTTCTTGAAAGGCACTAGGGTCTTGCCTAGGCCAGGGGATCCTGGTGGGGTGTAGGTATTTTCGGGGCAGCATTGTTGGATCATATCAAATGGGGAGCCTGCCGGTTGATTTCTTCTGTAAATTTCGGTCCAATGGTTTTCGCCGAAAACTTCTGTTGACATCAGTGATTTTGTGCATGTATTTTCGCTGAAAATGCTAAGGTATTTTCGGCAAAAATTCCTTTGTAAAATGGGGCAGACTTTGGTTCGACTCGATTGACTCATCGGATCGATTCTGATGCAATTCCTTGAAGTTCCAACGCCTTAGACACGTCCTTGGCTACTTTATTTGATGGCAAAAACCTGTGCTAACATAAAAGCACTAGAAAACCATCAAATAGACCCGAAATGGGCCAAGGTAACACAAATGGCACAAGATAGGGCAATCGATTGAATATTCGTTATTCTACCCTAAAAACCATGTCTTAAGCAAGGAAATGTCGCTTAAATGAGGCTGATAATCACGTCAAATCGAGTGTCATCAAAATACCCCACACTTAAGCTTTTGCTTGTCCTCAAGCAAACTGAATAGAAACGCTCGTGTTCACAAATGGTAAGATCGATTAAATTGGAGTTCAATCAAACACAATGAATTATTAGACAGATAGATCCTAGAACAAGAAACCTAACATGCATACAGATCAGCCAAACTACCTGGTCTCACTAATAAACTGCACACGACAAGTAGTAGCAACCAATTATGCACGAATTTGACCTGACCGACCAGACTCCTCACACAGGAAATATTTGGTACAATGGGGAACTCTCACTCTCTGTGTTTGAGGACGTGTTTCTGCTCTCAATCATTTTCTGTTACTGAATTCTGTCATAAGTTTGCAATTCAACCACATCTCCACCACTGTGACAACACGAGTAACTAGTCAAGAAGGACTTCCCTGCTAGGACTGTAACGAATCCTACACTACTTGGGTTTATAGTGAGATGGATGATGGGAGTGTATGATGATGGCTTTGTGCGGTGTAGCTTTCGACTAACTTCCCTCGAATCTAATTTGTGGCTTTTCTACCTTCTAACCAGACACGGGTGGAATAATGAACGCTATTCCTATGACACCCTCAAGCAACCTAGCACTTATTATTTTTCTTTACACAATTTTTTTTTGACTTTTCTTTTTACTTCGTTCTTCCATTTGTAGGGAGAAGAACGTTTTATTGAACTAAAAACTTGAAGCCTTATTGGCTTTTCTGATTTTTCTTCTTTTCATATTTTTTTCCGAAGCTTGCTTCTTTTCTTCTTTATTTTTTTTCTTTTGTGCCGATTCTTTCTTTTAGTTGCTAGAGGGGTTTACACGTCTGGACATAATAGCTAAGACCACCTGTTTAATGGCTATAGGCAGGTTACCACAAACTGACTTCCGGTAGGTCAATCTAGAACTACAACCACAGGGGATCAACTGGGAAATGAAAGAATGGGGAATGGCTGTAATGTATAATCAAACCGAAAGAACAGGCCAAGCTCAAGGGTCTAAACCTAATGGATTTTATCGTTAGGTAGGCTATCTGGCTTAGTAGCTGAATCTAGGTGCCCCTATCATTCTAGAACTCGTGTCATCGTGTGGTCTCGAGTAGGTCTCATGCAAATTCTAACTCATTCAAGCAAACAGAAAACCACTCAAAAAGAATTAAAATTGCAAGTTACGTGCAATGGATCAAAAGCTCACAGTTGGTTTGTTAGTCGGATTCGGTCATTTTCATGCAATCAAGGCTACAAACTACAAGTGTGATTTTAAAAATTCTGTTCTGACCAGGCAATTTAGCATCAAAGTATACAAGTTGGTTCTCAAGTTCTAGGTTAAGCAGTCTAAGCATCATTATGAAAGTTTGAACAACAACTTAACATCAAAAATCAAGAACTGAGCCATTCTAATGCTAGAGAGACTGGAATGGAATCACAAGGCACACAGAAAACACAATCAAGGGCAATCAAGTTCATGCAAGGTTCTCTAGCATCCTGCCCCACACTTAAATCGGACTGTGTCCTCACAGGACTAATTCTAGAGTTCAGAGTGAAGTAGAAGAACCTGGACCGAGATGGTTGGCGTAGGGGATGAGCACGGGTCCTCGGAGCGGAGGGAATCTACCAAAGTGAAGCAAAGGGAATCTCCCTACTGCCTACAAAACCAAAACAAATGAAACATAAAAAGGAAACCGGGACAAGTGCCCCAGATCCACACAGAAAAAAGTTGGATCGAAATCTGAAAAGAATAAATAAAAAGAAAGGACCAGAAAAGGAATACAACCCGGTCACTGATGGTCAGGCGCGCCGGGAGGTGGGAAGTGGAGGAAATTGCCGAGCTGACGTTGCCACTCCATCTGTGCCTCATACCGCCTATCAACGCGGTGCATATGCTGCTGCATAATAGTCCATCTCGCCTCTTGAGTGGCGTTGTCGGTGATGCGCCACTCCTGCAGTCGCTCATACAGCCCTCCAACATCCGCGGGATGCGGATGGTGCTGCGGGTGAGGCGCCTGGTATGGATCGGGGATGGCTGACAGCGACTGGTGTACATACCCTGCCTGATGGTGTGGCGAGGGAGTATGGTAATGAGACTCTGGCTCGTACTGAGGCTGGGATTCCTCAGAATCATCTTCTTCCTCCGATTCATCCTCGCTCTGGAGGGGAGGATCTGCTGCCACCTGGGAACTGAAGTCCAGCTCAAGGTCGTACTCGACCGCGAAATCTCCTCCAACGGTGCGTACTCTGCGGCGTGGGATGTTCGGGCCATACTCGTGGCTGAGGCCGAAGGAGATGATGAGCTGGCCGATGAAGTTGCCTCCCAGGAGTGAGCGCGGTGGCGTCCTCCTCTTGGTCTTCTGGCGGAAGATGCGAGCAAGCACCCATCCGGGGTAAAGAGGGTAGCTCTCCCGGATGGCGCGAAGAAGCATGATGTGATTATATTTAGTGCATTTTTGGTCCTTGATTAGCCTAGGGATCTCCCATGTTTGACCTCATTTTGCTATGTTTTATATGCCTTTATTGAAGTTTTATGCAAAGTGCTATCTTGTTGCCCGGTTTCCACTTTGAGGCCAATTCTATGTCTATTGGAGTTGTTTTCTTTGCATTTTCAGGTCTTGGCATTCAAGTACTGGTGACAAGGAGCACGTGGGATCAAACGGGAGGTCAATCGGAGCTAGGACGGAAGAGTTATGGCCGATGCAAGATTGGAGAAAATGCACCATTTCTAAAGGAATTTTCGGCGAGAACTCTAAGTTCTCGCCGAAAACCTTAAACAGAAGGCGGAGGCTTGGTTTTCAAGGAGATTTTTGGTGAAAACATTCAGAGTTTTCACCGAAAATATTAGAAGAAATGCAGCAGCCGTTCGGTGTTCTCAAAGATGTTTTCGGCGAAAATGTTACACAATTTTCGCCGAAAATTATAGTCTATTCCGGCGTGCTATTTAAGGAGGGCAGCAGATGAAAATTGGGCATAAATCATAATTCTAATTTTTTTAAACACCATCGCCGACTCTCTCTCTCAACTCCATCATTTTCCTCTCCCTCAACCAAACATCATCCACCCTCAATTGTTGATCAACTTGAAGATCTAAGTGAAGCCTTCCACCCTTGGATTGGAGCTTGAAGAGCCAAGTGGGAAGATCCTCCATGAAAGCAAGGATGGTCTCCTCTACCCAAACTCAGGTTTCTTCCATGGTTATGCTAGGCTAAGCTTAGGTTTAGTTTAGTGGGGGATGGATCAAGCTAGGATAGGTGATTGATTGTATGGATTGAGTTTCTCTTAGCCATTTGTGTAAGATGATGATCCTAGACCTTGTGCTTTGTAGCCATTAGAGTTTGATTTACTCTTTTGGTATTGTTTATGTCTTTCAATACATGAGAATGATTGATTGATGTTGATCTAAGGTTGTAGGATTGTAATTGGATGATTTGAGAGATTGGATTATACAATTGCAACCATTTTGAGCTTGTTTTCCTTGTTGTCATTTTATCAAACACTTGGTGTGCATTTAGTTTTCTCTCATTTGAAGGTTGAAAGACCCTTTTGATTGCTAGACTAGTGTTATATGATTGACATGAGAGTGTCTTGCATCATTTACCTTGTGTTGGATGATTGTTGGCATAGAATTCAGGTTCCAAGCATTTCATCGAGCAAGATAAGGCACTCCATTTCCTTTGTTCACATAGCGAGAGCATGGTGCATTTGGTCTAGGAGTAGAGAGTCAATTGTGCGAGAGTTCGTTGATTCTACTTGAGTGAATTGCATGGTCATTAGTTTACACATCGTTGCTTGAGATTCAATCCAGCTTTCATGAACCTTGAGCTTGAAGAAACCGGATAAGCTAAACTCCCTTCTCTCTTGTTTGATCCTCAATTTCACTTGTTAGTTTCCTTGTTTGTTAATGCTTTTGACTTGTTTTCTTTCAAAACCAAAACTCAATTTTAAATGTTTAGACCGTTCATGAACTTTGTGAGTATTAGCCTATGAGAGGACCTCGTGGAATACAACCTTGGTAAAAATTCACATCAAGTTTTTGGCGGCGTTGCCGGGGACTCTCTCATTCCTAAGAAAGCAATTATTAGTGAACCGATCTATTCACTTCCTTCCGTTTTACTTTTGCTTCCTTGTTACGTGTTGTTTGACTTGTTATCACACATTGTCGTATTACGTTGGTATTTGTTGTTTGACTTGTGTGTAGGAACCGTGCACTAGTGCATGAGGCGGATAACCCGTCTCCAAGCACGACTCCAAGGCATCAAGGTCGTGATTGAACCACCAACTTGTTCTCCTCCTCACTTAGTTCATAGCACCACACGCAACACCATGTCTCATCATGAGGATGAAGATGACCACTCGGTGCATTCGCATCACACTAATGAAGATGATCAATCGAAAAGAGGTGCGAGGCGCACACTAGCCGATTATGCTCGCCCAACCCTGAAGGGGCAGCCTCGAGTATCGTGCGAAGACCGGTAAATGCAAGAAACTTCGAGTTGAAGCCCAATATGATTCAGATGGTACAGAACGGAGTGGCGTTCAATGGTATAGATGGAGAGTGCCCATCTAGACACTTGAAGGACTTCCTAGAGATATGCGATACGGTGAAGAACGATCAAGTTCACCCGGATTGTGTGCGGCTCCGACTCTTCCCCTTCTCACTCAAAGGTTGAGCCAAGTCTTGGTTGGAGAACCAACCTAGTAGAACATTCACTACATGGGAGGGACTAGCCGAAGCTTTCCTCGAGGAGTTCTTTCCCCCTTATATGACGGATGCAATCCGAGATCGTATCAACCACTTCGCTCAACACAAGGGAGAGCTCTTCCATGAGACTTGGAATAGGTTCCAAGCCCTTCTTCGGTCTTGTCCTCATCACAACTTCGCCGAATGGAGTTTGGCGGATATCTTTGCTAGGTCCCTTGATTTTGAGAATACAAGGATGATCAACCAAGCCGCCGGAGGTGATCTAAGGATGCTCACTCCCGAAGATGCTCTAGAACTCTTTGCGGAGATGGCCAACAAGACAAGGAGTTGGTCTCGACAACAACCTCCAAGGTCCAAGTATGGGAGCGACACTCACTATGACTCTAGAGCTATAAGTGTTGATGCACCAAAGGATTCGTCTACCTATGGGAAGAAGCCTAAGTTACCGGGGCATCGAGATGAGGATGACCCTATGTTTGCGCTTCTCATGTCTAAGATCGATGCTATGGCATCTCAGGTAAGTAACCTGAGTATGCCTAAGCATCCCTCCAAGGTTCCATCATCTCAAGTGGGTAATCCCCCAGTTGCTTCAATATACTGTTGTGAATGTTGTGGGGGTCAGGGACACGACTTCAGTGCTTGCCCTTCCGCCACTCCTGAGCTGGGCCAAGGCGACCACAATGAGGAGGTAAGCTTAGCACAAGATCAGGGATTCCATGGTAATTTCAGCCCCCAAGGTAACTATCAAGGTAACTATAACCGACCTTGGAACCAAGGTGGTGGGTGCAACAAGTCTAACCAAGGGTACCAAGGCCAAGGGAGTCAAGGTAGTGGTTATAACAAGGGTTACAACCAAGGTAATCAAGGAGGATTCCAAGGTTATAGAGGGTATCAAGGCAACCAATGGTCTCAAGGAAGTAACCAAAACCAAGGTAGTCAATGGATTCAAGGAGGTCACCAAGGACAAGGGAACCAAGGGGGAATTCAATGGAATCAAAGTGGACATCCAAATCAAGGTTCCCAAGGTCCTACTCCACCGGGAATATACAATCATAGAGGTGATGGACCACCCGGATTCAACAAGCCACCTCACAACAAAGAGGGCGTTTCTCCAATATCTCAAGAGGATACCAACGCGGCAATGATTCAACTTATAAAAAATCAACAAGCTTTGATTGCAAATTTGGAGAATCAAATGGGTCACATTGCTAAGACACTTTCGGGGCGACCCTCGGGCACTCTACCCTCCAACACCGAGGTCAACCCCAAGGTTCCCGAGGAGCTTATGACGGTAACATTGAGGAGTGGTAAACAAATCCAAGACCCAACACCTAAAGCGGTAAGAACTCAAGATGATGACTATGTGTTGGTTAAAGACGTTGTTTCTGATGATGACACGGACAAGATTGAAGTAGTAGATAATGGAGCCAAGGCTAATGAAGCTTCTAAGACTACCACTAAGATTGGTTCTCAAGTGGCTACGAAGAGTACTACTCCGTTCTCTCCTCCCGCATCGGTTGTGCCTCCGTACAAGCCTAAACCACCTTATCCATCTCGCTTGAAGCCGGATTCCATGGAGAAAGATTTCAAGAGGTTTGTTGAGATTCTTGACAAGGTGCAATTCACAATGCCTTTTGGAGAAGCAATCACTAAGATGCCTCAATATGCAAAGTTCATGAAAGAGATTTTCACCAACAAACGCAAGCTTAAGGATGTAACTTCGGCAAAGCTCAACGAACAATGCTCCGCCATTCTCTCTAAGCAACCACCGGAGAAGCTTAAGGATCCAGGTAGATTTACTATTCCTTGCACTATTGGTGAGCATGCAATAAGTAGAGGCTTAGCCGATTTGGGTGCTAGTATCAACTCCAAGTGGTTTGGTCCCTTCTCCATTGCTCCCACCTCACCATCCGGGAAATCCATGCTCATTCCACCCGAAGTTGGTAAGGTACAATTCAAGTTTCGTGTGCCATGCGAAGGTAATGACATCGACTTCAAGGAGGTAATGAGTTGGGATGGTTTTACTTAGCTTGTTTCTTGGTTTCGTCTAGCTAGAGACGTTAAAGAAGCGCTTCATGGGAGGCACCCCATGTTATCCTTACCTTTTCGCTTTTATGTTTTTGTGTTGTTTTAGTTCGTTGAATAAGATGTTGGCAAGCACTTAGGCGGATCACTCTTCACAATGTGCGTTATGGGACTCTTCCTCTACTTTGGCGTCCTATGCTTTTCTCTACCAACGCGGTAACTTCGTTCCACCTTACTCTCTCTCTGTAGATCATTGAGGACAATGCTCATGTTAGTCGTAGGGGAGTTTGAGGTTTGGTGTGATTATTTGTTGGTAGAAGTCTAATGTTTTGCCTTGTTGAGTTGCATGATCTTAATTGAATGTCGATTCCCTCTACTTTAGAATCATTCGGTTCTTGACTTTTGGTGTTTAATTGACTTCAATCTTTCACAATGACGTTTAGACTGTTCCACTTAGAACCTATAACCAGCATGTTAGCGCTAATATCAAATTGAGTCTAGGCCAGAACATAGATTTTATCACTCTTGTATGTTGGTTTATTGGTTTGATAACACCGGTCTAAGATGATGAAGGCAATCAGAATTTTCACCTTTTTCCCTTTTTTCCATGATTGTGGCTTGAGATTAAATGGAATCCAATTCGAAATCGTGTGTTAAAATTGTAAGGGGCTAAGGATCAAGTGGCTAATTTCAAAAGAAAAGGTTCAAAAAAAAGAAAAGAAAAGCTAAGCTAGGCAAGCTCGACACCTAAGTGAAGTGTCGGGTTGAGCACTAGCAAAGGCAAAAGCTATGAGCTAGGCAGGTTCAACACCTAAGTGAAGTGTTGGATCGAGCACTAGTATGCAGTAGAAAAAAAACAAAGAGAAAAAAATGTAAAAGAAAAGAGAAAGAAAAAAAAAAGAGTTCTCAAATGTAGCCCTTGATCCTATGCTTGAGTTTGTAAAGAGCGGATCTAGAAGCGGATGAAGTCGAGTCGATAGCCACGTCATAATCACTCACCACTTTCCAAAATTTCCATACCTCCATCTATTTCGTTCCATTTCCCGAGTTCAAGTCCTTTTGATTAGAGTTGGTGTTGTCGTGGTCGGTTTTGCTGTGTCCCAATCAACCACAACTTGAAGTGTGCAGAAAATAGTGAGGTCAAGACTTGTTTGGTTGATGTTCTCGCATGTGTAGGTTAAGTTTGTTCGTGGAACAGTTTAAGCCAAATTGTTATTGCTTGAATCTCAATGGGACCGATCTTGTCATTTGTGAGCTTGGATGCTTTCTAATTCATTTGCTTGAGGACAAGCAAAGCTTAGTCGTAGGGGAATTTGATGTGATTATATTTAGTGCATTTTTGGTCCTTGATTAGCCTAGGGATCTCCCATGTTTGACCTCATTTTGCTATGTTTTATATGCCTTTATTGAAGTTTTATGCAAAGTGCTATCTTGTTGCTTGGTTGCCACTTTGAGGCCAATTCTATGTCTATTGGAGTTGTTTTCTTTGCATTTTCAGGTCTTGGCATTGAAGTACTGGTGACAAGGAGCAAGTGGGATCAAACGGGAGGTCAATCGGAGCTAGGACGGAGGAGTTATGGCCGATGCAAGATTGGAGAAAATGCACCATTTCTAAAGGAATTTTCGGCGAGAACTCGAAGTTCTCGACCGAAAACCTTAAACAGAAGGCGGAGGCTTGGTTTTCAAGGAGATTTTCGGCGAAAACATTCAGAGTTTTCACCGAAAATATTAGAAGAAAATGCAGCAGCCATTCGGTGTTCTCAAAGACGTTTTCGGCGAAAATGTTACACAATTTTCGCCGAAAATTATAGTCTATTCCGGCGTGCTATTTAAGGAGGGCAGCGGACGAAAATTGGGCATAAATCATAATTCTAATTTTTTGCAACACCATCGCTGACTCTCTCTCTCAAATCCATCATTTCCTCTCCCTCAACCAAACATCATCCACCCTCAATTGTTGATCAACTTGAAGATCTAAGTGAAGCCTTCCACCCTTGGATTGGAGCTTGAAGAGCCAAGTGGAAGATCCTCCATGGAAGCAAGGATGGTCTCCTCTACCCAAACACAGGTTTCTTCCATGGTTATGCTAGGCTAAGCTTAGGTTTAGTTTAGTGGGGGATGGATCAAGCTAGGATAGGTGATTGATTGTATGGATTGAGTTTCTCTTAGCCATTTGTGTAAGATGATGATCCTAGACCTTGTGCTTTGTAGCCATTAGAGTTTGATTTACTCTTTTGGTATTGTTTATGTCTTTCAATACATGAGAATGATTGATTGATGTTGATCTAAGGTTGTAGGATTGTAATTGGATGATTTGAGAGATTGGATTATACAATTGCAACCATTTTGAGCTTGTTTTCCTTGTTGTCATTTTATCAAACACTTGGTGTGCATTTAGTTTTCTCTCATTTGAAGGTTGAAAGACCCTTTTGATTGCTAGACTAGTGTTATATGATTGACATGAGAGTGTCTTGCATCATTTACCTTGTGTTGGATGATTGTTGGCATAGAATTCAAGATCCAAGCATTTCATTGAGCAAGATAAGGCACTCCATTTCCTTTGTTCACATAGCGAGAGCATGGTGCATTTGGTCTAGGAGTAGAGAGTCAATTGTGCGAGAGTTCGTTGATTCTACTTGAGTGAATTGCATGGTCATTAGTTTACACATCGTTGCTTGAGATTCAATCCAGCTTTCATGAACCTTGAGCTTGAAGAAACCCCTTGCTAAGCTAAACTCCCTTCTCTCTTGTTTGATCCTCAATTTCACTTGTTAGTTTTTCCTTGTTTGTTAATGCTTTTGACTTGTTTTCTTTCAAAACCAAAACTCAATTTTAAATGTTTAGACCGTTCATGAACTTTGTGAGTATTAGCCTATGAGAGGACCTCGTGGAATACGACCTTGGTAAAAATTCTTATCAAAGCACAAGTTCCTCCTTGCTGATATGGTGGCGGTCCTTCTCTGGAGCATATAATAGCGATCTACGCCAAACCATATGAATGAATCTATAGAGAGGGTGAGAGAGGGACTTAACTGAGTTATGGTCCATGAGACGATCGCCGGGCACTCCAGTCATGTGGCTCCAGAGTGCGTGGTATGGCTCTCCGTCGTCCTCGTCGTCCGCCCAGCCGAGGTGATGACCGTGGTAATGCTCGTAGGGGATGCCTAGATGAGCTGCAAACTCATCATAGGTGAGGTTCCTGTACACCCCGCCCAGGTAGAAGGAAACGACCTTCTTGCTCTGCCTCCTCTTGTGCTCGTCCAGATCAAAAGTAGCCCAGAACTCCTGGAGAGCGACGTCTGGGAAGTCGGAAGCGATGGTGGTCAGCTCTAGGAGGCCGGCCGGTGCCAGGGCGTCGTGCACGTTCCGGTGGTAGTCCTCATTGTGATCGTGGAGGGACTCCATGGAGAGTGGTCGAACATTAGCTCCCGGAACATGCTCGAGCTTCTTGTAGCACTCAAAGTAGTAGTCGGGTAAGCGAGCAACAGTGCGATGGCACCCAACACGGTTAGGGAATGCTGGTGGAGGGCCCTGGACGGCGGGTGTGACGGGAGCGGGGGCTCTGGAGTTTGAGGCGGCGTCAAGTCTCTGCTTGGTCCTGCGCTCATAAGTGGTGTTCCTAAACAAGAAAACAAACCTGATTAGTCAAACTAAAACCCTACCCCACACTTAGTCGAAAAACTCAATTTCACGAAGAAATGAGGAAAACCGAGTGGGGGTAAGCAAAGCAGATTTACCGGTAATCACAACCAATAAAATACATGCTTAGGAACAGGCAGAATGGAATTATCACAATCAGAGTTCAAAAGTCAAACCGACATTCAAAAAGTCAACATCATAGCACATTGAACCCTAATCATGGCAAGACTATCACAAAGCGGGAAATGACGGTATAATATGATCCCGGATGGCAAACACAATAATCTGAACGAGAATGAGCACATAGGGCAGCCAAATGATCAAAAATAGTTCATGGTCAAACCGACATTTCTCAAAAGTCAACCTCATAAGGAATAGGACTTAGGCATAGCAACACATGATCAAACGATATGACAATTAAGCACGATACTCCCTAAGCACGACACTCGATTTGACGTGATTATCAGCCTCATTTAAGCGACATTTCCTTGCTTGGAACGTGGTTTTAGGGGTAAAATAGCGAATATTCACTCAACTACCCTATTTCCTACCGATTTGGTTACTTTGGCCCTTTTCGGGCCTATTTGATGGTTTTCTAGTGTTTTTGCGTAAGCACAGGTTTTTGCCGTCAAATAAAGTAGCCATGGACGTGTCTAAGGCATAGGAACATCAAGGAACTGAACCGGAATCGATCAAAGGAGCCAATCAAAGTCAAACCGAAAATCTGCCCATTCACACTTACACATTCGGCGAAAACAAGCTCACATCTTCGGCGAAAATAACAGTGTAAACCAACTGATGTCAAGAGAAGAACATCTTCGGCGAAAAGAGCCCAGGGTTTTCGGCAAAGATGCAAGGGAAAATCACTGGCGCCAACAGAAGGATGGTTTCGGCGAAATTAATCAACTACTCGGACCGAAGACATTGAACAGCCGGCGGAGCCCTGAACTCAAAGCCAGTTTTGCCGAAACTATCCCTATGGTTTCGACGAAAACATCAGCTCAGCCCGGCCCAACTAGGGTTAAGTATTTATACTTAATCCGGCGGCCACGAAGGGGGGAACAGAACTCATTATTCATCTTTTCACAAATCAGACTTTTGAGAGTCAGCCGACTCTAGGGTCGATAGATAGAGTTTAGAGAGTTCGAAGATCCGTGGAGAGATCGTGACGCCATCCTTCACCTCGGAGAACTCGGAGCTTAAAGTTGAAGATCCAGGAGATTGAAGCTTCGCGGGAGTCGTCAGAATTAGGTTTTTCAGTTCTTATCTGTTCTTCCTCTGTATGATGATCTTCATTGTTGCCTTTGATTCTCTTGTATCTGATATGAGTAACTGAACTTGTAGAGCTTAGATTAGATGAACCCTAAATGACCCAGGGCTTTAAAGCGGTCACGGATCGGCGGTAATTAGATTCGAAGTTCAATCAGTTTCTCTTTGCATGTTTGATTCGTTCTTCATTGTTCATGTTTCTTGTCTGGATTGATCCCCTAGATTAGATTCTGGTTAAGCTAAGGATAGAAGCGAACGCTCGCCTTACTTTAGAACATCGAATTGAACAATTAACCTTATAATTGGAGCGTGCCTTTCGTAGGAACCGGTTAGGGTTAATCCACTGCAAAAGTAACTCATAAATCATTAGTAATTACACCAGTTAATTAAGTCGTTGCGAGAGGCGACCGTACCCGGGCGGCTAGTTAATCTTGGTAGTTAGAATGGATAGAGCGAACGTTCGTTGGTCTTAAACATAAGGGTAAGGAGTTATGGTGGTGTATAGAAACCGATTGAATTAGAATTGAAAACCGTGATCTTGTGATTGCCGTTGCTCTAGTGATCTAAGGGGGATTCGAAATCTAAGTTCGTCTATCTTCCCGTTAGTCAATCTTTTAATCTTTCTGTCTTTTGTTTTCCTTTGCTTAATAGATTAGAAGTCGTGGAACTCACACCACGCACAACGTGTTTTAACCTGAGTAATTTGCCAGCTTCTTCAAAGTAGTCGATTAGAAGAAACCTCGAGTCGAATACGATCTGCTATACGCTTTTTCTTTGCATTAGTAGTTATTTGGTTGAACGCATCACAACGACACGTTCATCAAATTGGCGCCGTTGCCGGGGACTCTTCTAATTGTTTGAAAGAAGAGTTGGCAAATTATTCTTCTACCTTTCCGCCTTACCATTTATTTTCCTCCATATTTTCATGATTTACCTGGGTAGTGTTTTTGAGTTTTAATTATGCAGGATTACAGGTGGGATGACCAGTACCAAGGGTGGTACATCAATGAAGCACCATATATTGAAGACTCCTAGGAGATGGATTTACACACTTATGAGCATCAACAATGGATGGCAATCACCCAAGCCGCGATCGACAACCTCCAATCAATGAACGATGCTGCTGATACAAGGAACGCCGAGCTCAAGCGACTAGTGCAATTAATGGAAGAAGATGCTCAAGAGCATTTCGAAGAAGAGCCAGAAGTTACACACGACCAGCAAATTCATCAAGAGGTGTATATACCGGCTCATCAGCATCGACAACAGATGGCAAGAGTAGAATCCACCTTGGATGATCTCCTTTCGATTATACAAGCTCGTAACGTGATGGATGTCGAGCTCGAGCAACCAAATCCACTAATGGAAGAAGATGCTCAAGAGCCGTACGAAGATGAACATGACAACCTCACCCATGACTATTGCGAGCTAGAAGCATCTGTTGAAGAATCCTTGGCGGTGGTGGTTGATGAAGACATAAAGCCAATCCATCCTGAAGGTGAAGCCGAAGAGGAGCACATAGAAATTGAGGAGATACCCTCACCTACACTTCCACCGAGTCAACCTATAGAGAAGATGGAGCTCATTGAACATGCCACGCCATACTACCTCTTTCCTCCTCAAGTAGGAGAATTCAAGAAGAACTGGTCATCCAACCAAGATCGCGATCTACTGGAACACTACCGGTTACATTACCCTGCTGGAGTGCTACATGGCACTCAACCGCTGTCCTTGAAGAAGACGATTGACTTCAAGGAACTCCTAAGTTGGGGTCCCTAACAGGTACCATCCGGCTCAAGGACGTTAAAAGAGAGCGCTTCGTGGGAGGCAACCCACGGCTGGAGTCCGTTTTTGAATTTTTGAGTCAGTCTTTTTTTCGTCGTTCGAATCAGGTTCGGGGGAGCCAAAGTGTCAGTTTAATTTCCTTTCGTTTTGATTTATTTTCTATTAGGTTTTTAAGAAAAAGAAAATGATTTTTCAAAAAAAAAAAATTATTTTCGGCGAAAAATAATAAATTTCTATCCGAAAACTGCAAACAGTGAACTTCTCATTATTTTTGCCAGTTTTCGAAGATATTTTTGGCGAAAATATTATGAAATTTTCGCCGAAAATTTGTTCTGTTTTGAAAATCAGATTCCTTTTTTCGGCCCGATTCTAACGCATACTTGATCGTCCAAATCGGAGCTCTATAGCTCCAGTTATGCCCGAAACAAGTTTTTCACGTTTTTAGCCAACTTCGTCACTTTCCGTCCATTTTCTTGAGTCGTGTCTAAGAGGTTAGTTGTTGGATTTTCAATTTCGAATCTTTTGACATATTGATTGTTGAATTTCGACGAGTTTAATACTGGTCTACCTCGTTTTGTGTGTCTGCTATTTCGGTGTGATTTTTTCTGAACTAATTGAGCTTGGATGATCTAGATTGCTCTAGGAGTGTCGTGCCGTGAATTTGAAAAAAAAAAGAGTCAAAATATTTTTAAAATTTCCCTTAACCTGCTTTGTTCGACTTTTATTCTGTGTGGATCCGGGACACTTGTCCCGATATCCTTTTGATCTTTTTGTTGTTTTTGTTTTGTAGGATCTTGAGTAGCTACTCTGCTATGCTCCGGACGCTCCGTGTTCATCCCCTACACCGACCATCACCATCCAGGTTCTTCGTATCTCTCTACTCTAGATTAGTTCTGTGAGGACACAGAACCATTTAAGTGTGGGGTAGGAGTCTAGGATTCTACATGATCTTGCTTGCTATCTATGATTCTATGGTTCAAATTTGAATTTCTCTAGCATAGAATTGCTCAATTCTTGACTCTTCATGTTAAATTGACTTCAATTTTTGAACAATGACGTCTAGACTGTTCCACTTAGAACCTGTAACCAACGTGTTGGAACTGATATTAAATGAGTCTAGGTCAGAACAGATCGTAAATCACTTCAGTAGCTGAAACTTGAATTAATTGAACTGATTGGTCTGTTAATAACAAAGCTCGATAACACTGTTCTAAGATGATAGATGCTAGCTTCTCCCATGTTTTTCACTCCATATTTGTTCACCTGTGATTGTGGCTAGAGATTAGACGGAAATCCAATTCGAAATCTCGTGTAAAAAGTTATAACTAGCTAGGATCAAGTGGCTAAATTGGTTAAATCAAGTAATTAAGTGTTGCAAATCAATGCTAAGTTCTTTTAAGTGCTAAAAATAAAGCTAGGCAAGCCCGACACCTAAGTGAAGTGTTCGGGTTGAGCACTAGCATAAGCACAAATACTGTGAGCTAGGCAGGTCCAACACCTAAGTGAAGTGTTTGGTATCGAGCACTAGTATGCAGTAAATCAATTGAAGGAAGAAATTGAACTTGAAATAAATTGTTGTCTAAATCGTTCCTAGCTAGAACATGTAACGCACAGATCTAGAAACGGATGAAGTCAAGTCAATAGCCACGTCACTTTTCCTACCTCCGCGTCCACATCATGGCTAGAGCTTAAAGTCTTTTCTCATTAGAATTGGTGTTATCGTAGTCGGTTAATTATGATTAATTGTTTTGCCAAGAAATGAGCTTTGTTAAAACTACTACTTAAAGTGTGCAGAGATTAGTGAGATCGAAAATTTATTTGGTTGATGTTCTTGCATGTGTAGGTCACTTTTTCTACGTGGAAGAGTCTAAACCAAATTGTTAGAATTGAATCTCGGTTTAATCTCGTGTCATTTGTGAATTTGAGTGTGTTCTAGTTCAGTTTGCTTGAGGACAAGCAAAAGCTTAAGTGTGGGGTATTAAAGGAGTCTAGGATTCTACATGATCTTGCTTGCTATCTATGATTCTATGGTTCAAATTTGAATTTCTCTAGCATAGAATTGCTCAATTCTTGACTCTTGATGTTAAATTGACTTCAATTTTTGAACAATGACGTCTAGACTGTTCCACTTAGAACCTATAACCAACGTGTTGGAACTGATATTAAATGAGTCTAGGTCAAAACAGATCATAAATCACTTCAGTAGCTGAAACTTGAATTAATTGAACTGATTGGTCTGTTAATAACAAAGCTCGATAACACTGTTCTAAGATGATAGATGCTAGCTTCTCCCATGTTTTTCACTCCATATTTGTTCACCTGTGATTGTGGCTAGAGATTAGACGGAAATCCAATTCGAAATCTCGTGTAAAAAGTTATAACTAGCTAGGATCAAGTGGCTAAATTGGTTAAATCAAGTAATTAAGTGTTGCAAATCAATGCTAAGTTCTTTTAGGTGCTAAAAATAAAGCTAGGCAAGCCCGACACCTAAGTGAAGTGTTCGGGTTGAGCACTAGCATAAGCACAAATACTGTCAGCTAGGCAGGTCCAACACCTAAGTGAAGTGTTTGGTATCGAGCACTAGTATGCAGTAAATCAATTGAAGGAAGAAATTGAACTTGAAATAAATTGTTGTCTAAATCGTTCCTAGCTAGAACATGTAACGCACAGATCTAGAAACGGATGAAGTCAAGTCAATAGCCACGTCACTTTTCCTACCTCCGCGTCCACATCATGGCTAGAGCTTAAAGTCTTTTCTCATTAGAATTGGTGTTATCGTAGTCGGTTAATTATGATTAATTGTTTTGCCAAGAAACGAGCTTTGTTAAAACTACTACTTAAAGTGTGCAGAGATTAGTGAGATCGAAAATTTATTTGGTTGATGTTCTTGCATGTGTAGGTCACTTTTTCTACGTGGAACAGTCTAAACCAAATTGTTAGAATTGAATCTCGGTATAATCTCGTGTCAATTGTGAATTTGAGTGTGTTCTAGTTCAGTTTGCTTGAGGACAAGCAAAAGCTTAAGTGTGGGGTATTTGATGACACTCGATTTGACGTGATTATCAGCCTCATTTAAGCGACATTTCCTTGCTTGGAATGTGGTTTTAGGGGTAAAATAGCGAATATTCACTCAACTACCCTATTTCCTACCGATTTGGTTACTTTGGCCCTTTTCGGGCCTATTTGATGGTTTTCTAGTGTTTTTGCGTAAGCACAGGTTTTTGCCGTCAAATAAAGTAGCCATGGACGTGTCTAAGGAATAGGAACATCAAGGAACTGAACCGGAATCGATCAAAGGAGCCAATCAAAGTCACACCGAAAATCTGCCCATTCACACTTACACATTCGGCGAAAACAAGCTCACAGCTTCGGCGAAAATAACAGTGTAAACCAACTGATGTCAAGAGAAGAACATCTTCGGCGAAAAGAGCCCAGGGTTTTCGGTGAAGATGCAAGGGAAAATCACTGGCGCCAACAGAAGGATGGTTTCGGCGAAATTAATCAACTGCTCGAACCGAAGACATTGAACAGCCGACGGAGCCCTGAACTCAAAGCTAGTTTCGCCGAAACTATCCCTATGGTTTCAGTGAAAACATCAGCTCAGCCCGGCCCAACTAGGGTTAAGTATTTATACTTAATCCGGCGGCCACGAAGGGGGGGACAGAACTCATTATTCATCTTTTCACAAATCAGACTTTTGAGAGTCAGCCGACTCTAGGGTCGATAGATAGAGTTTAGAGAGTTCGAAGATCCGTGGAGAGATCGTGACGCCATCCTTCACCTCGGAGAACTCGGAGCTTAAAGTTGAAGATCCAGGAGATTGAAGCTTCGCGGGAGTCGTCAGAATTAGGTTTTTCAGTTCTTATCTGTTCTTCCTCTGTATGATGATCTTCATTGTTGCCTTTGATTCTCTTGTATCTGATATGAGTAACTGAACTTGTAGAGCTTAGATTAGATGAACCCTAAGTGACCCAGGGCTTTAAAGCGGTCACGGATCGGCGGTAATTAGATTCGAAGTTCAATCAGTTTCTCTTTGCATGTTTGATTCGTTCTTCATTGTTCATGTTTGTTGTCTGGATTGATCCCCTAGATTAGATTCTGGTTAAGCTAAGGATAGAAGCGAACGCTCGCCTTACTTTAGAACATCGAATTGAACAATTAACCTTATAATTGGAGTGTGCCTTTCGTAGGAACCGGTTAGGGTTAATCCACTGCAAGAGTAACTCATAAATCATTAGTAATTACACCAGTTAATTAAGTCGTTGCGAGAGGCGACCGTACCCGGGCGGCTAGTTAATCTTGGTAGTTAGAACGGATAGAGCGAACGTTCGCCGGTCTTAAACCTAAGGGTAAGGAGTTATGGTGGTGTATAGAAACCGATTGAATTAGAATTGAAAACCGCTGATCTTGTGATTGCCGTTGCTCCGGTGATCTAAGGGGGATTCGAAATCTAAGTTCGTCTATCTTCCCGTTAGTCAATCTTTTAATCTTTCTGTCTTTTGTTTTCCTTTGCTTAATAGATTAGAAGTCGTGGAACTCACACCACGCACAACGTGTTTTAACCTGAGTAATTTGCCAGCTTCTTCAAAGTAGTCGATTAGAAGAAACCTCGAGTCGAATACGATCTGCTATACGCTTTTTCTTAGGATTAGTAGTTATTTGGTTGAACGCATCACAACAACACGTTCACCATTCAGCTAACCTAGTTCACACGAAATCAGTCGGCACGCAAAATGAGGCAAATCGAAAAGTCAACCAAAAGTCAACCCCGACGAAATTCAGCAATCAACATGTCAAAAGATTCGCAATGATAAGTTCTACAACTTACCTTGAAGCCATGGATGCTAAAAATGAACGGATTGGGAGAAAATCAGTGAAAAATTGGAAATTTTAGGGTTTGGGTGAACTAGAGTTGTAGAGCTCCGATTCGGCTATTCTAGGGCTAGGATTGATCGGAAATGGGAGGGGAAGGGAGCGGCGGCAGCAACGGGCGGTGGCGACAAAAATAGTGGCGGCGATCGGCGGTTTTCGAAAACAGGGGGGAAGGTTTTTAGGAAATTTTCGAAAATAGAAAGTGGGGAGAGTGAGAGGGCTGAAACCGGATTTTAAAGTGAATAGTTGGTTGATTTTCAAAGACATTTTCGGCGAAAATAACTGCAAGTTTTCGCCGAAAATGTTTGTTAAAAAGTACTGCCGGTTTTCAAAAGAATTTTCGCCGAAAACATTAATACATTTTTGGCGAAAATGTGAAATAGAGACGTCTAGAAAACTCAGTGGGATTTCAAAGATAATTTTCGCCGAAAATATGGGTTATTTTCGCTGAAAATATTGAACTCTACGATTGAAAATATTTTCGCAATCCCGGCAAACTTCAGAAAATCACAGTTAAATACAAAAAAATCAGAAAGACCTCAAACGACTTGCTACTGACACTATGACACACAGACTACACACGAAAAATACGAAATCAAACAAACTGACACTTTTGGCTCCCCCGAACCGACTCTAAAACACTAAGGTTGACACAAATCAAAAACGGACTCCAGCCGTGGGTTGCCCCCCCCGAAGCGCTCTTTTATTAACGTCCTTGAGCTGGACGATACCTGGACGATATTAGGAGACATCCCAACTCAGATTCTCCTTAATGCTGGCATCGGAGTTCATAAAGTAGAGCTTCGGGGCTTCTCCGGTGAGCATGAATTTCTTCCCGTTCGCGTGTAAGAGCTTGGTACGTCCGTCGGGAAGGTGGTCAGTGATTGTGAAGGGTCCGAACAGTTCTGTCAAGGGATCATCTTCCACAAGGAAGACAGTGGATGGAATGAGAACGATTGGCTCATTCTTCTCTTTGACCTCCGGCTTGATATCACCAGGATCGGTGATCGTTAGTATTTCCTTAGGAGATGCTTTTGGCTTCTCCTTCCATACTTGTTCCGGCGCCGGTAGCTTGGAACGAATTGGTGGTGCAGCTTGCTCGGTAGAAGGTGGCGGCACAACTGGTCTCCAGACCATGTGAGTCTTCGTCTTCTTGTTCTTTCCCCGAGGTCTGCTAGGTTTTGTGCTCGATGGCTTAGAAGAGGCTTTCAGTTCCTTCTTCTTTGACGGCTTTTGAGGAGTGGATTTCGGTTCCTGCTTGATAATCGGTCCAACACCTGCAACGGCAATTGATCTAGGCACACTAGAAGAGACATCACTAATGGAGTTGACCAGAGTCAACTCCACAGTTTCAACAGCTAAACAATGAAATTCTTCATTCTTAGGATTATATTTCATTCCGTCTTTAAGGCGGAACGTGACAGTTTCTTTACCAACCCTCAAAGTTAAAGAACCATTTGGAACGTTAATTTGCATTCTAGTAGTAGCCATGAACGTTAATTAACAGTTACCATCTTGGCTTGCTCCTTTCTCAGATTCGGCTCTGTCTGGCTCGGAAGTTTGCCAAATGGTCGACCAGATGCCAGCATGCTCGAGATGTTGTTCACAGCTTGCTCAATTCTTTGCCTGGCTGCGATCTGTTCTTGATTGAGAAGAGCTTGAGCTTTAAACTGACTGTCATGATCATCGAGTCTGGTGATGATCTGGCTAAGCTTCTTGTCCAGGTCACTGACATTGTTTTCCTTCTGGTACTGCTGCCCTGGATAGGTGTTATTCAAATATTGATTCTGGCGATTGCTAGGAGCAGTCCCATAGTTACCCGGATTGCGATGCGGCGGCTGGTAGACACCTGCCGGTGGATGGTTAGGCTTCTGATCCTGAGCTGGACCAACTGGGCGGTTATTCTAGTTCTGGTTATGGTTGGCGCCAGCATTGTAGGGAGGTCTGTCTTGATAGTTCCCTTGCTGCCTGAAGTTGCGGTAGCCTGCATAACCATTCTGATTATTAACGAAGCCTTGTTGAATGAAATTTACCTCTTCTGCGGACCAGACTTCTGCCTTACCAAAATTCTGGCAACGGCCTCCGTTATGCGCACAAGCTCCACACCATTCGCAATCGGCAACATAGACAGAAGCTGCCGGCGGTTTGACTGGTGTGGTAGACTTCTTCAAATGCTTCTCTACTTTGGCCTTGATAGCTACTTCAAGATCGAGCTTGCTCCTTGATCCTTCAGATTTCCGTTCCCAGTTCCTTGACTTGGAAGCACAGTTTGCGAAGTGAAGAAGAGCAGCTTCAGGTGTGAGCGTAGTGCAATCCCCTTCAGCTAGAGAATTGACCCACTTGGCAGATTCTTCTCGAAGACCTCGAGCAAAGATTTCAGCTAACTGCCTCTGCTCGAATCCATGATGAGGACAGTTGTAGAGAAGTTCTTGGAATCGATTCCAAGTATCATATAAGCTTTCTCCTTCTTTCTGGGAGAACCTGGCAATGCTGTCCTTGATGGCTGTTGTTCTGGTAGGAGGAAAGTATTCTTCAACGAAGTCCTGAGCCAGAGTATCCCAATTAGTGTAATATCCAGGTGGTTTGCCAGTAAGCCACCTCTTAGCGGCGCCTTTCAGAGAAAATGGGAAAGCTCTCAAACAAAGAGTATTCTTGTCGAGGTTTCCGTTCTTAAAAGTGCTGCAGAGATCAAGGAAATCCGCAAGATGAGTGCACGGATTGTCTAGGGGCCTGCCTTTGAACTGTAGATCCCTAGAGATCATAGTCAAGAATTGATGAGGCCAACCGACCCTGGACCCGTCCTGAGCCCCCGTTCACAAGAAGTCAGACTAAGGCCTTCCGAGAAAAGCTAAACGCCTACATAGAGTCCTGGAGTAAAGAGGGGCATGAAGAAGATACTGATCGATTCATAAAGAAAGGCTACACCCTTTTGGAGATTCAAGAAGGCCCGGGCAGGAATATTCAAACTTCGGACCAAGGACAAGACCAGCCGAAGCCCGACCAAGCAAAGCCCGCCGGGCCGCCACCGAAGCCAGCCGAAGCCCGAGCAAACAAAGACCGCCGGGCCGCCACCAAAGAACCGGCCCACGCCACCGAAGACCAACCGGCCCAAGAACCGCCGCCCGCCGCCGGATTAGGGTTTTTGCCCTAATTCGGTCTTTTATTCGACATTAAAGACTTCCACTATTATTTTATGTTTTATTCCTTTTTAGTCGGATTGTTTAGGGGTTTTAGGATTCTAATTAGGAATAGGACTCTTTATTCTATTCTTATTTAGGAATTAGACTTTAGGGAGGAGAGCTTGTTCCCTCCCTATATATAGAGGCCGCGGGCCTCATCTTGAACACAACTTTCGAAATCAATAAACCCCTGTTTGAACATATGTTCTCTTCCCTTCAAGCCTTTGCTCGTTGTTGCATCGCTTAAGGATCGACTTATCGTCAGAAGCATCCATCTTCTGAAGTGGCGTCTTCGACCGGACACTTCTGGTTCCCAGCTGATATATAGCTGACGGGTCAAAGTACTCATCCGCCTAGTTCCCGAAGGTTTAACCTCGTTGCACGATCTCCAACTTGCGGTGTTCAAGGGTCGTCTGCCCACTGTTGCAGCGGTTCACATCAAGAATGGAATCTTGATCTCATAGTCAGGATCTCCTTCAATGCGCGGTACGGCAATGGCAGATCGAACGCTAGTTGCGCTCGGCTTGTTGTAATCAGCTAGACTTTTCTGTGCAGGCGGCGGTGGTGGATTTCCGCCTGGTGGTGGTGGTGGTGGTAATTGATCAGTCATGGCAGGAGATGGAGGAGGTGAAAGTGACTCGGTGTATGAAACGGATGTAGGTGACGGTAAAGGTGAAGATGATGGACTCTCCTTCAGTTCCTCAATCTTAATCGGAGTGATGGATGGAGGTGGATTGGTTCTGCCTCTCCTTGGAATCTGTGATTGTCGAGGTGGAGCAGAACTGCTTGGTCTCTCTACACTCTTAGCATTGTCGGTTTGGGAGCGTGTCCAAGGGCGGCGATGCATACGCCTGTGAACAATCTACCAATAACAAAAACAACAAAACCAGTGTAAAATCGACGTGGGTGGAAAATGAAAGATGGAAAGTAGAAGAATAAATTGCCAGTTCTTCTTTCAAACAATCAAAAGAAGTCCCCGACAATGGCGCCAATTTGGTGAGCCTGTCGTTGATAATTCAAACAAATAACTAACAAAGCTAACAAGCTAGGGTAGATCGTATTCCACGAGTCTTCTATGATCGACTACTCAAATAAGCTGGAAAATTACTCAAGTTTAAACACTTCGTGCGTGGTGTGAGTTCCACTACTTCTAATTCTAAGAAATGCAGAAAAATTAAAAATTGAAAGTAAGAACATAATGGAAATTGGTTGATTAAAACAGAGATGACAGATGAACTTAGACTTTGAATCCCCCTTCGTTCCCCAGAGCATTGGTAATCAACAGATCAGCGGATTTTGATTCTCATTCAATCAATTTTAAGACACCACCATAACTCCTTACCCTTAGGTTTAAGACCGGTGAACGTTCGCTCTATCCGTTCTAGCTACCAAGATTAATTAGTCGCCCGGGTACGATCGCCTCTCGCAATGACTTAACTTAACTGGTGGAATTACTAACGATTTATGAGTTACTCTTGCAGTGGATTAACCCTAACCGATTCCTACAAAAGGCACGCTCCAATTATTAGGTTAATTGTTCAATTTGATGTTCTAAAGTAAGGCGAGCGTTCGCTTCTATCCTTAGCTTAACAAGAATCTAATCTAAGTGATCAATCCAGACAAGAAACATGAACAATGAAGAACAAACCAAACATGAAAGAGAAACTTATTGAACTTCGAATCTAATCACCGCCGATCCGTGACCGCTTTAAAGCCCTGTGTCACTTAGAGTTCATCTAGTCTAAGCTCTAAGAGGTTAGCTACTCATGTTTGTAACAAAAGAATCAAAGACAAAGAAAGAGTTCATCATCTAGAGGAAGAACAGAAAAGAATCTGAAAAACCTAATTAAGATGACTTCGGCAGAACTTCGATCTTCCAGTAGACTGTAATCCTAGCTTCGAGTCTTCGTGATGGAAGGGATGGCGTCACGATCTCTTTCCGGCTCTTCGAATCTAAACTCTCTGCTTCAGAACTTGAGAGAATTCTGAAGTTCGGTAATTATGATGTATTATGTGGTATCAAAAGTATATGAGGTCTCTCCCTCTTTTGGGCCGCCGGTTAAGTATTTATACTTAACCCTAATTCAGCCGGATTTTGCCTGATATTTTCGCCAAAAATACTAGGGTATTTTCGCCGAAAATCTTGGTGTAAATGGGGAGCCCGCCGGTTGATTTCTTCTTTTAATTTTGGTCCAATTGTTTTCGGTCGAAAACTTAGGGTTTTCGTCGAAAACTTCTGTTGACATCAGTGATTTTGTGCATGCATTTTCGCCGAAAATGCTGAGGTATTTTCGGCAAAAATTCCTTTGTAAAACGGGGCAGACTTTGGTTCGACTCGATTGACTCCTCGAATCGATTCTGATGCAATTCCTTGAGGTTCCAACGCCTTAGACACGTCCTTGGCTACTTTATTTGACGGCAAAAACTTGTGCTAACATAAAAGCACTAGAAAACCATCAAATAGACCCGAAACGGGCCAAGGTAACACAAATGGCACGAGATAGGGCAATCGATTGAATAGTCGTTATTCTACCTTAAAAACCATGTCTTAAGCAAGGAAATGTCGCTTAAATGAGGCTGATAATCACGTCAAATCGAGTGTTATCAAAGTTCTTTGAAGGCTTGGACAAGGAGTTCACCGTTCTTTTGGTTTTATATTTAAGTTGACACTTTATCGGGTGGGAATTTTGTAATTGTTTTGTGTTTTGGCTTCAAATTTTTGTTATCGTTGGATTTTGGATTTTGAATAATGGAAGCGCGACTTACTCTTGATTTATGTTTTCAATTCATTTTTCAATGTCGTTTCTTCTTTTATTTTAAAAGCTGTATCTTCGAGTGACACTCATACCGGTTCAACCATGAGTCCACCCGGGTCGGGTCCGTACGGGTGTTATAAGGGTTATATGTGACATCTAGGCAAATCTCACATCGACAAAGCATGGGAGAGATCCATGGGCTATGTGGAATAGTTCAACCGTAACTGACATGACTCGTTTTGGGGCGTAGTGGTGGGGGGTATATCTTGTGAGGAGGAGGTCATGGGTTTGAATCTCACCAACATCCAAAAATAAATCTGTGGGGGCTGGGGCCCAAATCAGACAATATCTTGTTAGAACAGTTTGGGATGTTACAATTGGTATCAGAACCTCTCCCCGTCCCTCTTGAAGACGGTGGGGCAAACCTCAACGAGGACGTTGAGTCCCTGAGGGGGGTGTATCTGAAATCCTAGGAAAATCCCACATCGACAAAGCACGAGGGAGATCCATGGGCTATGTGGAATAATTCAACCTTAACTGACATGACGCGTTTTGGGGCGTAGTGGTGGGGGTTTGATCCCGAGAGGGGGGGTGAGGAGGTCATGGGCTCGAATCCCACCAAACCCCAAAAATAAATCAGTGAGAGCTGGGCCCAAAGTGGACAATATCTTGTCAGAAAAGATTGGGATGTTACACAACGTTACTGATGTGATAATGCGATTGAGTTCGGTCTATTGTGGTAGATCACCTAGGCATGGGTGCTTGAGATTGGAAGTTGCTTTTTTGAGGGAAACTGTGATGATGATGATGATGATTTGGGCCCTAGATGATCATTCTTCAAGGATGCGTCTTAGACCTCTCAAGAGAGGGGGTGCGTCTAGAGGACGACATGGTAGCGGGGGAACAACTCCTTATGGCGCCTAATTGAATCACCTAAATTTGAACGTGAATTTGATTGTGTGAATGTGTGTGTGCGTATGTGTGTATGTGTTTTGGTATGTATGGACATGCGGATTAATTGTACCGTTAAGTAGTGATGTTGATTCTTGTATAAATAGGCATGATATGGGATGAGGATGTTGATGTTGGTATTCAATTTGTGATTTTGGATTTGTGTTGGATTGTTTATGATTATTGGATGACGTTGTTGGGGTGTTGCATGATAGGAATAGAGGTAGAGGAAATTGACTAATCACTTTTAACTATTGTACTAGGATGTTAAAATGGAATAGACATAAATATGGGTCCCACGCATAGTTAAGCCCAGTGGGTTCACTCAACTTCATTAGGAAACTAATCCCCCACAGTCTCTCTTTCCAGTTAGAAGTAGTTGGTGAGCCGAGCTTGGAGCAGCAGTTGGTGGCAGTGGAGTTGAGCTAGAAGACTGAAGGATGTGACTGAGGATTGGAGACCCTTTCACTTTATTTATGTACAGTTGACTTTTGGGATTGGGTTTATTTATGATGATGTTGTTTGGGTTGTAATTGTGAGTATGTGATGGTTTTAATTTTATTAATGTGCTCCTTTGGTGGAATTATGTTATTTATTGCCTTTTAAGTTGTATTTTAATTATGATTTATGTTTTGAGTCAAACGTAGCACTAGTCCCCAGTCGAACTATGGCGATTTGGGACGGATGTCACATATGTTCTCTACCTTTCAACCAATTTTCTCTTTTTCTCCAATATTCAAATTTCACCTCCATAATAAATTAAAAATTATGCAGAGTTTTTTTACTATAGTAAAAAATTGTTCAATTTATAGTGTTCAAACAATTAACTCATAGCATTTGGTTCAAACAATTTATATTGTAAAATATTGTTCAATTTATAGTTATCTACCGCAAAGATGTCATAAAAAATGGAAATGAAAAAATGGCAAACATAAAAAACAACTCAACAGAAGAGAAATGTGATGAATTATGGTATTCTCAATGTAGACTGAAGGATTTCGTACAAATCCAACACAATTAACTCATAGCATTTGGTTCAAACAATTTATATTGTAAAATATTGTTCAATTTATAGTTATCTACCGCAAAGATGTCATAAAAAATGGAAATGAAAAAATGGCAAACATAAAAAACAACTCAACAGAAGAGAAATGTGATGAATTATGGTATTCTCAATGTAGACTGAAGGATTTCGTACAAATCCAACACAATAATAGATAGTAACAACATAACAAGTTCTTCAAAAAGAAAACCCTAATGGGTTCATTACCATTCTCAACTCATCAAAAACTATTAACTCATAACTAAAATAATTAGAGTAATGTCTAGATAATCAAACTAACAAAACAGTTAAACCTCATCACTACACGCCTTTAGCGACTCTACGCTTCACCGCTTACAACCTCTCGTCGTTCTAGTTATGCTTCTTTGAGAACAACAAACTTCTGACAGACTGTAGCCTTTTCGATGTTGATTTTCCAACTTCATCTATTCGTCTAGTTTAGATGGTTGTGTATTTTCTAGGAGAATGTTTGATGTTGTTGTAGGTGGAATAGATTTGGATTTATAGTACATTACCCTTCTACCGTACTAGCGCATTCTACGCTCGTAAGCAGTGTGTTGAAGGAAGCCAGTGGGAAGGGGTACGAGTTTATGTGTAGAATATGAGAGTGTGCAAAGTGAAAGGGGATTGTATATACTAGTATTGGTGGGGTAATTTCGTAAAAGTGTTACTTTTATTAAGTCTCAAACCTCATAAAATAAACAATAATGATATTAGCTCAAAAGTGGGGTTGAAAAGCATAGTCTTCAAAACAGCATGGTTTGAAAACACATATGTTTTCGAATTGAAAAAAGTAAACACATTAGTATTTGAGGGTTAGGATTTAGCATGTAGGGAGTTAACATAATTCATTAGTATTAGGGATTTATTTCAATAAGTTTAGAAGTCATTATTTTTGGGAGATTCATAGATTCACAACATTTTGTGATTCAAATTTTCCAATATTAGGGGGGAAGAAAACTAAAGATTGGACAAAGAGATTCGTTGAAATGAATTATCATTATCTTGATCCTCGCACTAAACAATATGAACTTGAAGTTCATAAGGATAATTCATTAACAAAGTTGAGTTGATCAACTGCTAGACGTCTTAACGACCCAGATATAGTGTAAATATTTGACTATCAACGAAGACTCGTACCCAACATACATAATTTTCCAATCTCTATTGAGACTTATCTTAATAAATTGTGGTAGGGAAATTGGGATGTATATATCACATCCACATATTCTTATATGAGAAATATGAGGTTTTGACCCAAAACCAATTAAAAGGGGGAACTCATTATAACTTGCTGGCGTAATGCGAATTTATGTTTTTCATGTATAGAAACACGTATATAAGATAATGAGAATATTTATTCTTAATGATTTGGGGTTGGGCATGGCGTCGGGGCCGATCAATGCGTCGGGGTTGGCCTTAAAGTTGGGGCTGGGCAGGAATCCGGCTCCGGGGCTGGGTAGAGCTTCGGCTCCGGGGCTGGGCAGGAATCTGGCTCCGGGGCTGGGCAGACTTTTTGGCTCGGCTCAGATGACCGAGTCATCTCTTTTCTCCGGGATCAGGGCACGTAAGAACATGCCTGAAAAATTCTCTAGCCTAGCTTGTTGTACTTCTTCACCATATTCAGATCCAGCTTTCTCCTCTTCCATACTTTCTTCTCTTTCATCATCCGTCTCTATCTCTCCCTCTCTAAGCACCATTGTTCTTTAGTTTGGGCAATCCCTAGAGACGTTCCCTCTCCCTTGACATTTAAAGCACACAATTCCACTAGGACGTGGCTTAGAATTCTGAACAGTAGAGGTGTTGGGAGTAGGTGTTACCCGTGGTGCCATTTCTTTAGGGTTAGAGCCCGGTTGGGGGCCAGGTGCTCCGGGGCTGGCCTGACTTCCATGGGGTGGTGGCCAGCACTTGAACTCCCTCTCCAAGGGTTGGCAGGTGGTGTAGATATCCTCCAAACGCCCTTCTTCAGCTCTCTCTCTCTTTCTATTTGGATGGCAAGGGCTACAAGGTCCTCATAGTCAACATAATTGATTATGTTGACTTGGTCATGATGTCTTGTTGTAGGCCTTCCGTAAACATGGCTATCCTGGCTTCCTCATCCTCCTTCAAGTCGAGCCTTGTCACCATCATCACTATCTCTTTATTGTACTCCTCCACGAACATGGCTCCTTGCTTCAAGGTTTGAAGCTTGGTGTGCAAGTCACGTGTGTAGTTAGCCGGTACAAACCACTTCCTCATTCTTCTCTTGAGGTCTCTCCATGTAACGATGGGATCCTCCTCATCTCTTTGGACCTGTCTCCTGATTTGGATCCACCAAAGATGATGTGATCCTGGCCATCAAGCCCGGCTTGGACACGACTGATCCGATCCGGCCCCAGCACTGATGCCGGGCCTAGAGTACACCGACCCCAGGCCTTCACCAGCACCACCCCCGGAGCCTGAAAGAGCCCAAGCCCCGGAGCCAGAAGATGCACCTAGAGGATGCTGATCCTCAGCCAGGCAACAAGGCTAGCTCCTAACCCAGCCAGAGTCAGGCTAATGACTCTCCAGGAGCTGATGCTGACACCGAGCCCCGACCCGGACCCCGGGCCGTGCCTAGCACCTAAACTAGGCCCCATGCCAAGTACTATGAGCTCTGGGTCGACACCGGCCCCTGAAGACCCTCTGAGGATATTCCTGAAAATGTGGCAGAAGCATAATGAAGAACGCTTGGCCATAATGGAAGGAATCTCAGCCTTCAGCCAGCCCCGGGCGCCGGACCAAGCGCCGGGCACCCCAGACGAGCCTTTTGAGCCTAGCTCTCAAACGGATCAGGCCTTCTGGGATTTTCTAAAGGCCTTGGCTACTTTGAAGGCCCAGTAATCAGCTCTAACAAACAGTGATCAATTTGGAGTAGAACTGAAGGAGATAGAGCTAGGCCAAGACCTAGTAAAGCATGGTTGGAGCACCAAAGAGGAAGACTCAGATGCTGATCCGAGGAAGGCCATGCAAGGAGCTATGATCAGGCCACCACCTGAGCCTGATCCAAGAGGAGAGGATCAAGGAGAATCCAACCTTGGAGGAGACCCAAGAGTTTATCCCACGACTAAGAAGCTACGGGCCAGTACTAAAGTGAACAAGGGCCAAACCAGGATTTCTGGACATATTCCTAGTCCGACAAGGATTGACGAATATGGGCTACTTGGAGACATAATTTGGGTTGATGTCCAGCATGAAAGTTGTAGCCCATGGAGTATACTACGGATATTCAAAAGATCAGAATTTTAGGAATTTGTTTGGTATTTATTCGGCGAATAATTCCAGAACCCGTTTAGGCTATTTTTGGGGAAACTTGGCTCCCAAGTTAGCAGTTCTTCTCTAAATAGGATTCTTATTCCTTGTGGGACTGGAGTCCGAATTTACCTTGTTTTTAGTCTAGATTCGGATTAGTTTAAGTCCTCTTTAGTATTCTAATTAGGACTCTTTTATTATTTCTTTATTTTATTCTTATTTAGGAAGTAGCTAATAGGGAGGAGAGCTTGTTCCCTCACCTATAAATAGAGGCCTTCGCCTCTCTTGTAAGACACACATTTGAAATTAATAAACTCTTAAACTTCGGTTTTCTCTTAGCATGGAATTGCTATTCTCTTCTCAACTTTCATGGAATTGACTGTCGTTTAGACCGGCTTATCGTCTAGGGTATCCTCCCCTTGAAGTGGCGCCTTCGATTTGATACTTCTGGTTCCTAGCTCCTTTATAGCTAGAGGGTCAAAGTCCTCTTCCATCCCAGTTCCGATGGTTTCTTCTTGTTGTTGTGACGATCAGCTTGCGGTGGTTAGGGTCGTCTGCCCACGGTTGCGGCGGTTCACATCAAAAGAGCAGCATAATCAGTAAATTCAATGGTTGCCATAGTTACCTTCTTTCTCTCTGAATAATTGTGACACTTGAGGAAGTCCTCCTTCCTTCTCTCCTAATCAAGGTACTTGTCAGCATTGGCCTTTCTAGCAAACTTAGGAACGGTGAGCTTGAGGATGCTCACGTCATCATCAATCTCCTGGACTAGTCTTCTAGCCCTTCAAAATCTAAGCTTGTCTGTCATCTATCTAAGTCAATCAACCAATCTTTCTGCTTATATTTTCCTTTTCAATTCCCTTGCATTTTAGATTAGAAGTCGTGGAACTCACACCACGCACAATGTGCTTAAACTTGAGTAATTTGCCAACATATTTGAGTAGACAACAAGAAGAGACCTCGAGTAGAATACGATCTAGTCTACGTTGGTAGATTAGTTATTTGATACCGCTAAAACTGCAGCAGCATCGAGCCTTGTCATGATTAGGTCGAGCTTCTTGTCCATCTCGCTCTCCCTAGTCTTTCCCGACGCAGATCTCTGAGGTTGTTGTCCTTCTGTGAATCCAGGAGGGCCTTGATATGTGTTGTTCAAGTACTGATTCTGGCGATTTCCAGGTGTTGTACCATAGTTGCCTTGATTCCTATGAGGCGGTTGATAGATTCCACCAGATTGATTGTTCGGCTTCTGCTCTTGATACGACCCAGAAGGTCGATTGTTCTGATTGGCTCCGGAGTTGTAAGTAGGACGCTCTTGGAAGCTTCCTTGTTGATATCGTTGGTGAGGTTGTCTGGCTTGACGGTAGTCGGAGTAGCCCTTTTGGTTGTTGGTGAAACCTTGACCAACGAAATTCACTTCATCTACAGACCAGACATCTGCCTTACAGAAGTTCTGGCAACTTCCTCCATTATGAGCACATACCCCACACCATTCACAATCAACAACATAGACAGAGGCTGACAAAGAGTTGGTGGGAGCGCCGACCTTCTTTATGTGTTTCTGTACTTGGCCCTTGATCTATTATTCAAAGCTTAATCGGCTTTTAGCTACTTCTGATTGTCTCTCCCAATTCCTGGACTTAGATGCACAACTTGCGAAGTGGAGAAGAGCAGCTTCTGGTGTGAGCGCGGTACAATCTCCCTCAGCCAAGGAGTTAACCCACTTAGCAGATTCTTCATTCATCCATCGAGCAAAGATTTCAGCTAGTTGCCCTTGCTGGAAGCCGTGATGAGGGCAGTCGTAGACGAGTTCTTGGAATTCATTCCAAGCATCGTATAAGATGACTCTGCCCTTCTCTCTGAACCAAGCAATGCTATCCTTGTAAGCTGTGATTCGGGCCGGAGGAAAATACTCTTCAACAAAATCTTTAGCAAGGTCATCCTAGTTGGTGTAGTGACCGGGTGGCTTGCTGTTGAGCCATCTCTTGGCGGCGCCTCTAAGAGAGAATGGGAAGGCTCGTAATCATAAGGTGTTCTTATCGAGATTCCCACTCTTGAAAGTCTCGCACATGGCTAGTAAGTCCGTCAAATGTGTGCATGGGTTGTCATGCGGCTTCCCTTCAAACCGAACTTCCCTAGAGATCATTCCCAGGAAGGGGATCTTGATCTCATAGTCAGGATCGGCATCATTGTGAGGCACAACAATGTTAGACGGAACACTAGTAGCACTCGGCTTATTGTAATCCATTGTGGTAGGAGAAGGTGGTGGTGAATTTGATGAACTGGAGGATGCGAAAGAAGATGACGAGTTCTCCTTCAACTCCTCAATCTTAAAGGGAATGGAGGATGAGGGTGGGATGGTAGTAACCTGCTTTGGGACTTGCAGTTGCTAAGGTAGTGCATAACTGCTTAGCTTAACTGAGCTCTGAGTCTTGTCATATTTGGACAGAGAACGAGTGAATGGGAGGTTCATATACCTGTAAACAACCTACAAGCGACAAAAACAAACACAACCGGTGTAAAATCGAAGTGTGATGGAAAAATGAAAGATGGAAAGTAGAAGAATAAAATGCCAACTCTTCTTTCAAACAATTAAGAAGAGTGATGTGAACCGTGTAGACGGCTTGTCCTCAACCCACTCACCTTTCGGATGAGGAACCTCGGCGCGGCTTTCACACGACCCTAACCACCGTTAGTCTTGAATACCGGATCTAGAGATCAGCAATGTAACCTGGCGGATGCGTACTTGGACCCGTCGGTTGTAAATAACCAGGAACCCAGTGTCCAGTCGATTGGCTCCACGACAGAAGTTGGGTGCTTCTGTTGATAACACTGTTCCCTAAGCTATGCACGAGCAAAACTTAAAAGGATTGAGAACAAAGTTCTTAATTGTATTGATTTCAAAAAAGGTTGCGTTCAATGTGAGGCCGAAGCCTCTTATTTATACTAGGGGAATCGTGAACAGGCTCGACGATTCCTACTAGGAAAATAGGAATTAAATAAACCTAAATAGGAATTAAATAAACTAGAGTCCTAAATAGACAACAAAAAGGATTAAAATATCCCTAAACAATCACCAACTGAAAGGGAAATCCGAGTCCAACACTAAAAGGGAATAAAAATAATAAAACGTGCTAAAAACCCTAAACTGGCAGATCCGGTCGGATTGATGCTCTCGCGCGGTCCGGTTTAGGAAAGCCGGCGCCACCTTTTATGTCGGGCTTGGAATTGGCGGCGGCCTCAGGTGCTAGGCCTGGAGAATGCACGGGGCTCCAAATGCTGGACATCGTGGGGTCTGATGATGATGCTGCTCGGCCTCCGGGGTTCTTCCTCGATCGGCCCGGTCTATCCCTATCGTGAGATTTTATCATTTCTTCCATCCCTTGATCATTTCTTCGGGTGCCGGATGCTAGGGTTGGCTTCGGAGGTCTAGGGGAGTCTTCGGCCAGGCAGAAACCTCCCAAGGTGCGGGTGTCTTGGGCGCTCGGTGCTGAGCGCTGCTCGGGGTGCTCCGGCTCCGGGGTCGGCATCCGGCCTGGCTATCTTGGCAGCGCTCGGGTGGTCAGGATGGTGTATCTCGATTGTGTGATCCGATCGGCATCCTCTTCATGTCGATCCTTGCTCCATGCTACCATGTAGATGTTGAGTCGATCTTTGAAGGACTTGGTCTGGCTACGGGTTAAAGGTAGCTCGGCCGGGTCCAGGGAACGGGAGGCTCATCATTCCCCTCTTCTTGAGAAGGATTCGGCCTCGAATTCATATCTGCATAGACCTCATCATAGTAGGGTGTTAGGTCAGCAACATTGAAAGTAGCACTTACCCCATAGGAGTTAGGGAGATCTAACACGTATGGTATAAGGTCCGTCACCTCTAGGTAGTAGTTTAGACTTCCTTTGTTCAGGAAATTTATCTTTCCGGAAGTGAATCCACACTTGGTCACCAACTGCAAAGATCTTTTCCTTTCTTCCCTTGTTGGCATTCCTTACGTACTGAGCAGTCCTCCTTTCTATGTTGGCCTTGGCCTTCTCGTGTAGCTTTTGAACATATTCAGCCTTCTCGTGAGTGGTAGTGGTGATAGGTCCATAGGAGTTAAGGGGTTGAACCCATAGACAAGCTTGAAGGGTGAGTACTGGGTGGCTGAATGAACAGCCCGATTGTAGGCGAACTCAACATGGGGGAGGCATTCCTCCCAAGTTCGGATGTTAGAGGAAGTGATGGCTCTAAGCATTTGAGAGAGGGACCTATTCACTACTTCAGTTTGGCCGTCTGTTTAAGGGTGGAAAGTGGTAGAGAACATGAGTTTAGTACCGATCTTGGCCTAGAGGGTTTTCCAGAAGTAGCTAAGGAACTTGGAATCCCGATCGGACACGATAGTCTTTGGGATCCCATGTAGTCGGACCACCTCTTGAAAGAACAGGTCGGCGATGTTGGAGGCATCATCTGCCTTGTGACAGGCAATAAAATGGGCCATCTTTGAAAACCTGTCAACCACTACGAAGATGGAGTCCTTCCCCTTTCGTGTCTTAGGTAGTCCTAAAATGAAGTCCATCGAGATGTCAAACCACAGGTGTTCGGGGATGGGTAGGGGGTGTACAACCCATAGGGTTGAAGTTGAGACTTAGCCCTTTGGCACTTAGAGCACTGAGCAAGTATCTTCTCCACATCATGGCGCATCTTGGGCCATTAGAAGTGCTCCTTGAGGGTGGCCAAAGCCTTGGCTACCCCGAAGTGCCCCATTAGTCCTCCTCCATGAGCTTCTAGGGTGAGTACAGTCCTGCAAGAGTGGTTAGGTAGGCAGAGCTTGTTTTCTTTAAACAAGAATCCATCTTGCCGATAGTACTTGTCAAATCCTCCTTGCTCACAAGCTTCGAGAATATCTTTAAAGTCGCGATTAGTAGCATAGAGTTCTTTAATGTGTTCAAAACCAAGGAACTTTGTGGTGAGGACAGAGAGGAGTTTATACCTTCGTGAAAGGACGTCGGCTACCACATTCTCTTTACCTTGTTTGAACTTGATGATGTAAGGAAAGGTCTCAATGAATTCTACCCATCGGCGTGTCTTTTATTGAGCTTATGTTGAGCCTTGAGGTACTTAAGTGATTCATGATCCGTGTGGATGATGAATTCCTTGGGCCATAAGTAATGCTGCCAGGTTTTTAATGCTCGAACTAGGGCATAAAGCTCTTTGTCATAGGTGGGGTAGTTAAGGGTGGCTCCATTGAGTTTCTCACTAAAGTAAGCGATAGGCCTCCCTTCTTGCATAAGAACGGCACCGATTCCTACTCCAGAAGCATCACATTCTATCTCAAAAGGCTTGTTGAATTCAGGAAGCATGAGGAGAAGCGCTTCGGTCAACCTCTTCTTTGAGGTCTCGAAGGCCTCTTGTTGGGGTATACCCCATTGGAAGGGTAGATCCCTTTTGATGACTGTCATGAGAGGGGCAGCGATTGTGCTAAAACATTTCAGAAATCTTCGGTAGAAACTAGCCAGCCCATGGAAGCTTCTGATATTAGTGATGCTTTGTCGAGTTGGCCAGGATTTGATAGCCTTGATCTTCTCTTCATCCACTCTAATTCCTGATGAACTGACAACAAAACCAAGGAAAACAAGGTGATCGGTGAGGTGCACTTTGTCATGTTGGCGTACAGCTGTTCCTTCCTTAGGGTTTCTAGAACAGACTTAAGGTGCCCTAAGTGGTCTTCGAGACTCCGGGAGTACACTAAGATGTCATCAAAGTATACTACTACAAACTTACCAATGTAGGGTCGGAGAACTTGGTTCATTAGTCTCATGAAGGTACTGGGCGCGTTAGTCAAACCAAAAGGCATGACCATCCATTCATATAACCCCAACTTAGTTTTAAAAGCAGTTTTCCATTCTTCTCCTTCCTTCATTCAAATTTGGTGATACCCTCATCTAAGGTCGATTTTAGAAAAGATGGTAGACCCATGTAATTCATCTAGCATGTCATCTAGCCAAGGAATAGGGTGTCAGTACTTAACTGTTATATTGTTGATAGCTCTACAGTCGACACACATCCTCCAAATTCCTTCCTTCTTTGGCACTAGGATAACAGGAACGACACACGGGCTCAACCTCTCCCTGACGTAGCCTTTGTCCATTAAAGCTTCTACCTGTGATTGGATCTCCTTGGTTTCTTCCGGGTTGGTTCGGTAGGCGGCCTTGTTTGGTAGTGATGCCCCTGGTACCAAATCAATTTGATGCTCAATCCCTCGGAGTGGTGGTAGGCCACTAGGGATTTCTTCAGGGAAGACGTCCTTGTAATCCTGTAAGAGAGAGACAACAACACTAGGTATCGTCGGGCTAGGGTTAGTAGTTAAGCATTCCTTGTAGAGGACCACCACCATAGGTTTTCTGGCCACTAGGGCTTGCTTGACGTCTTCGGGTGTAGCAATCAGGCCTTCTCTATTTTTCTGGCCGAGGGATCTTTCAGGGTTCGATTTTTCTGTTTTTCAGTCTAGGGTTTTGCTTAATTGTTCTCTCTTTTCTCTACTTTTGAGCTCTCTCTCTTTTTTCTCTCAAATAACCCTCCTCTCTACTTGGTCTTGTAGGATTTCAAAAGGAGATAGGGGTTTTAGTTTGTATTTGGTGTTTCCATGACTTAGGCTGTAACTATTGGTTCTCCCATCATGTTTGGAAAACCTATCAAACTGCCACGGTCGGCCTAGTAAAACATGGGCAGCCTCCATGGGTAAGATATCACATAGGACTAGGTCGATGTATCTTCCTATGCTGAACGGGACATAGGCCTAGTGGGTAACCCTTAGCTCTCCGCAATTGCTAAGCCAGTGTAGTTTGTAGGGCTGAGGATGTTTTTGCGTTTGAAGGTTTAGCCCTTTCACTAATTCTTCTTGGCTAACAGCATTAGTGCAGCTTCCGCCGTCGATGACCATGCCACAAACTTTGTTTTGAATTACACACCAGGTGTGGAACAGATTGTCTCTTTGTTCCCATCTGTTTCCTATGTTTTGAGTACTGAGGAGTCTTCGAGAGACAGCTGAATACCTGCTGGTTTTCCCTGATCGGGTGTTCCGGTGGTAGCTAGAGTTGGTGCTGGTGAGGGTGTTGTGTGGAGCATCGGGAGCGGCTAGGGCGCCAGGGCTTGATATTGAGTCGGGGACGGGCGGTTGGGGCTCGGTCAGGGCCAGGGTTTGTACGGCGTCTCGGCGGCGGCCTGTGCCAAGGCTCGGGACATGGCCCGAGTGATCCGAGTGGTGGCAGCGCTAGGGGACGGTCCGAAGGTTGATCCGCCACTAGAGTTGGGGTCACTAGGGTTCGGGCCGAGGGCGGCCACGGTGGAACTTCTGGAACTGTCCTGCTGGTGTGCCGCGGGTGGTTTGGGGCATCCCTCGATTGGTGTTCTGGAGCGGTCGAGGGGTGGAGCCAGAACGGGCTCAGAGGAGCGCTGGCCGACGCTATCGTAGGTACGGGGCACGGGCCGGGTGTCAGTGATGGCGCTCGGTTTCCATCGACTGCCCTTTCGAGCCTTTCTAGTGATGCCTTCATCTGGGTTAGGATTTGTGCTATGGATGGTAGGGTAGCTTCTAGCAAAGCAAGTTCTTCTTCTGTCATATTAGTTAGTTACAAATGAAAGCGATATATGTATATCTACCTCTCTTCTTAAGATCAACCTATAATGAACGAATACTAGGGCAAGGTGGCCTTTCTTTTTGTTTTCTTTTGTTTTCTGTCTCATCTTTATATATTTTCTAGATGACTTGTTGGCCACCGATTTTTCTTTCCTTACAAAGAACTCGAACAAGAAAGAAAAAAATCGATGAAGTTTTTCTAGCAAATTTTCTAAGTAACAAAGATAGGGTTTTCTCACGATTTTCAATAACGAAAGGTAAAAGGATAAGAATTCAGGGTTTCAAACCTGATGACTGGGATAGATTGGCGGTCCTAGTGTTGAACCTAAGCTCTGATACCAAAACTGATGTGAACCGTGTAGCCGGCTTGTCCTCAAAACACTCACCTCTCGGATGAGGAACCTCGGCGCGGCTGCCACACAACCCTAACCACTGTTAGTCTTGAATACCGGATCTAGAGATCACCTATGTAACCTGGCGGATGCGTACTTGGACCCGTCGGTTGTAAATAACCAGGAACCCTTAGTGTCCAGTCGATTGGCTCCACGATCGAAGATGGATGCTTCTGTTGATAACACCGTTCCCTAAGCTATGCACGAGCAAAACTTAAAAGGATTTAGAACAAAGTTCTGAATTGTATTGATTTCGAAAAAGGTTGTGTTCAAAGTGAGGCTGAAGCCTCTTATTTATACTAGGGGAATCGTGAACAGGCTCGACGATTCCTACTAGGAAAATAACTCCTAAATAGTAATTAAATAAACTAGAGTCCTAAATAAACTACAAAAGGATTAAAATATCCCTAAACAATCGACAACTGAAAGGGAAATCCGAGTCCAATACTAAAAGGGAATAAAAATAATAAAAACGTGCTAAAAACCCTAAACCGGGGGATCCGGTCGGATTGATGGTCACGCCTGGTCCGGTTTAGGAAAGTCGGCACCGCCTTTTGTGTCGGGCTTGGAATTGGCGGCGTCGTCGGGTGCTAGGGCTGGGGAATGCACGGGGCTCCAAAAGTTGGGCACCGTGGGTTCTGATGCTGATGCTGCTCGGCCTCCGGGGTTCTTGCTCGATCAACCCGGTTTATCCCTATCGTGAGATTTTATCATTTCTTCCGTCCCTTGATCATTTCTTCCGTCCCTTGATCATTTCTTCGGGTGGTGGATGCTAGGGTTGGCTTCGGAGGTCTAGGGGAGTCTTGGGCCAGGCAGAAACCTCCCAAGGCCCGGGTGTCTTGGGCGCTCGGTGCTGAGCGCTGCTCGGGGCGCTCCGGCTCTGGGGTCGGCATCTGGCCTGGCTGTCTTAGCGGCGCCCGGGTGGCCAGGAGGGTGTATCCTGATCGGGTGATCCGATCGGCATCCTCTTCATGTCAATCCTTGCTCCATGCTACCATGTAGATGTTAAGTCGATCTTTGAAGGACTTGTTCTGGCTACGGGTTAAAGGTAGCTCCAGCCGGGTCCAGGAAATGGGAGGCTAATCAAAGAGTCCCTAGCAATGACGCCAATTTGATGTACATGATTTCACGTGTGGTCAAATAACTACCCTACTTAAAAAGTAAGGTACATTGAATCTCTCGAGATTTATTCAAATCGACTACTCAAAGAAGCTGGCAATTTACTCAAGTTTAAACAAGTTGTGCGTGGTGTGAGTTCCACGACTTCTAAACTATAATGCAGGGAAATTGAATTGAAAATAAAAGACAGAATGAAAGATTGATTTGACTTAACGAGATGACAGACAAGCTTAGACTTCGAATCCCCCTAAGATTACCAGGACATTGGCAATCACAAGACCAGCGGTTTTCAATCCTAATTCATTCAGTTCTCAGACACCACCATAACTCCTTACCCTTAGGTTTAAGTTCCGCGAATGTTCGCTCTATCGTATCTAACTACCAAGATTAATTAACCATTTGTGCGTTCACTTATGCAATGGAGAACTAATTGGTCCAATTACTTGTGATTAATGAGTTACTCTAGAAGCAGATTAACCCTTAAGGGTTCCTACGAAAGGCACACTCCATTGAATAGGTTAATTGATTGATTTGATGTTCTAAAGTAAGGAGGACGTTCACCACTATCCTTAGCTTAACACGAATCTAATCTAGGTGATCAAGCTAGACAAGAAACACAGACAATGAAGAACAAATCAAATATAATGCAAGAGAAACTGTCTGAATCTAAATCTAATTACCGCCGATCCGTGACCGCTTTAAAGCCCCGGGTCACTTAGGGTTCATCTAATCTAATCTTAAACGAGTTTAGCTACTCATGTTGATAACAAAAGAATCAAAAACTACAAAGAAGTTCATCATACAAAGGAAGAACAGATAGGAACTGAAAAACCTAATGCTGACGACTCTAGCGAAGTTTCGATCTCTGGCAATCTCCAACTCCTAGCTCCGAGCACTTTGAGGTGAAAAGATGGTGTCACGATCTCTCCAGGAACTTCGAGGATGCTCTAAACTCTATTTATCACTAAAGGCTCACGCCTATGTATCAGAATTATCCGAGAATAAGTGTCTGAATAATTCATCTCTGCGTCGTCTCTTAAATAGGATTTGTCCAAAGCTGTCTCGAAAAGAAGGGACTTCTCGACGAGAACTTTAGTGCAAATTAGCTATGTTGCTTCGCCGAGATTTCTCCATGCAATTCTTCAAATGTTCTCGACGAGAACTTTGAGACTTCTCGCCGAGAACTTCAGTGTAAAAGTCCGTCTTGGGTTCCTTCATTAGTTTTTGGTAAGAACTTTGAGGATTCTCACCAAAAACTTCTTCATAATTATATGTTGGATCTTTGATGGGACATTTATTTGATTTCTTCAACATGTCTTCGGCGAGAACTTTCATCTTCTCGCTGAGAATGTAAGTGCTGGCAGGTGGATATTCTGACTTTGATCTGAATGAGTTCTGGATCGATTTTGGGGTATTCCTCGAGGCTCCATTGCTTCCCGAACACGTCCGTGGATACGTAATTGATGGAAAAAACCTATGCATTCACAAAGGAACTAGAAAACAGATCAAATAGACCCATAACGGGCCAAAGTAACCAAAATGGTAAGAAATTGAGCAATTGAGTGAAAATACCCTAAACTACCCCAAAAACTGTGTCTCAAGCAAGGAATTGTCGCTTAAATTTGGCTGATAATCACGTTAATTCTAGTGTCATCACTCGTCATGGGGTCCCATGATGTGATCCTCCATAGCTGCCCCAATGCCAACAGGTACTCATACACCCCACCAGGGTCCCTAGTCAAAGGAAGAACTCTCGTCCTTACAAGAAATGTGTAAGGCCAAGAAAAGCTCTCCAACATTGCTTCAAGTCAAGGTATGTGACCAAGTATAGGCTCAGGCCCCCACTAACACGCCGAGCAGACCAGGATAAGAGTGAGGCCACCCAGTGATGTGAACCGCCACAACCGTGGGCAGACGACCCTAACCACCGCAAGTTGATGATCGTGCAACGAGGTAGAAACCTTCGGGAACCGGGATGGAGAGGACTTTGACCCGTCAGCTAAATAACAGCTGGGAACCAGAAGTATCAAGTCGATGGCGCCACTTCAAGGGGTGAATACCCTAGACGATAAGCCGGTCTAAACAACAGTCAATTCCAGGAAAGTCGAGAAGAGAATAGCAATTCCATGCTAAGAGAAAACCAAAGTTTAAGTGTTTACTCAATTTCAAGGTGTGTTTACAAGAGAGGCGAAGTCCTCTATTTATAGGGAGGAGTTAGGGAACAAGCTCTCCTAATCCTCCTAAATAACTAATAAATAAATAATAAAAAGAGTCCTAATTAAACTACTAAAAAGGACTTAAACTAATCCTAATCTAGACTAAAAATAAGGTAAATTCGGACTCCAATCTCACAAGGAATAAGAATCCTATTTAGAGAAGAACTCCTAACTTGGGAGCCAAGTTTCCCCAAAAAAAGCCTAAACGGGTTCTGGAAATATGGGCCGAATAAATACCAAAAAATTTTGTAAAATGCTGATCTTTTGCAGATCACTAGTAGACTCCATGGGCTACAACTTTCATGTTGGAAATCAACCCAAATTCTTTCTCTAAGTAGCCAATATTCGTCACTCTTTGTCGGGCTACGAATCTGTCCAGAAATCCAGCTTTGCTTAGTATTAGTCCAGGTTTGGTCCGTGGCTTGCTCGGTCATGGGCTGACCTCTTGGCTCTTCGCCAAGGATGGGCTCTCCTTCTTCTCCTCTTGGATCAGGCTTAGGTGCGGGCCTGATCATAGCTCCTGGCATGGGCTTCCTCGGATCAGCATCCGAGTCGTACTCTCTAGGGCTCAATCCATGCCCTACTAGGACTTGTCCTAGCCCTATCTCCCTTGTACTCCTCCGAATTGAGCTCTGTTTGTTGGAGAGTAATCCTGGGGCCATAAGGATTCCAGTGCCTTTGGAAAGTCCCAAAAGTCAGGGGTGAATTGTTCGCTGGGACAAAAGTGCTCCTCTGACGGCCGTTGGCATAGGCCATGTGCCTGTGGCAGGCTTAGCTTGGGGCCTTCTTCAATTTTGTCCAGGACTTTTGAGTTCTGCTTCGAGCCTTCTTTCCAGGGTACCTTAGGGATGTCTTTAGGGGCTGGTGTCCGTCCAAAGCTCGTGGCATTCGGCATGGGGCCTAGGATGAGTGCTAGGCTCGGCCCGGGGTCCGGGTCTGGGCTCGGTGTCAACATCAGCTCCTGGCGGGTCATGAACCAGACTTTGGCTGGAGCAGGAGCTGGCCTTGGTGCCTGGCTTAGGATCAGCATCCTCCTAGGTGCATCTTCTAGCTCCGGGGCTTGGGCTCTTCTAGGCTCCGATGGGGGTGCTGGAGTAGGCCTTGGGCCGGTGTAGTCTTGGCCCGGCATCAATGCTAGGGCTGGCTCGGCATCAGTTGTGTCCAAGTCAGGCTTGGTAGACAGGATCACATCATCCCCCTCTTCTTGAAGAGGATTCGTCCTCGAATCCTTGCCTGATAGTCCGTTAGAAATAATAAAATTAATCTCAAGGGTACATAGGACTGGACCTAGTGGTTCATTGGCGCTCCAGGGGTGTTCAGGCCGTACCAAGGCTGGTACGGGTGCTCGGGGCTCGGGCCTTAGGGCTTTGGGTGATGTCGAGCTGGAGGTGGACAGTGCGGCGCCAGGGTCAGTCGGCGTGGGGCCGGGGTCAGGCGGCGTCGGGCCGGAGTCAGGCGGCGTCGGCCCGGAGTCAGGCGGCGACCGCCCGGAGTCAGGCGGCGTCGGGCCGGGATCAGGCGGCGTCGGGCCGGGATCAGGCGGGGTCGGGCTGGGGTCAGGCGACGTCAAGCTGGAGTCAGGCGGCGTCGGGCCGGGGTATGAGTCAGGCGGCGTCGGGCCGGGGTATGAGTCAGGCGGCGTCGGGCCGGGGTATGAGTCAGGCGGCGTCGGGTCGGGGTCAGACGGCGTCGGGCCAGGGTTAGGCGGCGTCAGGCCAGGGTCGGTCAGGGCGGCGCCGGGGTCATGGGGCCCGTCAAATGCTGGGGCCGGGCACTAGGGCGCCGGGGCACCGGTGATGGGCGCTGGGACGCCGAGGCTGGGGTCGGGGCTGGTGTCGGGGCTGGTGTCGGGGCTGGGGCGGGGCTAGGCGCTGGGGCGCTGGTGGTGGGCGCTGGGGCGTCGGTGTTGGGCGCTCGGGCGCTGGGCGCTGGAGGGCCGGGGTAGGGCGCTGGGGCGCCGGGCGCTGCTCGGGCGCTGGCCTTGTGCTGGGCAGGCGCTGGGCTGGTGCTGGGCAGGCGCTGAGCCTAGCGCTGGCCTGGTGCTGGACCGGTGCTGGCCAGGCGTTGAGCCTAGTGCTGGCCGTCTTGTCTTCGGATCTTCTCTCCAGCCTTCTAATCGAATCTTCTATACCATACATGGCTAGGCGTGCATTATTGATTCGAAGCTCCAACATAAGTAGCCTCAACTCTGTCATGGTTAGAAGAACAAACGAACACAAAGACTTTTTCTAATATCCTCTTTTCTAACACTCTTTTTCTAGGACTCGATAAACAACAACTTAGTGGCTAAAAGTAGGGTCGTGGCTCGGTTTAACACAAGCAACGAAAGCTAATCTATCCCCTCTTCTTAAACACACTATTACAAAGACAATAAAGAACTTGGCAAGGGTGGCCTTGCTTGATTTTCTGTTTTCTGACTCTTTTGATATTTTCTTGATGGTATTATGGCCACCAGCTTTTTCTGCCTTACAATAGAGACTCGAAACAAGAAATAGAAATAGATGAAGATTTTCTAAACAGTTTTCTAAGAACACGAAAGTAAAGGGATATGGATCCAAGAATAAACCTTGAAACTGGGATAGATGTGGTCCTTGAGCTGAACCGTGCTCTGATACCAACTGATGTGAACCGCCGCAACCGTGGGCAGACGACCCTAACCACCGCAAGTTAATGATCGTGCAACGAGGTAGAAACCTTCGGGAATCGGGATGGAGAGGACTTTGACCCGTCAGCTATATAACAGCTGGGAACCAGAAGTATCAAGTCGATGGCGCCACTTCAAGGGGTGAATACCTAGACGATAAGCCGGTCTAAACGACAGTCAATTCCAGGAAAGTCGAGAAGAGAATAGCAATTCCATGCTAAGAAAAAACCGAAGTTTAAGTGTTTATTCAATTTCAAGGTGTGTTTACAAGAGAGGCGAAGTCCTCTATTTATAGGGAGGAGTTAGGGAACAAGCTCTCCTAATCCTCCTAAATAACTAATAAATAAATAATAAAAAGAGTCCTAATTAAACTACTAAAAAGGACTTAAACTAATCCTAATATAGACTAAAAATAAGGTAAATTCGGACTCCAATCCCACAAGGAATAAGAATCCTATTTAGAGAAGAACTCCTAACTTGGGAGCCAAGTTTCCCCAAAAAGAGCCTAAACGGGTTCTGGAAATATGGGCCGAATAAATACCAAACAAATTCATAAAATGCTAATCTTTTGCAGATCACTAGTAGCCTCCATGGGCTACAACTTTCATGTTGGAAATAAACCCAAATTCTTTCTCTAAGTATCCCATATTCGTCACTTTTTGTCGGGCTTCGAATCTGTCCAGAAATCCAGCTTTGCTTAGTATTAGTCCAGCTTTGGTCCGTGGCTTGCTCGGTCATGGGCTGACCTCTTGGCTCTTCTCCAAGGATGGGCTCTCCTTCTTCTCCTCTTGGATCAGGCTCAGGTGCGGGCCTGATCACAGCTCCTGGCATGGACTTCCTCGGATCAGCATCCGAGTCGTACTCTCTAGGGCTCAATCCATGCCCTACTAGGACTTGTCCTAGCCCTATCTCCCTTGATACTCCTCCGAATTGAGCTCTGTTTGTTGGAGAGTAATCCTGGGGCCATAAGGATTCCATTTCCTTTGGAAAATCCCAAAAGGCACGGGTCACGTGTTCGCTGAGATAAAAGTGCTCCTCTGACGGCCGTTGGCATAGGCCCTGTGCCTGTGGCAGGCTTAGCTTGGGGCCTTCTTCAATTTTGTCCAGGACTTTTGAGTTCTGCTTCGAGCCTTCTTTCCAGGGTACCTTAGGGATGTCTTTAGGGGCTGGTGTCGGTCCAGAGCTTGTGGCATTCGGCATGGGGCCTAGGATGAGTGCTAGGCTCGGCCTGGGGTCCGGGTCTGGGCTCGGTGTCAACATCAGCTCCTGGCGGGTCATGAACCAGACTTTGGCTGGAGCAGGAGCTGGCCTTGGTGCCTGGCTGTGGATCAGCATCCTCCCTGGTGCATCTTCTAGCTCCGGGGCTTGGGCTCTTCTAGGCTCCGGTGGGGGTGCTGGAGTAGGCCTTGGGCCGGTGTAGTCTTGGCCCGGCATCAATGCTAGGGCTGGCTCGGCATCAATTGTGTCCAAGTCAGGCTTGGTGGCCAGGATCACATCACCCAGGCCATGTTGCTGGCCAAGGCACCCGATCCGAGCCCCGAGCCGGACCGAAGGCCGAACCTCAGGGCCCTTGACCGACCCTCACGAGCCTCGGAGGAACTAACCACCCATGGGATCAGCTGGAAGCATTTCTGGAGTACAGGAAATGAAGGACCCAAGAGTACCTGGCCAGCAGAGGCTGGCACCCGGATACAGGCCCCGAAGTGAGCCCCCGACCTGGCCAAATGCAAGCACTAGGCCCTAGGCCACTTTCCACGAGCCCCAGCCCTTGGAGACCCTCTGAGGACATTTCTGAAGACTTGGCCGAAGCAGAATGCAAAAGGCCAAGCCAGAAATGAATAAGGCTGAGACATGAGCTAGCCCCGGGCACCGGGCACGGCGCCAGGCGCCACAGAGGAGCACTTAGGGCCCAGCCGCCAAATGTCTCGGGCCTTTTGGGAAATTCCAGTTGCCCTAGATAGATGGAAGCCTCAGGAACATGCCTCAACAAACGGCGTTACATTTGGAGGAGGAATGAAGGAGGAGCCACGTAGGGAAGTGCTTATACACGATCTAGGCCCATACATGCAATCCTACCGAGACAAGGACTCCCATCCAGGCCAGGAATACTTGCTTCCACGTCCAGAAGACCCCGGGCCTAAGTCCTTCTAGGACTAGGACACGAGAAGGAGGCCTAATCTGAGTCAGACCCTGCCCACCGGCCCAAGACTTGCCCGACCGCCACGAATGTTGCCCAGATTTAGATTTTTTGCCCGGATTGCCGGTTTTACCTATTTAGTATTTTTCTTGCATTCCAAGACACTATTATCTTTCCTTTCTAGTTTTTCCTTTTTAGGTTTGATTGTTAAGGCATTTTAAATGTCCTAATTAGTATTTAGATTATTTAATTCCTAGTTTAGGAAGTAGCTAATAGGGAGGAGAGCTTGTTCCCTCCCTATATAATAAGGCCGTCGGCCACCCTTGTAGACACAACTTTTACGAATCAATAAACCCATTTCAGAACTTTGTTCTAAATCCCTCGAGTATTTGCTTGATGCATTACTAAAGGTTTGGCTTATCATCAAGAGCATACATCTTTTGGCGTGGCACCCTCAACTTGATACTTCTGGTTCCTAGCTCTTTATAGCTAGTGTGTCAAAGTCCTAATCCGCCCTGGTTCCATAGGTTCTTCATGAGTGCTAGGAGATCAGCATTGTGGTGTTTAAGGGTCGTCTTCCCACGATTGCAGCAGTTCACATTAGTTGGTATCAGAGCTTCGGTTCAACACTAGGACCAACCCCTATCCCAATTTCTAGGTTCACTCTTGGATTCATATCCTTTACTTTCCTTGCGTTTCAGAAAATTAGCTTTGAAAAATCCCTATCTATTTCTATTTCTTGTATTAAGTTTTCGTTGTAAGGCAAAGAAAAATCGGTGGCCATCAAAAACCATCAAGAAAATATCAAAAGGCTAAGAAAGAGAAAAGAAAGTAAGGCCACCCTTGCCAACTTTGTTTCCTATCGTTGTAAGAGAAATTCAAAGAAGAGGGGATAGAAATTTGCTTCTGCTTGCTTGTAACTAACCATGGCAGACGAGAGAATGACAAATATGGAAGGACAACTCCAAAATCTTGGTGATCTAATGACGGGAATACAAGAAGCCCTAGCAAGGCTTGAGAGGAGAGTTAACCGAGAAGATTATGAGGAAGAACCCCATAGAGATCTCAACTAGAGGGCTAAAAGGTTAGTCTAAGAGATTGATGATGATGTGAGCAACCTCAAGCTCACAATCCCCAAGTTTGCTGGCAAGACCGACACGAATGCGTACTTAGATTGGGAGAGAAGTATGGAAGACTTCCTAGAGTGCCACCACTATTCGGAGAGGAAAAAGGTAATCATGGCTACCCTTCAATTTATGATTATGCTGCTCTTTGGTGGAGCCAATTCAAGAGACAGGTGAAAAGAGACGAGGAGCCCATAGAGTCATGGAGAGACCTCAAGAGGAACATGAGGAAGAGGTTTATCCCGGCTGCCTACATCCAAGACTTGCACACCTCACTCCAAACCTTAAGGCAAGGTACTATGTTCGTGGAGAAGTACACAAAGGAGATCGAGATGCTAGTGGCGAGGCTAGAGCTCAAGGAGGAACAGGAGGCCCAAATACCCAGGTTTGTAGAAGGCCTACACCCGGACATCATGCACCAAGTCAACATACTCAACTATGTTGACTATGAAGACTTGAAATCCCTAGCCATCCGAGTGGAGAGGGATATGAGGAAAGGCTATACAAGGAGGCCAGCCCCCCATGCCAACATCCAATGGAGAGGAAGTTCCAGTACTAACATTCTTTAGATATGTTAGTATGGTAGTATGGTCAGTTTCCCCATTTGGGTTCTTTAGATATGTTAAGAATGAGACTCGCCAATCATTAGTATCCTCCTCAATCATGTATACCTCTACTACTTGTTTTAAACGATCTCGTAATGGAAGGAGGGATTTCACAAAGATTTGTCCTCTTCCCTCATGTGAGAATTCTCTAAAACTAGAAGCTAATTGTGCCAAGTAGTTTGCTTTGCCATTGTCTTGGCGAGGAATGAACTTAATTGACATGTTGTTAAAGTGAGAGATTAGATCTTGGGCATGTTTGAGATATGTCTCTAACACATAGTTGACACATCGAAAGTCCCTAAGTACTTGGTGGACTACTAGTTGTGAGTCTCCTTTGATATCAATGTTTTTTGCCTTCCTCCATGCCAACCACCAAAGCTTCGTATTCATCTTGGTTGTTGGTACAAGGGAAGTCAAGGGTGAAGGAAAAGTGCATGGGATGACCCATTGGTGAAGTCAAAACCACTCCAGCTCCTGCTCCAGAACGTGTCTTTGAACCATCAAAGAACAAAGAGCAAGGAACCTCTCCTATCATCCCAATCTCTACTGCTTCCCCTGGCACATCCACGCATGGATGGTCTGCCAAGAAATCAGCGAGAGCTTGCCCCTTAACTGCTTTTTGTGGCACATATTGTAAATTAAACTCAGATAGAGCAAGCGTCCACTTGCCAATCCTCCCATGGATGATTGGCCATGATAACATATATTTAATAAGGTCAGTCTTACAAATGAGTTGTACTTGAACAGGCATCAAGTAATACCTTAGCTTCATACAAGCAAAGAACAAAGTTAGACATAACCTTTCTATGGGACAGTACTTCCTCTCCGCTTCATTTAAAAGCCTACTTAAATAATACACGACTTGTTCATTTCCCAAGTCTTTATCTTGGGCCAACAAACATCCTACTAACGTGTTAGTGGCTGAGAGATATAACTTCAGAGGTTGATGTGGGATGGCTGAGTTGAGCACTAGCGGGTTCACCAAGTACCTCTTGATGTTATCAAAGTCTTGTTGGTGCTCTTCACGCCATGCAAACTCTTCTTCCTTCCTCAACTTCAACAAAGATGAGAAAACTTGGGTTCAGCCAGCACAGTTTGAGATGATGCGTCGAATATTGTTGACTTGGCCAAGGAACCTCTGCAACTCTTTCTTATCACTAGGTGACATGGCCTCAATGATGTCCTTGGTATTGTTTTTGTCGACCTCAATGCCACGTTGGTTTACAAGGAAACCAAGGAAGTTGTCTACATTTACACCAAAAGCACACTTAAGAGGATTTAATTTCAAACCATGGCTTCTCATGCGTAGGAAAGCCATACGTAAGTTATCAAGGTGTCATCAACGCCTTACCTTTGACTAGACAACTATACCTCCACAAATTCGCGAATCAAATCATGAAATATGGTGTTCATATCTCGTTCATAAGTTGCCCCAGCATTCTTCAAATCAAAGGGCATGACCACCCATTCATAACATCCAATGGCATCTGGACAAAGGAAAGCTATATTGTAGATATCCTCATCGGCTATGTAAATCTGGTTATAGCCAGAATAGAAATTCATGAAAGAGAAGACTTCATGCCTAGTAACTACATCAAGCAACATGTCAGCAACTGGCACGGGATATTCATCCTTAGGAGTGGCTGTGTTTAAATTCCTACAATCTACACAAACACGAAGCTTTTTATTTTTCTTCCTAACTGGCACCACATTAGACAACCACTCTACATACCTAGCCGTTCTTCCTAGCGTTTATCCTGTCACATCTATATTAGCCACACCCACCATTTGTCATAACAATGAATTATTTCAACCATGTTAGTTATAGAACCCAAGAACGTCTCATCGTGGAGGTTTCTGTGTCGGTGCCATGATGCAGGGATCTGAGACCGGTGCCTGTGAAAAACCTTTCACTTTTAAACCTTGGTTAAAATCCGTCAAAACTTAATACCCTTTTTCTTTAAAATCACCAGAATAACTCCCACACCAGACCGATCTTCCAGTGTTTCCTGGTAACCCAAGAAACAGAAGGAAGCCGGCTCTGATACCAAAATGTAACACCCCAATTTTATGAAATGTAAAACGACAACGTGTCCCGGGACAGACGATGACTCAAAGGTTGAAAAATACAACTTTGACCAACTACTTTCAAACCAACCATAAAACTAGGGTATTAACCATCAAAACATTTACAGCGGGATTGGGCCCAACGACTTGAGAGCAATCCTCCAAGTCGCCATTACACCGTCCCATGATCCACTGCTCCGGCACGCCTTAAGAAACTCCGATGGCCCGTTGCTTGTCCAGGAAATTCCTACAAAACTGGTGGGTGGCTCGGGGTCAGTCCGTTGTCCTGATTATTCCGTATAAACATGAATAAACACATTTAATGGAATTAATAACGCAAACCAGCAATTCCATAATCATCCTTCCGTAACGGAGATTACCGTTACCGTTATCAAATGACCTATCACAAGGAATGTTAATCCAACATTCCAATCATGACCTATATGTGAAACATTAACACACATAATCACAAGTCAATAAGACATCCCATGAACTATTCTAATAGTACCACACAATATCGAGATCAAACTCGAACAATTTTCACCAATCAACTGGGCGTCCCCTCTTCCCGCCTAGCTAACCTCTACGCCATCATCGATAAGGCTTACTTCTGAGCCTGTAATAGGGACTTCACAAGAGTCGCTATTCTTCCCGGCTACCATGAATCGATTGGGGCTATCAATACCCAACTCCCATCATCCAGTCGAGCCTATTTCCTCCCAACTCTTATCATCCGGTTGGGGCTATCCGTACCCATCTACCGTGAATTAATTGTGGCTAACAATACCCAACTCCCATCACCCGGTAGGAACCCGTATCCATCGATGTTCCCGGTGGAGGACTAGCTAGCGAGGCTTTACTTTCCACCCGTATACACAAGGTGCCAAACGTCATCAGATAACATCACGATTTAACCATAGTCGAATCAAACATAATTAGGTATAAAACCAACGGTTTCGGAAAGATAGAACTTTCCGTAGAAATGACACCTTGCTGTTAAAACCAAGACTTTCTGTCTTAATTTCCAGGTAAGTAGGGGAGTCAGTCGGACTACTTAAGTCCCTCTAACCTTAGGCATCATAACTTTATAAACTGGAATTAATGAGGATCCGCGTCACTCATTACTCTGAATAATCTAACCTATCGGGAAAACCAACTCAGATGGGTTAGTACTCGGCTAGCAGTAAATCACCACGAGAATTATAAGGACTTTAATTTAAGCATGCACGAGTCCAAAATAAGGCCCGAGTACTCGTTGATCCGGTTCCCGTAAAACGATTATTTTGGAATTATCACAATATTTGGTTAGTGACAAAGTTTAACGAAATAGCTAGTTAAATTGAGGAATTAATTAATCCAAGGAATTTATCCCCTTAAACCAACCCACCTATAACACTAGCCGGTTGACTTGAAGATCGACTCCGTAGCTCGAATCGGTTCGAAATAAGAACTTAACGGACTTCCGTAACTTCCTAGCCAAATTGTACTAACTGAAAAGTTAGTTGGGCCGAATCTCTCACAAGTTGATAGTTTAGGATTGCGACAGTAATTAAAATTAAACTGAAGGATCATGATGTAACATAGAAAGTCAGGTGACCAAACTGCAACTTTGCCAACTTCTTCCCCAAATTTGCAGGGAACACGCCAGTGACTCCATGGAAGCTCCGATGAGGCTCAATTCTTCCGATTCTTGGATCGAAATGGAGTTTTGAACATAGGGAAATCTTCACAGGGCCCATGAGATTATAATAGTGGCTTCGAAACGGTCCGACGAAGCCTGGAGCGTACCGCCGCAAGCTTTGTTGGAACCATAATCGGAGGAGAAGGAAAATGGCTCGGGTCGATAGCTCTGGTTCACTAAAGGGATGAGCTGGGTTTTTATAGACCTTGGGGGTCAATTATTGACAAAGGAGCTCCTGTTAAGGGACCATCGGATGAGCTGGATCTCGGGCCGTCGGTTTGGACGCACTCACCGAAGTTGATAAGGTTACTGTCGATCCTTGTTGATTTCTGGTTGGATTAGGAATCTTAGGTCGATTCAAACGATTTCCCACATGGTTGTGGGTCCCAGTGTCGGATTGGCTCCAATATTGTGACCCTTCGGTAGCTGCCAGGGCTGTCGAGCAGAGAGACGGCGACGGAACAACGCCGTCAGCAACTTATGTGGGGAGGAAGATGATGACGTAACGCTGACGTCATCCAAAACTACGTCATTTTAGGTAAAGACGAAAAACAAATAAAATGTTTGTTAGAGTAGGGATTCGTGGGTCCCAGTGTCGGATTGGCTCCAATATTGTGACCCTTCGGTAGCTGCCAGGGCTGTCGAAGCAGAGAGACGGCGACGGAACAACGGCGTCAGCAACTTATGTGGGGAGGAAGATGATGACGTAACGCTGACGTCATCCAAAACTACGTCGTTTTAAGTAAAGACGAAAAACAAATAAAATGTTTGTTAGAGTAGGGATTCGAACCTACGACCTCTAAGTTGTGGTTCGATTCTTTAACCAATTCATCCAAGCCTGATACTTAACTTTTGTACAATCATAATCATTTAGCTCCTGACTTACCCACCTTGCATTAGTGAAATAAATCCGCCTTGCAATCAATTAAATGTCAAGTTGTGGTCATTTCTCGTATGTAATAAAATTCAAAAATTTTCTGGTTCAGAGATTCGGGGTGTAACATAAACCCTCACCTGACAAGAAGACGAGGCTCTAAACACTTCTAGGAACCCAAACAGCCAAGCTCTACAACTCCAAAATCGTAGCTCTTCCCCTCCTCACTGACAGCAGCCTACTCCGAACCACCTAGAACCACGATATGCGATCTCTTCCCTCGTCGCCACGAACGCGTAGCAACAAACGGATCGCCAACCGGAGCTCTACAACTCTCGGAATCAAGGATTGAAACTTGGGGAATTTTGGTTCGTCAAAGGAATTTCGGGGAAAGAGAAAGAAGGGAAAAGTTGGAAAAACCCGTCAAAACCCGTCTTAAATACCCAGCTCACAATACACGGCATGTATCATAGCTACACGGCCATGTATTGCCTTCTGCCATTTTTTACGAATTTATGCTATTAAGGTGCACGGCCGTGTACCTTGAATACACGGCCGTGTACCTTGAATACACGGTCGTGTACTCTACACTGCACCGTTAGCTTAACTGCAACTTTAACTCGGTTCAAACACGAACGTCCCAGACCTCAAGAGACCCTCTGAAGTACTGATTCTAGCACCCTAGTCACCCAAACTTGAGTTCTAACCCGTTCGGTTGGGCGGGGATGTTACAAGTCTCCCCAACTTTAAGAGATTTCATCCCCGAAATCACAGCCCGACCCGCTCTTAGCAATGTAACCACAATCACCGCACATAATGCAGCAATACTAAGATCACTTACCTCCCGAGACGTCCTCTTGACGGCTCTAGCAACACACTTCTACCAACGACTCCACTCACCCGCACTCTGAACTTCTACCCAACAAACACGCACAACCGAACTACGACAACACCACACATACAAGAGCGCAACAGAACACAAGACAACGAAGAAAGAACGCTACTAGCAAACACTCCACACTAAGACTCCACACTCTACAACCACTCTACCTAGCTTAACCCAAGGCTACCACACTCTACTCCACCGACCAAAAAATCCTAACCTATCAACCTCCACTACCCTCCTACTACCTAGGCACCCACAAGAACAAAGAAATGGAACAAGCCTGAATTCAAACAAAGATGCAAACGGAAAGAGTCAAGAAGATATCATACTGTTCGCTTCGTCGTTTGCATTCTCCTCTACACCTCCGGCGAGAGCATACAAGCCTCCTTGTTCTCCTCCGGCTCCAAGTGGTGTAGCATTAGCTCCGGTCCCTCTCCCAGCACTCGCGGCGCCACGACCAACACTACCTCCTCCTCTACCTCCAAGACTCACGGACGGAGCCCTAGGCCCCTGCACAGAACCCACAGACTGAGTCGGCACCGCCATCCCTGAAAGGTAGTTACCACTCCTGTGCCCTGGCTGTCCACATGTAAAGCAAGTCACTAGAGCAGACCTCAAGAGATGACACTCTCCATAATGGGGCTTCCCACAAGTGCCACAAATTGGCAAACCCGATGACGCTCCACCCGACTAGTCATCCCCACATTCCTCGACCGGTACATGTTACTCTTATGACCAGGTTGACCACAAGTATAACAAGTCACAACTCCCCATTGTGGAGCTGACTGAGCACTCCGGGAACTAGGGTGAGACGACTAGGCACGGTTAGCCGGTTGGCTATCCGTAGCAACCTGAGGGGGTGGGGCAGGCGCCTTAATCTTCCTCTCCTCCTTCTTCCTCTGCTCTAACCTCTCCCTACTCAAGGCAGCTGCCTTCACAGACACCAAGCTCCCCATGTCCGCAGAGGTGACACCCTCCAGGATCTCCGTCCTCGGACCATTCTTAAACTTAACAATAAGCTTCCTTTCCCTACCTGCAGTCTCATCGTACCACTTGGAGAGGGCAGTAAACTCTATGTAGTAAGCAAGAACGGTCTTCTCCCCCTGCTCTAGCTCTAAGAACTCCCTAGCCTTCTCCTCACACCACAGATCCGGACAGAACTGGTCACAGAACTCCTCAACAAACTCATCGAGACTCATCTCAGGCGGCACTACTCTACTCTGAGGCATAGACCTCCACCAATCTAAAGCATGACCCTTGAGCAAGAAAGTCATGGCCGACACCCTAACATCTCCCTCAAGTCCCATCTGCAGGAATTTGTACTCACACTCCTGGAGCCATTGCTCCGCTACTGCAGGGTTAGCCACTTCCCCATGGAACTCTCCAAAGTTCCAACCCTTCAGCAACCCCGGTTGGAACCTAGGAGCTCTAACTCCAAACCCCGAATCCCCAATCGAATGACTTCCCATGGCTTGGCTTTGTTCACTACAGGAGAACATTTAAAACATCTCAGTTGACCATTTAAGAAACTCACAACGACATTGAAAACACTTTCTCTTTCAAAACTCCCACCCATTTCAAAACAGTTTGAAAACCCTTGGAATGCCAGTACTGCATCGACGTTCCGTACTTTCCATTAAGAGGGTAGAAAATCCCCTAGAAGAAAGGACAGCTCACCTATGCAGCAGAGGCAACCAGGCTCTGATACCATTTGTAACACCCGTCCCGAATCACCTCAGGTTACCCAAGGTTGAACCAAGATCTAACGTTACTCAAGCACAGGTTTAACCAAAAGGTGAAACGACAAAGGGAAGAGTACAACTTCTCATTAAAACCACAATAAAATGGTGGCCTCCAATATAAAATCCAGCATAAAATCCAACATAAAATCCAAACCATCCTCAAAAGTTTACAAAAGTTCCCAACCCAAACTGAAAACGGTCAACCAAAATATAATAAATACAGAATGAGTCAACTCCAAGCAAGTCGTCAATCTTCACCTCATGGCTCCAAAAGACAACCTTCCCGAACTCAACTGTCAACTGCAACTCCAACCTAGCGCTAGCCACGAGCATATGAAAGGGAAACTGTGGGGATCAATTTTCTAATGAAATTGAGTGAACCCACTGGGTTTAACTATGCGCCGAACCTAACCTCTGGAGCGATCCCAACTCCGCACACAAACAACAATGGAATCTGACACAACCATCCTCATTTTAATTCCTAACATGCAACTAGGCGATCACATAAGTTCACCACTTCACTCCACAACCACATTCATGATAAATTCAAAGCAAAGAGTTCAACAAGCATAAACAACGAATCATCATGCATAACACTCATCACCCATTATCACAAACAAGTCAACTCGTTCAACTCAACCACAAACACCACACATACAACTTAACCACAAACACGACACATTCATCTATGTGAGTTAATTAGGCGCCATTGGAGTTTGCCCATACACCACCCCAGCTGGCAAGACGCACCCACTCTTCCAGGAGGGTCCAAGACATATCCTTTCTACAAAAAGGATCCAGGGCCCAACATACATCGATACCTCAACACAACAACAGATCACGCCACTCTTCCAGGAGGCGTGACCGCACCTCACTCTTCGAGGAGAAGTGGCAATTAGGGGGCAGTGTAGGCTCCAATCCGGTTCTATCACTTCAATTTAACACAACTAGAAAAACACACCTACAACCATCCATCGACAATCATCACAAGCTCATCAACATCATTCGATTACAACCAACAAGATTCACCATCACTTCCCATCACCCATATCATCATCAATCCCAAACAAAACCACAACCCGCATAATGCCACTTTCACTCATTCACACATCTCAATGACCACACATCAACACCTAGCATCATCTCAATCCCACATCACATATAACCACACATTACAAGTCATTCAACGCCACACACGACACAAACTGTTTAAGGGTAAATGGCTAGCTCACCGGCCACCCCCACCTGCAAGTACAGGGGAAGCCATGTCGTGAGTCGTAGTGTTACCCTCCTGTACATACTTCATTGGACGACCCCACATTGGCGGGACCGTCCACCTGTTTTTCATTGAAGGGCGACCCCACATTGGCAGGACCACCCTCGTGCAACCACAACTGATTACACAAATATAGATACAGTTCAACAGAATTATGTCCCAACCCTCCTACACTCATTACTATGTCACATCCATCAAGCATCCATGTTAAACATTTCTCCAATTACACCACATAACGCACCAGCCCACAATCATCATTTAAATCACCAATTAACAATCATACAAACATCACCAATCACCACAATCACATAACAAGCAATCACAAAACAATTTCCCCTTTTACCCTCTTCCAATTCATGCAATACTACATTATTCTAAGTCAGGGTTGCAACTCCTCACATCAACCAATTCTACCTATCGTACGCTAAACCCTCACCTGACAAGAAGACGAGGCTCTAAACACTTCTAGGAACCCGAACAGCCAAGCTCTACAACTCCAAAATCGTAGCTCTTCGCCTCCTCGTTGATAGCAGCCTACTCCAAACCACCCAGAACCACAATGTGCGATCTCTTCCCCTCATCGCCATGAACGCGTAGCAACAAACGGATCGCCAATCGGAGCTCTACAACTCGTTGAATCAAGGATTGAAACTTGGGGAATTTTGGTTCGTCAAAGGAATTTCGGGGAAAGAGAAAGAAGGGAAAAGTTGGAAAAACCCGTCTTAAATACCCAGCTCAAAATACACGGCCTGTATCATAGCTACATGGCTGTGTATTGCCTTCTGCCAATTTTGACAAATTTCTGCTATTAAGGTGCACGGCCGTGTACCTTGAATACACGGCGTGTATTGTGATACACGACGTATATCACACTACACGGCCGTGTAATCTACACTGCACCATTAGCTTAATTGTAACTTCAACCCGGTTCAAACACGAACATCCCAGACCTCAAGAGACCCTCTGAAGTACTGATTCCAGCACCATAGTCACCCAAACTTGAGTTCTAACCCGTTCGGTTGGGCGGGGATGTTACAATCTCACTATCTCTGTCAATGGATCAATGCATGCCTTACTCAAAACTTTGGCACTCGAGATGACCACCGTACATGGTCCTCCATCCATACCCCTAACCTCTAATGGGCCAAAATCACCATGGTATGGAGGAGCTTCAGCACAGTTGGCTCATACCGCAAATGGTTTTGTGTCAGCGTGAATGACCTCAACCATCGCTTCTTTCTTCCACAACATCATGCATTGATGTAATGATGATGGAAAACATTTACTTGCATGGATACAATCTATCCCCAATAGGGCATTGTAACTAACAACACCATCCACGACGAAGAAGGCACTCATCTTCTCCTGGCTTCCAACTCCTACTACCACTGGAAAAAATCCCTCTTGCCAAAGTGGACCCTCCATTGAAGCTGGTGGCGAACACCTCAGTAGGGATCACGTCACATGTGTTATTACCAAGCTTCTTCAACATCCTTGTTGGCATCACATTCACAGCTGTGCCATTGTCAACCATGACCCTTGACACTGGCACTTCATCCAATCTTGCCTTAATATAGAGGGGTCTTAAATGCCTTAACATGCTTGGCTCTGGGTCCTTGAATACCACAAGGTGGTTATGTATATCACATGACTTCTCTTCCATTATACCCTTCCGTTTTAGGCCACCACTGACATGACAGCCTCCTCATTGGGTAAGCTACCCTCCTTTATCAATGAGCTCTTAGGTTCATCAAATTTTGGGCCTGATAGCTGCAGAATAGCGGTCAATCAAATAACTAATCTACCAAGGTAGACTAGATCGTATTCTACTCGAGGTCTCTTCTTCTTGACTACTCAAAGAAGCTGGCAATTTATTCAGGTTTAAGCACTTAGTGCGTGGTGTGAGTTCCACGACTTCTAATCTAATGAACAAAGGAAAATAAAAGACAGAAAAGCAAAAGGTTGACTAACGAGAAGATAGACGAACTTAGATTTTGAATCCCCCTTAGATCACCAGAGCAACGGCAATCACAAGACCAGCGGTTTTCGATTCTCATTCAATCAATTTCTATACACCACCATAACTCCTTACCCTTAGGTTTAAGACCGGCGAACGTTCGCTCTATCCGTTCTAACTACCAAGATTAACTAGCCGCCCGGGTACGGTCACCTCTCGCAATGACTTAATTAATTGGTGCAATTACTAATGATTAATGAGTTACTCTTGCAGTGGATTAACCCTAACCGGTTCCTACGAAAGGCACGCTCCAATTATAAGGTTAATTGTTCAATTAGATGTTCTAAAATAAGGCGAGTGTTCGCTTCTATCCTTAGCTTAACAAGAATCTAATCTAGGGGATCAATCCAGACAAGAAACATGAACAATAAAGAACGAATCAAACATGCAAGGAGAAACTGATTGAACTTCAAATCTAATTACCGCCGATCCGTGACCGCTTTAAAGCCCTGGGTCACTTAGGGTTCATCTAATCTAAGCTCTACAAGTTCAGTTACTCATATCAGAAACAAGAGAATCAAAGGCAACAATGAAGATCATCATACAGAGGAAGAACAGATAAGAACTGAAAAACCTAATTCTGACGACTCCCGCGAAGCTTCAATCTCCTGGATCTTCAACTTTAAGCTCCGAGTTCTCCGAGGTGGAAGGATGGCGTCATGATCTCTCCGCGAATCTTCGAACTCTCTGAACTCTATCTATCGACCCTAGAGTCGGCTGACTCTCAAAAGTCTGCTTTGTGAAAATATGAATAATGAATTGATTTTTGTCTCCCTCCCCCTTTGGCTGCCGGCTGCTTCTTTAAATAGGTACGTTTTAGGGTTTCCAATACAGCGCCGGATTTGGAAGGGATTTTCGCCGAAAATATCAAGCTATTTTCGGCGAAAACTTTAGTTAAAATCCCCTGTGTCATTTCTTCTAGGATTTTTGGCGAAAACATAAGGAAGTTTTCGCCGAAGACTTCAGTGCAAATCAGCCTGTGAGTTCTGAAGGTATTTTCGCCGAAATCCTCATAGTATTTTCGGCGAAAACATTGTGGTGGGCAGTTGGATCTTCGGTTCTGACTCTGGTTCGATTGCTGGTTCGATTCTGGTTCACTCCTTGAGGTCTTGAATACGTCCATGGCTACGTAAATGATGGCAAAAATCTGTGCTATCACAAAAACACTATAAAACCATCAAATTGACCCAAAAAGGGCCAAAGTAACCAAATCGGTAGGAAATAGGGTAGTTGAGTGAATATTCGCTATTTTACCCCTAAAACCACGTTTCAAGCAAGGGAATGTCGCTTAAATGAGGCTGATAATCACGTCAAATCGAGTGTCATCAAATACCCCACACTTAAGCTTTTGCTTGTCCTCAAGCAAACTAAACTAGAACATACTCAAATTCACAAATGACACGAGATTAAACTAAGATTCAATTCTAACAATTTGGTTTAGACTGTTCCTCGTAGAAACTTAACCTACACATGTAAGAACATCAACCAAACAAGTTTTCGATCTCACTAATTTCTGCACACTTCAAGTAGTGGTTTTAACAAAGCTCGTTTCTTGGCAAAACAATTAATCATAATTAACCAACTACGATAACACCAATTCTAATAAAAAAAAGACTTTAAGCTCTAGCCATGATGTGGACGCGGAGGTAGGAAAAGTGACGCGGCTATCGACTCGACTTCATCCGTTTCTAGATCTGTACGTTGCATGTTCTAGCTAGGACCGATTTAAAAAATGATTTATTTCAAGTTCAATTTCTTCCTTCAATTGATTTACTGCATACTAGTGCTCGATACCAAACACTTCACTTAGGTGTTGGACCTGCCTAGCTCACAGTATTTGTGCTTATGCTAGTGCTCAACCCGAACACTTCACTTAGGTGTCGGGCTTGCCTAGCTTTTTTTTCAACACTTTAAAGAACTTTACATTGATTTGCACAACTCGAATTTCACCACTCAAACACTTGATTTAACAATTTAGCCACTTGATCCTAGCTAGTTATAACTTTTTACACGAGATTTCGAATTGGATTTCCATCTAATCTCTAGCCACAATCACAGGTGAACAAATATGGAGTGAAAAACATGGGAGAAGCTAGCATCTATCATCTTAGAACGGTGTTATCGAGCTTTGTTATTAACAAACCAATCAATTCAATTAATTCAAGTTTCAACTACTGAAGTGATTTATGATCTGTTCTGACCTAGACTCATTTAATATCAGTTTCGACACGTTGGCTACAGGTTCTAAGTGGAACAGTCTAGACGTCATTGTTCAAAATTGAAGTCAATTTAACATCAAAAGTCAAGAATTGAGCAATTCTATGCAAGAGAAATTTTAAAATTGAACCACGGAATCACAGAAAATCAAACAAGATCATGCATAATCCTAGAATCCTACCCCACACTTAAACGGTTCTGTGTCCTCACAGGACTAATCTAGAGTAGAGAGATACGAAGAACCTGGAAGGTGATGGTCGGTGTAGCGGATGAGCACGGAGAGTCCGGAGTAGAGCGGAGTAGCTACTCAAGATCCTACAAAACAAAAACAACAAAAAGATCAAAAGGATACCGGGACAAGTGTCCCGGATCCACACAGAATAAAAGTCGAACAAAGAAGGTTTAAGGGGAATTTTAAAAATATTTTGACGATTGAATGAGAAACTGAAAGAAGGAAGAGAGAGAGGGTTAATCCGGATTTTAAAGTGAATAGTTGGGGTGATTTTCAAAAGAGTTTTCGGCGAAAATAAGAGGGTGTTTTCGCCGAAAATTTTAGTTCAAATCATTGCCGGATTTCCAAAGGAGTTTTCGGCGAAAACAAAAGCTCTTTTTCGCCGAAAATATGAGTTCAAATCACTGCTTGGTTTTCAAAAACAATTTCACCGAAAACGTTATACATTTCGGACCGAAAACATTGAACAGAGAGAATCAGTGAAAACCAGGAGGCGATTTCGCCGAAAATGATATTGAAATCTCGCCGAAAATTCTGAAACCTACGATTGAAAATATTTTCGCAAATCCGGCCAACTTCAGAAAATCACAGTTAAATCCACAAAAATCAGAACGACCTCAATCAACTTGCTACTGACTCTATGACACACAAACTCTACAAGAAAAATAATAAATCAAACAAATTGACACTTTGGCTCCCCCGAACCTGACTCGAACGACGAAAAGACTGACTCAAAAATTCAAAAATGGACTCCAGCCGTGGGTTGCCTCCCACGAAGCGCTCTCTTTTAACGTCCTTAAGCCGGACGGTACCTGTTAGGGACCCCAACTCAGAAGTTCCTTGAAGTCAATCGTCTTCTTCAAGGATAGCGGTTGAGTGCCATGTAGCACTCCAGCAGGGTGATGTAACCGGTAGTGTTCCAGTAGATCGTGGTTCTGGTTGGATGACCAGTTCTTCTTGAATTCTCCTTCTGGAGGAGGAAAGAGGTAGTACGGCGTGGCATGGTCAATGAGCTCCATCTTCTCCACAGGTTGACTCGGCAGAAGTGTAGGTGAGGGTATCTCCTCAATCTCTATGTGCTCCTCTTCGGACTCAACTTCAAGATGGATTGGCTCTTTGTCTTCATCAACCACCACCGCCAAGGATTCTTCAACAGATGCTTCTAGCTTGCAATAGTCATGGGTGAGGTTGTCATGTTCATCTTCGTACGGCTCTTGAGCATCTTCTTCCATTAGTGGATTTGGTTGCTCGAGCTCGACATCCATCATGTTACGAGCTTGTATAATCGAAAGGAGATCATCCAAGGTTGATTCTACTCTTGCCGTCTGTTGTCGATGCTGATGAGCCGGTATATACACCTCTTGATGAATTTGCTGGTTATGTGTAACTTCTGGCTCTTCTTCGAAATGCTCTTGAGCATCTTCTTCCATTAATTGCACTAGTCGCTTGAGCTCGGCGTTCCTTGTATCAGCAGCATCGTTCATTGATTAGAGGTTGTCGATCGCGGCTCGGGTGATTGCCATCCATTGTTGATGCTCATAAGTGTGTAAATCCATCTCTTGGGAGTCTTCAATATATGGTGCTTCATTGATGTATCACCCTTGGTACTGGTCATCCCACCTGTAATCCTGCATAATTAAAACTGAAAAACCTAATTCTGACGACTCCCGCGGAGCTTCAATCTCCTGGATCTTCAACTTTAAGCTCCGAGTTCTCCGAGGTGGAAGGATGGCGTCACGATCTCTCCACGGATCTTCGAACTCTCTAAACTCTATCTATCGACCCTAGAGTCGGCTGACTCTCAAAAGTCTGATTTGTGAAAATATGAATAATGAATTGATTTTTTGTCTCCCTCCCCCTTTGGCTACCGGCTGCTTCTTTAAATAGGTACTGTTTTAGGGTTTCCAATACAGCGCCAGATTTGGAAGGGATTTTCGCCAAAAATATCAAGCTATTTTCGGCGAAAACTTTAGTTAAAATCCCCTGTGTCATTTCTTCTAGGATTTTTGGCGAAAACATAAGGAAGTTTTCGCCGAAGACTTCAGTGCAAATCAGCCTGTGAGTTCTGAAGGTATTTTCGCCAAAATCCTCATAGTATTTTCGGCGAAAACATTGTGCTGGGTAGTTGGATCTGCGGTTCTCGATTCTGGTTCACTCCTTGAGGTCTTGAATACGTCCATGGCTACGTAAATGATGGCAAAAATCTGTGCTATCACAAAAACACTATAAACCATCAAATTGACCCAAAAAGGGCCAAAGTAACCAAATCGGTAGGAAATAGGGTAGTTGAGTGAATATTCACTATTTTACCCCTAAAACCACATTTCAAGCAAGGGAATGTCGCTTAAATGAGGCTGATAATCACGTCAAATCGAGTGTCATCAGGGCCCCACATAGGGATTTCTATTGGAAGCGTCATCCTCTCCTCTAGTCCTTGGTACAAGACATAGAAAGGATAACGTCCTCCATCTTCACCAAGCAAACCCACATGTTTGTGGCCTACTTCATATAGCTCCTTCAATAATCGTTGTGAACTTTTGTATTGCCTCTTGGCCTCTGTGGCCAAGTCAATCCTACACCCCAACTGAACCGTCTTCACACTCCATGGCTCGTCATCCATATCTAGGTGATTGATTTCCTTGAATAAGTGTGCCACTGGTTGATCCTCCATTACTTCCTCATCCGATTCTCCACTTTCCACATGTACTTGATGGTCCTCCTCTTTGGATTGAAAAATCTATGGGAGTATGTAGTTGGTAGCCACTGTGGGTGGAAAGATTCCAAACTTGATGGTTACAGGAGGGCCTTGTTCATCAACATCATCCTCCTTATCATTCCTCTCAAACCTAGGGTTTGGATGATCCACATCATCAAAGTCAGCATCATACCCTGTGTCATATAGTCCAAGTCCATCATTTATCTGAATGTTACCTTCCACCTTCTCTTTGACCTCTTCAATCCTTGGGGCTTGGAAACGCGTCCTTTCCCAACACAGCGACTTTGAGACCAGAGGACATGGAGTTGTCCACCTTGATCTCAGCTTCAAAGGTATCCTCTACTTCGGACTGTTGCTTCCTCCCCATTTCATGGTGGCCTCTACGACTATGAGCATTCTGGCAGAGGAACCTTCTTTTTTGAGTCCTTGTAAAGTGATGTGAACCGCTGCAACCGTGGGCAGACGACCCTTAAACACCACAAGTTGGAGATCGTGCAACGAGGCTAAACCGTCGGGAACTGGTGGTCCGTGAGCTAAACCGTGCTCTGATACCAACTGATGTGAACCGCTGCAACCGTGGGCAGATGACCCTTAAACACCGCAAGTTGAGACCGTGCAACGAGGTAAAACCGTCGGGAACCGGGGGCGGATAAGTACTTTGACCCGTCGGCTATATAACAGCCGGGAACCAGAAGTGTCCAGTCGAAGACGCCACGCCAAGAGATGGATGCTCTTGATGATAAGTCGATCCTTCAGTATCGCATCATGTAGATACAACAAGGTTTCAAGAACTGAGTTCTTTCAAAAGGGGGTTTATTTCATCAAAGTCTGACTTACAAGGGTGGCCGACGGCCTCCTTATATAGGTGAGGGAACAAGCTCTCCTCCCTAAACACTACTTCCTAAATAATAATAAAATAAAGAGTCCTACTTTAAAAGAATCCTAAAACCCCTAAATAAGCCCACTAAAAAGGAATAAAACATAAATTAATAGTTGTAGTCTTTAAAGCAGAATAAAAGACCTAAATTAGGTCAGAAACCCTAATTCGGCCGCGGTTGGGCTGCTCGGGCCAGTTGGGCCATGGTGGCGGTCGTGGGCCTGACCGGGCGGCCATCGGGCTTGATGCGGGTGGCGATTGTGGGCTTGATGCTCCGGGCTGGCTCAGTGGCAAAGGTCTTATCCAAATGACATGTTCTTCGTGGTCGGCTTCATAGAATTCCTCTGATCGGTCCGACTGCCGGTTTAGGGCTCGGGGCTGTTTTCTTCTTGGGCCTTCTCCATTTCCGCTCGAGCCTTCTTCTTTAAGCTTCAGGTAGGCATCCAAGTAGCTCCTGATGTAGCTCTCTGGGGGTTGGGTCGGTCTAAGTGTCACGCCTCGGGGCCAAAGACTCCAATTCTTCTCATGGTTTGGCTCAGGGTCATTCCTTGGAAGCTCTCCTCTCCAGGCCAGGTATTCTCGGGCTCTTTTCCTCCTATACTCCAGAGATGCTTCTAGAGGGTCGCTCAAAGGGCCGACTTCTTCTTCAGGGTTTCTGGAGGTCAGGCTAGGAGCAGGTTGAGGTTGTTCTTCCTTGTTAGGGCTTAGATCCTTAGCCAGCAGCATGGCCTGGAATAACATCCCATCTCGTGGAGCCTTTCTACCTGCAAGGGAAGGACTTAGTAGATATTTCAGATCATACCTGGGCTTCAGGGCTTGAAGTTGGCCTGTCCTAGGCTCTTTATGCCTTTTGTGAGGTCCTAGGGTCTTATCTCGGCCTGGTGACCCTGGTGGGGTGTAGGAGTACCGGTTGGCATCAGGGCAGCATTGTTGGATCTCATCATTCCCCTCTTCTTGCCTTAGATTTGTCCTCAAATCCATCTCGGGGCCTTTTCTAGCAGTCATCACCCTCTCCCAAACTTCAGCGATCTTGTTGGCCACGGTCGGGGATGATTCAGAAGCATCTTTAGACTTAGGAGTGTCACTTGAGTTAGTAACGGACCAAGGCTCGGGTCCTTCAGCGCTTCCTCCATCAGTCTCCATAGCTCCCTCTCCTGAAAAACTATCAACAATAATGTTAAGGCTCATGGAGGTATTCGGTGAGAGTTCCTCACTCATTTCCACATCTGGGTCAGCATCCGGATCTTCTTCACTCGGGGCAGCTCCTAAAATCCGTCGGGAGGTGATCTCCCATTGAATCTTGGGTGCACAGGGGACCGGCGGTGATGCGTCGGGCCGGGGCACTGGGGTGCCGGGGGTAGGCCAGGCTGCGTCGGGCAGAGCGGCGGGTTCGGGCAGTGGGGCGGCGGCGGCGTCAGGCAGTGACGCGTTGGGCAGTGGGAAGTTGGCGGCAGCGAGCAGTGGGAAGCCGGCGGCGGTGAGCAGGGGAGAGCCGGCGGTGGCGGGCAGTGGACAGCCGGCGGTGGCAGGCAGTGATGCGTCGGGGTGGATGCGGCCGTCGGGCGTCAGCTGGTCGGGAGCGTCGGGCATCATCGCGTCGGGAACGTCGGCCAGGTGCCCGTCGGGAGGGTCAGGTAGTGGCACGTCGGAGCCGGCTAGGGCCGCGTCCGAACGTCGGGCAGTGATGCGTCGAGGGGGCGTCGAGTGGCGACGAGCTCGGGCCAAGCAAGGCCGCGTCGTGGCCGGGCAGTGGGACGGTGGCGGCGGGCAGTGGAGTGCCGGCCACAGGGGTGCCGGGGATGTCGAGGGTGTGCCGGGCAGCGTCGGAGCGGGGGTGGACAGGGCGGCGCCAGGGTCGGTCAGGACGGCGCCGTGGTCATGGGACCCGTCGGGTGCTGGGGCAGGGCGCGGAGGCGCCGGGGCGGGGTCTGGCGTCGGGCGCTGGTCGGGCGCCGGAGGCTGCTTGGGAGCTGGGCGACGGTCGGGCGTTGGTGGTGCCGTGGCTGGGCGCTCGGGCGCTAGTGGCGCCATGGCTGGGCGCTGGGGCGCCGGTGCTGGGCGCTCGGGCGCTAGGTGCTCGATCTCTAGGCGCTGGGGCGCCGGTGCTGGGCGCTCGGGCGCTGGGTGCTGGGACACCGGTGCTGGGCGCTCGGGCGCTGGCCGCTGGGGTGCCGGTGCTGGGCGCTCGGGCGCTGGGTGCTGGGGCTTGGCTGAACAGCGCTGAGGCTGGGTACTGGTGCCGGGGCTGGGGCCGGGGCTGGTGCCAGGGCTGGGGCCGGGGCTGGTGCCTTGGAGCAAGGGACTCCTCTTCAACTAATCGGGCGAAGTTCGCCTGTAACTATTGCATGATTCGTGAAGCATTCTCCATCAGAGCTTCTATCTTGGCTAGTTTCTCGTCTGCCATGGTTAGTACTAGCAAACGGAAGCAAATTTTCTATCCCCTCTTCTTAGAAATAAACTTACAACGAAAGGAAATAACGTGGCAAGGTGGCCTTGCTTTCTTTTTTTTCTTTTTCTTATAACTCGAAACTAAAACTGAAATAGAAGGGAATTTTTCGAATCAATTTTCTAAAGAAAGCAATAAAGGATATGAATCCAGGAGAACCTGGAGACTGGGATAGATGTGGTCCTTGTGTTTGAACCGTGCTCTGATACCAACTGATGTGAACCGCTGCAACCGTGGGCAGACGACCCTTAAACACCGCAAGTTGGAGATCGTGCAACGAGGCTAAACCGTGCTTTGATACCAACTGATGTGAACCGCTGTAACCGTGGGCAGACGACCCTTAAACACCGCAAGTTGAGACCGTGCAACGAGGTAAAACCGTCGGGAACCGGGGGCGGATAAGTACTTTGACCCGTCGGCTATATAACAGCCGGGAACCAGAAGTGTCCAGTCGAAGATGCCACGCCAAGAGATGGATGCTCTTGATGATAAGTCGATCCTTCAGTATCGCGTCATGCAGATTCAACAAGGTTTCAAGAACTGAGTTCTTTCAAAAGGGGGTTTATTTCATCAAAGTCTGACTTACAAGGGTGGCCGGCGGCCTCCTTATATAGGTGAGGGAACAAGCTCTCCTCCCTAAACACTACTTCCTAAATAATAATAAAATAAAGAGTCCTACTTTAAAAGAATCCTAAAACCCCTAAATAAGCCTACTAAAAAGGAATAAAACATAAAATAATAGTTGTAGTCTTTAAAGCAGAATAAAAGACCTAAATTAGGTCAGAAACCCTAATTCGGCCGCGGTTGGGCTGCTCGGGCCAGTTGGGCCATGGTGGCGGTCGTGGGCCTGACCGGCCGGCTGTCGGGCTTGATGCGGGTGGCGATTGTGGGCTCGAAGCTCCGGGCTGGCTCAGTGGCAAAGGTCTTATCCAAATGACATGTTCTTCGTGGCCGGATTCATAGAATTCCTCTGATCGGTCCGACTGCCGGTTTAGGGCTCGGGGCTGTTTTCTTCTTGGGCGTTCTCCATTTCCGCTCGAGCCTTCTTTAAGCTTCAAGTAGGCATCCAAGTAGCTCCTGATGTAGCTCTCAGGGGCTTGGGTCGGTCTAAGTGTCACGCCTCGGGGCCAAAGACTCCAATTCTTCTCATGGTTTGGCTCAGGGTCATTCCTTGGAAGCTCTCCTCTCCAGGCCAGGTATTCTCGGTCTCTTTTCCTCCTATACTCCAGAGATGCTTCCAGAGGGTCGCTGAAAGGGCCGACTTCTTCTTCAGGGTTTCTGGAGGTCAGGCTAGGAGCAGGTTGAGGTTGTTCTTCCTTGCTAGGGCTTAGATCCTTGGCCAGCAGCATGGCCTGGAATAGCATCCCATCTCGTGGAGCCTTTCTACCTGCAAGGGAAGGACTTAGTAGATATTTCAGATCATACCTGGGCTTCAGTGCTTGAAGTTGGCCTGTCCTAGGCTCTTTATGCCTTTTGTGAGGTCCTAGGGTCTTATCTCGGCCTGGTGACCCTGGTGGGGTGTAGGAGTACCGGTTGGCATCAGGGCAGCATTGTTGGATCTCATCATCAAGTCATCGAATGCTATTGCTTGTGTTATTGTGTGGGGCCTGTCTCTATCGAATACCTCTCATATTTATAGGAAAATATGAGTGGTAACTGCAAGTGAACGAAGTAGCCGCCATGAAGGTTACTTCCTATCTCTTGAACGTGACTATCATCGTGGTGGTGGCGATTCCCTCTCTTCAACTGCCTTGGTTGAGTAGACGTTGGTGGCTTCATGAAGAAACCTTAGGGTTTGATACGGCCACGTTGGCCCTTAGGGTTTTGTCATGGTTAGGAGGTCGGCATGATGCTTCCCTCTTGGCGAGGAGGTCGACATGATGACATCATCATCATGGAGTTAATCTTAGATTCCCCTTAGCAAGCAGGACGACATGGTTACATCATCACCATGGAGTTGTCCTTAGGGTTTCCCTCTTGATGGGGGGGGGCCTTCCTCCTTCCCTCTTGATGATGAGGCTTCCTTCCTTCCCTCTTGATGAGAAGGCCTTCCTCCTTGATGGGGAGGCTTCCTCATTGATGAGGAGGTTTCCCTCTCCGATCTTGATGAGGAGGATTCCCTCCTTCCCTCTTCGATGGGGAGCCTTCCTCCTTGATGACGAGTGATGACACTCAAATTGACGTGATTATCAGCCTCATTTAAGAGACATTTCATTGCTTAAGACACGGTTTTTAGGGTAGAATAGTGAATATTCACTCAACCGATCCATCTCATGCCCTTTGTGTTACCTTGGCCCATTTCGGGTCTATTTGATGGTTTTCTAGTATTTTCGTGTTAGGACAGGTGTTCGCCATCAAATACGGTAGCCAAGGACGTGTCTAAGGCACTGGAACCCCGAGGAATCACACCCAATCAACCAGAAAAGTCATTCAACTCAAAAGAATTCCTGCTCCATTTTACACATAGATTTTCGGCGAAAATACCCTTGGGTTTTCGCCAAAAATGAAAGAAGAAATCCATTGTCCCAATCAAGAAGAAGTTTTTGGTGAAAACCTTGGGAGTTTTTGCCGAAAACCCTACGCCATTTAAGCCAGAAGAAATAGACGGATCAAGCCAACATTTGAGCAGATATTTTTGCCAAAAATATCCTTGGATTTTCGGCGAAAATCCTAGTCAAAAAGCAACAGTCGCCGGTTAGGTTTAAATACTGAATCAAGCGGCTAAATAAGGGATATCAGAAATTACACACAAAAATTTAGACGGGACGAAAAATCCCAAGACTGAGAGAAACAGAGAACGAGTGGATAGAGTTCGAGGAGCCATGAACAGATCGTGACGCCATCCATCCATCTTGGAGAGCCAGTGCTAGGAGTTAACGATCCAGCAGATTGAAGCTGCGAGGAGTCGTCGAAATTAGGTTTTACAGTTCTTCTCTGTCTTGCCTACCTGAGATGTATTCTTTGTCTGTCTTCGATTCTTCTGTATTGAATATGAGTAGCTAAACTCGTATAGCTTAGATTAGATGAACCCTAAGTGACCCAGGGCTTTAAAGCGGTCACGGATCGGTGGTGATTAGATTCGAAATTCATTCAGTTTCTTCTTCATGTTTGACTTGTGCTTTGTTCTTTGTGTTTCTTGTCTGGTTTGGCCACCTAGATTAGATTCTTGTTAAGCTAAGGATAGAAGAGAACGCTCGCCTTACTTTAGAACATCAAGTTGAACAATTAACCTTATAATTGGAGTGTGCCTTTCGTAGGAACTGATTAGGGTTAATCCACTGCAAGAGTAACTCATAAATCGTTAGAATTTGCACCAGTTAAGTTAAGTCGTTGCGAGAGGTGACCGTACCCGGTCGGCTAATTAATCGTGGTAGCTAGATCGGATAGAGCGAACGTTCGCCAGTCTTAAACCTAAGGGTCAGGAGTTATGGTGGTGTCTGAGAACTGAATGAACTAGAATCGGAAACCGCTGATCTATTGATTGCCTATGCTCTGGTGATCTAAGGGGGATTCGAAATCTAAGCTTCTCTGTCATCTGTCTTAGTCAATCAATCAATCGTTATTCACTTTAATTTCATTTCAATTAATCTTTGCATTTTTAGTATAGGAGTCGTGGAACTGACACCACGCACTAAGTGTTTACCCTCGAATTTAATTGCCAACACAATTGAGTAAGGAAGTAGAGGAGACCCGTGGAATACAATCTACCCTAGCTTCACAACTTGGTAGTTATTTGATTGACCGCTATTCTGCAGCATCATCAAATTGGCGCCGTTGCAGGGGACTCTTCTATTTCATTGAAATAAGAGTTGGCATTTTTATTCTTCTACCTTTCCATATTTCATTGCCATCACACTTCGATTTTACACCGGTTGTGTTTGTTTTTGTCTCTTGCAGATCATAGCAGGTACAGAAACGGATCACTTCCGTTCCATCTTCCTTTATCGCAATGGCTGCTCTTAAGAGTGTTGCGGACTACAGTAAGCCGCGTGCATCCAACTTTCGATCCCCCATCATCGTGCTTTCTAATGACGATGATCCTGATTATGAGATTAAGATTCCTCTCCTAGAACTAATATCTAGGGACATACAATTCGAAGGAAGGCCAGATGATAATCCCTGCACACATATAACCGACTTTCTGGCTGTCTGTGACACTTTCAAGTCTGGGAACCTCAACAAGAACACTTTATGTCTCCGAGCTTTTCCGTTCTCTCTCAGAGGTGCAGCTAAGCAGTGGCTTGGAAGCAAACCACCAGGTCATTACACTAACTGGGAGGCATTAGCTCAAGATTTTGTTGAGGAATACTTTCCTCCCGCAAGGACAACTGCTTATAAAGACCGCATCTCCAGGTTCACTCAGAGAGAAGATGCAAGCCTGTATGACACTTGGAATAAATTCCAATCTCTTCTCTTCAACTATCCTCACCATGGGTATGAACAAAGACAGCTTGCTGAATTCTTTGCTCGTGGTATGCGCGAAGAATCTGCAAATTGGGTCAACTCCCTAGCTGGCGGAGATTGCACCGCCCTTACTCCTCAAGATGCTCTTCTGTATTTCGCTAGCTGTGCTTCAAAATCTAGAAAGTGGGAGAGGCAAAGAGAAGGAACCAAGAGTCAGAGTCAGATGAGTGTTGCAGAGCAGATCAAAGCGGAGGTTCAGAAACATCTACAAGCAGTTGGTATTCCTCTTGATCCCCCGTCAGCTACCATCTTTTCGGCTGACTGTGGATGGTCTGGATCATGTGCTCATAACGGTGGAAGCTGCCTCAACTTCGGTACAACAGAAGTTTGGTCTACAGAAGAGATAAACTTTGTTGATCAAGGCTTCACCAACAATCAGAAAGGCTATGCCGGTTACAGAAACTACGTGCCACGGAACCAAAGCAACCGGTTAGTAGATCCTTATCAGAGACCTCCGGGATTCATTGGAGGACAACACCAGTTTCAAGCAAAACCGTACTACAATAGAGACATAGACTATGAGAAGAAGTACAATCAGATTATGAGCAGACTTGACGACCACGACATTCAATTAAAAGCTCAAGCTGCACTCAATCAAGGACAGAGAGCTCAGAGCCAGAGGATAGAGGATGCTATAAGCAATATGACTAAACTCTTTACTAGCAATCCTCTCCTTAATCCAGCAGCATTTCAAGCAGACTCTGGTGCAAAAAGCGAACACGCTCAAGCTATTACCACTAGGATCGGCAAGCAAACACCTTATCCAAAGGCTCCAGAACCTGACGTGATACCAGATACCAGTGTTGCCATGGATATTGATGTGAACCGCTACAACCGTGGGCAGACGACCCTAACCACCGCAAGTTGGACACCGTGCAACGAGGTAGAAACCTTCGGGAACCAGGGCGGAATAGTACTTTGACCCGTCGGCTATATAACAGCCGGGAACCAGAAGTGTCCAATCGAAGACGCCACGCCAAGAGATGGATGCTCTTGATGATAAGTCGATCCTTCAGTATCGCAACATGCAGATACAACAAGGGTTTCAGAACAAAGTTCTATCAAAGGGGGTTTATTTCATAAAAGTTGTATCTACAAAGTGAGGCCGGCGGCCTCTATTTATAGGGAGGGAACAAGCTCTCCTCCCTAAAGTCTAACTCCTAAATAATAATAAAATAAAGAGTCCTTCTCCTAAAAAGACTCCTAAAACCCCTAAACAAGTCCTACTAAAAAGGAAAAACAATTAAATAGTCTTTAAATCCAAGAATCCAACTCTAAATAGGAATAAAACTCTTAAACCCTAAACCGGCGGTTTTAGGGTTTCCTAGTCTGGGCGGGACTAGGACTCGGCGGGCAGCCGGTCTTCGGGTCGGGCCTTTGCTCGGCTCCGGGCTTCTTCTTCTTCAATGGCGGGCCTTTGTCGGGCCTTGGGGCCTGATGCTCCGGGCTGGTCCAAGGACTAGGGCCTTGCCAAAAGGCTTGGTCCGCACGGCGTCCATCTCCATAAAATAATCCCGATCGGCCCGACTCTTGGTCTAGGGCTCGGGGCGGGGCCGGTTTGGGAACTTCTTTATTTCTGCTCGGGGCTTCCTCTCCTAGCTTTGGGCATCGCCTCAGATAACTCCATATGTGACTCTCATGGGCTAGGGTCGGGCCAGGGGTGGTGCCTTGGAACCAGGTGCTCCAATTCTCCTCAGGACTCGGCGCCGGGTCGGTCTTAGGTAGCCATCCCTTCTTGGCCAGGTAATCTTGAGCTCTCTTGCTCCTATACTCCAGGAATTCCTCTAGAGGGTCTCTGGAGTGTGCTTCATCTTCAGGGCCTTCGGAGGCTTGGCCAGGACCTGACGGAAGCTTGCCCTCAGCACTAGGGTTTCTACACTCGGTCAGCAGCATGGCTTGGTGTGGCAGTTCTTCCTCCGGAGCTTTCCTACCCGTAGAGGGTGGCCTTAGCCTGTATCTTATCTCATACCTGGGCTTGGGGTCTTGTAGGTGGCCTTCCCTTGGCTCTATTCGCTTCTTGTAGGGCCCTAAGGTTCTTCCGTGGACGGGTGACCCTGGTGGAGTGTATGAGTACTTACGGATACTTGGGCAGTCGGGTTGGGTCATATCAGATATGCCAGAAATTGAAGATATCACAGAAGAGGAAGATAAAGCATCTGCTCCTCCTCCTCCTCCTCCCAGGACAGCTCCTGAGCCTGTCTTGGCACCATATGTACCTCGGTTCCCTTTCCCAAAGGCTGCAATGAGCAAAGCCAAGGATCATGACACTCAGTATAAGAAGTGGTACAATGTTCTTAAGACTGCAGAGATCAAGATACCAGTGACAGAAGCTGTAGAGATTATACCACCACTTGAGAAGTTCTTTAAAGACCTAGTGAAGAAAGTGAAGAACGGAGAGGCGTACTCTGTCACGCTTACTAATGAATGCACTTTTATTTTCGGTGCGCCATCTCCCATACGACAGCCCCCACCACCCCTAGCTAAGTGTTCTGATCCCGGTCCTTTTACATTACCGTGCATTATTAATGGCATTAAAATTGATCGCAATCTGGCTGATTCTGGTGCTTCTATTAATGTTATGCCTGTTTATCTATATGAGAAGCTGAATCTAGGGCAGTTAAAACCGATTACTCTGTATCCAGTGTTAGCCGATAGGTCTGTTAAACTACCTAGGGGAATAATAGAAGATGTAGCTGTCTGCTGTGGTCCGTTTACTATAATTGCAGATTTTGTTGTTCTAGGTACTCGCGAGTCAGATGGAACACTTATCCTAGGTCGACCTTTCTTAGCAACTGCTGGTGCAAATATTAACTGCAAACAAGGCCTGTTAACTTTGAGTGTAGGACAGGAGAGTGTTGCATTCCGCATTAAAGATAGCATGAGATACTCTGTTGCTCAAGACGATAACTGTTATATTGTTGATCCCCTAGAGTTGGCCTCGGCCAACTTCGTTACTAATGCCTTATCTAGTGATCCGCTAGAGTTGCGTTTGATTTCAGGGATTGACAATGCAATAGAAGATCCAGAGCAGCGCCTATGGCAGGATGAGTTAGACGAGCAGAAGGTGACATTCACACCCATCACTGCGCCTGCACACATCGAGCCAGCATCGAGTCGGATTACTACCTCATACGAAAATCCGCCAGAACTTACTTTGAAGGAGCTATCCGACCACCTAGATTACGCATTTCTGGGGAAGGACTGCCAGTTACCAGTCATCATCAATTCGAATCTATCTCCCGAGCAGAAAGAGCAACTGATTAGGCTACTCAAGAAGCACGTCAGAGCTATTGTCTGGCAGTTAGCAGACATCAGAGGCATCTCTGAAACCTTCTGCAAACATCGGATAGTCATTGATGAAGAATTCAAACCAGTCAGACAACCACAACGCCGACTTAACCCTCTGATGCAGGAAGTTGTAAAGAAGGAAGTACTCAAGCTTCTAGATGCCGGTATCATCTATCCTATTGCCGACAGTCCTTGGGTCAGTCCGACTCAAGTCGTTCCGAAGAAAGGAGGAATCACCGTCATCCCTAATCCAAAGGGTGAGCTCATCCCGACTCGCACGGTTACCGGATGGAGAGTCTGTATCGATTACCGACGACTCAATGATGCCACAAAGAAGGATCATTTTCCACTGCCGTTCATTGATCAGATGCTTGAACAATTGGCTGGTCATGACTACTACTGCTTCTTAGACGGGATGTCCGGTTACTTCCAGATCCCCATCGAGCTTGATGATCAAGAGAAGATGACTTTCACCTACCCGTTTGGTACGTTTGCTTATCGTCGTATTCCTTTTGGTTTATGTAATGCTCCTGCCACTTTTCAGAGATGCATGTTGGCTATATTTAAAGATCTGGTAGAGAATGTGGTGGAGGTATTCATGGACGACTTCTCCGTCTATGGAGATTCATTTTCAAAGTGCCTGGCCAATCTGGACAAGGTGCTAGCTCGTTGTGAGGAAACCAACCTAGCCCTTAGTTGGGAGAAGTGTCACTTCATGGTTACAGAAGGCATTGTTCTTGGACATAGGATCTCTAAGACCGGTATAGAAGTTGATCGTGCCAAGCTTGAGACCATCGCCAGCTTACCACCACCGACCTCAGTTAAGACAGTTCGAAGTTTCCTCGGTCATGTTGGATTCTACCAAAGATTCATCAGAGATTTCTCCAAGAGCACTCTTCCAATGACGAAGCTTCACTAGAAAGATGTTCCTTTCGTATTTGATAAAGCTTGTCTTGAAGCCTTTGAGACTTTGAAGACTCAACTCACCACCGCACCGATCCTTACAGCACCAGATTGGAATCTTCCATTCGAGATTATGTGCGATGCTAGTGACTTCGCCGTTGGCGCGGTTCTTGGTCAGAGGAAGGAGAAGAGATTTCATCCTATTTACTTTGCTAGCAAGACACTCAATGATGCTCAGAGAAACTACACTACTACGGAGAAAGAGCTTCTGGCCATCGTCTTCTCCTTTGACAAGTTCAGACAGTATCTTGTTCTTTCACATACCATTGTCTACACAGATCATGCTGCCCTGCGCCATCTATTAGCCAAGCAGGACTCAAAGCCACGTCTCATCCGACGGATCCTTCTCCTCCAAGAGTTTGACATAGAAATTAAAGACAAGAAAGGAGCAGAGAACTTAGCGGCGGATCATCTTTCCCGACTGGAGGAATCACAAACAGGTAAGTCTACTACCCCTATCAATGATTCTTTCCCTGACGAGCTGTTGCGTGTTGAAACGTATGAATAGGTTAACAGCATATCTATCGAGCCCTGGGCAATCCCTCACGCTCAAGCTCTGAGTAATGCAACCGACTCGGAAGAACCATGGTATGCAACCCTGGCTAATTACCTCTCTCACGGCATTGTACCTCCTGAGCTAGATTTCAATGCACGCAAGAAGCTCTTTAAAAAAGCCAAGTCATACTTCTGGGATGAGCCCTTCTTATACCGCATCAGTATTGACGGGATGATCCAGAGATGTGTCTCTTACATGGAAGCAGCTGATATCATGCGTAAATGCCATGAAGGACAGTTCGGAGGACACTTCGGAGGTAACCGCACTGCGAGAAAGGTACTCGAAACAGGTTTTTATTGGCCTTCAATCTTTAGTGATTGTGATGTTTTTGCTCGACGTTGTGATGCGTGCCAGCGGTCAGGTAACATCTCTAACCGTAATGAGATGCCCCAAATTGTTTCTTTAACTGTTGAAATTTTTTATGTTTGGGGAATTGATTTTATGGGTCCGTTCACACCCTCCAACGAAAATAAGTACATTCTTGTAGCCGTTGATTATGTTTCTAAGTGGGCTGAAGCTGAAGCTCTACCCACTAATGATTCAAGAGTGGTGGGTCGGTTCCTTACCCGTCTTTTCACGCGTTTTCGTTCACCGCGCTTCATCATAAGCGATAGGGGTACCCACTTCCATGGACAATTAGACCGGGTGTGCAAACGCTTTGGCGTCACCCACCGTATGTCCACAACTTACCATCCTCAAGCGAATGGTCAAGCGGAAGTGACGAACCGTGAGCTCAAGCGAATTCTTGATAGGACATTTGGCCGGTCCCGCAAGGACTGGTCATCTAAGCTCAATGATGCCTTATGGGCTTATCGAACTGCCTACAAGACCCCCATCGGTACCTCACCGTATCAGCTGGTCTATGGCAAGGCGTGTCATTTGCCGTTTGAGCTTGAGCACAAGGAATTCTGGGCTAACAAAGAGTTGAACATGAGCTATGCAGTAGCAGGTAATATGCGTCACGACCAGATTGCTGAGCTTGAGGAGCACCGACTCCACGCATATGAGACCACGAAGTTATACAAAGAGCGCACGAAGAAAATTCATGACTCTCAATTGAAGATGATCAAGCAGTTCTACCCTGGAGATGAAGTCCTCTTATATAACTCTCGATTGAAGCTTTTCCCGGGTAAACTGAAGTCCCGTTGGTCCGGCCCTTATACCGTGGTGCGGCAGGCATCTTTAGGCAGTGTCCTAATCAAATTGCATGATCAGAAGCCGTTTATGGTCACCGGGCATAGGCTTAAGAAGTATCTGCAAGGACTAGCTGTCTCTTCCATCGACGTGCACTACTTTGCTTTAGAATCATGACACAAATCCAGGTATCGTCTGGCTCACGGACGTTAAACAAGAGCGCTTCGTGGGAGGCAACCCACGGCTGGAGTCAGTTGTTTTCGTTTCGAGTCGTTTTGTTTTAAAACCCTTCTTCTTCAAAAAAAACAAAAAAAAACACCACAGCCGGCCGTTTTTCAAGTGAGTTTTCGGCGAAAATTTATCAATATTTTCATCAAAAATTCAAACCTTAAAACCGCCTAATTCTCCTGTTTCTCGCCACTGCCGCCTTCTCGCCGAAAACAACCTACCTTTTCGCCAAAAAAATTTCTTCATTACAACTGACATTTTTGCCGAAAATATGACCCTGTTTCGCCGGTATTTAAAGCCCCCTTCGGTATTTGTTTTTTGCGGAAATAAACCCCCCCATCAGAAAAAACTCTCTCTCTCTGTTCGCCGATCGCCGCGCCCACGCCACCTCCTTGTCCGCCGCCGCCGCCGCCGCCTTGACATCCGCCGCCGCCGCCTTGACATCCGCCGCCGCCGCCCCTTCCTTAGTGTTTATTGAAGCCCCAACCCTAGAATCGGAGCTCTACAGCTCCGGTTCCACCCGGCCTAGTTTTTAAGCTTTTTCGTCGATTTCTCGGATTTCCAATCATTTTCTCGAGTCATGTCTTCACGGTAAGTTGTTCAGCCCTTGATTGTGCATCTTTTGGCTTTTTGACTTTCAGTTTTTGGCATAATTGACTTTGGTTGACTTTTTGGTTCTTCCTCGATTTTCATGATTGCTATTTCGGTGTCGTTTGGCTAAACCTTGACATTACCATTTGATCTACTTTGCCTCGTGAATTGTTGCCTGTGCGTTCGTATTAATAAATTATTTCGTGCTCTGTGATTGTCAATGTGCGTTATCCCTCGTGCTTGATTATTTGCCTGATGATCCTTTGCTACTCCAATTCCACTCGGTGATTTCTCCATTATTTGTTTACCCCCACTTGTCAACTTAAGTGTGGGGTAGGATTCTTGTCATCTGATGCTGGTCTTTCCTGAGTTGTGTTTTACAGGGCTCCCAAACGTTTTAAGACCACTAGTGCGGATAGAGCACAGCGATCCTCGGCTCGACAGAACCGGGCTCCATCCTCCCGACCACCCGCACCGGCTGCACAGACATCGACGACTGTGGCCATCATCCCCGAGGATACACCGACCCCTGTGACTCCTATCTCCTATGTTCCTGCACCCGCTACTGGGGCACTACATCCTTTTATCTCAGCCCTTGAGCCGCACCAGCTCGAGGTCTTTCAGAGGATCAAAGACATTCCTCTGGCTAAGGTGGCAGTTCTCTCTTTAGACAGTCTCAAGGACCACAACCCGGCTTGGCACTCCACCATCGACACCGCCCTTCATAAAGCTGGTTTGCGTGTTCTGACCGCTCATGGTTCCCCCTACCCGCTTGTCGCCCTTCAAGAGTTCTGGAGTTCATTCCGGCGCCTCACTTCGAAGCCCATACGTGATCAGAAATTCGTATCCTTTCGCCTCGGTGGTTTTCTCCATGAGAAGTCCCTCCACGAGTTCGGCCATCTGCTGGATCCGTACGCCAACCTCCAAGATACATCTGTTGGTTTCGCGGACACCTACTCCATCACGAGTGCTCCGTACCCAGACGTGTGGACGTGGGCAGCTGGCCTAACCGAGATCAAGCCTATTGTCAACCCACGGTAGGTGATATTGTTCACCCTATTCTTAAGTTCTTACATTATGTTTGGGTGCAGTCTTTGTGTTTTTGCAGCAAGACAGGCCGTCACCATGTTTCCCTGGAAGAACTCGTTCTCTTCTGTGCTTTAGAGGAGGATGCAAATTTCCATCCCGGATGGTGGCTTGCACGATTCTTTCATAAGCGCACTACAACCAAGTAGCTTCCTTCTGAGCTTCCAGGAGGACCTTTCATTTCACTTCTGATTGACAATCTCCAGCTCGGTGACAAATGGGGCCCCGACATTCCTCGCGTCCCGATTGAGTACATAGGAGCCGACCTCGCCATAGCACGGGGCATCGACCTGTCATTGGATTTTGAGAATTGCACACCGCTCCCTCACCGCATCCCCCAGCCAGTCAAACGCCCACCGTCGCGGGCGCTAATCACCGCTGAGATGAATGAGAGGCTGCGCGTATTGAGAAGTGGCAGCTAGACTACTCGGCTGGTTCGCTTCGATGGCAGAAGGACCGAGTAGCACATGAGGAGACCCAGAACGAGCGATGGACCATTCTTCAGTAGTTCATGGCCGACCAGTCAGCCAGACACAGGGATGATATTGCATGGCGACAGCAGCTGGAGCAGCGGCTTGGCATTTTACCTCCCCCGACCTCGCCACCACCCCCACCCTCGGAACAGTGATCAGGTTGTTTCTATCCTTTCCATTTCTTTTCTTTCTTCTTTTTGGATCTCGATCCTCTTTTATTCTGTGTGGATCCGGGGCACTTGTCCCGGTATCCTTTTGATCTTTTTGTTGTTTGTGTTTTGTAGGATTTTGGGTAGCTACTCCGCTCCACCCCGGACTCTTCGTGCTCAACCACTACACCGCCCATCACCCTTCAGGTTCTTCGTATCTCTCTACTTTAGTTTGGTCCTGTGAGGACACAGAACAGTCTAAGTGTGGCGTAGGATGTTAGAGAACCATGCATGATCTTGATTGCCTATATCTTTGTGTGCCTCATGATTCCTGTCCAGTCACTCTAGCATAGAATTGCTCAATTCTTGACTTTTGATGTTAATTTGACTTCAATTTTGAACAATGACGTCTAGACTGTTCCACTTAGAACCTGTAACCAACGTGTCGGAACTGATATCAAATGAGTCTAGGTCAGAACAGATCATACATCACCCTTGTAGTTGAAATTTCAATCAATTAAACTGTTTTGCTTGTTAATAACAAAGCTCGATAACGCCGTTCTAAGATGATAAATGCTAGCTTCTCCCATGTTTTTCACTCCATATTTGTTCACCTGCGATTGTGGCTAGAGATTAGACGGAAACCCAATTCGAAATCTTGTGTAAAAAAAAGTTATAACTAGCTAGGACCAAGTGGCTAAATTGTTGAATCAGGTAATTGAGTTGTTCAAGTTAATGTTAAGTTCTTTAAAGTGCTGAAAATAAAGCTAGGCAAGCCCGACACCTAAGTGAAGTGTTCGGGTTGAGCACTAGCATAAGGACAAATACTGTGAGCTAGGCAGGTCCAACACCTAAGTGAAGTGTTTGGTATCGAGCACTAGTATGCAGTAAATAAATTGAAGGAAGAAGTTTGAACTTGAAATAAATCATTGTTTAAATCGGTCCTAGCTAGAACATGTAATGTACAGATCTAGAAACGGATGAAGTCGAGTCGATAGCCACGTCACTTTTCCTACCTCCGCATCCACATCATGGCTAGAGCTTAAGGTCTTTTTGATTAGAATTGGTGTTATCGTAGTCGGTTAATTATGATTCATTATTTTGCCAAGAAACGTGCTTTGTTAAAACTACTACTTGAAGTGTGCAGAAATTAGTGAGATCGAAAACTTGTTTGGTTGATGTTCTTGCATGTGTGGGTCATTTTTTCAACGTGGAACGGTTTAAACCAAATCGTTAGAATTGAATCTCAGTTTAATCTCGTGTCATTTGTGAATTTGAGTGTGTTCTAGTTCAGTTTGCTTGAGGACAAGCAAAAGCTTAAGTGTGGGGTATTTTGATGACACTCGAATTGACGTGATTATCAGCCTCATTTAAGCGACATTTCATTGCTTAAGACACGGTTTTTAGGGTAGAATAGTGAATATTCACTCAACCAATCCATCTCATGTCCTTTGTGTTACCTTGGCCCATTTCGGGTCTATTTGATGGTTTTCTAGTATTTTCGTGTTAGCACAGGTGTTCGCCATCAAATACGGTAGCCAAGGACGTGTCTAAGGCACTGGAACCCCAAGGAATCACACCCGAATCAACCAGAAAAGTCATTCAACTCAAAAGAATTTCTGCTCCATTTTACACAGATTTTTGGCGAAAATACCCTTGAGTTTTCGCCGAAAATGAAATAAGAAATCCACTGTCCCAATCAAGAAGAAGTTTTCGGCGAAAACCTTTGGAGTTTTCGCCAAAAACCCTACGCCATTTAAGCCAGAAGAAATAGACGGATCAAGCCAAAATTTGAGCAGATATTTTCACCGAAAATATCCTTGGATTTTTGGCGAAAATCCCAGTGAAAAAGCAGCAGTCGCCGGTTAGGTTTAACTACTGAATCAAGCGGCTAAATAAGGGATATCAGAAATTACACACAAAAATTTAGACGGGACGAAAAATCCCAAGACTGAGAGAAAGAGAGAACGAGTGGATAGAGTTCGAGGAGCCAGGAACGGATCGTGACGCCATCCATCCATCTCGGAGAGCCAGTGCTAGGAGTTGAAGATCCAGCAGATTGAAGCTGCGAGGAGTCGTCGAAATTAGGTTTTACAGTTCCTCTCTGTCTTGCCTACCTGAGATGTATTCTTTGTCTGTCTTCGATTCTTCTGTATTGAATATGAGTAGCTAAACTCGTATAGCTTAGATTAGATGAACCCTAAGTGACCCAGGGCTTTAAAGCGGTCACGGATCGGCGGTGATTAGATTCGAAATTCATTCAGTTTCTTCTTCATGTTTGACTTGTGCTTTGTTCTTTGTGTTTCTTGTCTGGTTTGGCCACCTAGATTAGATTCTTGTTAAGCTAAGGATAGAAGCGAACGCTCGCCTTACGTTAGAAAATCAAGTTGAACAATTAACCTTATAATTGGAGTGTGCCTTTCGTAGGAACCGAATAGGGTTAATCCACTGCAAGAGTAACTCATAAATCGTTAGAATTTGCACCAGTTAAGTTAAGTCGTTGCGAGAGGCGACTGTACCCGGGCGGCTAATTAATCTTGGTAGCTAGATCGGATAAAGCGAACGTTCGCCAGTCTTAAACCTAAGGGTCAGAAGTTATGGTGGTGTCGGAGAACTGAATGAACTAGAATCAGAAACCGCTGATCTGTTGATTGCCTATGCTCTGGTGATCTAAGGGGGATTCGAAATCTAAGCTTGTCTATCGTCTGTCTTAGTCAATCAATCAATCGTTATTCGCTTTAATTTCATTTCAATTAATCTTTGCATTTTTAGTATAGGAGTCGTGGAACTCACACCACGCACTAAGTGTTTACCCTCGAATTTAATTGCCAACACAATTGAGTAAGGAAGTAGAGGAGACCCGTGGAATACGATCTACCCTAGCTTCACAGCTTGGTAGTTATTTGATTGACCGCTATTCTGCAGCATCATCAACGAGCCTTCCCTCTTCGATGGAGAGGCTTCCTCCTTGATGAGGAGCCTTCTCTCTTCGATGGGGAGGATGATGAGCCAACTGTGCCCTGGACACGACCGAATCTGCCCCCGACCCGGAGCCAGGTCAAATCCTTCAAGAACTAGATCAATTCGTACATGGAGTCATGGAGCAAGGGTGGCCATGAAGAGGAGGATCAGAGGTTTATCTAGAGTGGCTACACCTTTTTGGAGAGGAAGACGACTGACCAAGAGCCCCAGCATCAAGCCCTGATGCTGATGCTGATGCCGATCTGACCCCCAGCACTGATGCCAGGCCGATGCCGATCCGGCCCCGGGCTGATGCTAGTGCCAAGCTGAGCGCTGATGCCGACACCACACCAAGAGCTGAGGAAATCTGAAGTGTCGAAGCCCGAAGACACTCCTTGGATGATGCTGACACCCTGCCAGGCCCCGACGGCCTAGCACAGGGCCGAGCTAGCCAAAGGCCAAGGGCCTAGTGCCGATGTTGACCCAGGCACAGGGCTGAAGCCGGAGCCCGTACGAGGCGCACTTAGGGCCGATCCACAAAAGTACTCGTACCTTTCAGGAATCCTTCAACTCTAAGGATTCCCTAGTCTTCAAGCACAAACCTCCATCAATCCCAGTCTGATTCGGAGAAGGACTCCAGGAAGGCACCAAAGACACGACCCCTGGCGGCGCCCAGAGCCGTGCCTAGAAACCCAGCGGCGCCTAGCAATCTGTACGTGATCCGGATTACTATCCGGATCAGGAAAACCTCCACCACGAGCAGACAACCCATTTTCTCAGTCCTTTTAGGAGTAGAAAACACGGAGACACCTAATCCTAGTCCAAATAGGATTTTTCACACCCCATTCATCTCAACTACGGATTAGGGTTCCTCTGGCCTAGGGTTTCGCCGACTTTCACGACTTTCACTATTTTTAGACCTTTTAGTGTTTTATTTCAGTTTTGCTTCCTTTTTAAACTATTTAGGATTAGTTTATACTATTTTAGGAGTTAGAATTGTAGGAGGAATCAGAGAGCTTGTTCTCGATCTGCACCTATAAATAAAGGGCTTTAGCGACGAATGTAGGGTACACTTTGAAGAATTATTAAATTACAACACATGTTCTTTGTTCCCTTTCAAGTCTTTGCTTATTGTTGCTAGGCTTGAGGTTGGGTTTATCGTAACTTCAGGTATACACCCTCAACTGCGTGGCACCATTTGACTTGTACACTTCGGGTTCCTAGTTATATACAACCAGCGGGTCCAAGTACTCTCCGTTGGCACTAGGTCGACTCCTTGTTCCTGAGCACACAACTTGTGGTTTTAGGGTCGTCTGCCCACGGCTGCATCATTTTGCATCAGAGGCCTTCTGATGTGATCCTCCACAGCTGCCCAAGTTCCAACCATTACTCCTACACCCCACCAGGGTCACCTATTAAGGGCCGAAACCTAGAGTCATAAAAGAAGCGCCTAGGGCCAAGGAAAGCTCATAACTAGGCTCTCCAACGATTCATGAGGCCTAGGTATGTGACTAAATTCAGGCACAGGCCACCCCTAGCAGCTAGGGAAGCCAAAATGAAGGTCAGGCCATACAAAGACATGATACTGGACAAAGCCCCAAGTCTAGGCCCCGAGCCAAGCCTAGGGCCGAACCGAGCGTCGAGCCTAGTGCCTCAACTAGGCCCTGGACTAATCCCCATAAGCCCTGGTGGCATCGATGATCCCTGGGACCCTCTGGAAGCGTTCCTGGAGCAGCGCCGGAGAGAAAAGAAGGAAGGCCTGACTAGAAAAGGCTGGCACCCGAAGACAGGCCCTACTATGAGCCCCGGACCAGGCCTAGCCCAAGAAGTAGGCCCTAGGCCAGATGCCACGCGCCTCAGGACGGATTCAACACTTGGAGAACCCCTAAGAGCATTCTTAAAAACATGACCGAAGCAGAAAGCCGAAGGCTTGGCCAGAATTGAAGAAGGCCGAGTGCTGAGCCAGCCCCGGGCGCCGGACCGAGTGCCGGGCACCGTAGAGGAGCGATCTGGGCTGAGCCAACAAATGGCTTAGGCCTTTGAGGAATTTCCAAAGGTCCTGGACAGCCTAAACCCCATGAATACCATCCAACAAACGGTGTTGCATTTGGAGAAGAAATGAAGCCTGAGGCATGTGATGAAAGTTGATACACGATCCGGGCCCATGCATGCAAGCTGACCATGCCCAAGATTCCTACCCGGACCGGGAATTCGTGATGCCACGGAAAAGGGCCCGTGTACACAATCCATCTAGGACTGGGACACGAGAGGAAGGCCTAATCTGAGTCAGACTCCCTGCCAAACCCATCAAGACTTGTCTGATCCGGACAAGGAATCATGCCCGGATTAGGGTTTCCCATCGGTTTGTCGGTTTTGCCTAATGGGGTTGTTTCTTCGGTCCCAAGACTCTATTAGCTTATTTGATAATTTCTTTCTAGTTTTCCTTTTGAGTCGGAGTATTTAAGTCATTTTAAGAGTCATAGTTAGTGTTTAATTTATTTTATTATTAGAATAGGAAGTAGTTTTCAAGGAGGATTAGGAGAACTTGTTCCCTAACTCCTCCTATATATAAGAGGACGCCGGCCACCCTTTGTAAACACAACTTTGAATAAATAAACCCCCTTTTCAGAGCTTTGTTCTAAAATCCTTCGACTATTTGCTTGTTACATTGCTTAAGGTTGGCTTTTCGTAAAGAGCATTCATCTATTGAAGTGGCGCCCTCGACTTGATACTTCTGGTTCTTAGCTCCTTTATAGCTAGTGGGTCAAAGTCTGATTCCATCCTGGTTCTTAAGGTTCATCTCGTTGTTTTGAAGATCAACTTATGCTGGTTAGGGTCGTTTGCCCACGGTTGCGGCAGTTCACATCAGTGGGTAATAGAGCACGGTTCAACACTAGGACCAACTCTATCCAGTTTCCAGGTTCTTCTTAGATTCATATCCTTTACTTTCTTGTTATTAGAAAATTGTTCGAAAATCCCCATCTCTTACAATTTCTTGTATTGATATTTCGTTGTAAGGCAAAGAAAAATCGGTGGCCATCAAAATCCTTCAAGAAAATCTCAAAAAGCTAAGAAAAAAAAAGCAAGGCCACCCTTGCCAAGTTACTTTCCTTTCTTAGTAAGTTTGATTTTAAGAAGAGGGGATAGAAAATAGCTTCTGCTTACATACACTAACCATGGCAGATGAAAGAATCAACAATATGGAGGGAAGGTTGAACAACCTAGGTGGAACCCTAGAAAAAATCCAAGAAGCCCTAGCTAGGCTTCAAGGAAGAGACGGCCACGATGAGTATGAAGAAGGCCCCCATAATGAGGGGATAGAAAATAGCTTCTCCTTACATATTCTAACCATGGCAGACAAAACAATCAACAATATGGAGGGAAGGTTGAACAACCTAGGTGGAACCATAGAACAAATCCAAGAAGCCCTAGCTAGGCTTCAAGGAAGAGACGGCCACGATGGGATTGTTACACCCCAAACCTAGCTATAGAAATTGTGTGTAAAATCCTTACAATACCCTTAGTGAAATTTGTCTAACCAATAAGAAATTATTATAGTCATGAAATATTGTTCAATATGATATAACGTTTTGTTTATAGTTTGTTACCATTAACATGAGTGTTAAATTTATCCCGATGTTAGATGTGGGAACTTAGACAGCTATGAAATCATAATTAGATAATCGCAAATGAAGAATAAACTGTGCAATTAGTCCTTGCCCAGCGGCTAGAGGGTCAGCCTTTCAACTCCGAGGTCATGTGTTCGGAACCTTACTCCATCTGTACAAATTGTTTGAGTAATTCGTGGAAGCTTTCAGCAGCCCCTGAAACGACGTCGTTTCATTAAGACGCCAGCCCTGCAAAAATGATGCCGTTTTATTATCCAACACTCCTTCCCTGCCGATCAGCTTCGGTTACAGTGAGTCGCCGACGTCCGTTCGAAATTCAAGGTCCTTAATTGATCCTCATCAATGCTTTTCCCCGCCCCCTCGTTTCGGTTCAATTCAGTGAATTCAAGGTCACTCTTATTAATGTTTTTCCACAATAAAATCCCATTCAAATATCCTTTCCTCTGTTCTTAAATGGAATCGTCGGCAGCAACTCCGGTCCTCGACGGCGAGCTCGGGAAACTCCACCAGCAGCCTTGTGGTCGTCGTTCTCGGTGTCGTGGAGTAAGTTAGATGATTTCGAAATCCTTCTCATTGATCTATACCGGGCCTGAACTGTATGCGTTAAAATCCAGATTTCTCAAGAACATGTGAACTCGCCGGAAAGCTTCGATTCCTCCGTTTTCAGCCTCGTATATGCTCGTAGAAGGTAGGTAGCTTCCCTCGTGTGTTGAATCAATCGTTTGGACTTCATTTTGGGCGATTTATTGGTTGGTCGGGAACAAAATTCCTTTGGTCGGAATCTGGGATTAGTTCCTACGTTTTGGGAAGTCGTTGGGTTGAAGAAGATGGTCCGAAGTTCTGATTGGTTAATTCTGTTTTGAATCAGTGCAAGTTAACCCCTAAAGTTTTCGTAATTACACTCTAAGTCACTGAAGTCCTTTAAGCGACTGTATCAGTCACCCCGTTATGCTCAAATGGTCTGTGACTTTTGAGTGTTGTCAAAATGAACCCAACTAACTTTCTGAGTTAGTTCAAATCAGTCCAGTTAGTTACGAATCCGGTTAATTCGTTAACCGTTGATCTTAGAACGCTTTAATTGAATATTAGCTCAAATAAAATGTCATTACATGAATTATCTGGATCAATATAAAATAGTATTGGTAATCTATTGTTAGGATTTTATCTTGGTTATGGATTAGGAATTAATTTTAATAAGTTATTTCAAGATTAAACTGAATCCTTCTCTCTCAAATTAGTATGAAATTAGGTTATGACTAATAATATATTTCTTTGAGAATAGTTAGACTTAGGAGATGAAATATAATTATGGATTGATTAGTCGAATAATTAAATAGATGGAATGATTTTATAATTTAAGTACGATGGAAATAGGATTTATCAATGTTAATTTGGGCTAGTATTACTTACGGAAAAAAATAGTATTAACTCTAATAGATGCAAGTCCAAAAATATCAATAAGTGAATTAGACTAAGTATAAAAGTTGATAAAATGAAATTGGTTAATATTGATAGGGTGAAACCTAGAAATTAGTAATGAACTTGGTGGTAAATTCTATTTTCCTTCTTGTCTCGAACTTAGAATATTAAGTTAAATAATTATTTATTTCATAAGAATAATCAAGGGATTAATGGAAAGAATTTTAAATTGATAAATTACTTCTCTAGGTCGGTAAATTTAATTGATGATACTCGTCATCAAGTTAAGCCGCCACACCTCATGATTATTTGTGAAGTGGTCCCTCCCAAGTTGCCAAACCGTCGCCCTAGACTTCCCATCTCTCGTTGCATTCTTCCTAATTGAATCTCTCATCTTTAGGTTCATAAAGATGCTCAGCTCCCTAGACCAGACTCTCTACGTTGAGGTTCTCCCGCTTAGTTATAGGTGGGTTGGTTAAAGGGGGTAATATCTTGTCGTTGCTAGTTTCCTTTACGTTGTTAATATATTATGCCTTTATTGTGTTATGCCAGGTTTCGTGATCTATGTTTGATCTATATATTTTATAATTTAATTGAGTAGTAATATTATATCCATGCCAAGTAAGCATAAGTTAGTAATTATTCACCTAGACAATTCTTAGGCAAGTTAATAATGTGTCTCTTATCTGGTCGTTGCTATAGTTACCTTACATGTGTGTGAAGTTATGGTTGTTATGTTTATGATCATGTTAATTATTTATGACTTATCCTCATGTTCACGTATGATTATGGTCATGTAATTAAGTTGTGTGAATGTTTGAGTGTCACACCTCATATAGACAAGTATAAGGTGGTTGGATTAAGATGGTAGTATCTTATTGTTGCCTGGCTACTTTAAGTTGTTAAGTATGTGATGTTTGGTTGATGAATTGTGTTTAATTATTATGAAGTTGTATGCATGATTGAGTGTCGAGCCTCATATAGATAAGTATGGGTGAATTGATTTAGGGAGATAATACATTGCCATTGCTAAATTTATATTAAGTCTTCATTATGTTACAATAAGGTGCATGACCTATGTTAGTTGATATACTTCATGTTTTAGTTGTACCATAATATTATATCCATGCCATATCAGTAATACTTCACATAGATTATTGTTAGCTGAATTTATAATGTGCCTTTCTAATTATGTTAATTATGTTTTATATACATGTGTATGTTATGCTCAGGAGATTAAAGTTATGGTTGTATTGTTCATAGTCATGTTAATTATGGGTTGACCATACATGCTTGTTGTGCTTCTAATCATGTGATTAAGGTTGTATGTTTAGGATAGTCAAACACCTCACATAGACAAGTAATAGGTGGATTAATAAATGGTACTCTCTAGCTAGACCTCCGCCCCACCCCAGTTTTCAGTATTGGTCGCCGGCGACCCTCAGCACGATATTGGGCCAGATTGCCCACAATTTTTAGTTGGACCAGAGAGTCCCTTTCAGTTGGGCCAGAGTTGCCCTTAGTTTTCAGTTGGACCAGAGAGTCCCTTTATCAGTTTTTAGGGGGCGGTAAGGCTAGTTAGTTGAGTTGTGGCCCCAAAGTAAAAGCTTATCAGAATTAAGTTAAGTCAACTTATGCATGAAGTGTTATGTCATGTTTCTCTGCTTCAAGTCGTGTGCAGTAAATGTGAATTCAGTGTTAGTCCAAATTGTGACTTCATGTATGATGAGTTTGTTGTATGATTTTCATGTTGATAGCTCAGTAAATGTTTCATGAGAAGTATTGTGATGATGTTGTTTTGCTTAGATTATCACGACTACTACTAGCCAATAATGTATTGAGTACCTTAGTTATTGCAAGTCTGTTTATATGACAGTTGACCCTACCTAAAATATGAATAGTAAGATGACGAATGAAGTCTTGAGATGACATGTTATATGTCTTATAATGATGAATGATGTCTTGAAATGATACATTATGTGAGATATGCTCTTTAGTTTCAGATCATGATCAATGATACGATAATGATATGTGTTCATGTTGAGTTATGATAACTGATATTGTATTAAGTCATGTTACGTGCTTGTTCTGTTATATGATTGGTGCATCCTTGTTGAGTTCGAGTCATGATGATGTTGAGTTTATTGATAATGCTCTCTATGATATGATTAAGACTTAATGGTTGTAATCTCTACTTAGCCATGTTTAAAGAATCCTAATAAGTTAGGTGCCACGTTGACGAGTACAAGTCTACGAGTCTTATAATGTGATTAATAAAGTTAAGGTGTGAATGTCATAAGAACAATCTTGAGTTAAGTCATGGATGATACCACGAGTAAGGTTGTGTATTATATTATGGATAACTCTATGATGAATGCTTTGTGTTATTGTTATATGATGGTAGATCCTAATTCCTTCAGATCTCTGTCATAGTTCATTATTATTTTGAGCACGAAAGACTGACCCCGAGCCACCCACCAGGTTGTTAGAAGTTGTTTTGAGCTTGAGCCTTGAGGAGCTGATTCGGTATGTGGAGTGGTGTCTTCAGTGGTGTAAGACTTGGACTTGAGACGAAAATTTTAGTGTTTACTTCGAGGCTTGTTTTCACTAAAGTTTCGCCCAAGTGTTTGGGGCTCAGTTATCGCGTTATGTTTTTATGATTTCAAGTTCTATTCAAAAGTTTTACAACTTTTGTTTAAGTTTATTTCAAGTTCCCCGGCCGGGGCAAGTTTGTTAAGTATTTTGAGGTTTAAACGTAGCACCCTCGTTTGGTTTTATGTTTTTCGCTGTGGTAAAGGGTATTTTGGTAATTTTCTTTATCTCAAAAGTGAGGGTGTTACAGAGATGAAGAAGGCCCCCATGATGAGGGGATAAAAAATAGCTTCTGCTTACATACACTAACCATGGCAGACGAAAGAATCAACAATATGGAGGGAAGGTTGAACAACCTAGGTGGAACCCTAGAACAAATCCAAGAAGCCTTAGTTAGGCTTCAAGGAAGAGACGGCCACGATGAGTATGAAGAAGGCCCCCATGATGAGCTCAACCGAAGGGTTAGAAGGATAGTCCATGAGATTGATGACGATGTGAGCAGCCTCATGCTCACCATTCCCAAGTTCGCCGGCAAGGCCAACGCCGATGAGTACATAGATTGGGAGAGAAGCATGGAGGACTTCCTAGAATGCCACAACTACTCCGAGAGAAAGAAGGTACTCGTGGCTACCCTTGAGTTTACTAACTATGCTTTCCTATGGTGGAGCCAGGTTCAAAGAGATGAGGAGGCACCCATAGAAATATGGAGAGATCTCAAGAGAAGGATGAGGAAGCGCTTTGTATCGGCTGCCTACACCCGAGACTTGCATACCTCACTTCAAACGGTGGAAGAGTAAAATAAGGAGATTGAGATACTGGTGACAAGGCTAGACCTGAAGGAAGAAGAGGAGGCCAGAATAGCAAGGTTCATAGGAGGCCTACACTCGGACATCATGCACCAAGTCAACATACTCAACTATGTTGACTATGGAGATTTGATAGCCGCAACCCTCAAATAAGAGAGAGATAGAGCTAAAGAGAGGGTATGGGAGAAGGCCTAACCCACATGCCAGCAGCACATGGAGAGGGAGCTCAAGTACTGGCAACCCTCCTTGGAAGCCAGGATAGCCCTGGAGCACAGGGCCCCGACCAAGCCCTAACCCTAAAGATACGTCCCGGGTAACACCTACTCAAACTACTCCTAATGTTCAGAATTCTAACTCACGTCCTAGTGGAATTATATGCTTTAAATGTCAAGGATGAGGCCATGTCTCAAGGGACTGCCCCAACCAAAGGACCATGGTGATCAGAGAAGGAGAGGTTGAGACGGATGATGAGAAGGAAGAAATGATGGAGGAAGAAGAGGCTTATTCGGAGGAGGGAGAAGAAGTGAAGCTAGAAGGACTAGAGAAGTTCTCTGGCATGTTCTTTCATGCCCTAGCCATTGAGCCAAGAAAACTGCCCAGCCCCGGAATCGGCGCTCAACCCAGCCCCGGCGCCAGCACTCTGCCTAGCCCCGGCGCCAGCGCTCATCCGAGCCCCGACACCAGCACCTAGCTCTACCCCGACGCCAGTGCTCAGCCCAGCCCCGACACAAACGCTCTGCCCAACCCCGGTGCCAACGCTCTGCCCAGCCCCGACGCCAACACTCAACCCAGCTCCGGCACCAGCTGTAACATCCATCTCGAACCGACCCGGTTAAACCCGTGGTCAAACCGATAATGAACATTACTCGAAGTACATTTTAATCAAAAAGAGCAAAATGACAAAGGACAGCGAAGCAACTTCCATTAAATAACCAAAACTGAAGGAGGCCTCCATTAAATAAAATCGAGTACAAATCTGATAAACCAAAACCGGAATCCAAAACTCAAAACGATTACAAAATCCCCCAACCAAAGGTGTCAACTGAAATATAAAAACCAAAATGATGGTCACTCCAGAGCAGTCCACTAATCTTCACTTCAGAACTCCAATCTTTAACTCCTCTGAACTCAACCAAAAGCACCTGAAGCTCATCACACTCTCGCTAACCAAGCGCACCTAAAAGGGGAAGAGGGGGGGGATCAATTTCCTAATGAAATTGAGTGAACCCACTGGGTTTAACTATGCGCCAAACCTAGCCTGAAAGAGCGGTTCCAAACTCCGCACACAACCAACAATCGAACCAGACACAACCGTCCAGATTTTAATTCCCTAAACAGTCTAGGTGATCACACAAGTTCCATTCTCGATTCAACATCCACAATCCATAACAACAGTAATATAAGGGAGTTCAACATGCACAAAGTTCAACATCATATCATCAACCAGTTCATCATTACAACAAAGAGCATCATTCCTACAGTTCAACATTATATCACATACATACAATTTAGCATCACATGACAAGTAAATTTGCGATCACCATCTATGCACACACATGCATCCATATTCACACACATTCATACATTTACACATACACCGCATTCCTCCTTTCAATTATCTAAGTGATCACACATGTGCACTCCTCAAACTGATACCCACAACTCACAATCTCGACAATATAACCCAAATCATCAATTTACAAATACAACAATATAACCAAAATCATGAAGCACACGGTTCAGCCTTACATCACAATACATCTCACTATCACTAACAGCACTTCCACTCACACATCAACCGCACCACTCACATTGCACAGATTCACAATTACCAGCATCATTAATCATAAATCATTCAGCCTCTAACTCACATCTCAGCACGATAACACAACTTACAACACATCACAGGGCACTTCACAAACACATCCAATACACACATCATACACAAAACACACACGCATCTCATTCCCATTATCTATGGGAGTTCATTGGGGGCCATAAGGAGATACCCCGTACCACCCCTGCCGGCTTACAACCGACGCACCCCCAACCGCAGAAGGGGGTTCCCAAGATGCATCTAGGACCGCAGTACAAGGATTCATGGCTAACTCACAATCACAACACATCTCATCGCGCCACTCTTCCAGGTGACCAACCGCAGAAGGGGTGACAATTAGGGGGCAGTACAGGCTCCTTCCGTTTCTATCATTTCATTCAATAATAAAAATTAATCCATCCAACAAATTCGTCTATCAATCCATTCCTCAATTTCCTCATCAATACCATCTGATTCCATTCATCAAGTCCATCAACAATTCCATCATTACTCCAATTCCAAACCACATTCACATATCACAATCCAATCAACTACACATATCAATACAGCAATTTCAATCAATCAACCAAGTCCCAAATCCTTTACCCAATTCCACGTACCAATTCCATTACCCATTACCGTTACCAATTCTATTATCCGCTTCTGTTAGCCAATTCCATGTACCAATTCTATTAGCCAATTCTATTAGCCAATTCTAAGTCACAATTCTACCACATAAATCACACTAGCAACCACCATCACACAAAACATCGATTCTACCCAAGCCATCACACAACATCAATGCAACCAATTCATGTAATCACACTACCCAATTCCATTATCCCAGATCTATGTCAGAATTCTAAATCACTAACACATTATCATCCCCCATTCCTCATAGCACCACTTTCACCCAACAACACGTAACATCAATCTATCCAAACAACACGTGATATAATCTCAATCCAATATCACATAAAATCATTTCATCCAATGTCACACTTACCATCACATTTCACATCATTCAACATTCCACATAACACAAATAGTTTAAGGGTAAACGGCTAGCTCACCGGCCACCCCCACCAGCAAGTACAGGGATAGCCATGTCATGAGTCTTAGGGTTACCCTCCTGTTCATCTTTCATAGGACGACCCCGCATTGGCAGGGCCATCCACCTGTTCAGCACTTATAGGGGGACCCACATTGGCAGGACCACCCTCCTGCAACCACAACTGACAATAGCAGTTTTTACACAATTTTCATGTTCACAGACCCGTCCCTCCTATCACTTTTTACTAATTCCGATCAGTTTATCATCATCTTTAATCATTTTCCCCAATCAAAACCAATCACAAACAACCATCAATCAACAACCAATTCATCAATTAACAACCACACGACAGTCATCAATCATCATAATACACATAACAATCAATTGCAGAACAGTTTTCCCCTTTTACTCTCTTTCAATTTCATGCAAAGCCCTACATTCTTCTAAGTCAAATTGCAACTCCTCACACCGACCATTACTACCTATCGTACGCTAAACCCTCACCTGACAAGAAGACGAGGATCTAATCACTTCTAGAAACCCGAACAGCCAAGCTCTCAGACACCAAAAATGAAGCTTCTTCCTTCTGCCACTAACAACGCCTGACTCCGAAATATCCAGAACCGAGATATACGATCTCTTCCTCTCATTTCCACAAATGCGTAGCAAGAACGGATCGCCAATCGGACCTCTATAGCTCCTGGAATCAAGGTTTGAAGCTTGGGGGTTTTTGGTTCTGATGACACTCGATTTGACGTGATTATCAGCCTCATTTAAGCGACATTTCTTTGCTTAACACATGGTTTTTAGGGTAGAGTAACGAATATTCAATCGATTGCCCTATCTCGTGCCATTTGTGTTACCTTGGTTCGTTTCGGGTCTATTTGATAGTTTTCTAGTGTTTTTATGTTAGCACAGGTTTTTGCCATCGAATAAGTAACCAAGGACGTGTCTAAGGCGTTGGAATCTCGAAGGATTGCACCGGGATCGATCAAAGGAGTTAATCAAAGTTCAGAAAATTCCTGCCCGGTTTACAAAGTAATTTTCGCCGAAAATTCCCTTGTATTTTCGGCGAAAATATGTTCACAAATCGGCTGTTGTTAACTTAAGGAAACTTTCGGCGAAAGGAGGAAGTTTTCGAACCGAGAAGAAAGTTCAGGAGAATCAGCCGGCGGGCCCTTCATTTGCAAAGGAATTTTCGCCGAAAATTCCTCAATATTTTTGGCGAAAATAATAGAAGAAATCCGGCTGATTAGGGTTAAGTATAAATACTTAACCCGGCGGCCCAAAGAGGATATACATCATAATATACTTTTCGAATCAGAATTTTGGAAAATTCTCTGAAGTTCTGGAGCGAAGAGTGAGAGTTCGAAGAGCCGGAAAGAGATCGTGACGCCATCCCTTCCATCTTGGAGACTCGGAGCTAGGATTGCGGTTTACGGAAGATCAAAGTCTGTCAGAGTCGTCTAAATTAGGTTTTTCAGATTCTTTTCTGTTCTTCCTCTGGATGATGAACTCTTTCTTTGTCTTAGATTCTTTTGTGATAAACATGAGTAGCTAAACTCGTTAGAGCTTAGACTAGATGAACCCTAAGTGACCCAGGGCTTTAAAGCGGTCACGGATCGGCGGTGATTAGATTCGAAGTTCAATCAGTTTCTCTTTCATGTTCGATTTGTTCTCATTGTTCATGTTTCTTGTCTGGATTGATCACCTAGATTAGATTCTTGTTTAGCTAAGGATAGAAGCGAATGCTCGCCTTACTTTAGAACATAGAATTGAACAATTAACCTTATAATTGGAGCGTGCCTTTCGTAGGAACCGGTTAGGGTTAATCGACTGCAAGAGTAACTCATAAATCACTAGTAATCGCACCAGTTAATTAAGTCGTTGCGAGAGGCGACCGTACCCGGGCGACTAATTAATCTTGGTAGTTAGAACGGATAGAGCGAACGTTCACCGGTCTTAAACCTAAGGGTAAGGAGTTATGGTGGTGTCTTAGTAATTGATTGAATGAGAATCAAAATTCGCTGATCTGTTGATTGCCAATGCTCTGGGGAACGAAGGGGGATTCAAAGTCTAAGTTCGTTTGTCATCTCTGTTTTCAAACCCTAATTTCCAATCTACTTTAGTTTAATTTTCAATTTCTCTACATTTCTTAGAATTAGAAGCCGTGGAACTCACACCACGCACAACTTGTTTGCATTCGAGTATTTTGCTAGTTTTGAAGTAGTCAATCTTAGAAGACCTTCGGAATACGATCTAACCTAGCTTTTGTTAGCTTTGTTAGTTTATTTGTGTGAACCCTCAACGACACGTTCACCAAATTGGCGCCGTTGCCGGGGAACTTCTTTTGATTATTTGAAAGAAGAACTGGCAATTTATTCTTCTATTTTCCATCTTTCACTTTTCCATCCACTTCGATTTTACATGGGTTTTGTTTGTCTTTGTTATCTGTAGGTTTACAGGTGTATGCCTCACCGTCCTTGGACTCGCTCTCAAAACGAACAGGCTAAGAGTGCAGAGAGACCAGGCAGTTCTGCTCCACCTCTACGATCACAGATTCTGAAGAGAAGCAGATCCAATCCACCCATCACTCCGATTAAGATCGAGGAACTGAAGGAGAGTTCCTCATCTTCGTCTTCACCGACACCTTCATCCGTTTCGTACACCGAGTCACTCTCACCTCCTCCATCTCCTGCCATGGACGATCGATTACCACCACCACCACCACCAAATGGTAATCCGCCGCCGCCACCACCACCTGCACAGAAAATTCTAGCTGATTACAACAAGCCGATCGCGACTAGCGTTCGATTTGCCATTGCCGTTCCACGCATTGAAGGAGATCCTGACTATGAGATCAAGATTCCATTCTTGACTATGATCTCTAGGGATTTACAGTTTGAAGGCAGGCCCCTAGACAATCCATGCACTCATCTTGCAGACTTCCTTGATCTCTGCAGTACTTTCAAGAACGGAAACCTCGACAAAAATACTCTTTGTCTGAGAGCTTTCCCGTTCTCTCTGAAAGGCGCTGCTAAGAGGTGGCTTACTGGCAAACCACCTGGCTATTACACTGATTGGGATACTCTGGCTCAGGACTTCGTTGAAGAATACTTTCCTCCAGCCAGAACAACCGCCATCAAGGACAGCATTGCCAGATTCTCCCAGAAAGAAGGAGAAAGCTTATATGATACTTGGAATCGATTCCAAGAACTTCTCTACAACTGTCCGCATCATGGATTCGAGCAAAGACAGTTAGCTGAGATCTTTGCTCGAGGACTTCGAGAAGAATCTGCCAAGTGGGTCAATTCTCTAGCTGAAGGGGATTGCACTACACTCACACCTGAAGCTGCTCTTCTTCACTTCGCAAACTGTGCTTCCAAGTCGAGGAACTGGGAACGACAATCTGAAGCATCAAGGAGCAAGCTCGATCTCGAAGCTACTATCAAGGCAGAGGTAGAGAAGCATTTGAAGAAGTCTACCACACCAATCAAACCGCCGGCAGCTTCTGTCTACGTTGCCGATTGCGAATGGTGTGGAGCTTGCGCACATAACGGAGGCCGTTGTCAGAATTTTGGTAAGGCAGAAGTCTGGTCTGCCGAAGAGGTAAATTTCATTCAACAAGGCTTCATTAATAATCAGAATGGTTATGCTGGCTACCGTAACTTCAGGCAGCAAGGGAACTATCAAGACAGACTTCCCTACAATAATGGCGCCAACCATAACCAGAATCAGAATAACCGCCCAGCTGGTCCAGCTCAGGATTAGAAACCTAACCATCCACCGGCAGGTGTCTACCAGCCGCCGCATCACAATCCGGGTAATTATGGAACTGCTCCTGGCAATCGCCAGAATCAATATCTTAATAATACATATCCAGGGCAGCCAACATCAAAGAGAAAACAATGTTAGTGACCTGGATAAGAAGCTCAGCCAGATCATTACCAGATTCGATGATCATGACAGTCAGTTCAAGGCTCAAGCTCTTCTCAATCAAGAACAGATAGCATCTGGACAAAGAATTGAGCAAGCCGTGAACAACATCTCAAGCATGCTAGCATCTGGTCGACCATTTGGCCAACTTCCAAGCCCTACAGAGCCGAATCCGAGAAAGGAGCAAGCCAAGATGGTAACCGCTCGAAAACTTCTAAACTTAATTGCTGATGCTTGTTCTGTCTTACGCATGATCGCTGAAACTCCAGAGGACGAAGAAGAACAGAAACTGGTGCCTATTGAGGATGATCCCCCTCTTGCACCGTACGTCGTGAAGCCTCCTTTTCCAAGAGCATTGCTGCCAAATGCAAGGATCGAAACTGGCATGAAGGGGAATAAAGAAGGATATCCTGACATTCGTATTAAGAAACCTACCTCTCCATATCCAGCTAAGTGCTCTGATCCTGGTTCTTTTACTTTACCTTTGGTTATTAACGATGTTGAGGTTGAGCGTTGTTTGGTTGATCTTGGTGCGTCTGTTAATGTTATGCCTATGAGCCTGTTTGAAAAATTGAACCTAGGAGAACTTGAACCACCTAGTATGCAACTTGTCTTTGCTGATAGATCACTTAAAACTCATAGAGGAGAAATAAAAGACGTTGTTACTAAATGTGGTCCGTTCACGTTCTTAGCTGACTATGTGATTATGGATACTAGTACAGATGATTCTACCATTCTCATAGGTCGACCTTTCATGGCTACTACTGGAATGAATATTAATGTTCCAAATGGTTCTTTGACTCTAAGGGTTGGTAAAGAAACGAAAACTTTCCGTCTTAAAGATGGCATGAAATATGACTCTAACAATGAAGAACCTCATTGCCTGGTTGTTGAAACTGTGGAGTTGACTCCGGTCAACTCCGTTACTAATGATTCTTCCAGTGTCTCTAGATCAATTATTGCTGCAGATATTGAACTGGTTATTAAGAAGAAGCCAGAAAGTTTGGTTCAAAAGCCGCTCAAGAAGAAGAAGGAACTGCAAGCCTCTTCTAAGCCACCGAGCACTAAACCGAGCAGGCCTCGAGGAAAGAAGAAGAAGACGAAGACTCAAATGGTCTGGAGACCAAAAGTTCCACCGTCTTCCATCGAGCCAGCTGCACCACCAATTCATTCTGAGAGACCGGCGCCGGAACAAGTATGGAAGGAGAAGCCGAAAGAATCTCTTAAGGAAGTACTGACGATCACCGATCCTGGTGATACCAAGCCGGAGATTAAAGTAAAGAAGGAGCCGACAGTCCTCATTCCTTCCATCGTAACACTCAAGAAGGATGACCTCTCCAGAGAACTGTTTGGACCGTTCAAGTTCATCGATCATCTTCCCGATGGACGTACCAAGCTCTTGCATGCAAACGGGAAGAGATTCACGCTTACCGGAGAAGCCCCGAAGCTGTACTTCATGAACTCCGATGCGAGCATTAAGGAGAATCTGAGTTGGGATGTCTCCTAATACCGTCCAGGTATCGTCCAGCTCAAGGACGTTAATAAAAGAGCGCTTCGTGGGAGGCAACCCACGGCTGGAGTCCGTTTTTGTTTTGTGTCAACCTTAGTATTTTAGAGTCGGTTCGGGGGAGCCAAAAGTGTCAGTTTGTTTGTTTTCTTATTTTTCGTGTAGAGTCTGTGTGTTATAGAGTCAGTCGCAAGTTGATTGAGGTCGTTCCGATTTTTGTGGATTTAACTGTGATTTTCTGAAGTTGGCCGGATTTGCGAAAATATTTTCACCCGGGTAGTTCAAAATTTTTGGCGAAATTCACCCCTGTTTTCGGCGAAATCGCTTTATGAATTTTCGAAGCCATTCCCCTGTTTCATATTTTCGGTCCAAAAATTTATGGTGTTTTCGGCGAAAATCCATTTGAAAACCGGCAGTGCATTTGAACATAAATTTTCAGCAAAAACTCCTTATTATTTTCGCCGAAAATCCTTTTGAAAATCACCCAATCCTCCACTTAAAAACCCGGTCTACTCTCTCTCTCTCCCCACTTTCCTATTTTCGAAAATTTCAAACCAAAAACCCCTCCCCTTTGTTTTTTTCAAAATCGCCGCCGCCACCCTTTTTAAACTGCCGCCGCCACCCTCAACTCCCCTCTCTTTTCCGATCATTTTGAGCCCTAGAACGTTCGAATCGGAGCTCTACAGCTCCAGTTCACCAAAACCCTTATTTTCGGAGTTTTTCACCGATTTTTCCCAAACCGTTCATTTTTAGCATCCATGGCTTCAAGGTAAGTTGTAGAACTTTTCAATACGAATCTTTTGACATATGGATTGCTGAATTTCATTGGGGTTGACTTTCGGTTGACTTTTCGGTTTGCCTCGATTTGCGTGCCGACTGATTTCGTGTGAACTAGGTTAGCTGAACTTGTTGAACTGTTCTAGCATGCTTAGAGAGTTCCGTGCTTAATTTCCATATCATTTGATCATGTGTTGCTATGCATACGATTGATTCTTTGTTATGTTGACTTGTGAGAAATGTCGCTTTGACCATGAACTGTTTTTGATCATTTGGCTGCCGTACGTGTTCCTTCTTGTTCAGATTATTGTGTTTGCCATCTGAGATCATATTTTACCGTCGTTCTCCGCTTTGTGGTAGTCTTGCCATGATTAGGGTTCATTATGCTATAATGTTGATTTTCTGAATGTCGGTTTGACTCTTTGAACTCTGATTGTGCTTATCCGATTCTGGCTGTTCCTAAGCATTTATTTTGCTGTCTATGATTACCGGTTACTCTGCTTTGCTTACCCCCACTCGGTTTTCCTCATTTCTTTGTGAAATTGAGTTTTTCTTCTAAGTGTGGGGTAGGGTTTTAGTTTAACTAATCTGGTTTCATTCTGCTTTTAGGAACACCACTTATGAGCGCAGGACTAAGGCGCGACTTGATGGCGCCTCGAGCTCAGGAGCTGCCGCCCCCGTCACTCCCGCCGTTCAGGGCCCTCCTCCAGCACTACCTCGCCGGGCTGGGTACCATCGCACTATCGCCCGTCTACCTGACTTCTACTTCGAGTGCTTCCAGAAGATCGAGCACATTCGGGGAGCTAAGGTACGCCCTCTCTCCAGGGAGTCCCTGAGCGAGCACGACGAGGACTACCACCGGAATGTGCATGACGCCCTAGCACCGGCCGGTCTCCTAGAGCTGACCACCATCGCTGCCGACTTCCCAGACATCGCCCTTCAGGAGTTCTGGGCGACCTTTGATCTGGACGAGCATAAGAGGAGGTAAGGCCAGAAGGTGGTCGCCTTCTATCTTGGTGGGGTGTACAGGACGCTCACCTATGATGAGTTTGCTGCTCATCTAGGCATCCCCTACGAGCACTATCATGGACATCACCTCGGCTGGGGCGACGATGATGACGACGAGGAATACCACGCGCTCTGGAGCCACATGACTGGAGTGCCCGGTGATCGCCTCACGGGCCATGACTCAGTTAAGTCCCTCTCTCACCCACTCTTTAAATTTATTCATATGGTTTGGCGTAGATCTCTTTTATATGTTCCAAATAAGGATCGCCACCATATCCTCAAGGAGGAGCTTATGCTTCTCAGAGCCATCCGAGAGAGCTACCCTCTTCACCCCGGTTGGGTGCTTGCTCGCATCTTCCGCCAGAAGACCAAGAGGCGGAAGTTACCTCGTGCGCTCCTGGGAGGCAACTTCATAGGTCAGCTCATCATCTCATTCGGCATCAGCCATGAATATGGCCCGAACATTCCACGACACCACGTTAGGACCGTTGGAGGAGACTTAGTAGTTGAGTACGACTTAGAGCTGGACCTCAGTCCCCAAGGTGGCAGCAGATCCTCCTCCCATCATGTGGTCGAGTCGGAGGAAGAAGATGATGCTGAGCAGCAGCAGCCCCAGCCGCCGCCAAAATTCCAGGACTATATACCCTCGCCACATCACCAGGCAGGGTATGCTCACCAGTCGCCGCCGCACATTCCTGATCCATACCAGGCGCCTCACCCTCCGCACCGACCGCACCCCGCGGACATTGGTGATTTGTACGAGCGACTGCAGGAGTGGTGCATCACCGACAACGCCACTCAAGAGGCGAAATGGACTATTATGCAGCAGCATATGCGCCGCGCCGACATGCGATATGAGGCACAGCTGGCGTGGCAACGCCAGCTCGGCGAGCACCTCCACTTTCCACCCCCCAACACCACTGACCAGCCATGATCAGGTGGTGTCCTTTTCCTTGTCCTTTCTTTTTATTTATTCTTTTCGGATTTCGGTCCAACTTTTTTCTGTGTGGATCCGGGACACTTGTTCCGGTTTCCTTTTTATGTTTCATTTGTTTTTGTTTTGTAGGCAGTAGGGAGATTCCCTTTGCTTCATTTCGGTAGATTCCCTCCGCTCCGAGGACCCGTGATCATCCCCTACACCAATCATCTCGGTCCAGGTTCTTCTACTTCACTCTGAACTCTAGAATTAGTCCTATGAGACACAGTCCGATTTAAGTGTGGGGTAGGATGCTAGAGAACCTTGCATGAACTTTATTGCCCTTGATTGTGTTTTGTGTGTGCCTCGTGATTCCATTCCAGTCTCTCTAGCATTAGAATGGCTCAGTTCTTGATTTTTGATGTTAAGTTGTTGTTCAAACCTTCATAATGATGCTTAGACTGCTTAACCTAGAACTTGAGAACCAACTTGTATACTTTGATGCTAAATTGCCTGGTCAGAACAGAATTTTAAAATCACACTTGTAGTTTGTAGCCTTGATTGCATGAAAATGACCGAATCCGACAAGCAAACCAACTGTGAGCTTTTGATCCATTGCACGTAACTTGCAATTTTAATTCTTTCTGAGTGGTTTTCTGTTTGCTTGAATGAGTTAGAATTTGCATGAGACCTACTTGAGACCACACGATGACACGAGTTCTAGAAGGATAGGGGCACCTAGATTCAACTACTAAGCCAGATAGCCTACCAAATGATAAATCCATTAGGTTTAGACCCTTGAGCTTGGCCTGTTCTTTCGGTTCGATAATACATTACATCCATCTCCCATTTCTTTCATTCCCCGTTGATCCCCTGTGGTTGTAGTTCTAGATTGACCTACCGGAAGTCGGTTTGTGGTAACCTGCCTATAGCCATTAAACAGGTGGTCTTAGCTATTATGTCCAGACGTGTAAATCCCTCTAGCAACTAAAAGAAAATCGGCACAAAAGAAAAAAGAAAGAAGTAAAGTAAGAAAAGAAAGGAAATTTCAAAAAAAAAAAGTGAAGAAAAGAAAAATCAGAAAAGTTTCAAAGTTTTAGTTCAATAAAACGTTCTTCTCCCTACAAATGGAAGAACGAAGTCAAAAGAAAAGTTGAAAAGAAAAAAAAAACCTATGACAGAATAGGTTGCTTGAGGGTAGCATAGGTTGAGCGTTCATCATTCCACCCGTGTTTGGTTAGACAGTAGGAAGCCATAGATTAGATTCGAGGGAAGTTAGTCGAAAGCTACACCGCACCAAGCCATCATCATACATTCCCATCATCCATCTCATCATAAACCCAAGTAGTGTAGATTTCATTACGGTCCTAGCAGGGAAGTCGTTCTTGACTAGATACTCGTGTTGTCACAGTGGTGGAGATGTGGTCGAATTGCAAACCTATGACAGAATTCGGTAACAGAAAATGATCGAGAGCAGAAATACGTCCTTAAACACAGAGAGTGAGAGTTCCCATTGTACTATATATATCCTGTGTGAGGAGTCTGGTCGGTTAGGTCAAATTCGTGCATAATTGGTTGCTAATTACTTGTTGTGTGCAGTTTACTAGTGAGACCAGGTTGTTTGGCTGATCTGTATACATGTCAGGTTTCTTGTTCTAGGAATTAGCTGTCTAATAATTCATTGTGGTTGATTGAGCTCCAATTTAATTGATCTTATCATTTATGAACATGAGCGTTTCTATTCAGTTTGCTTGAGGACAAGCAAAAGCTTAAGTGTGGGGTATTTGATGACACTCGATTTGACGTGAATATCAGCCTCATTTAAGCGACATTTCTTTGCTTAAGACATGGTTTTTAGGGTAGAATAACGAATATTCAATCGATTGCCCTATCTCGTGCCATTTGTGTTACCTTGGCCCGTTTCGGGTCTATTGATGGTTTTCTAGTGTTTTTATGTTAGCACAAGTTTTTGCCATCGAATTAGTAACCAAGGACGTGTCTAAGGCGTTGGAATCTTGAAGGATTGCACTGGGATCGATCAAAGGAGTTAATCAAAGTTCAGAAAATTCCTGCCCGGTTTACAAAGGAATTTTCGCCGAAAATACCCTTGTATTTTCGGCGAAAATATGTTTACAAATCGGCTGTTGTTAACTTAAGGAAACTTTCGGCGAAAGGAGGAAGTTTTCGAACCGAGAAGAAAGTTCAGGAGAATCAGCCGGCGGACCCTTCATTTGCAAAGGAATTTTCGCCGAAAATTCCTCAATATTTTTGGCTAAAATAATAGAAGAAATCCGGCTGATTAGGGTTAAGTATAAATACTTAACCCGGCGGCCCAAAGAGGATATACATCATAATATACTTTTCGAATAAGAATTTTGGAAAATTCTCTGAAGTTCTGGAGCGAAGAGTGAGAGTTCGAAGAGCCGGAAAGAGATCGTGACGCCATCCCTTCCATCTCGGAGACTCGGAGCTAGGATTGCGGTTTACGGAAGATCGAAGTCTGTCGGAGTTGTCTAAATTAGGTTTTTCAGATTCTTTTCTGTTCTTCCTCTGGATGATGAACTCTTTCTTTGTCTTAGATTCTTTTGTGATAAACATGAGTAGCTAAAATCGTTAGAGCTTATACTAGATGAACCCTAAGTGACCCAGGGCTTTAAAGCGGTCACGGATCGGCGGTGATTAGATTCGAAGTTCAATCAGTTTCTCTTTCATGTTCGATTTGTTCTTCATTGTTCATTTTTCTTGTTTGGATTGATCACCTAGATTAGATTCTTGTTAAGCTAAGGATAGAAGCGAACGCTCGCCTTACTTTAGAACATCGAATTGAACAATTAACCTTATAATTGGAGCGTGCCTTTCGTAGGAACCGGTTAGGGTTAATCCACTGCAAGAGTAACTCATAAATCACTAGTAATCACACCAGTTAATTAAGTCGTTGCGAGAGGCGACCGTACCCGGGCGACTAATTAATCTTGGTAGTTAGAACGGATAGAGCGAACGTTCGCCGGTCTTAAACCTAAGGGTAAGGAGTTATGGTGGTGTCTTAGTAATTGATTGAATGAGAATCGAAATCCGCTGATCTGTTGATTGCCAATACTCTGGGGAACGAAGGGGGATTCAAAGTCTAAGTTCGTTTGTCATCTCTGTTTTCAAACCCTAATTTCCAATCTGCTTTAGTTTAATTTTCAATTTCTCTGCATTTCTTAGAATTAGAAGCCGTGGAACTCACACCACACACAACTTGTTTGCATTCGAGTATTTTGCTAGTTTTGAAGTAGTCAATCTTAGAAGACCCTCGGAATACGATCTACCCTAGCTTTTGTTAGCTTTGTTAGTTTATTTGTGTGAACCCTCAACGACACGTTCACCAGGTTCGTCAAAGGGATTTTCTGGAGGAAAGAGAGAGGGAGAAGTTGAGAATTTCCGTCAAAAACCCGTCTTTTATAGTCAGACCATGATACACGGCGTGTATTACAGGTACACGACATGTATTGCTGATACACGGTCGTATATCACAGTCTATCCACCTTGACAAATTTTCGCGTACTCGCTTGTAACTTTGACCTGACTCAATTACGAACGTCCCAGACTTCGATGGGGCCTCAAGAACATTGTTTCCAATGTCTCAATCATCCAAACTCGAGTTCCAAATCATTCGGTTGGGCGGGGATGTTACACCAGCGCCGGCGCCAAAGCTCCGCCCAACCCCGGCGCTAGCACCCGGTTGGGCGGGGATGTTACAAGTCTCCATAACTTCAAAAGATTTCATCCCCGAAATCACAACCCAACTCAACCTAGCAATGCAACACCAAATTTGCAGCAAGACGCAACAGCTTAAGCATCACATCACTTACCGAAACTCCCTCTTAACGCTCTAGCAACACACACTACTCCCTCACTAACCCGAACTTCTACCTAACAAACACGCACAACCGAACTCTACAACACAACCACCCACAAGAGCACAACCACACCCAACTCACTCAAGAGCACAACACAAGCAAGGTAAGGAAACTACTAGCTAACACCTTCGACTAAAACCTCACACCCTTTGAGTATTCTACTTAACTTAACCAAATTCTACCAAGGCTTTACTCTTCCAACCAACATCCCAACCTACTACTGCTTCCACTCTCAAACTACTCCGACACTCTCTTCACTACAGGAGGACACGAAAACGTTTCAGTTGACCATTTTAGAAATTGACATTGAATTTGAAATCACTTTTCCTTTCAAAACTTCCCACCCACTTTGAAATAATTTGAAAATCCCCAGAAAGTTGGTCCTGTGTCTATGCTTCATCCCTTCTCCCTATGAGGTTAACTACTCCTCTAGAAGAAAAGGCAAAACACCAACACAGCAGCAACAAACCAGGCTCTGATACCATCTGTAACATCCATCCTGAACCGATCCGGTTAAACCCGTGGTCGAACTAATAATGAACATTACTCGAAGTACAGTTTAACCAAAAAGAGCAAAACGACAAAGGAAAATGAAGCAACTTTCGTTAAATAACCAAAACCGAAGGAGGCCTCCATTAAATAAAATCAAGTACAAATCCGATAAACCAAAACCGAAATAACTACAAAAAACCGAGCGTTTAGCGTCGATCGAAACTGAGCTTTAGCGTCGGTCTAGCGTCGGTTAAAAAAACGACGCGAAATGTAGCGACTCTAAATTTTAGCGTCGGTTCTTTCGCGACCGACGCTAAAATAAACCACAACCGACGCTAATATTGAGTTGACCGAAAGGGGTCGCTGACCAACCCAAATTTTTTTTGTTTTTGTTTTTGTTTTTTTTTGTTTTTAATATTCATTTTATATTTTCTTTTTCAGATTTGGTCACTCCATTTTCCAGTTATGCAACTTGGTCACTTAGATTTATTAGGTCATCCTTTTGGTCACTTAAATTTTCCAATTATTCATTTTATATTTGCCAACAGTTTTTCAGATTTTGTGCTGGCGGCGGCGGCGGTGACGGCCACGGTGGTGGCGACGGTGGCGGCAACGAATGGATGGGGAGAAACAGAGAAGAGGAGAAGAAGAGGAAGAAGAAGAAGGTGGATCTGGAGATCTGGAAAAGGAAGCAGATGAAGAGGAAGAGGAAGAAGAAGGAGGAAGAAGAAGAAAGCTGGAAAAGGAAGCAGAAAAAGAAAAAGAAGGCTGGGAGGAAAAAGGGAAGAGGAAGAAAAAGAAGGTTGGTCAGAAAATGGAAGAGGAAGAAGAAGAGGTTGAGAGAGATGAGATTAGGGTTAGGGTGGCGCCTGAGAGGTTTAAATATATATGTGATTTAGCGTCGGTTGGTAACCGACGGTAAAACATGTCGGTAACCGACGCTAAAGTTGGTTGGCTTCGTTTCTGACCCAAAACCAAATTTAGCGTCAGTTTTTGGTCAGTTTTAGCGTCGGTTGCTTATCGACCGACCCTAAACCCTTAGTTAAACGCAAGTCAAGGGTTTAGCATCGGTTTCTAATCGACTGACGCTAAATTCTTCCCCTTCAAGCAACGCTAAAGGCCCCTTTTTTGTAGTGAATCCAAAAATCAAAACGATTACAAATTCCCCCAACCAAAGGTGTCAATTGAAATATAAAAACCAAAATGATGGTCACTCCAGAGCAGTCCACTAATCTTCACTTCACAACTCCAATCTTTAACTCCTCTAAACTCAACCAAAAGCACCTGAACCTCATCACACTCTCGCTAACCAAGCGCACCTAAAAGGGGAAGAGGGTGGGATCAATTTCCTAATGAAATTGAGTGAACCCACTGGGTTTAACTATGCGCCAAACCTAGCCTGAAAGAGCGGTTCCAAACTCCGCACACAACCAACAATGGAACCAGACACAGCCGTCCAGATTTTAATTCCCTAAACAGTTTAGGTGATCACACAAGTTCCATTCTCGATTCAACATCCATTATCCATAACAAAAATAATATAAAGGAGCTCAACATGCACAAAGTTCAACATAATATCATCAACCAGTTCATCATTACAACAAAGAGCATCATTCCTATAGTTCAGCATTATATCACATACATACGATTTAGCATCACATGACAAGTAAATTCGCGATCACCATCTATGCACACACATGCATCTATATTCACACACATTCATACATTTACACATACACCGTATTCCTCCTTTCAATTATCTAAGTGATCACACAGGTGCACTCCTCAAACCGATACCCACAACTCACAATCTCGACAATATAACCCAAATCATCAATTCACAAATACAACGATATAACCAAAATCATGAAGCACACGGTTCAGCCTTACATCACAATACATCTCACTATCACTAACAGCACTTCCACTCACACATCAACCGCACCACTCACATTGCACAGATTCACAATTACCAACATCATTAATCATAAATCATTCAACCTCTAACTCACATCTCAGCATGATAACACGACTCACAACACATCACAGTGCACTTCACAAACACATCCAATACACACCTCATACACAAAACACACACGCATCTCATTCCCATTATCTATGTGAGTTGGTTGGCGCTATAAGGAGATACCACGTACCACCCCTCTGGCTTAAAACCGACGCACCCCCAACCGCATAAGGGGGTTCCCAAGACGCATCTAGGACCGCAGTACAAGGATTCATGGCCAACTCACAATCACAACACATCTCATCACGCCACTCTTCCAGGTAACCACAGAAGGGGTGACAATTAGGAGGCAGTACAGGCTCCTTCCATTTCTATCATTTCATTCAATCGCAGAAATTAATCCATCCAACAAATTCATCTATCAATCCATTCCTCAATTTCCTCATCAATACCATCTGATTCCAATCATCAAGTCCATCAACAATTCCATCATTACTCAAATTCCTAACCACATTCACATATCACAATCCAATCAACTACACATATCAATAAAGTAAGTCCAATCAATCAACCAATTCCAAATCCTTTACCCAATTCCGCGTACCAATTCCATTACCCATTACCGTTTCCAATTTTATTATCTGCTTCCATTAGCCTATTCCATGTACCAATTCTATTAGCCAATTCCATGTACCAATTCTATTAGCCAATTCCAAGTCACAATTCTCCCACATAAATCACACTTGCAACCACCATCACACAAAACATCGATTCTACCCAAGCCATCACATAACATCAATGCAACCAATTCATATAATCACACTACCCGATTCCATTATCCTAGATCTATGTCATAATTCTAAATCACTAACACATTATCATCCCTAATTCCACATAGTACCACTTTCACCCAACAACATGTAACATCAATCTATCCAAACAACATGTGACATCATCTCAATCCAATATCACATAACATCATTTCATCCAATGTCACACTTACAATCACATTTAACATCATTCAACATTCCACATAACACAAACAGTTTAAGGGTAAACGGCTAGCTCACTGGCCACCCCCACCTGCAAGTACAAGGATAGCCATGTCGTGAGTCTTAGGGTTACCCTCCTGTTCATCCTTCATAGGACGACCCCACATTGGCAGGGCCATCCACCTGTTCAACACTTATAGGGCGACCCCACATTGGCAGGACCACCATCCTACAACCACAAGTGACAATAGCAGTATATACACAATTTTCATGTTCACAGACCAGTCCCTCCTATCACTCTTTACTAATTCTGATCCGTTTATCATCATCGTTAATCATTTTCCCCAATCAAAACCAATCACAAACAGCCATCAATCAACAACAAATTCATCAATTAACAACCACACGACAGTCATCAATCATCATAATTCACATAACAGTCAATTGTAGAACAGTTTTCCCCTTTTACTCTCTTTCAATTTCATGCAAAGCCTTACATTCTTCTAAGTCAGAATTGCACCTCCTCACACCGACCATTACTACCTATCGTACGCTAAACCCTCACCTAACAAGAAGACGAGGTTCTAATCACTTCTAGAAACCCGCACAGCCAAGCTCTCAGACACCAAAAATGAAGCTTCTTCCTTATGCCACTCACAACGCCTGACTCCGAAATATCCAGAACCCAGATATACGATCTCTTCCTCTCGTTGCCACAAATGCATAGCAAGAACGGATCGCCAATCGGACCTCTGTAGCTCCTGGAATCAAGGTTTGAAGCTTGGGGGGTTTTTGGTTCATCAAAGGGATTTTCGGGAGGAAAGAGAGAGGGAGAAGTTGAGAATTTCTGTCAAAAACTCATCTTTTATAGTCAGACCATGATACACAACATGTATTCCAGATAAACGGCGTGTATCATGATACACGGCGTGTATCATAGTCTGTCCAACTTGACAAATTTTCGCGTACTCGCTTGTAACTTCGACCAGACTCAATTATGAACGTCCTGGACTTCGATGGGGCCTCAAGAACATTGTTTCCAATGTCTCAATCATCCAAACTCGAGTTCCAAATCATTCGATTGGGCGGGGATGTTACACCAGCGCCGGCGCCAAAGCTCCGCCCAACCCCGGCGCTAGCACCCGGCCCAGCCCCGGAGCCATCACCATGCCCAGCCCCAGAGCCGGTCCCCTGCTCAGCCCCGACACCAAGGCTTGGGCCAACCTAGACCCGCATTGGAACGCCGTATTACAAGCCAGTATCCAATGGGAGGCTATTTCTGAAGTGATCTGCCCAGCCAGCCGGGCTGAAAATGCCTATTCCTACACGCCGCCCGGATCACCTACACGAGGAAGGACACTCGGGCCGTACAAGAAGTGTCTGGAGCTTCGACGCACGACCAACCGAGCCATGCAGATGTTTGTAAAACCTAAGTATGTGGTCTGATTCAAATACACCCCGCCACCACGAGCCAAGCAAGCCCGAATGAGCATCTGGCCCCGACCGGTCCTAGTTCGGGCACCAACACCCGAGGCTACGCCACTGCCGAAGGCGCCTCATAGCCCTAGAGAAATCCCTGAGGGACCACGAGGTCCTATACAACCCTGGGACCCTCTGGAGTCTTTCCTGGAAGAATGCCAAAGAAGGAGGACTGAGACCCGGGTGCTAGTATCACCAGCTGATCCTACCCTGAGCGCTACGCCGGGCCTAACACCAAGAGTCGACCCTCAGGAGCGGTAGACCAGCGAAGCTCAGGTGTCAGCCCTTGGTGAACCTCTAAGGACCTTCCTGGAGGACTGGGCCAAGAAAGAGAAGAAAGGCACGACGGGAAATGAAGGGTGCCTGAAGAAAGACCCGGCACGGGCACCAAGGTATCACCGATTGGCGCTTAACACCCGGTCATCAAATGGTCAAGCCTTTGGAGGTTTTCCTCCAGCCCTGGACTCCATCTGGTCTCAGAAGAAGCCCTCGACATCCGCCACCCGAGGAAATGCTGAGGAAAGCTAGGAAATGAAGATTCCTCAAGATGAGGGTCGGAGGGGCCGATAGACCAAGAACCCTTGAACCCAATCGGGGTCAGCATCAGACCCAGCAGCACCCAGCATCTGGAGCCCCGTGCATACCCCAGCATCAGCACTCGACGCCGCCGCCAATTCCAAGCCCGACACAAAAGGTGGCGCCAACTTTCCTAAACCGAATCAGCCCTACTTAGGGTTTCCTGACAGGCCATTTGCCGGTTTAGGGTTTTTTGAACACGTTTGCTATTTTTATTCCTTTTTAGTGTTTCACTCGGATTTCTCTTTTAGTTCTCAATTATTTAGGAATAATTAAGTCCTTTTAGTAGTCTAATTAGGACTCTAGGTTATTTCTTTATTATTTTTCAAGTTTGTTTCTAAGTAGGAAACCGTGGGGATGTCCCGGTTCCTCTAGTATAAATAGGAGGCTCCGGCCTCCCTTTTGTAATCAACTTCCCTTTGAATTAAATACAACTCAGAACTTTGTTCTAAATTCCCTTCAAGTCTTTGCTCGTTGTTGCATTGCTTAAGGTTGGTATTATCGACAGAAGCATCCATCTTCTGTACTGGAACCACTCGACCGGACACTTCGGGTTCCCGGCTATATACAGCCGACGGGTCCAAGTACTTTCGCGCCAAGGTTTCATAGGTGATCTCTAGAGTCGATTCACAAGACTAGCGGTGGTTAGGATCTTCGTAGCAGCCAAGCCAAGGTTCCTCATCCAAGAGGTGAGAGGGTCAAGGACAGTCGACTCGAAGTTTCACATCAGTTTTGGTATCAGAGCCTAGGTTCAACACTAGGACCGCCAATCTATCCCAGTTTTCAGGTTCATCCCAGAATTCATATCCTTTACTTTTTGTTCTTAAAATTTTTGTGAGAAAAGCCCTATCTTTCGTTGCTTTGTGTTCTTAGAAAAGCTAGTTAGAGAAAAATACATATAAGATAAGAGAAGAAAAAGAAAAGAAAACAAAAAGAAATGCCACATTTGCCCTAGCTTCCTTTCATTATAGGTTGATCTTAAGAAGAGGGGTAGATATATATATTTGCTTCCGTTGTTTCTAGCTAACATGGAAGAAGAAAGCATCCACAACATGGACGCCAACGTCAACAACATCACTCAAACCCTAGCTGGATTACAAGAAGCCTTAGCTAGAATGGAGAGAAGAGCGGCTGACCGAGAGGCCGAAAGAGAAGGGCCCTATGATGACCTCAACCGGAGAGCCAGAAGACTCGTGCAGGAGATCGATGATGATATGAGCAACCTCAAGCTCACTGTCCCTAAATTTGCAGGGAAAGCCAATGCCGACGAATACTTTGACTGGGAGAGGAGCATGAAGGATTTCTTGGAGTGCCACAACTACTCCGAAAGAAAGAAGGTCACTGTGTCTACCATCGAGTTCACTGACTATGCTGCCTTGTGGTAGAGTCAAGTCAGAAGACAGGTTCAGAGGGACGAGGAAGAGCCTATAGGATCGTGGAGGGAATTGAAGAGAAGGATGAGGAAAAGGTTTGTACCGGCGGCTTACACAAGAGACTTAGACACCAAGCTACAAACCTTAAAGCAAGGAAGTCTGTCCGTAGAGGAGTACAATAAAGAGATTGAGATGCTCGTGACGAGACTTGATCTCAAGGAGGATGAGGAGGCCAAGATAGCCAGATTCACCAATGGCCTACAGAAGGACATCATGCACCAAGTCAACATCATTCACTATGTTGACTATGATGACCTAGTAGCCTAGGCTATTTGGGTAGAAAGAGAGATCAAGAGTGGCTTCGGGAAGAGGTCAACACCACCGGCCACCAGCAATTGGAGAGGAGCTTCTAGTGCTAATAATCCCCCATGGAAGCCAAGCACCAACCGAGCTACGGGAGGAAGGCCAAACCCTAGCACCACACCAACCAGGTAACACCTACCACTACCCCTACTATTACAAATACTAACCCTAGGCCCAGCAGCATTGTTTGTTTTACGTGCCAGGGAAGAGGGTACGTGGCTAGAGACTGGCCTAATCAGAGGACCATGGTGCTCGGAGAAGGAGAGGTGGTAACCGATGATGAAGGAGGAGAAGAGACGGAGGAAGAGGAGGAGAGCTTAGAAAGTGGAGAAGAAGTGGAAACCAAGGGCCTGGAAAAGTTCGCAGACATGTTCCTAAAGCTCCCAGCCCCGGGCCAGCACTCCGCCAGCCTCGGGCCAAACCTGGGGCAGTACTCAGCCAGCATCGGGCCAGCCCCGGGCCAGCTGCCAGCATCGGGTCAACCCCAAGCCGGCATCAGGCCACCCCTTTGGCAGCACCGGATCACCCAATGGCCAGCCCAGTGCTTGTCTTGGAGCAACACCTGGACACCCTTAGGCCCCCAAGGGGCGCCGATGCACTCCGGGAGATGCACACCAAAGAGATGTCTCACCGCCTCTTAAGGATGGCCCCGGTTCAAGATAACCCGCCCATGGGGCTGACCAAGGAAGAAGAGGGCCAAGGCAAGAAGGAAGAATCTAACTGGGGGCAGGAAGATACATTCTCCCACATGTCCTCCCCGAGCTTATACATCCTGGTGAGCAGCCCGTCCGAAGAGGAAAGCATGGACACCGATGGGATGAGCTCAAAAGAGTCGGAGCCCTGGTCTGACACTGACTCCAGTGATCCCCAGCCCCAAGGACACCCTCAAAGATGCCCCGGACATCACCAAACAAGCCACCGGACATTGGAGGTACTTGTTAGGTGTGCAAGGAGGGAGGTAGTGGGATTTGAGGATGAATCCCTTACAAGAAGAGGGGAATAAAGTGATCTGCACGGCCAGCCGGGCTGAAAATGCCTATTTCTACACGCCGCCCGGGTCACCTACACGAGGAAGGACTCTCGGGCCGTACAAGAAGCGTCTGGAGCTTCGATGCACGGCCAACCGAGCCATCCAGAGGTTTGTAAAACCTAAGTATGTGGTCCGATTCAAATACAGCCCGCCACCACGAGCCAAGTAAGCCCGGATGAGCATCCGGCCCCGACCGTCCCTACTTCTGGCACCAACACCCGAGGCTACGCCACGGCCGGAGGCACCTCAGAGCCCTAGAGCAATCCCTGAGGGACCAGGAGGTGCTATACAACCCTGGGACCCTCTGGATGTTTTCCTGGAAGAATGCCAAAGAAGGAGGACTGAGAGCCGGGTGCTAGTATTACCAGCTGATCCCACCCCGAGCACTACGCCGGGCCTAACACCAGGACTCGACCATCAGGAGCGGCAGACCAGCAAAGCACGGGGGTCACCCCTTGGCGAACCTCTAAGGACCTTCCTGGAGGACTGGGCCAAGAAAAAGAAGAAAGGCACGACGGGAAATAAAGGGCGCCTGAAGACAGACCCGGCACGGGCACTAGCCCCGGTACCGGAGGGCACCGATTGGCGCTTAGCACCTGGTCATCAAATGGTCAGGCCTTTGGAGGTTTTCCTCCAGCCCTGGACTCCATCTGGTCTCAGAAGTTGCCCCCAGCATCCGCCACATGAGGGAATGTTGAGGAAAGCCAGGAAATGAAGATTCTTGAAGCTAAGGGTCGGAGGGGCCGATCGACCAAGAACCCCGGAGCCCAATCGGGGTCAGCGTCAGACCCAGCAGCACCCAGCATCTGGAGCCCCGTGCATACCCCAGCATCAGAACTCGACGCTGCTGCCAATTCCAAGCCCGACACAAAAGGTGGTGTCGACTTTCCTAAACCAAATCAGCCCTAATTAGGGTTTCCCGACCGGGCATCCGTCGGATCCGCCGGTTTAGGGTTTTTTGAACATGTTTGCTATTTTTATTTCTTTTTAGTGTTTCACTCGGATTTCTCTTTTAGTTCTCGGTTATTTAGGAATAATTAAGTCCTTTTAGTAGTCTAATTAGGACTCTAGGTTATTTCTTTATTATTTTCTGAGTTTGTTTCTAAGTAGGAAACCGTAGGGAAGTCCTGGTTCCTCTAGTATAAATAAGAGGCTCCGGCCTCCCTTTTGTAATCAACTTCCCTTTGAATTAAATACAACTCAGAACTTTGTTCTAAATTCCCTTCAAGTCTTTGCTCGTTGTTGCATTGCTTAAGGTTGGTATTATCGACAGAAGCATCCATCTTTTGTAGTGGAGCCACTCGATCGGACACTTTGGGTTCCCGGCTATATACAGCCGACGGGTCCAAGCACTTTCCCGCCAAGGTTTCATAGGTGATCTCTAGAGCCGATTCTCAAGACTAGCGGTAATTAGGGTCTTCGTAGCAGCCAAGCCAAGGTTCCTCATCCAAGAGGTGAGAGGGCAAGGACAACCGACTCGAAGGTTCACATCAGTTTCCCACAGGATTTTAAGGGCTGCCCTGATCGAGAGGGCCGAATTCATGGAGTTGAGCAAAAAAGAAGGTGCCCATCCCAAAGTAGAGGAAGGAACTGACTTGAGGAATGAGGAAACATTCTCACACATGTCCTCCCAAGCCTAGACATCCTTGTAGACAGCCCCTCCGAGGAGGAAAGCATGGACACCGACGATCAGAGCTCATCTTGGTCCTTCACCGGGTCTAGTGATTCCCCAAGTCTAGGAAACTATGCTGAGTCTCCCCCAGACATGGCTGTACATGTAACCGAGATTTGGAGAGGCTAGCTGGGAGCACAACGTGAGCCAACAATGGATTCGAGGCCGAATCCAAAACAAGAAGAGGGGGATGATGTGATCCTCCACAACTACCCAAGTGCCAACTATTACTCCTACACCCCACCAGGGTCACCTACTAAGGGCCAAACCCTAGGGCCATACAAGAAGCGCCCAGGGCCAAGGAAAGCTCACAACCGGGCTCTTCAATGATTCATGAGGCCTAGGTATGTGACTAAACTCAGGCACAGGCCACCCCCAGCAAGGTCAGGCCATGGCAGGCCATGATACTGCCAAAGCCCCAAGTCCAGGCCCCGAGCCAAGCCCAGGGCCGAACCGAGCGCTGAGCCTAGGGCCTCAATTAGGCCCTGGACTAATCCCCATAAGCCCTGATGGCAAGGACGAGCCATGGGACCCTGTAGAAGCATTCCTGGAGCAACGCCAAAGAGAAAAGAAGGAAGGCCTGACTGGAAAAGGCTGGCACCTGAAGACAGGCCCTACCACGAGCCCCCGACCGGCCTCACACCAGAACTAGGCGCCAGGCCAGATGCCATGTGCCTCAGGAAGGAGCCAGCAATTGAAGAACCCCTAAGAGCATTCCTGAAGACTTGGCCAAAGTAGAAGCCGAAGGCTTGGCTAGAATTGAAGAAGGCCCAGTGCTGAGCCAGCCCCGGGCGCCGGACCGAGCACCGGGCACCGTAGAAGAGTGATCTGGGCTGAGCCAACAAATGGCTCAGGCCTTTGAGGAATTTCCAAAGGCCCTGGATAGCTTGAAGCCCCAGAAAAACCCTCCAACAAATGACGTTGCAATTGAAGAAGAAATGAAGCCCGAGCCACGTGAGGGAAAGTTGATACACGATCCGGGCCCATGCATGCAAGCTGACCATGCCCAGGATTCCTACCCGGACTGGGAATCCATGATGCCACGGAGAAGGGCTCGTGGTACACAATCCATCTAGGACTGGGACACGAGAGGAAGGCCTAATCTGAGTTAGAATCCCTGCCAAACCCGTCAAGACTTGTCTGATCCGGACAAGGAATCATGCCCGGATTAGGGTTTCCTACCAGTTTTGCCTAATTGGGGCTGTTTCTTCGGTCCCAAGACTCTATTAGCTTATTTTATAATTACTTTCTAGTTTTCCTTTTGAGACGGAGTATTTAAGTCATTTTAAGAGTCCTAGTTAGTGTTTAATTTATTTTATTATTAGAATACGAAGTAGTTTTCAAGGAGGATTAGGAGAGCTTGTTCCCTAACTCCCCCTATATATAGAGGCCGCCGACCACCCTTTTTAAACACAATTTGAATAATATAAACCCCCTTTTTCATAACTTTGTTCTAAAACCCTTCGAGTATTGATGACACTCGATTTGACGTGATTATCAGCCTCATTTAAGCGACATTTCCTTGCTTAAGACATGGTTTTTAGGGTAGAATGGCGAATATGCAATCAATTGCCCTATCTCGTGCCATTTGTGTTACCTTGGCCCGTTTCGGGTCTATTTGATGGTTTTCTAGTGTTTTCGTGTTAGCACAGGTGTTCGCCATCAAATACGGTAGCCAAGGACGTGTCTAAGGCATTGGAACCCCGAAGAATCACACCCGAATCAACCAAAGAAGTCATTCAACTAAAAAGGAATTCTTGCTCTATTTTACACACAGATTTTCGGCGAAAACCTTGGGAAGTTTTCGCCGAGAACCCTAAGCCATTTCAGCCGGAAGAAACAGACGGTTCAAGCCAACTTTTCAACAGGTATTTTCGCCGAAAATCTCCTTGTATTTTCGGAGAAAATTCAAGTGAAAATCAGCAGTCGCTCGGTTAGGTTTAAATACAAAAATCAGCGGCTAAACAAAAGAACACACACAATTTACACTTGGACGAAAAAATCCGAAGACTGAGGCTAGAGAGAGAACGAGTGGATAGAGTTCAAGGAGCCAGGAACGGATCGTGACGCCATCCATCCATCTCGGAGAGCCAGTGCTAGGAGTTGAAGATCCAGCAGATTGAAGCTGCAAGGAGTCGTCGAAATTAGGTTTTACAGTTCTTCTCTGTCTTCCCTACCTGAGATGTATTCTTTGTTTGTCTTCGATTCTTCTATATTGAATATGAGTAGCTAAACTCGTATAGCTTAGATTAGATGAACCCTAAGTGACCCAGGGCTTTTAAGCGGTCACGGATCGGCGGTGATTAGATTCAAAATTCATTCAGGTCCTTCTTCATGTTTGATTTGTTCTTTGTTCTCTGTGTTTCTTGTCTGGTTTGGCCACCTAGATTAGATTCTTGTTAAGCTAAGGATAGAAGCGAACGCTCGCCTTACTTTAAAACACCAAATCGAACAATTAACCTAATCATTGGAGTGTGCCTTTCGTAGGAACCAATTAGGGTTGATCCGTTGCAAGAGTAACTCATTAATCGTTAGAATTTGCACCAGTTAGTTAAGTCGTTGCGAGAGGCGACTGTACCCGGGCGGCTAATTAATCATGGTAACTAGATCGGATAGAGCGAACGTTCGCCAGTCTTAAACCTAAGGGTCAGGAGTTATGATGGTGTCTATGAACTGAATGAACTAGAATTGAAAATCGATGGTCTGTTGATTGCCGTTGCTCTGGTGATCTAAGGGGGATTCGAAATCTAAGCTTGTCTGTCGTCTGTCTTAGTCTATCAATCAATCTTTCTTCGCTTTGATTTCATTTCAATTTATCTTTGCATTTTAGTATAGAAGTCGTGGAACTCACACCACGCACTAAGTGTTTAACCTTGAATTTAATTGCCAACATATTTGAGTAAGGAAGTAGAGGAGACTCGTGGAATACGATCTACCCTAGCTTCACAGCTTGGTAGTATTTGATCAACCGCTATTCTGCAGTTCATCAAATTGGCGCCGTTGCCGGGGACTCTTCTACTTCGTTGAAAGAAGAGTTGGCATTTTTATTCTTCTATCTTTCCATCTTTCATTTTCATCACACTTCGATTTTACACCGGTTGTGCTTGTTTTTGTCCCTTGCAGATCTTAGCAGGTACAGAATCGAATCACTTCCGTTCCATCTTCACTTACCACAATGGCTGCTCCAAAGAGTCTTGCGGACTACTGTAAGCCGAACGCGTCTAACGTTCGGTCTCCTATCGTCGTACCTCATGACGACAACGATCCTGACTATGAGATCAAGATCCCCTTCGTGTACAATTCGAAGGAAAGCCAGATGATAATCCCGGCACACATATAGCTGACTTTCTGGCTGCCTGTGAAACTTTCAAGTCTGGAAACCTCAACAAGAACGCTTTATGTCTTCGAGCTTTTCCGTTTTCTCTCAGAGGCGCAGCTAAGCAGAGGCTTGGAAGCAAACCACCAGGTCATTACACTAATTGGGAGACATTAGCTCAAGATTTTGTTGAGGATTACTTTCCTCCAGTAAGAACAACTGCTTATAAGGACCGCATCTCCAAGTTCACTTAGAGAGAAGATGCAAGCCTGTACGACACTTGGAATGAATTCCAGTCCCTTCTTTTCAACTGCCCTCACCATGGGTATGAACAGAGGCAGCTGGCTGAATTTTTTGCTCGAGGTATGTGCGAAGAATCTGCGAAGTGGGTCAACTCCTTAGCAGGCGGAGACTGCACCGCCCTTACTCCTCAAGATGCTCTTCTGCATTTTGCTAGCTGTGCTCTAAAATCTAGAAATTGGGAGAGGCAAAGAGAAGGAACCAAGAGTCAAAGTCAGATGATAGATCAAGGCAGAGGTTCAGAAGCATCTGCAGGCAGTTGGTATCCCCCTCGATCCTCCATCAGCTACCATCTTTTCGGCTGACTATGGATGGTGTGGAACCTGTGCTCATAACGGTGGAAGCTGCCTCAACTTCGGTAAAGCAGAAGTCTGGTCTGCAGAGGAGATGAACTTCGTTGGTCAAGGCTTCGCCAACAATCAAAAAGGCTACGCCGATTTCAGGAACCTCGTACCGCAGAACCAGTACAACCGGTTTGCAGATCCGTATCAAAGACCTCTGGGATTCATTGGAGGACAGCAACAGTTTCAAGCAAAGCCGTATTACAACAGAGATATAGATTATGAGAAGAAGTTTGACCAGATCATGAGCAGACTCGACGACCACGACATTCAATTAAAACCTCAAGCCGCACTCAATCAAGGACAGAGAGCTCAGAGCCAGAGGATAGAGGATGCTATAAGCAATATGACAAGACTTTTCACTAGCAATCCTTTCCTTAATCAAGCGGCATTTCAAGCAGACTTCGGTGCAAAGAGTGAGCATGCTCAAGCTATCACCACCAGGAGCGGCAAGCAAAAAACCGACCTAAAGGCTCCGGAACCTGACGTGGTACCAGATACCAGTGCTGCCATGGATATGCCAGAAATTGAAGATATCACAGAAGAGGAAGAAGAAGCATCTGCTCCTCCTCCTCCTCCTCCCAAGACAACTTCTGAACCCGTATTGGCGCCATATATACCTCAGATTCCCTTCCCAAAGGCTGCAATGAGCAAGGCTAAGGATCACGACACTCAGTATAAGAAGTGGTACAATGTTCTTAAGACTACAGAGATCAAGATACCAGTAACAGAACCTCTTGGGAAGTTCTTTAAGGATCTCGTGAAGAAAGTGAAGAACAGAGAGGCATACTCTGTCACGCTTACTAATGAATGCGCTTCTCTCTTCGGTGCGCCATCTCCCATAAGACAGCCGCCACCACCTCCAGCTAAGTGTTCTGATCCCGGTCCTATTACATTGCCATGCATAATTAATGGTATTAAAATTGATCGTAGTTTGGCTGATTCTGGTGCTTCTTTTAATGTTATGCCTGTTTATCTCTATGAAAATCTGAATCTAGAGAAATTAAAACTGCTTACTTTGCATCTCGTTTTAGCCGATAGGTCTATTAAACTGCCTAGGGGTGTAGTAGAAGACGTAGCTGTTTGTTGTGGCCCTTTTACCATAATCGCAGATTTTGTTGTTCTAGATACCTGTGAATTAGACGGAACGCTTATTCTAGGTCGACCCTTCTTAACTACTGCTGGTGCAAACATCAATTGCAAACAAGGCCTGTTAACTTTAAGTGTAGGACAGGAAAGTGTTACATTCCGCATTAAAGATAGCATGCGATACTCTGTTGCTCAAGATGATAACTGTTATACTGTTGATCCCCAAGAGTTGGCTTCGGCCAACTTCGTTACTAATGCCCTATCTAGTGATCCGCTAGAGTTGTGTTTGATTTTAGGAATTGACAGTGCATCAGAAGACCCAGAGCAACGCCTATGGGATGATGAGCTAGACGAGCAGAAGGCGACATTCACACCCATTAATGTGCCTACACACATTGAGCCAGCATCGAGTCGGATCACTACCTCATATGAGGATCCGCCAGAACTCGACTTGAAGGAGCTACCTGACCATCTAGAGTATGCATTCCTGGGGAAGGAATGCCAGCTGCCAGTCATCATCAATTCGAACCTATCTCCCGAGCAGAAAGAGCAACTGATTAGGCTACTAAAGAAGCATGTCCGGGCTATTGCCTGGCAGTTGGCCGACATCAGAGGCATCTCTGAAACCTTTTGCAAGCATCGAATAGTTGTGGATGAAGAGTTCAAACCGGTCAGACAACCACAACACCGATTAAACCCTCTAATGCAGGAAGTTGTGAATAAAGAAGTCCTTAAGCTTTTGGATGCCGGTATCATCTATCCTATTGCCGACAGTCCTTGGGTCAGTCCGACTCAAGTCGTCCCAAAGAAAGGCGAAATCACAGTCATTCCTAATCCGAATGGTGAGCTCATTCCCACTCGCACGGTTACTGGATGGAGAGTCTGCATCGACTATCGACGACTCAATGATGCCACTAAGAAGAATCACTTTCCACTGCCGTTCATTAATCAGATGCTTGAACGATTGGCTGGTCATGACTACTACTGCTTCTTAGATGGGATGTCCGGCTACTTCTAGATCCCTATCGAGCTTGATGATCAAGAGAAGACGACCTTCACCTGCCCGTTTGGTACGTTTGCTTATCGTCGTATTCCTTTTTGTTTATGTAATGCTCCTGCCACTTTTCAGAGATGCATGCTGGCTAAATTTGGAGATCTGGTAGAGAATGTGGTGGAGGTATTCATGGACGACTTCTCCGTCTATGGAGATTCATTTTCAGAGTGCCTGGCCAATCTGGACAAGGTGCTAGCTCGTTGTGAAGAAACCAACTTGGCTCTTAGTTGGGAGAAGTGTCACTTCATGGTTACCGAAGGCATTGTTCTTGGCCATAGGATCTCTAAGCTCAGTATAGAAGTTGATCGTGCAAAGCTTAAAACCATCGCCAGCCTACCACCACCGACCTCGGCCAAGACAGTTTGAAGCTTCCTCGGTCATGCTGGATTCTACCAGAGATTCATCAGAGACTTCTCCAAGATCACCCTTCCAATGATGAAGCTTCTTGAGAAAGATGTTCCTTTCGTTTTTGATAATTCTTGTCTCGCAACCTTTGAGACTTTGAAGACTCAACTCACCACCGTACCAATCCTTACATCACCAGATTGGAATCTTCCATTCGAGATTATGTGCGATGCTAGTGACTTCGCCGTTGGCGCGGTTCTTGGTCAGAGAAAGGAGAAGAGATTTCATCCTATTTATTTTGCTAGCAAGACGCTCAATAATGCTCAGAGGAACTACACTACTACAGAGAAAGAGCTTCTGGCCATCGTCTTCCCCTTTGACAAGTTTCAGACAGTACCTGGTTCTTTCACATAGCGTCGTCTATACAGATCATGCTGCTCTGCATCACCTGTTAGCCAAGCAGGATTCAAAGCCAAAGCTCATCCGATGGATCCTTCTTCTCCAAGAGTTTGATATAGAAATTAAAGATAAGAAGGGAGCAGAGAACTTAGCAGCCGATTATCTTTCCTGACTCGAAGAATCACAGACAGGTAAGTCTCTTACAACCCCGATCAAATGCCTGGGATTGCACATCTGATGAGGATCTTGAAGGTCTTTATTGCAGACTTCGAAATGTTAAGATGGCCTTGAAAATTCTTAATAAGGAAGCTTACTCTGACATCCATGCAAGGGTTGCTTTGCTTACTTCTGAGTTGGATAAGGCTCATATGGCTAGTATGGATGATCCTTCTGTTGAGAATATGGAGGCTGTTGATGTCCTTACTGATTGTTTGAATTCAGCTAGGAAGGCAGAGGAATCTTTTCTTAAACAGAAAGCTAGGGAGAGTTGGGTTAATTTGGGGGATTCTAACACCAAAATTTTCCATTCTTCTCTCAAGTGCAGACAAGCCAGTAATCATATTGTTAGCCTTTCTACTGCTGATGGTAGAATTGTCACAGATTTGTCTAGGATCGTCAATGAGGCGGTTGGATTTTATGAAAAGCTCTTAGGTACTCGGGATTGCTCGTTGTTTAAGCAGACAGATACCTATTTTGAGGAGTTGCTAATTCATAAGATTCCTGTTGCTGATGCAAATTCTCTTTGTGCTCTAGTTTCTGATGAAGAAATTAAGACTGCTCTCTTTTCCATGAGGGGGATAAGAGCCCGGGTCCTGACGGGTTCTCAGCTTTCTTCTTCCAAAACTCTTGGGATCTGGTTGGTAAGGATTTCACTGTGGGGGTTCGTTTCTTCTTTGAAACTTCTTCCATGCCCATGAAGGTAAATGCTACTACTCTTGCTATCATTCCCAAAGTTCCGAATGCATCTTCTATGGCTCAGTTTTGCCCTATTTCGTGCTGCAATGTACTAAGGTTTTGGCTAATCGAATTGGTGGAATCTTGCCCCTCATAATTAGTAATAGTCAGTCTGCATTTGTTAAAGGAAGGATTATTACAAATAATGTCCTAATGGCTCAGGAGCTGGTAAATTCTTATCATCTGGGTAATGTTTCTCCACGTTGTGTCATTAAGGCTGACTTGATGAAAGCATTTGACTCAGTAGATTGGCATTTCCTTTTCTCTGTCCTTCGTGCCATGAGATTCCCTGACCAGTTTATTACTTGGGTTGAAGTTTGTCTATCCTCTGCTATGTTCAGTGTTTCTATCAATGGAGGTTTGTGTGGTTTCTTTCAAGCTAAGAAAGGTCTGAGGCAGGAGATCCTCTCTCCCTCCTCCTCTTTGTCATAGCTATGGAGGTCCTACATTGTCTTTTTTATAGACTAGATGTTGCAGGGCTTTTCCCTTTTCATCGAAGATGCAAGAAGTTGGGGATCACTCATCTTTGCTTCGCGGATGACCTAATCATCTTCACTACTGGGTCTGTAGACGGGGTAAGAAGGGTTTGCAGTGTCCTCCACTCTTTCTACTTACTCTCAGGATTGAAAGTGAATCCAGCCAAGTCAGAGCTTTATTGCTCAAAATCAGTTCCTGTGCAGATGGCTGAGGCTATGGTTTCTATTACTGGTTTTGTGAAAGGTTCCCTCCCTGTGAGATACCTGGGAGTCCCCTTGATTTCTGGCTCCCTTAGTTCTAAACTCTGTCAAACCCTGGTGGATGGAATAATCAAAAGGGTTAACTCTTGGTCTGCAAAGTTACTTAGTTATGCTGGAAAAGCTCAAATTATTGACTCAATCCTTCTCAGCATGTGTCAGTACTGGATGAATGTTTTTATCCTACCCAGAGCAGTGATCAAGGAGGTGGAGAGTGCCTGTAATAGATTCCTTTGGGGGTTACAGGGACAAGTAAGAGAGCTAAGCTCTCATGGAAAGTTATTGCTCGTCCTCGATCTGAAGGGGGAATTGGGCTCAGAGAACTCCAATTTTGGAATTGTGCTTGTGCTTCGCGCCACATTTGGTCTTTCATCCTTTGCTCTGGCTCCCTTTGGGTAGCCTGGGTAAAAACCTATAGGTTGAAGCAGAAAGACATTTGGTCCTACTCTGCTTCACCGAGTGCAGCGTGGTTCTGGAAGCAGCTCCTTAAAGCTAGAGATATCATCTTCCCTCACATCACCCAGAAATTTGATGGCTCCTACTTATGGAATGGTGCTCCCCTTCCTAAGTTCTCTGTCACTAAAATCTGGGAGGTTATTAGGCCAAAAAGTGATGAAGTCTTCTGGGGTAACTTTGTCTGGCAGAAACCATCAATTCCCAGTCAGAGTTTTATCAACTGGCTCCTGGTTAATGATAAAATAGTTACCAAGGACAAGCTCATTTCCTGGGGGGTTGTGGTTGACCCGAATTGTCTGATGTGCTCTTCTGGTCTGGATACAAGAGACCATATTTTCTGTGAGTGTTCTTTTATGAAGAAGGTCAGGCAGCTTTGTAATGTCGCCAATGTTTCCAGCTCTAGCTCTTGGGATGACTGTCTCCAGGAGGTAATTTCTACTTCATCTCACCGGGGGGGCAAAAGCTTCTACTTTGAGGAACGTTGTAGGAGGGTCTTTGGAAATCCTCCGATGGACAGCAGTGCTCTCTCAATTTTGATCAGGAAGGAGTTTTCTTCTGTTATTGGTATTACACCCAGTTTGTTGGGGTTTTGATGTTTTTGTTTTGTCACTCTCACGCTTGTTTTGCAAGATTGGGGGGCTTTTTACAAAGGCAATGATCGGATGCCTTCCTACAAGGAGCATGATCACCTTTAGGGCTCTTCTTTCTTTGCTAGTGGGGTGTCCATCTTGGCAATGTCTTGCCCGAAGTTTCCTAGAAACGGAGGGGACACCAAGATGATACGGTTTTGCTTGTCAAGTGTGCTAAACCTTTATTTACTTTTGATGGATAAATAAACTGCTTATTCATAAAAAAAAACTTGTATTTTTATGTAATGTTTTTTTAATCAAACTGTAGCATACTGTAAATAATTGCAATGAGAAGTTTGAAACTAGTCAAGAGCAGGGACAGAACTGTGTTATATAGGTGTAAGGCCATGACCCTTATGTAGACTTGGCTGTAGCGCAGTGGTAGGTGTAATGTGTGATAAATAAAAGGTGTAGGGTTCGATCGAATCCCCCTTAGATCACCAAGGCAACGACAATCGCAAGACCAGCGGTTTTCAATTCTAATTCAATCGGTTTCTATACACCACCATAACTCCTGACCCTTAGGTTTAAGACTGGCGAACGTTCGCTCTATCCGATCTAACTACCCAGATTAACTAGCCGCCCAGGTACGGTCGCCTCTCGCAACGACTTAATTAACTGGTGCAATTACTAATGATTTATGAGTTACTCTTGCAGTGGATTAACCCTAACTGGTTCCTACGAAAGGCACACTCCAATGATTAGGTTCATTGTTCGATTTGGTGTTTTAAAGTAAGGCGAGCGTTCTCTTCTATCCTTAGCTTAACCAGAATCTAATCTAGGTGATCAATCTAGACAAGAAACATGAACAATGAAGAACAAATCAACATGAAAGAGAAACTGATTGAACTTTGAATCTAATCACCGCCGATCCGTGACCACTTTAAAGCCCTGGGTCACTTAGGGTTCATCTAATCTAAGCTCTACAAGTTCAGCTACTCATAATGATAACAGAAGAATCAAAGGCAACAAAGGAAATCATCATACAGAGGAAGAACAGATAAGAACTGAAAAACCTAATTCTGACGACTCCAGCGAAGCTTCAATCTCCTGGATCTTCAACTTTAAGCTCCGAGCTCTCCGAGGTGGAAGGATGGCGTCACGATCTCTCCACGGATCTTCAAACTCTCTAAACTCTATCTATCGACCCTAGAGTCGGCTGACTCTTAAAAGTCTGATTTGTGAAAATATGAATAATGAATGATTCCCCCTGGCTGGCTGCAGCTGCTTCTTTAAATAGGTATAATTAGTTTTTTCCAACCCAACCCGGAAAAGGAAGGAGTTTTCGGCGAAAACTTAATGAGTTTTCACCGAAAACTTCAGTTAAAATCCCCTGTCTCCTTCGTTGATTTCTTCATAACTTTTCGGCGAAAACTTTATAGTATTTTTGCCGAAAACTTCAGTGTAATTCAACTTACTCCGCCTGTGAGTTTCTTAAGATATTTTTGCCGAAAACTGTATAGTATTTTCGGCAAAAACATTGTGCTGGGCAGTTGGATCTTTGGTTCTGGCTCTGGTTTGATTCCGGTTCACTCCTTGAGGTCTTGAACACGTCCGTGGTTACGTATTTGACGATAAAAACCTGCGCTCTTACAAAAACACTAGAAAACCATCAAATAGACCCAAAAAGAGCCAAAGTAACCAAATTGGTAGGAAATAGGGCAGTTGAGTGAATATTCCCTATTTTACCCCTAAAACCATGTTTCAAGCAAGGAAATGTCGCTTAAATGAGGTTGATAATCACATCAATTCGAGTGTCATCAGTCATCTAAGCTCAATGATGCCTTATGGGCTTATCGAACTGCCTATAAGACTCCCATCGGTACCTCACCGTATCAGCTGGTCTATGGCAAGGCATGCCATTTTCCAGTTGAGCTTGAGCACAAGGCATTTTGGGCCAATAAAGAGTTGAATATGAGCCATGCAGTAGCAGGAACTAAACGCCATGACCAGTGCGCTGAGCTTGAAGAACACCGTCTCCATGCATATGAGAGCATGAAGCTTTACAAGGAGCGCACGAAGAGAATTCACGACTCTCAATTAAAGATGATCAAGCAGTTCTACCCTGGAGATGAAGTTCTCCTGTATAACTCTCGATTGAAACTCTTCCCGGATAAACTGAAATCCCGATGGTCCGGCCCTTACACCGTAGTGCGGCAGACATCCTTGGGCAGCGTCTTAATTAAATTGCATGATCAAGAGCCGTTTATGGTCACCGGTCACAGGCTAAAGAGGTATCTGCAAGGATTGGCTGTTTCTTTCATCGACGTGCACTACTTTACGTCAGAACCATGACACGGATCCAGGTATCGTCCAGCTCACGGACGTTAAACAAGAGCGCTTCGTGGGAGGCAACCCACGGCTGGAGTCAGTATGTTTTCGTTTCGAGTCGTTTTCTTTTAAATCCCATGTTTAAAAAAAAACCGTCGAGTCAATTTTCAAACAAATTTTCACCAAAAACTCGGGTTTAAAACCAACCTGATCCTCCTGTTTCTCACCACCAACAGTTATCGCCGAAAACCCGGCCTTCTCGCCGAAAAGTTTTTGATTTCTACAACAATTTTTGCCGAAAATTTAACACATTTTTTGCCAAAAATCTGGTGCCTTTTCACCGACTATTTAAGCTTGTTTCAACTTCTGTTTTCGCGCACCCCCCCCCATCCAAAAACTTTCACCCCACCGCTGTCTCTCTCTCTCTCTGTTTGCCGACCGACTACCGCCGCCTAAACCCTTGCCCGTGCCGCCGTCCAGCCCGCCGCCGACCAGGATTCAGCCGACAGCCCGCCACCCTTCTCCCTACTTGTTTTCCGGCTCCAGCCCTAGAATCGGAGCTCCACAGCTCCGGTTCCACCCGAACAAGTTTTTCGAGCTTTTCGTCGATTTCCCGGATTTCCAATCATTTTCTTGAGTCATGTCTTCACGGTTAGTTGTTCAGCCCTCGATTTTGAATCTTTTGGCTTTTTGACTGTCAGTTTTCGGCATGGTTGACTTTGGTTGACTTTTTGGATTTTCCTCAATTTGCATGTTTGTTGTTTCGGTGTCATTTGGCTAGGTTTTGGCAATTCCTTTTGATCTTTTGGCCTCGTGAATTGATGTCTGTGTGATCGTGCTAATGGATTCTTTCGTGCTCTGTGATTGTCGATCCGTGTTATTTCTCATGCTTGCTTGATTGACTGCCATTTTTCTTCCCCACTTGCTAGCTCGTCAGAACAGGGCTCCACCCTCCAAATCAGCCACACCATCTGCACCGGCACCGGCGGTTGTGAAGGACGTCCCGCAGGTTGCACTGGCCCCTGTGATTCCTATCCCCAGTGCTCCTGCGCCCTCCAGTGGAGCCTTACATCCTTTCATCGCTGCCCTTGAGCCACACCAGCAGGCGGTGTATCAGAAGATAAAGGACATTCCTTCGGCCAAGATGGCAGTGCTCTCCCTCGACAGTCTCAAGAACCACAATCTGGCTTGGCACTCCACCATCGATCTCACCCTCACCAAGGCCGGCCTGCGATCCCTAACCACTCTTGGTTCGCCCTACCCTCTGGTCGCCCTTCAGGAGTTTTGGAGCTCTTTCGAGCGCCACATGCCAATACCCAACAGTCTCCAAAAGTTTGTTTCCTTCCGCCTCTTGCTCGATCCCCTTGCCAATATCCAGGGTGCATCCCTTGGGTTCCCGGACACCTACTCCATCACGCGTGATCCTTACCCAGAAGTGTGGAAGTGGGACTCCGGCCTAACAGAGATCGAACCTATCGTCAACCCCATGGTGGGTGATATCACTCACCCTATTCTTAAATTCTTGCATTATGTTTGGGTGCAGTCTTTGTGTTATTGCAGCAGGACGAGCCGTCACCATGTTTCTTTGGAGGAGCTCGTGTTGTTCCGTGCTTTAGAGGAGGACGCCAATCTCCATCCCGGATGGTGGCTTGCACGATTCTTCCACAAACGCACTACCACCAAGAAACTTCCTTCTGAGCTTTCGGGTGGACCTTTCATTTCATGTCTGATCGACAATCTCTAGCTCGGTGACAAATGGGGCCCCGATATTCCTCGTGTTCCGATTAAGCACATAGGTGCCGAACTCACCGTAGCACGGGGCATCGACCTTTCGTTGGATTTCGAGAATTGCAAATCACTTCCTCACCGCCTCCCACAGCCAGTTGCATGCCCACCGCCGCAGCCGCTGATAGCCGCTGAGATTAATGAGAGGCTGGCGTGCATTGAGCAATGGCAGCTTGACTACTCTACTGGTTCGCTTCAATGGTAAAAGGATTGAGTAGCGCATGAGGAGACACAGAATGCGCGATGGGCTCTTCTACAGCAGTTCATGGCCGACCAGTCAGCAAGACACAGGGATGACCTAGCATGGTGACAGCAGATGGAGCAGCGGCTTGGCATTTCAAATACCCTGACCCCACCTCCACCTCCATCGTCGGAACAGTGATCAGGTTGTTTCTACCCTTTCCATTTCTTTTCTTCCTTCTTTTCGGGTTTCGATCCAATTTTTTCTGTGTGGATCCGGAGCACTTGTCCCCGTATCCTTTTGATCTTTTCGTTGTTTGTGTTTTGTAGGATCTTGAGTGGCTACTCCGCTCCGCTCCGGGCTCTCCGCGTTCATCCACTACACCACCCATCACCTTCTAGGTTCTTCGTATCTCTCGCTCTCTTTTTAGTCCTGTGGGGACACAGGACAGTTTAAGTGTTGGGTAGGATGTTAGGATTATGCATGATCTTGCTTGATTTTCATTGATTCTGTGGTGCAATTTTGAATCCCTCTAGCATAGAATGGCTCAATTCTTGACTGGTGATGTTAAATTGACTTCAATTTTGAGCAATGACGTCTAGACTGTTCCACTTAGAACCTGTAACCAATGTGTCGGAGCTGATATCAAATGAGTCTAGGTCAGAACAGAGCATAAATCACTTCTTTAGTTGGAACCTGAATTAATTGACTTGTTAATGACAAAGCTCGATAACACCTTTCTAAGATGATAAATGCTAGCTTCTTCCATGTTTTTCACTCCATATTTGTTCACCTGTGATTGTGGCTTGAGATTAGACGGAAATCCAATTCAAAATCTTGTGTAAAAAGTTATAACTAGCTAGGATCAAATGGCTAAATTGTTAAATCAAGTAATAAAGTTGTGCAAATCAATGCTAAGTTCTTTAAAGTGCTGAAAATAAAGCTAGGCAGGCCCGACACCTAAGTGAAGTGTTCGGGTTGAGCACTAGTATAGGCACAAATATTGTGAGCTAGGCAGATCCAACACCTAAGTGAAGTGTTTGGTATCGAGCACTAGTATGCAGTAAATAAATTGAAGGAAGAAGTTGAAACTTGAAATAAATTCTTGTTAAAAAATCGGTCCTAGCTAGAACATGTAACGTACAGATCTCGAAACGGATGAAGTCGAGTCAATAGCCACGTCATTTTTCCTGCCTCTGCATCCACATCATGGTTAGAGCTTAAAGTCTTTTTGACTAGAATTGGTGTTATCGAAGTCGGTTAACTATGATTAATTGTTTTGCCAAGAAACGAGTTTTGCTGAAACTACTACTTGAAGTGTGCAGAAATTAGTGAGATCGAAAATGTGTTTGGTTGATGTTCTTGCATGTATAGGTCACTCTTTCTACGTGGAACAGTCTAAACTGAATCGTTAAAAATTGAGTCTCAGTTTGATCTTGTGTCATTTGTGAATTTGAGTATGTTCTATTTCAGTTGCTTGAGGACAAGCAAAAGCTTAAGTGTGGGGTATTTTGATGACACTCGATTTAACGTGATTATCAACCTCATTTAAGCGACATTTCCTTGCTTAAGACATGGTTTTAGGGTAGAATAGTGAATATTCACTCAACTGCTCTATCTCGTGCCATTTGTGTTACCTTGACCCATTTCGGGTCTATTTTATGGTTTTCTAGTGTTTTCATGTTAGCACAGGGTTTTACCATCAAATACAGTAGCCAAGGACATGTCTAAGGCATTGGAACCCCGAAGAATCGCATCTGAATCAACCAGAGAAGTCAATCAAGTCAACACAATCCTGCTCCAATTTACACGTATGTTTTCGGCGAAAATATCCTTGAGTTTTCACCGAAAACTCAAGATAAAATCGGCAGTTCTTAACATGAGTAAGTTTTCGGCGAAAACTGAGAAGTTTTCGCTGCAAACTCCAAGCTATTTCAACCAGGAGAATCAGACGGAGCAAGCCAACATTATAACGGGAGTTTTCGCCAAAAAATCCCCAAATTTTCGGGGAAAATTCAAGAGGAAACCAAGCGGTCCGTGGTTAGGTTTAAATACAGAAACCGACGGCTAATTTAACACACAACCTACTGATGACACTCGAAGTAACGTGATTATCAGTCATATAAGCGACATTTCTTTGCTTAAGACATGGTTTTTAGGGTAGAATAGCTAATATTCAATCAATTACACTATCTCGTGCCATTTGCGTTACTTTGGCCCGTTTCGGGTCTATTTGATGGTTTTCTAGTGTTTCTATGTTAGCACAGGTTTTTGCCGTCAAATAAGTAGCCAAGGACATGTCTAAGGCGTTGGAACCTCGAGGAATCGCACCGGAATCGATCCAAGGAGTCAACCAAGTCGAACAAAACCCTGCCCCGTTTTACACTGAAGTTTTCACCGAAAACCCTTGGAGTTTTCGGCGAAAACACAAGAACAAATCGGCAGAGCTCACCAAGGCAACTTTTTGACGAAAACACTAAGTTTTCGTCGAGAACCCGGCGTCTGAAAATCACAGGAGAATTCAGCCGGCGATCAGTCAATTTACAAAGACATTTTCGCCAAAAATCTCTTCACATTTTCGGTGAAAATCCTAGAGAAAAACTGGCGGTATTAGGGTTAAGTATTAATACTTAACTGGCGGCCCAAATAAATATATACTTTTCAGAATCATAATTACCAACATATACCAAATACTTCGAGGATTCTCAAGAGCCCTGAAGTAGAGTTGAGAGTTCAAAGAGCCGGGAAGAGATCGTGACGCCATCCCCTTCATCTCGAAGACTCGGAGCTAGGATTGCAGTTTACCAGAAGATCGAAGTTCTGCCGGAGTCATCTTAATTAGGTTTTTCAGATACTTTTCTGTTCTTCCTCTGTTCAAGATGAACTCTATCTTTGTCTTAGATTCTTTTGTGAAGAACATGAGTAGCTAAACTCTTAGAGCTTGGACTAGATGAACCCTAAGTGACCCAGGGCTTTAAAGCGGTCACGAATCGGCGGTGATTAGATTCAAAGTTCAATCAGTTTCTCTTTCATGTTTGATTTGTTCTTCATTATTCATGTTTCTTGTCTGGATTGATCACCTAGATTAGATTCTGGTTAAGCTAAGGATAGAAGCGAACGCTCGCCCTACTTTAAAACATCAAATCGAACAATTAACCTAATCATTGGAGTGTGGCTTTCGTAGGAACCAATTAGGGTTAATCCACTGCAAGAGTAACTCATAAATCATTAGTAATTGCACCAGTTAAGTTAAGTCATTGCGAGAGGCGACCGTACACGGGCGGCTAATTAATCCTGGTAGCTAGATCGGATAGAGCGAACATTCGCCAGTCTTAAACCTAAGGGTAAGGAGTTATGGTGGTGTCTTAGAATTGATTGAATGAGAATCGAAATTCGCTGATCTGTTGATTGCCAATGCTCTAGTGAACGAAGGGGGATTCAAAGTCTAAGCTTGTTTGTCATCTTTGTCTTAATCAACCAGTCTTTCAATCTGTTTACAGTTTTAGTTTTTAATTTCCGTGCATTTCTTAGAATTAGAAGTCGTGGAACTCACACCACTCACGAAGTGTTTGAACTTGAATAACTTTCCAGCTTCTTTGAGTAAACGATCATTAGAAGACCCGTGGAATACGATCTACCCTAGCTTTCTAAGCTTGGTAGTATTTAATACCCTGCTCTGCAGCATTCATCAAATTGGCGCCGTTGCCGGGGACTTCTTTTGATTGTTCGAAAGAAGAACTGGCATTTTATTCTTCTACCTTCCATCTTTCATTTTTCCATCCACTTCGATTTTACACTGGTTTTTGTTTGTTTCTGTTATTTGTAGGTTGTTCACAGGTGTATGCATCGCCGCCCTTGGACTCGCTCTCAAACCAACAAGGCTAAGAGCATAGAGAGGCCAGGCAGTTCTGCTCTACCTCGACAATCACAGATTCCAAGGAGAGGCAGAATCAATCCACTTCCATCCGTCACTCCAATCAAGATCGAGGAACTGAAGGAGAGTTCCTCATCTCCATCTTCACCGTCATCTTCATCCGCTTCATACACCGAGTCACTTTCACCTCCTCCATCTCCTACCATGGATGATCAGTTACCACCACCAGGCGGTGATTTACCACCACCACCACCACCACCAATAGCACAGAAGAGTCTAGCAGACTACAACAAGCCGAGCGCGACTAGCGTTCGATCTTCCATTGCCGTGCCGCGCGTTGAAGGAGATCCTGACTATGAGATCAAGATTCCATTCTTGACTATGATCTCTAGGGATCTACAGTTTGAAGGCAGGCCACTAAACAATCCGTGCACACATCTGGCGGATTTCCTTGATCTCTGCAGCACTTTCAAGAACGGAAATCTCGACAAGAACACTCTTTGCTTGAGAGCTTTCCCGTTCTCTCTGAAAGGCGCAGCTAAGAGGTGGCTTACTGACAAACCAACTGGCTACTATACCAACTGGGATACTCTTGCTTAGGACTTCGTCGAAAAGTACTTCCCACCAGCCAGAACAACAGCTATCAAGGATAGCATCGCCAGATTCTCTCAGAAGGAAGGCGTAAGCTTATATGATACTTGGAATCAATTCCAAGAACTTCTCTACAACTGTCCTCATCACAGTTTCGAGCAGAGGTAGTTAGTTGAAATCTTTGCTCGAGGTCTTCGAGAAGAATCTGCCAAATGGGTCAACTCCCTAGCTGAAGGCGATTGTAGTACGCTTACACCTGAAGCTGCTCTTCTTCATTTCGCGAACTGTGCTTCCAAGTAGAGGAACTGTGAACGACAATCTGAAGGATCAAGGAGCAAGCTCTATCTTGAAGCTACTATCAAGGTAGAAGTAGAGAAACATCTGAAGAAGTCTACCACACCAATCAAGCCGCCAGCAGCTTCTGTATATGTTGCTGATTGCGAATGGTGTGGAGCTTGTGCGCATAATGGAGGCCGATGCCAGAATTTTGGTAAGACAGAAGTCTGGTTTGCCGAAGAAGTCAATTTTGTTCAACAAGGCTTCAACAACAATCAGAATGGTTATATTGGCTACCGCAACTTCAGGCAACAGGGGAATTATCAAGACAGACCTCCCTACAATACTGGCGCCAACCATAACCAGAACCAAAATAACTGACCAGCTGGTCCAGCTCAGGATCAGAAGCCTAACCATCTGTTGGTAGGTGTCTATCAGCCGCCACAATGCAATCCGGGTAACTATGGAATTGATCCTGGCAATCGCCAGAATCAATATTTGAATAATACCTACACATGGCAGCAGCACCAGAAGGAGAACAACGTCAGTGATCTTGACAAGAAGCTCAGTCAGATCATTACCAGACTTGACGATCACGACAGTCAGTTCAAGGCTCAAGCTCTCCTCAATCAAGAGCAGATCACATCCGGTCAAAGAATTGAGCAGGCAGTAAACCACATCTCGAGCATGCTAGCATCTGGTCGACCATTTGGCCAACTTCCGAGCCAGACAGAGCCGAATTCGAGAAAGGAGCAAGCCAAGATGGTAACTGTCCAAGATTCTACAAGCTCATCTACTAATGCTTCTTCTAATTTATGCAGGATCCCTGAAACTCCAGAGAAGAAGGAAGCACAGAAAGTGGCGCCTAAGGAGTATCATCCTCCTCTTGCTTCGTACTATGTGAAGCCTCCTTTTCCAAGAGCATTGCTACCAAATGCAAGGATCGAGACTGGCATGAAGGGAAACAAAGAAGGATATCCTTCTTTCTGTAGCAAGAAATCTTCCACTCCATATCCAGCTAAGTGCTCTGATCCTGGTTCTTTCACTTTACCTCTTGTCATTAATGATACTGAGATAGAACGTTGTATGGTTGATCTGGGCGCGTCTGTTAATGTTATGCCTATGAGTCTGTATGAGAAACTGAATTTAGGCGAGCTTAAACCAACTAGCATACAACTTGTCTTTGCTGATAGATCATTGAAAACCCTAGAGGAGAGATAAAAGACGTTGTTACTAAATGTGGTCCTTTCACGTTCTTAGCAGACTATGTGATCATCGATACTAGTGAAGAGGATTCTACCATTCTTATAGGTCGACCTTTCATGGCAACATCCGGAATGCAAATCAACATTCCAAATGGTTCTTTAACTTTGAGGGTTGGTAAAGACACGATAACGTTCCGTCTTAAAGACGGAATGAAATATGCTCCTAGGAATGAAGAATCTCACTGTCTAGCTGTTGAAACTGTGGAGTTGACTCCGGTCAACTCCGTTACTGATGTCTCTTCCAGTGTTTGTAGATCAGTTGTTGCTGCAGATGTTGAACAGGTATGAAGCAGAAGCCAAAATCTGCAGCTCAGAAGCCGTCAAAGAAGAAGGAACTGAAAGCCTCTTCTTCACCGCCAAGCAAGAAACCTAGCAGGCCCCGGGGGAAAAACAAGAAGACGAACACTCAAATGGTCTGGAGACCAGTTGTGCCACCACCTTCACCCGAGCCAGCTGCACCGCCAATTCATTTTGAGCTACCGGCGCTGGAACAAGTATTGAAGGATAAGCCGAGAGCATCTCCTAAGGAAATACCGACAATCACCGATCCTGGTGATATTAAGCCGGAGGATAAAGAGAAGACGAAGCCGATCATTCTCATCCCCTCCACCGTCTTACTTGTAGAGGATGATCCCTCAACAGAACTCTTTGGTCCGTTCAAGATCACTGATCACCTTCTCGACGGACGTACCAAGCTCTTACATGCGAACGGGAAGAAATTTATGCTTCACGGAGATGCCTCGAATCTCTACTTCATGAACTCCGATGCTAGCATTAAGGAGAACCTGAGTTGGGATGTCTCCTAATACCGTCCAGGTATCGTCCAGCTCAAGGACGTTAATAAAAGAGCGCTTCGTGGGAGGCAACCCACGGCTGGAGTCAGTTTTTAATTTGTGTCAACTTTAGTGTTTTAGAGTCGGTTCGGGGGGAGCCAAAAGTGCCAGTTTGTTTGATTTCTTATTGTTCGTGTGTAGTCTGTGTGTCATAGTGTCTTTCGCAAGGTGTTTGAGGTTGTTCTGATTTTTGTGGATTTAATTGTGATTTTCTGAAGTTTGCCGGGATTACGAAAATATTTTCAATCGTACAGGTCAAAATTTTCGGCGAAAATGCCCCATATTTTTGGTGAAAACTTCCTTTGAAATCCCACTGTGTTTTCCAGACAATTTTAACTAGAGTTTTCGGCGAAAACTCATTGAAGTTTTCGGCGAAAATGCTTTTGAAAACCGGCAGACCATTTTGCCTTGAGTTTTCGGCGAAAACTTGCACATATTTTTGCCAAAAACTTGAGTGAAAATCAACAACTTTTCCCTTTTAATTCTCGGTTCCACTCTCTCTCTCCCCTCACTTTCATTTTTGAAAATTTTCTCAGAAAACCTCCCCTTTGTTTAAACCCGCCGCCGCCGCCTTTTCTTCGCTGCCGCCGACCAAACCACCCACCATCGCCAACCGCCGCCGCCTGATTCCCCTTCCTTAGCCGATCATTTTGAGACGCAGATCGTCCGAATCGGAGCTCTAGAGCTCTAGTTCACCCAAAACCCTAGTTTTTCGAGTTTTTCTCTGATTTCTCTCTCTCCGTTCATTTTCAGCACCCATGGCTTCAAGGTAAGTTGTAGAACTTTTCATTCCGAATCTTTTGACATGTTGAATGCTGAATTTTGATGGGGTTGACTTTTGGTTGACTTTTTGATTTGCCTCGATTTGCGTGCCGACTGATTTTGTGTGAACTAGGTTAGCTGAACTCTTTGGACTGATCTAGCATGCTTAGGGAGTATTGTGCTGAATTATAATACCAATTGTTCGTGTGTTGCTATGCTTAAGACCTATTCTTTGCGGTGTTGACTTTATGATAAATATCGGTTTGACCTTGACTTGTCTATGTTCATTTGGCTGCCATATGTGTTCATTCACGTTCGTATTATTGTGCTTGCCATCTGAGTTATTCACTATGTCGTCATTTCCCGCTTTGTGCAAGTATTTCCATGATTAGGGTTCAATGTGATGTTTTGTTGACTTTTTGAATGTCGGTTTGACTTCCGAACTCTAATTATGATGATTCCATCCTAGCTGTTCCTAAGCATGTGTTTTAATTGTTTGTGATTACCGGTTAATCTGCTTTGCTTACCCCCACTCGGTTTTCCTCGTTTCTTTGTGAAATTAAGTTTTTCTACTAAGTGTGGGGTAGGGTTTTAGTTTGACTAATCTGGTTTGTTTTCTTGCTTAGGAATGTAACTCATGAGCACAGGACCAAGCAGAGACTTGACACCGCCTCCAGCTCCCGAGTTCTCGCTCCCGTCACACCCGCCGTCCAGGGCCCTCCACCAGCTTTCCCTGGCCGTGTGGGGTACCATCGCACTTTTGCTCGCCTACCCCAGTACTACTTCGAGCGCTACCAGCGGCTCGAACATGTTCCTGGAGCTGGTGTTCGCCCACTATCTATGGAGTCACTCTTCGATCACGATGAGGACTGGCACCGGAACGTGCTCCATGCACTGACGCATGCTGGACTGCTGGAGCTGACCACATTAACCACTGACTTCCCAGACGTCGCTCTCCAGGAGTTTTGGGCGACGTTCGATCTGTATGAGCACAAGAGGAGGCAGCACAAGAAGGTTGTCACCTTCTATCTGGGCGGGGTGTACAGGACACTCACCTATGATGAGTTTGCAGCTCATCTCGGGATTCCCCACGAGCACTACGAGGGACATCACCTCAGCTGGGAGAAAAATGATGGCCACGGAGAGGAGTACGATGCGCTCTGGAGCCACATAACTGGAGTGCCCGGCAATCAGACCACGAAGCATAATTCAGTTAAGTCTCTCTCTCACCCTCTCTATAAATTCATTCACATGGTTTGGCGTCGTTCTCTTTTGTATGCTCCAGAGAAGGACCGCCACCATATCAGCCGAGAGGAGCTTCTTCTCCACCACGCCATCTGGGAGAGTTATCCTCTTCATCCCGGATGGGTGCTTGCACGCTTATTCCGCCAGAAGACTCAAAGGTCGAGGCCACCTCACTCACTCCTGGGAGGCAACTTTGTCGGCTGACTCATCATCTCCTTCGGTCTCAGCCAAGAATATGGCCCGAACATCCCACGACGCAGAGTACGGATCGTCGGAGGTGATTTAGCAGTCGAGTACGACCTCGAACTAGACCTCAGTCCCCAGGTAGCAGCAGATCCTCCCCTCCAGCATATGGAAGAGTCGGAGGAAGAAGATGATGCTGAGGAGCAGCATCCCCAGCCAGTGGTGAGATACCATGATCATATACCCTTGCCACATCATCAGGCAGGGTATGCACGCCAGTCGCCACCGCCCATTCCAGAGCCACACCAGGCACCAGCAGCACCGACCGCATCCCGCGGATGTTGGAGAGCTGTATGAGCGTCTCCAGGAGTGGCGCATCACTGACAACGTCGCTCAAGAGGCGAGATGGGTTATTATGCAGCAACACATGCACCGCTCTGACGAGCGGTATGAGGCACAGCTGGCGTGGCAACGTCGGGTCGGCGACGCCCTACACCTTCCACCTCCCGATGCACCTGACCAGCAGTGATCGGTTGTATCCTTTTAATTGTCCCTTCTTTTTATTTCTTCTTTTCGGATTTCGATCCAACTTTTTTCTGTGTGGATCCGGGACACTTGTCCCGGTTTCCTTTTTATCTTTCATTTGTTTTTGTTTTGCAGGCAGTTGGGAGATTCCCTTTGCTTCGCTTGGGTAGATTCCCTCTGCTCTGAGGATCCGTGCTCATCCCCTACGCCAACCATCTCGGTCTAGGTTCTTCTACTTCACTCTGAGCTCTATATTTAGTCCTGTGAGGACACGGTCCGATTTAAGTGTGGGGTAGGATGCTAGAGAACCTTGCATGAACTTGATTGCCCTTGATTGTGTTTTTGTGTGCCTCGTGATTCCTTTCCAGTCTCTCTAGCATTAGAATGGCTCAGTTCTTGATTTTTGATGTTAAGTTGCTATTCAATCCTTCATAATGATTCTTAGACTACTTAAACTAGAACTTGAGAACCGACGTGTTTACTTTGATGCTAAATTGCCTGGTCAGAACAGAATTTTTATGATCACACTTGTAGTTTGTAGCCTTGATTGCATGAAAATGACCGAATCCGACTAGCAAACCAATTGTGAGCTTTTGATCCATTGCACGTCACTTGCAATTTCAATTCCTTTGGAGTGATTTTCTGTTTGCTTGAATGAGTTAGAATTTGCATGAGACCTACTCGAGACCACACGATGACACGAGTTCTAGAATGATAGGGGCACCTAGATTCAGCTACTAAGCCAGATAGCCTACCAAACGATAAATCCATTAGGTTTAAACCCTTGAGCTCGGCCTGTTCTTTCGGTTCGATAATACATTACAGCCATTTCCCATTCTTTCATTCCCCGTTGATCCCCTGTGGTTGTAGTTCTAGATTGACCTACCGGAAGTCGGTTTGTGGTAACCTGCCTATAGCCATTAAACATGTGTTCTTAGCTATTATGTCCAGATGTGTAAACCCCTCTAGCAACTAAAAGAAAGAATCGGCACAAAGGAAAAAAAAGAGAAGAGAAATAAAAGAAAATTTCAAAAAAGAAGAAAAAGCAGAAAAAATCAGAAAAGTTTCAAGTTTAGTTCAATAAAACGTTTTTCTCCATACAAATGGAAGAACGAAGTCAAAAGAAAAGTCAAAAAGAAAAAAAATGTAATGAAAGAAAGTGCTAGGTTGTTTGACGGTATCATAGGACGAGCGTTCACTATTCCACCCGTATCTGGTTAGACGGTAGGAAACCATAAGCTAGATTCGAGGGAAGTTAGTCGAAAGCTACACCGCACCAAAGCCATCATCATACATTCCCATCATCCATCGCATCATAAACCCTTGTAGTGTAGAATTCGTTACAGTCCTAGCAGGGAAGTCCTTCTTGACTAGTTACTCGTGTTGTCACAGTGGTGGAGATGTGGTCGAATTGCAAACTTATGACAGAATTTAGTAACAGAAAATGATTGAGAGCAGAAACACGTCCTTAAACACAGAGAGTGAGAGTTCCCCATTTACTAAATATTTCTTGTGTGAGGAGTCTGGTCGGTCAGGTCAAATTCGTGCATAATTGGTTGCTACTACTTGTCGTGTGCAGTTATTAGTGTGACCAGGTTGTTTGGCTGATCAGTATGCATGTTAGGTTTCTTGTTCTAGGAATTATCTGTTTAATAATTCATTGTGTTTGATTGAGCTCCAATTTAATCGATCTTATCATTTGTGAACATGAGCGTTTCTATTCAGCTTGCCTGACGACAAGCAAAAGCTTAAGTGTGGGGTATTTTGATGACACTCCAATTAACGTGATTATCAGCCTCATTTAAGCGACATTTCCTTGCTTCAGATATGGTTTTTAGGGTAGAATAGCTAATATTCAATCAATTTCCCTATCTCATGCCATTTGCGTTACTTTGGCCCGTTTCGGGTCTATTTGATGGTTTTCTAGTGTTTCTATGTTAGCACAGGTTTTTGCCGTCAAATAAGTAGCCAAGGACGTGTCTAAGGCGTTGGAACCTCGAGGAATCGCACCGGAATCGATCCAAGGAGTCAACCAAGTTGAACAAAACCCTGCCCCGTTTTACACTGAAGTTTTCGCCGAAAACCCTTGGAGTTTTCGGCGAAAACACAAGCACAAATCGGCAGAGATCACCAAGGCAACTTTTCGGCGAAAACACTAAGTTTTCGCTGAGAACTCGGCGTCCGAAAATCACAGGAGAATTCAGCCGGCGATCAGTCAATTTACAAAGACATTTTTGCCAAAAATCTCTTCACATTTTCGGTGAAAATCCTAGAGAAAAACCGGTGGTATTAGGGTTAAGTATAAATACTTAACCGGCGGCCCAAATAAATATATACTTTTCAGAATCATAATTACCAACATATACCAAATACTTCGAGGATTCTCAAGAGCCCTGATGTAGAGTTTAGAGTTCGAAGAGCCGGGAAGAGATCGTGACGCCATCCCTTTCATCTCGAAGACTCGGAGCTAGGATTGCAGTTTACCGGAAGATCAAAGTTCTGCCGGAGTCGTCTTAATTAGGTTTTTCAGATCCTTTTCTGTTCTTCCTCTGTTCAAGATGAACTCTATCTTTGTCTTTGATTCTTTTGTGAAGAACATGAGTAGCTAAACTCTTAGAGCTTGGACTAGATGAACCCTAAGTGACCCAGGGCTTTAAAGCGGTCACGGATCGGCGGTGATTAGATTCAAAGTTCAATCAGTTTCTCTTTCATGTTTGATTTGTTCTTCATTGTTCATGTTTCTTGTCTGGATTGATCACCTAGATTAGATTCTGGTTAAGCTAAGGATAGAAGCGAACGCTCGCCTTACTTTAAAACATCAAATCAAACAATTAACCTAATCATTGGAGTGTGCCTTTCGTTGGAACCAATTAGGGTTAATCCACTGCAAGAGTAACTCATAAATCATTAGTAATTGCACCAGTTAAGTTAAGTCGTTGCGAGAGGCGACCGTACCCGGGCGACTAATTAATCATGGTAGCTAGATCGGATAGAGCGAACGTTCGCCAGTCTTAAACCTAAGGGTAAGGAGATATGGTGGTGTCTTAGAATTGATTGAATGAGAATCTAAATCCGCTGATCTGTTGATTGCCAATGCTCTGGTGAACGAAGGGGGATTCAAAGTCTAAGCTTGTTTGTCATCTTTGTCTTAATCAACCAGTCTTTCAATCTGTTTTCAGTTTTAGTTTTTAATTTCTGTGCATTTCTTAGAATTAGAAGTAGTGGAACTCACACCACGCACGAAGTGTTTGAACTTGAATAACTTTCCAGCTTCTTTGAGTAAACGATCATTAGAAGACCCGTGGAATACGATCTACCCTAGCTTTCTAAGCTTGGTAGTATTTGATACCCTGCTCTGCAGCGTTCATCACCTACACTTGGGAAGAATTCCAAGAGAGAGATTAGAGAGGGGACGAGTGAAGAGAGTTCGAGGAGTCAGGAATGGATAGTGACGCCATCCACCCATCTCGGAGAACCAGTGCTAGGAGTTGAAGATTTAGCAGATTGAAGCTGCCAGGATTCATCGAAATTAGGTTTTACAGTTCTCTCTGTCTTTTCTACCTGAGATGTATTCTTTGTTTTTCTTCGATTCTTCTGTATTGAATATGAGTAGCTAAACTCGTAGAGCTTAGATTAGATAAACCCTAAGTGACCCATGGCTTTAAAGCGGTCACGGATCGGCGGTGATTAGATTCGAAGTTCATTCAATTTCTCCTTCATGTTTGATTTGTTCTTTGTTCTCTGTGTTTCTTGTCTGGTTTGGCCACCTAGATTAGATTCTTGTTAAGCTAAGGATAGAAGCGAACGCTCGCCTTACTTTAAAACACCAAATCGAACAATTAACCTAATCATTGGAGTGTGCCTTTCGTAGGAACCAATTAGGGTTAATCCACTGCAAGAGTAACTCATAATTCGTAAGTAATTGCAGCAGTTAGTTAAGTCATTGCGAGAAGAGACCGTACCCGGGCGACAAATTAATCTTGGTAGCTAGATCAGATAGAGCGAACGTTCGCCAGTCTTAAACCTAAGGGTCAGGAGTTATGGTGGTGTCTGTGAACTGAATGAATTAGAATCAAAAATCGCTGGTCTGTCGACTGCCAATGCTCTGGTGATCTAAGGGGGATTCGAAGTCTAAGCTCACATGTCGTTTGTCAAAGTCAATCAATCAATCTCGTTTGTTTCTGCATTTAATTTTCGTTTCCTTTCGCCTTGCTTTTAGTTTAGAAGTCGTGGAACTCATACCACGCACTACGTGTTCAACTTTGCGTTAAATTTGCCATCATATTTGAGTAAGCAAGTAGAAGAGGCCCGTGGAATACGATCTACCCTAGCTTCCAGCTTGGTAGTTATTTGATTGACCGCTCTACAATCGTTCATCAGCTTCCTACCGTCTAACCAGACACGGGTGGAGTAGTGAACGCTCGTCCTATGATACCCTCAAGGAACCTAGCACTTTATTTTCTTTTCACACATTTTTTCTTTTGACTTCGTTCTTCCATATGTAAGGAGAAGAACGTTATTGAACTTTGAAACTTTTGAAACTTTTCTGATTTTCTACTTTCTCTTTTTTTTCGAAATTCTCTTCTTTTCTTCCTTTTTCTATTTTTTTCTTTTGTGCTGATTCTTTCTTTTAGTTGCTAGAGGGGTTTACACGTTTGGACATAATAGCTAAGACCACCTATTTAATGGCTATAGGTAGGTTACCACAAACCGACTTTCGGTAGGCTAATATAGAACTACAACCACAGGGGATCAACGGGGAATGGAAGAATGGAGGTTGGCTGTAATATATATCGAACCGAAAGAATAGGCCAAGCTCAAGGGTTTAAACCTAATGGATTTAACGTTGGGTAGGCAATCTGGCTTAGTAGCAGAATCTAGGTGTCCCTATCATTCTAGAACTCGTGTCATCGTGTGGTCTCGAATAGGTCTCATGCAAATTCTAACTCACTCAAGCAAACAGAAAATCACTCAAAAAGAATTGAAATTGCAAGTTACGTGCAATGGATCAAAAGCTCACATTTGGTTTGCTAGTCGGATTCGGACATTTTCATGCAATCAAGGCTACAAACTACAAGTGTGATTTTCAAAATCTGTTCTGACCAGGCAATTTAGCATCAAAGTATACACGTTGGTTCTCAGGTTCTAGGTTAAGCAGTCTAATCATCATTATGACAGATTGAACAACAACTTAACATCAAAAATCAAGAACTGAGCCATTCTAATGCTAGAGAGACTGGAAAGGGACCACGAAGCACACAAAAACACAATCAAGGGCAATCAAGTTCATGCAAGGTTCTCTAGCATCCTACCCCACACTTAAATCGTTCTGTGTCCTCACAGGACTAAACCAGAGTAGAGAGATATGAAGAACCTGGGATGAGATGGTCGGTGTAGGGGATGAACACGGATAGCCCGGAGCGGAGCAGAGTAGCTACTCGAGTTCCTACAAAACAAAAACAACAAAAGATCAAAAGGATACCGGGACAAGGGTCCCAGATCCACACAAAATAAAAGTCGAACAAAGACGGTTTACGGGAATTTTGAGAATATTTTGACCCTCTTTTTTTTAACTGATTTTCTTAGATTTTTCGGCGAAAAGAAGTGCAAGTTTTCGCAAAAAATTCCAGTTCAAAACGTCTGCCGGTTTTCAAAGCCAGTTTTCGCTGAAAACTCAGCAAGTTTTTGCCAAAAAGTTTATCAAAAATCGATCAGAAAACACAGTGGGATTTAAAGGGCAGTTTTTGCCAAAAAGTGAAGTACTTTTCCCCAAAAAATTTGACCTGCACGATTGAAAATATTTTCGCAATCCCGACAAACTTCAGAAAATCAGAATTAATTTGACAAAAATCGGAACAACCTCAAACAACTTGCGATTGAAACGATGACACACAGACTACACACGAAAAATAAGAAATCATGCAAACTGACACTTTTGGCTCCCCCGAGCCGACTCTGAAACAACGAGTTCGACACAAATTAAAAACTGACTCCAGCCGTGGGTTGCCTCCCACGAAGCGCTCTTGCTTAACGTCCTTGAGCCGGACGATACCTGGACGGTGATAAAGAGACATCCCAACTCAGGATTTCTCTTAGGCCCGAATCGGAGTTCATGGAATACGGCTTTGGGAATCCTCCGGCAAGTGTGAACTTCTTCCCATTTGCGTGAATTATCTTGGTTCGTTCTTCGAGAAGATGGCCAGAATGTTTACAAGGCCTGAACAGTTCTTTCGAAGAAGCGTCCTTTAGAGGATCATTCTTCCCTAGTGGCTCGGTAGACGGGGGCTGAGCAATCAGCTTCCAAACCGCCTTCGTCTTCTCTTTATTCTCCTTCTTTATCTCGCCAGGATCTTTAACGTTTGGTGATTCATAAGGGGATGCCATCAGATCCTCCTTCTTCCTCGGCTTTTGTGACGGCAGCTCATTCTTCAGATTAGGGACCTGTCTGACACCTGGCAAGCAAATTTCTGAAGAAACTCTAGATTTTTCATTAGAACTAGAGTTGACCGAAGCCAACTCCACAGCTTCAACAGATAAGCAATGCGCCTCTTCTTTGACCGGGACTTGCATACCGTCCTTGAGGCGGAATGTCATACTGTCCTTGCCGACCATTAATGTCAACGAGCCATTTGGGACATTAATGGTAATGCCGACTGTTGCCATGAACGGTCGGCCTAGGAGAAGAGTGACATCTTCCTCTCGAGTATCCATGACAACAAAATCAGCCAGAATAGTAAAAGGACCACAACTGACAACCACGTCTTCTATTAATCCCCTAGGTAGTTTAACAGATATGTCGGCAAACACTAAATGCATGCTAATTGGTTTCAGCTCTCCTAGGTTCAATTTCTCATACAGGCAAGTAGGCATGACATTATTGGAAGAACCTAGATCAATTAGACTACGATTAATTTTCACATCATTTATAGTGCAAGGCAAGGTAAAAGCACCGGGATCTCGACACTTAGCTGGGGGAGGTATGGGTGTCGTCTGGCTCTGGATAGCGGGGCATGCTTCCTTGAGGGAGACGGAAGACAACTCTTCCTTCTTCTTGTTCTTCGCAAGATCCTTTGCGATTTTGTCAGCCTCCGGTATCACCTGGATAGCATCAGTAGCTGGTATCTTCATATTCGTGTTCTTCAGGTATCCATACCACTTTCTGTACTGGGTATCATGATCTTTCTCCATTGATTGTGCAGCCTCAGGAAACGAAATCCGAGGCAGATATGATGGAGGAGGTGGCGCAGGAGATGGCTTTGACAGGGGAGGCAGGGCAGTCACCTCCTCCTCGATCTCTGGTTTGTCAATGGCTATAGCATCAGGAGCCAAGACCGGGTCGGAAATTGTAGGATCGGCTAATTGCTTGCCACTTCTTGTGGAGATGGCCTTGACGTGCTCCTTCCTAATGGTAGAGTCGACTTGAACCGATGATAGATTAAGGAGGGGGCTACTAGTTAGCAAGCTAAACATGTTATTCACCGCGCTCTCCACTCGTCGACCTCGATCTTCATGATCTCGATTTAAGATGGCTTGAAGCTTGAATTTCTCTTCGTGGTCATCGAGTCTTGCCAAGGTCAGGTCAAGCTTCCTGTCTATCTCAATTTCCCAAGTATTCTCAAACATATAATTCTGAGGCTGCTGTCCTCCGGTGAATCCAGGGGGATCTTGATCAATAAAATTCACTTCCCCTATAGACCAGTTATTTGTTGTACCAAAGATCTTCTTCATTTCTTCTGTACTTCGATCTTGATCTGATCTTCATGGCTTGGTCGGCTCTTAGCTGCTCCAAACTGTCTCTCCCAGCTTCTAGATTTAGATGCGCAGTTTGCAAAGTGAAGAAGAGTAGCTTCTAGTGCGAGTGCGAATTAGTCTCCATCAGCTAAGGAGTTAACCCATTCAGATGACTCTTCGTTCATACCCCAAGTAAAGATCTCGGCTAGTTGCCTCTGAGTGAAGCCATGATGAGGGCAATCGTAGAGGAGTTCCTGGAATTCATTCCAAGCATCATGTTAACTTACTCCTTCTTTCTGTCTAAACCTTGAGATGTTTTTCCTGTAAGCAGTTGTTCTAGAAGGAGGGAAGTATTCCTCTACGAATTCCTGAGCAAGATCCTCCTAGTTGGTGTAGTGACCGGGTGGCTTGCTAGTGAGCCATCTCTTTGCGGCGCCTCAGAGTGAGAATGGGAAGGCTCGCAAGCACAAGGTATCCTTATCGAGGCTCCCACTCTTAAAGGTCTCACAAAAAGCAAGGAAATCCGCCAAGTGTGTGCATGGATTATCATGCGGCTTTCCTTCAAACTGTAAATCCCTAGAGATCATTTCCAGGAAGGGGATCTTGATCTCATAGTCGGGACCGTCTTCATTGCGCGGCACAAAGATGGAAGACCGAACACTAGTAGTACTTGGCCTATTGTAATTCGCAAGACTCTTTTGAGCAGCCATTGCGGTAGGGGGAAGGTGGATCGGAAGTGGTTTGCTTCTGAATTTTCTTAACCTGCAAAAGACAAAAACAAACACAACAGGTGTAAAATTGAAGTGTGTATGGAAAATGAAAGATGGAAAGTAGAAGAATAAAATGCCAACTATTCTTTCAAACAATATAGAAGAGTCCCCGACAACGGCGCCAATTTGATGAGCTGTAAAACAGAGTTATCAAATACTACCAAGCTAGAAGCTAAGCAGATCGTATTCAACAGGGTTTCTTCTAATTGTCTACTCAAATATGTTGGCAAATTACTCAGGTTTAAACACTTTATGCTTGGTGTGAGTTCCACGACTTCTAAACTAAGATGCAAGAAAATTAAAATGAAATTAAAAGACAGAATGATTGGTTGGTTAAGACAGACGACAGACAAGCTTAGATTTCGAATCCTCCTTAGATCACCAAGGCAACAGCAATCACAAGACCAGCGGTTTTCAATTCTCATTCAATCAATTTCTATACACCACTATAACTCCTGACCCTTAGGTTTAAGACTGGCGAACGTTCGCTCTATCCGATCTAACTACCAAGATTAATTAATCACTCGGGTACGGTCGCCTATCGCAATGACTAAACTAACTGGTGCAATTACTTATGATTTATGAGTTACTCTTGCAATGGATTAACCCTAACTGGTTCCTACGAAAGGCACACTCCAATGAATAGGTTAACTGGTTGAATTGATGTTTTAAAGAGAGGCGAGCGTTCTCTTCTATCCTCAGCTTAACAAGAATCTAAACTAGGTGATCGAGGAAGACAGGTTTAAGCGCCAAAGCAGGGAACTGTCTAGCGACTACGTCTAGCGACAACATTTGGTGACTAACCCTAACTTGCAAAAACCTAATCTAGGAGATCAACCAGAGAAGAAACATAAACAATGAAGAACAAAACAACCATGCAAAGAGAAACTGATTGAACTTTGAATCTAATTACCGCTGATCCGTGACCGCTTTAAAGCCCTGGGTCACTTAGGGTTCATCTAATCTAAGCTCTACAAGTTTAGCTACTCATGTTCATAACGAAAGAATCAAAGATAGAAACAGAGTTCATCACGCAAAAGAAGAACAGATAGAAACTGTAAACCATAATTAAGATGACTCTGGCTAAGCTTCGTGATGACACTCGATTTGACGTGATTATCAGCCCCATTTAAGCAACATTTCATACCCTTTGATGCCATTTTGATGAGTATTTGGTGCATTTGTCATAACTTTGTGATTATCGGCTCCTAGTGCGTACATTGTCCATTTCTTGGCTATTTTTACCCTTTTTCTGAGCTTTTTGTGAGCTTTTATGTTGAGCCCCAAGTTTACCACATTATAGAGGACTATCTCACGAGTCCAGCGCTTCAAACGGAGACCAAATCAGAGTTCAAACGGAGCGGGAATGATCAAAACAAGTCGGAGTGCTGCACAGCTCAAAACGCTGCGTTTTGGAGCTTACATGCCGTGTAAGCTCAATGCACTGTGAGCTTACACGCCGTGTAAGCTCCCCAGACGGGAAAATTCATCCTTTTCCAACTTGTAAAGGGTTTCTAGGGTTATATATAGACTTTTTGAAGCCAGATTGAATACACACGAATTTTGGCTGATTAGCCACAACCTTAGGGTCGATAGATAGATTTTAGAGAGTTCGAAGATTCGTGGAGAGATCGTGACGCCATCCTTCCACCTCAGAGAGCTCGGAGCTTAAAGTTGAAGATCCAGGAGATTGAAGCTTCGCCGGAGTCGTCAGAATTAGGTTTTTCAGTTCTTATCTGTTCTTCCTCTGTATGATGATTTCCTTTGGTTCCTTTGATTCTTCTGTTATCGTTATGAGTAGCTGAACTTGTAGAGCTTAGATTAGATGAACCCTAAGTGACCCAGGGCTTTAAAGCGGTCACGGATTGGCGGTAATTAGATTCAAAGTTCAATCAGTTTCTCTTTGCATAGTTGTTTTGTTCGTCATTGTTTATGTTTCTTCTCTGGTTGATCGCCTAGATTAAGTTTATGCAAGCTAGGGTTAGTCGCCAGACAGCTTCCCTGCTTTGGCGCATAAACTTGTCTTCCTTGATCACCTAGTTTAGATTCTTGTTAAGCTGAGGATAGAAGCGAACGCTCGCCTCTCTTTAAAACATCAATTCAACCAGTTAACCTTATAATTGGAGTGTGCCTTTCGTAGGAACCGATTAGGGTTAATCCACTGCAAGACTAATTCATAAATAGTTAGTAATTGCACCAGTTAATTAAGTAGTTGCGAGAGGCGACCGTACCCGGGTGGCTAGTTAATCTTGGTAGTTAGATCGGATAGAGCGAACGTTCGCCAGTCTTAAACCTAAGGGTAAGGAGTTATGGTGGTGTATAGAAACCGATTGAATTAGAATTGAAAACCGCTGATCTGTTGATTACCAATGCTCTAGTGATCTAAGGGGGATTCGAAATCTAGCTCGTCTATCTTCTCGTTAGTCAACCTTTTACTTTTCTGCCTTTTATTTTCCTTTGTTAATTAGATTAGAAGTCGTGGAACTCACACCACGCACAACCTGTTTAAACCTTAGTAATTTGCCAACATATTTGAGTAGACAAGAAGAAGAGACCTCGAGTAGAATACGATCTAGTCTACCTTGGTAGATTAGTTATTTGATACCGCTAAAACTGCAGCATCAAATTGGCGCCGTTGCCGGGGACTCTTCTAATTGTTTGAAAGAAGAGTTGGCAAATTATTCTTCTACCTTTTTGCCTTACCATTTAATTTTCCTCCATATTTCCATGATTTGCCTGGGTAGTGCTTTTGAGTTTTAATTATGCAGGATTACAGGTGGGATGACCAGTACCAAGGGTGGTACATCAATGAAGCACCATATATTGAAGACTCCCAAGAGGTGGATTTACACACTTATGAGCATCAACAATGGATGGCAAGCACCCAAGCCGCGATCGACAACCTCTAGTCAATGGATGATACTGTTGATGCATTGAACACTGCGCTCAAGCGACTAGTGCAATTGAAGGGAGAAGATGCTCAAGAGCATTTCGAAGAAGAGCCAGAAGCTACACACCACCAAAAAAATCACCAAGATGTGTATATACCGGCTCATCAGCATCGACAACAGACGGCAAGAGTAGAATCCACCTTGGATGATCTCCTTTCGAAGCTACAAGCTCGTAACATGGTGGATGTTGATGAGCCCAGCAAACCCTGGACCCGACCTGAGCCTCCTTTTACCCGAAGTCAGACCAAGGCCTTCCGAGAGAAACTTAATGCTTACATAGAATCCTGGAGTAAAGAAGGACATGAAGAAGATGCTGATCGATTCATGAAGAAAGGCTACACCCTTTTGAAGATTCAAGAAGGTCCGGGGAGAAATATTAGAGCTTCGGACCAAGGCCAAGACCAGCCGAAGCCCGACCGAGCAAAGCCCACCGGGCCACCACCCAAGCCAGCCGAGGCCCGACCAAGCCAAAGCCGCCGGGCCGCCACCAAAGAACCGGCCCCCGGCCAGCCGGCCCAAGAACCGCCGCTCGCCACCGCCGGATTAGGGTTTTTGCCCTAATTCGGTCTTTTATTCGACATTAAAGACTTCCACTATTATTATGTTTTATTCCTTTTTCGTAGGATTATTTAGGGGTTTTAGGAGTCTTTTTAGGAGAAGGACTCTTTATTTTAGTATTATTTAAGAGTTAGACTTTAGGGAGGAGAGCTTGTTCCCTCCCTATAAATAGAGGCCGCCGGCCTCACTTTGTACTCACAACTTTGAAATCAATAAACCCCTGTTTGAACATATGTTCTCTTCCCTTCAAGTCTTTGCTCGTTGTTGCATTGCTTAAGGATCGACTTATCGTCAGAAGCATCCATCTTCTGAAGTGGCGTCTTCGACCGGACACTTTTGGTTCCCAGCTGATATATAGCTGACGGGTCAAAGTACTCATCCGCCCCGGTTCCCGAAGGTTTAACCTCGTTGCACGATCTCCAACTTGCGGTGGTTAGGGTCGTCTGCCCATGGTTGCAACGGTTCACATCAGTTGGTATCAGAGCACGGTTCAGCTCAAGGACCACAATCTATCCCAGTCTCCAGGTTTACCTGGATTCATATCTTTATCGCTTTCATAGAAATAGTTTCGAAAATCCCTATTGTTTCAATTTCTGTATTCAGTTCTTTTCAAGTGTAAGGCAAAGAAAAATCGGTGGCCATCATACCATCGACAAAAACCCTAAGTCGAGATCAAGAAAAAGAAAAGAGGTCAAAAGAAAATATAAAGACCCAACTAAAGAGAGGCCACCTTTGCCGAGATAGTAAGAACAATCCTAAGAAGAGGGGATAGAAGATAGGCTTTCGTTGCCAGACCTCAACACCGAGATCGCTTGCTACGGAAGGAAGCCGAGGACAAGACGGAGAGTTCACCAAGCCCTAGCTGCCCGAAGACCCTAGAAGCTAAAGTCCTGACACCTACATACTGGTAAGTCTACCCTCAAAGCTTTGAAGAAACTTGCAACTGCTTGAAGCTGAAGTGTTTATGTTCTACTTTATTTGAGTGCATCTATTATATTTTAAACACGAGAGGAAAAATCAAGAGTGAGTGAAAAAAAAAAATTTTTAAGAGATTTGTGAGGCCAGATACTTGTTCCAACTAACCATGGCAGATCAAAGACTTGCCGAGATAGAGGCGACAATGAAAGAAGCTTCCCAAGTCTTACAACAGATACAAGCCACCATGGCTCAACTGGTAAGAGAAGCCGGCACAACCCGGCGCCCGGCCCCGGCCTCGACCAGCACTGCCCGACCGGCCCCGGCGCCCCAACACTCGGCCCCAGCCTCGGCGCTGCCCCAGGCCTTAGCGCCCCAGCGCTCGGCTCCAGCCTCGGCACTGCCCCAGGCCCTAGCGCCCCAGCGCTCGGCCTCGGTTCCGACCGGCCCTGCCCGACCAGCCCCAACACCCAAGCTTTCAGTCCCGACGCCCGAGCACCCGACCACGACGCCACCCTCCCAAACCCCGACACCTGAGCGCCCAACCTCGATGCCACCCGACGAACCGACCGCCCCCGACGCCATCCTGGCCTACACCGGCACCGCCCAATCCACCCCTAACCCGACGGCCCCTAACCCCGGAGCGCCTCGAGTACCTTCTCGGACCGGAGTTCTCACCCGATCCATGACCCGGACCACCGCTCAAGCCCCGAGCCCTGGAAGACTTAGGCCTCGGCCCCACCCTGTAGACAACCCTAGTGCCCCCCGACCCCCAAAGTCGGCCCGACGACTCTCTATTGTATCCCGACGAATCCTCAACACACAAGTTATGGAGGAAGGAGGGGAACAACGAGACAACCTCTTTCATACAAGGTGCGTAATTCAAAAAAAAATTTGTAGTATGGTAATTGATGGAGGAAGCTGTACTAATGCTGTAAGTCACGAGTTGGTTGAGGGACTTGGTCTCCCAACCCAGAAACACCCTAAACCCTACAAACTTCATTGGCTTAGTAACTGTGGGGAATTGAGGGTCACCCGACAAGCTCATGTTCCCTTCTATATTGGGAGGTACAAAGATAATATTTTATGTGATGTGGTTCCTATGGAAGCTGCCCACATCTTGTTAGGAAGACCTTGGCAATTCGACAGGCACTCCACCCATGACGAAAGAACCAACAAGTACAGCCTCATTCATGAGGATATCAAGTACACCCTCAGGCCAATGTCACCCACTGAGATTCTCCAAGACCAGATCGATCGAAGAACCCTCAAAGAAAAGAAAGAGAGAGAGCTCAAGAATCGAGAGAAGAGAGAACAAACGAATGACCCCCTGAGTGTAAAAACAGAAATACCAGACCCTAAGGGTCCCAGAGCTCAAAAAAGTGAGATTGATAGAAGAGAAAACCTGCTAGCCACCCCGAGTGAGATCAAACAATCCCTAGTCTCCAAGAAGCCCCTTGTGATAGTCCGCTACAAGGAGTGTTTGATTTCTAACCCTAATACTTCTCTACCTAGTGTTGTTACTTCTCTTCTACAGGAATTCAAAGATGTCTTCCCCGAAGAAATCCCTAGTGGACTACCACCACTAAGAGGCATCGAGCACCAGATAGACTTAGTACCTGGAGCTGCCTTACCAAACAAGCCAGCCTATCGTACCAATCCAGAAGAGACCAAAGAAATCCAAGCACAAGTGGAGGAATTGATGGACAAAGGATATGTCCGAGAAAGCATGAGTCTTTGTGCTGTCCCAGTCATCCTAGTTCCCAAAAAGGAAGGCACATGGAGGATGTGTGTTGACTGCCGAGCCATCAACAACATAACAGTTAAGTATCGCCATCCTATCCCTAGGCTAGATGACATGCTAGATGAACTACATGGTGCTGCCATCTTCTCTAAAATTGATCTTAAATTTGGCTACCATCAAATCCGAATGAAAGAAGGTGATGAGTGGAAGACTGCTTTCAAAACTAAACTAGGATTGTATGAGTGGATGGTCATGCCATTTGGTGTAACCAATGCACCTAGTACCTTCATGAGATTAATGAACCAAGTCCTTAGGGCATACATAGGGAAATTTGTCGTGGTCTACTTTGATGATATTCTTATTTATTCCAAAAATCTAGGAGATCACTTAGACCACCTAAAAACTGTCCTAGAAACCCTAAGAAAAGAACACCTCTATGCTAACATGAGCAAGTGCACATTTTGCACAGATCATCTTGTTTTCCTTGGCTTTGTTGTGAGCTCCGCAGGTATAAGGGTTGATGAAGACAAGATAGAAGCCATCAAGTCCTAGCCCACTCCTCAGAGCATCTATGATGTTAGGAGCTTCCATGGATTGGCTAGCTTCTATCGAAGATTTGTGAGGGACTTCAGTACCGTTGCTGCTCCTCTCACAGCCATGCTAAAGAAGGATGTTTCCTTCCAGTGGGGAGCTCTACAGCAAGAGGCTTTTGAAGCCCTCAAAAGGAGGCTCACCGAGGCCCCTTTGCTCATGTTACCCGACTTCGCCAAACCATTTGAGATAGAGTGTGATGCATCCGGAGTCGGGATAGGAGATGTTCTAATGCAGGAGAAGAGGCCCATTGCCTACTTCAGTGAAAAGCTCAGTGGTGCTACTCTCAACTATCCGACCTATGACAAGGAGTTGTATGCCCTGGTACGAGCTTTGAAGACTTGGCAACACTACTTATGGCCTAAGGAGTTCATCATCCACACGGATCATGAATCCCTCAAGTACCTCAAGGCTCAACACAAGCTCAACAAGCGGCATGCTAGATGGATAGAATTCATCGAATCTTTTCCTTACATCATTCAATATAAGCAAGGTAAGGACAACATCGTGGCCGATGCCCTTTCCCGAAGGTACACTCTAATCTCAGTCCTCTCTACTAAGTTCCTCGGCTTTGAACACATCAAAGACCTTTATACCACTGACCCTGATTTTAAGAGTATCTTTGAAGCTTGTCAACAGGGAGGATTTGGTAAGTTCTACCAGCAAGATGGTTATTTATTTAAAGGATCAAAACTGTGTCTTCCTAACCATTCTTGCAGGACTGTCCTAACCCTAGAGGCCCACGGTGGAGGTCTCATGGGACACTTTGGTGTAGCTAAAACTGTAGCCACCCTCAAAGAACACTTCTACTGGCCCAAGATGAGGCACGACGCCGAGAAGATCATATCTCAATGCTCCTAGTGCCAAAGAGCTAAGTCTAAACTCAAACCCCATGGCCTGTACACCCCCTTGCCCATACCTGAACATCCTTGGATAGACTTGTCTATGGACTTTGTCCTAGGGCTACCTAGAACCCGAAAGGGAAAAGATTCCATATTTGTGGTTGTTGACAGGTTCTCCAAGATGGCTCACTTCATTGCTTGCCATAAAACTGATGATGCCTCTCAAATTGCTGACCTATTCTTTAGGGAGGTAGTGAGAATGCATGGAGTTCCAAAGACCATAGTCTCCGATCGGGATTCAAAGTTCCTCAGCTACTTCTGGAAGACTTTATGGGCTAAGCTAGGCACCCGACTAATGTTCTCCACCACCTGCCACCCAAACTGATGGGCAGACTGAAGTCGTAAACCGATCCCTAGGCCAAATGTTGAGGGCAGTCATCAAGAGTAACATCCGGACTTGGGAAGAATGTCTACCACATGTAGAATTTGCATATAATCGAGCTGTGCATTCAGCTACCCAATACTCCCCATTTGAACTTGTTTATGGTTTTAATCCACTAACTCCGTTGGATTTATCACCATTACCTGTCCATGAGTTTCTAGATGCAGATGGTCAAGAGAAGGCAACCTATGTCAAGCAGCTCCATGAGAAGGCCAAGGCCAATATTGAAAGAAGAACGGCCCAATACCTCCGCAATGCTAACCGAGGAAGAAAGGAGAAAATTTTTGAAGCAGAAGATCAAGTGTGGATACACTTCAGAAAGGACAGGTTCCCAGAGCAGAGGAAGTCCAAACTACTACCAAGGGGAGATGGACCTTACACAGTCCTCCAGAGGATCAACAACAACGCCTACGTCCTTGACCTGCCAAACTCTTATGGGGTAAGTGCAACTTTCAATGTGGCTGACCTAACCCCTTATTATGATGATGAATATATAGGTCAGGATTTGAGGATGAATCCTCCACAAGAAGAGGGGGATGATGAGCCCAGCAAACCTTGGACCCGACCTGAGCCTCGTTTTACCAGAAGTCAGACCAAGGCCATCCGAGAGAAACTTAATGCCTACATAGAATCCTGGAGTAAAGAAGGACATGAAGAAGATGCTGATCGATTCATGAAGAAAGGCTACACCCTTTTGAAGATTCAAGAAGGTCCGGGGAGAAATATTAGAGCTTCGGACCAAGGCCAAGACCAGCCGAAGCCCGACCGAGCAAAGCCCGCCGGGCCACCACCCAAGCCAGCCGAGGCCCGAGCAAGTCAAAGCCGCCGGGCCACCACCAAAGAACCGGCCCACGGCCAGCCGACCCAAGAACCGCCGCTCGCCACCGCCGGATTAGGGTTTTTGCCCTAATTCGGTCTTTTATTCGACATTAAAGACTTCCACTATTATTTTATGTTTTATTCCTTTTTCGTAGGATTATTTAGGGGTTTTAGGAGTCTTTTTAGGAGAAGGACTCTTTATTTTATTATTATTTAAGAGTTAGACTTTAGGGAGGAGAGCTTGTTCCCTCCCTATAAATAGAGGCCGCCGGCCTCACTTTGTACTCACAACTTTGAAATCAATAAACCCCTGTTTGAACATATGTTCTCTTCCCTTCAAGCCTTTGCTCGTTGTTGCATCGCTTAAGGATCGACTTATCGTCAGAAGCATCCATCTTCTGAAGTGGCGTCTTCGACCGGACACTTTTGGTTCCCAGCTGATCTATAGCTGACGGGTCAAAGTACTCATCCGCCCCGGTTCCCGAAGGTTTAACCTCGTTGCACGATCTCCAACTTGCGGTGGTTAGGGTCGTCTGCCCACGGTTGCAGCGGTTCACATTAGATGTCGAGCTCAAGCAACCAAATCCACTAATGGAAGAAGATGCTCAAGAGCCGTACGAAGATGAACATGACAATCTCACCCATAACTATTGCGAGCTAGAAGCATCTGATGAAGAATCCTTGGCGGTGGCGGTTGATGAAGACAAAGAGCCAATCCATCTTGAAGTTGAAGCCGAAGAGGAGCACGAAGAAATTGAGAGCTTCTGCCGAGCCAACGTATAGATCAAGCCAGAGACGAGCACGTGGGGATCGAAGACGTCAAGGGTTTGGAAGCATACATACTCGATCCTGATAGACCTCTAGATGATCATAAAGTGGAGAAGATGGAGCTCATTGACCATGCCGCACCGTACTACCTCTTTCCTCCTCCAGAAGGAGAGTTCAAGAAGAACTGGTCATCCAACCAGAACCGCGATCTATTGGAGCACTACCGGCTGCATCACCCTTCTGGAGTGCTACATGGCACTCAACCGCACACCTTGAAGAAGACGGTTGACTTCAAGGAGCTTCTGAGTTGGCGTCCCTAACAGGTACCGTCCGGCTCAAGGACGTTAAAAGAGAGCGCTTCGTGGGAGGCAACCCACGGCTGGAGTCCTTTTTTGAATTATTGAGTCAATCTTTTTCGTCGTTCGAGTTAGTTTCGGGGAGCCAAAGTGTCAGATTTCTTTTATTTTCGTTTGTTCTGTGTCAGGTCAAATTTTCGCCGAAAACTCCTCAGATTTTTCGGCGAAAACTTTAGTTGGTTCGAGTCTGTTCACCAGTGGGTTTTCAAAGTTGTTTTCGCCGAAAAACTTTCAAAGTTTTCGGCGAAATGTTTAGTCTGTTTGAGTCTGTTTCTGTTTTTGAATTAGTTTTCGCCGAAAACTTCTAAAAGTTTTCGGCGGCGAAAATGTTAAGTTAAGTCGTCTGTCTTTGTTTTCAAAGTAGTTTTCGGCGAAAACTTTAGTTGGGTCAGAAAATTTTCAAAAACCTTTTCAAAAAGAGAGTCAAAATATTTTCAAAAAATTCCCCTAACCGTCTTTGTTCAACTTTTATTATGTGTGGATCCGGGGCACTTGTCCCGGTATCCTTTTGATCTTTTTGTTGTTTTTGTTTTGTAGGAACTTGAGTAGCTACTTCGCTCCACTCCGGACTCTCCGTGTTCATCCCCTACACCGACCATCTCGTCACAGGTTCTTCGTATCTGTCTACTCTAGATTAGTTCTGTGAGGACACAGAACCGTTTAAGTGTGGGGTAGGAGTCTAGGATTATGCATGATCTTGCTTGCTATCTATGATTCTGTGGTTCAAATTTGAAATTTCTCTAGCATAGAATTGCTCAATTCTTGACTTTTGATGTTAAATTGACTTCAATTTTGAACAATAACGTCTAGACTATTCCACTTAGAACCTGTAACCAACGTGTCGAAACTGATATTAAATGAGTCTAGGTCATAACAGATCACAAATCACTTCGGTAGTTGAAACTTGAATTAATTGAATTGATTGACTTGTTAATAACAAAGCTCGATAAAACCATTCTAAGATGATAAATGCTAGCTTTTCCCATGTTTTCACTCCATATTTGTTCACCTATGATTGTGGCTAGAGACAGTGGCGGAGCCAGGAAATTGACCAAGGGGGTGCCTTGTTCACAACAGAAAAAATTAACAACATAATTAAAAAAAACAACAAAATAATACCTAAGATTCATAGAATAAGTCAATAACTCAATAATAGTCACTAATTACAAACGACCCACAACTAGATTTTGTATTGTGCAGGGGCGGATCCAGAATGTATCAAGACACTAGGCCATTTCATATGTACTGGGCTCAATCTAAAAAATCATTGGGCCAATCTACTTATACATACAAAAATATACATAGTTTTGTAGCTTTAGACCCGAGAGTGGGGTGGGCCGTGGCCCAAGGAACCCCACCCCCAGATCCGCCCCTGGTATTGAGAAAACATTGTAAAATATATTTATTGTCCAAACTAACACACAAATTTTGTTCAATAATATACGTCACATTTGAGACGTTCCAACACTCATCGTTCATCCTATTTTAAAATTCAAAGATAGTTCTCGATATATTTTGTGTATGTAAACTCCTAGATTGACAAATACATCATCAATAGAAGAATAGTAAAAGAGAATGGTGATCGATGACTCGACGAACAAAATTGGAGAGATGAAAAATTTTCGGCAACGAATTAGTTGGGCAAAGGATTTTGCGAATGAATTTTTTGTGCTTATGAAATTATTTGACAAGTTAGGATTAACTATAAACGTTAAATTTTTAGTTAGTAATATATTATCTTAATTAGTGATTAAGTTTGTTTAGGTTATTAGTTATTGAATTAGTCTAAGGATTTAAAGGCTATATAATAATTTTGATTTACACAAAAAAAATATAAGAAAAGAAAACTCAATTTAATAACTATTACTGTTATTTTATTAGTACTGCCGCCTTTTTCCTATTTCATCTTCATCACCATCAATTGCAAGGCATCAATCATCATCATCATAACAATACCTTTGATATTTTCTATTGGCCAAGGGGGCTGCAGCGCACCCCCTGGTCTAAGTGTGGCTCCGCCACTGGCTAGAGATTAGGTGGAAATCCAATTCGAAATCTTGTGTAAAAAGTTATAATTAGCTAGGACCAAGTGGCTAAATTATTGAATCAAGTAATTGAGTTGTTCAAGTTAATGTTAAGTTCTTTAAAGTGCTGAAAATAAAGCTAGGCAAGCCCGACACCTAAGTGAAGTGTTCGGGTTGAGCACTAGCATAGGCACAAATATTGTGAGCTAGGCAGGTCCAACACCTAAGTGAAGTGTTTGGTATCGAGCACTAGTATGCAGTAATAAATTAAAGGAAGAAGTTGAAACTTGAAATAAATTGTTGTTTAAATCGGTCCTAGCTAGAACATGTAACGTACAGATCTAGAAACGGATGAAGTCGAGTCGATAGCCACGTCACTTTTTCTACCTTCACATCCACATCATGGCTAGAGCTTAAAGTCTTTTTGATTAGAATTGGTGTTATCGTAGTCGGTTAAGCATAATTAATTGTTTTACCAAGAAATGAGCTTTGTTAAAACTACTACTTGAAGTGTGCAGAAATTAGTGAGATCGAAAACTTGTTTGGTTGATATTCTTGCATGTGTAGGTCACTCTGTCTACGTGGAACAGTCTAAACCAAATTGTTAGAATTAAATCTCAGTTTAATCTCGTGTCATTTGTGAATTTGAGTATGTTCTAGTTCAGTTTGCTTGAGGACAAGCAAAAGTTTAAGTGTGGGGTATTTTGATGACACTCGATTTGACGTGATTATCAGCCCCATTGAAGTAACATTTCATACCCTTTGATGCCATTTCGATGAGTATTTGGTGCATTTGTCGTAACTTTGTGATTATCGGCTCCTAGTGCGTACATTGTCCATATCTTGGCTATTTTTACCCTTTTTGTGAGCTTTTATGTTGAGCCCCCAGGTTACCACATTATAGAGGACTCTCTCACGAGTCCATCGCTTCAAACGGAGACCAAATCGGAGTTCAAACGGAGCAGAAATGATCAAAACAAGTCGGAGTGCTGCACAGCTCAAAACGCTGCGTTTTGGAGCTTACATGTCGTGTAAGCTCAATGCACTGTGAGCTTACACGTCGTGTAAGCTCCCCAGACGGGAAAATTCAGCCTTTTCCAACTTGTAAAGGGTTTCTAGGGTTATATATAGACTTTTTGAAGCCAGATTGAATACACACGAATTTTGGCTGATTAGCCACGACCTTAGGGTCGATAGATAGAGTTTAGAGAGTTTGAAGATCCATGGAGAGATCGTGACGCCATCCTTCCACCTCGGAGAGCTCGGAGCTTAAAGTTGAAGATCCAGGAGATTGAAGCTTCGCCGGAGTCGTCAGAATTAGGTTTTTCAGTTCTTATCTGTTCTTCCTCTGTATGATGATTTCCTTTGTTGCCTTTGATTCTTCTGTTATCGTTATGAGTAGCTGAACTTGTAGAGCTTAGATTAGATGAACCCTAAGTGACCCAAAGCTTTAAAGCGGTCACGGATTGGCAGTAATTAGATTCAAAGTTCAATCAGTTTCTCTTTGCATAGTTGTTTTGTTCGTCATTGTTTATGTTTCTTCTCTAGTTGATCGCCTAGATTAAGTTTATGCAAGCTAGGGTTAGTCGCCAGACAGCTTCCCTGCTTTGGCGCATAAACTTGTCTTCCTTGATCACCTAGTTTAGATTCTTGTTAAGCTGAGGATAGAAGCGAATGCTCGTCTCTCTTTAAAACATCAATTCAACCAGTTAACCTTATAATTGGAGTGTGCCTTTCGTAGGAACCGATTAGGGTTAATCCACTGCAAGAGTAATTCATAAATCGTTAGTAATTGCACCAGTTAATTAAGTCGTTGCGAGAGGCAACCGTACCCGGGCAGCTAGTTAATCTTGGTAGTTAGATCGGATAGAGCGAACGTTCGCCAGTCTTAAACCTAAGGGTAAGGAGTTATGGTGGTGTATAGAAACCGATTGAATTAGAATTGAAAACCGCTGATCTGTTGATTACGAATGCTCTAGTGATCTAAGGGGGATTCGAAATCTAGCTCGTCTATCTTCTCGTTAGTCAACCTTTTACTTTTCTGCCTTTTATTTTCCTTTGTTCATTAGATTAGAAGTGGTGGAACTCACACCACGCACAACTTATTTAAACCTGAGTAATTTGCCAACATATTTGAGTAGACAAGAAGAAGAGACCTCGAGTAGAATACGATCTAGTTGATGAGCTGCAGAACAGTAATCAAGTACTACAAAGCTAAAAGCTAAGCAGATCGTATTCCACGGGCCTTCTATGATTGACTACTCCAAAAACTAGCAAAATATTCGAATGTAAACACTTCGTGCGTGGTGTGAGTTCCACGACTTCTAATTCTAAGAAATGCAGAGAAAATTAAAAATTAAACTAAAGCAGATTGGGAATTAGGGTTGAAAACAAGGATGACAGACGAACTTAAACTTTGAATCCCCCTTCGTTCCCCAGAGCATAGGCAATCAACAGATCAGCGGATTTCGATTCTCATTCAATCAATCACTAAGACACCACCATAACTCCTTACCCTTAGGTTTAAGACCGGCGAACGTTCGCTCTATCCGTTCTAACTACCAAGATTAATTAGCCGCCCGGGTACGGTCGCCTCTCGCAACGACTTAACTTAACTGGTGTAATTACTAACGATTTATGAGTTACTCTTGCAGTGGATTAACCCTAACCGGTTCCTACGAAAGGCACGCTCCAATTATAAGGTTAATTTTTAATTTTTCAATTTGATGTTCTAAAGTAAGGCGAGCGTTAGCTTCTATCCTTAGCTTAACAAGAATCTAATCTAGGTGATCAATCCAGACAAGAAACATGAACAATGAAGAACAAATCAAACATGAAAGAGAACTTATTGAATTTCGAATCTAATCACCGCCGATCCGTGACCGCTTTAAAGCCCTGGGTCACTTAGGGTTCATCTAGTCTAAGCTCTAACGAGTTTAGCTACTCATGTTTATCACAAAAGAATCTAAGAAAAAGAAAGAGTTCATCATCCAGAGGAAGAACAGAAAAGAATCTGAAAAACCTAATTTAGACGACTCTGACAGACTTCGATCTTCCGTAAACTGCACTCCTAGCTCCGAGTCTCCGAGGTGGAAGGGATGGCGTCACAATCTCTTTCCGGCTCTTCTAACTCTCACTCTTCGCTCCAGAACTTCAGAGAATTCTTCTAATTCTGAATTCGAAAAGTATATTATGAGTCTTGTGTGTTCTCCTGTTTGGGCCCCGGTTAAGTATTTATACTTAACCCTAGATTGGCCGGATTTGCTTAATATTTTCGCCAAAAATCTTGAGGAATTTTCGGCGAAAATTCCTTCATAAATGGCTGGTGTCCGGCTGCTTCCCTCCTGTGATTTTCGGACTGATGGTTCTCGGCGAAAACTTCCTTGGCTGAGCATCAGTGGATTTTTCCTTGCATTTTCGCCGAAAACCATGAGTTCTTTTCGCCGAAAATGTCAGTGTAAACGGGCAGACTTTTGGTTTGACTTGATTGGCTCCTTTGATCGATTCCGGTGTGATCCCTCGAGGTTCCAACGCCTTAGACACGTCTTTGGCTACTTTAGTTGACGGCAAAAACCTGTGCTAACATAAAAACACTAGAAAACCATCAAATAGACCCGAAATGGGCCAAGGTAACACAAATGGCACGAGATAGGGCAATCGATTGAATATTCGTTATTCTACCCTAAAAACCATGTCTTAAGCAAAGAAATGTCGCTTAAATGAGGCTGATAATCACGTCAAATCGAGTGTCATCAAATACCCCACACTTAAGCTTTTGCTTGTCCACAAGCAAACTGAATAGAAACGCTCATGTTCATAAATGATAAGATCGATTAAATTAGAGCTCAATCAAACACAATGAATTATTAGACAGCTAATTCCTAGAACAAGAAACCTGACATGTATACAGATCAGCCAAACAACCTGGTCTCACTAGTAAACTGCACTCAACAAGTAATTAGCAACCAATTATGCACGAATTTGACCTGACCGACTAGCTCCTCACACAGGAAATATTTAGTAAAATGGGGAACTCTCGCTCTCTGTGTTTAAGGACGTGTTTCTGCTCTCGATCATTTTCTGTTACTGAATTCTGTCATAGGTTTGCAATTCGACCACATCTCCACCACTGTGACAACACGAGTATCTAGTCAAGAAGGACTTCCCTGCTAGGACCGTAATGAAATCTACACTACTTGGGTTTATGATGAGATGGATGATGGGATTGAATGATGATGGCTTTGTGCGGTGTAGCTTTCGCCTAACTTCCCTCGAATCTAATATATGGCTTCCTACCATCTAACCAGACACGGGTGGAATAATGAACGCTCGTCCTATGATACCATCAAGCAACCTAGCACTTATTCTTTTTCTTTACACGATTTTTTTCTTTTCTTTTCAACTTTTCTTTTGACTTCGTTCTTCCATTTGTAGGGAGAAGAACGTTTATTGAACTAAAACTTTGAAACTTTTCTTATTTTTCTTTTCTTTTCTTTTCTTACTTGAATTTTTTTTCTTTTGTGCCGATTCTTTCTTTTAGTTGCTAGAGGGGTTTACACGTCTGGACATAATAGCTAAGACCACCTGTTTAATGGCTATAAGCAGGTTACCACAAACCGACTTCCGGTAGGTCAATCTAGAACTACAACCACATGGGATCAACGGGGAATGAAAGAAATGGGAAATGGCTGTAATGTATTATCAAACCGAAAGAACAGGCCAAGCTCAAGGGTTTAAACCTAATGGATTTATCGTTTGGTAGGCTATCTGGCTAAGTAGCTGAATCTAGGTGCCCCTATCCTTCTAGAAATCGTGTCATCGTGTGGTCTCGAGTAGGTCTCATGCAAATTCTAACTCATTCAAGCAAACAGAAAACCACTAAGAAAGAATTAAAATTGCAAGTTACGTGCAATGGATCAAAAGCTCACAGTTGGTTTGCTAGTCGGATTCGGTCATTTTCATGCAATCAAGGCTACAAACTACAAGTGTGATTTAAAAATTCTGTTCTGACCAAGCAATTTAGCATCAAAGTATACACGTTGGTTCTCAAGTTCTAGGTTAAGCAGTCTAAGCATCATTATGAAGGTTTGAACAACAACTTAACATCAAAAATCAAGAACTGAGCCATTTTAATGCTAGAGAGACTGGAATGGAATCACGAGGCACACATAAAACACAATCAAGGGCAATCAAGTTCATGCAAGGTTCTCTAGCATCCTACCCCACACTTAAATCGGACTGTGTCCTCACAGGACTAATTCTAGAGTTTAGAGTGAAGTAGAAGAACCTGGACCGAGATGGTTGGTGTAGGGGATGGGCACGGGTCCTCGGAGCGGAGGCGATCGACCAAAGCGAAGCAAAGGGAATCTCCCTACTTCCTACAAAACAAAAACAAATGAAACATAAAAAGGAAACCAGGACAAGTGTCCCGGATCCACACAGAAAAAAGTTGGACCGAAATCCGAAAAGAATAAATAAAAAGAAAGGACAAGGAAAAGGACACCACCTGATCATGGCTGGTCAGGGGTGTCGGGGGGTGGAAAGTGGAGGTGCTCGCCAAGCTGGCGTTGCCACGCCAGCTGTGCCTCATACCGCCTGTCGGCGCGGCGCATATGCTGCTGCATAATAGTCCATCTCGCCTCTTGAGTGGCGTTGTCGGTGATGCGCCACTCCTCCAGTCGCTCATACAACTCACCAATGTCCGCGGGGTGCTGAGGGTGAGGCGCCTGGTATGGATCTGGAATGTGCGGCGGCGACTGGTGAGCATACCCTGCCTGATGATGTGGCGAGGGTATATAGTCATGGAATTCTGGCTGCGGCTTGGGCTGCTGCTGCTCAGTATCATCATCTTCCTCCGACTCGGCTACATGCTGGAGGGGAGGATCTGCTGCCACCTGGGGACTGAGGTCCAGCTCTAGGTCGTATTCGACCGCTAAGTCTCCTCCAACGGTCCTAACTTGGTGTCGTGGAATGTTCGGGCCATATTCATGGCTGATGCCGAAGGAGATGATGAGCTGACCTATGAAGTTACCTCCCAGGAGTGCACGAGGTAGCGTCCACCTCTTGGTCTTCTGGCGGAAGATGCGAGCAAGCACCCATCCGGGGTGAAGAGGGTAGCTCTCTCGGATGGCTCGGAGAAGCATAAGCTCCTCCTTGAGGATATGGTGGCGATCCTTATCTGGAACATATAAAAGAGATCTACGCCAAACCATATGAATAAATTTAAAGAGAGGGTGAGAGAGCGACTTAACTGAGTTGTGCTCCCCAAGGCGATCGTCAGGCACTTCAGTCATGTGGCTCCAGAGTGCATGGTACGCCTCCTCGTCATCATCGTCGCCCCAACCGAGGTGATGGCCATGATAGTGCTCGTAGGGGATACCTAGATGAGCAGCAAACTCATCGTAGGTGAGCGTCCTGTACACCCCACCCAGATAGAAGGTAACAACCTTCTGGCCTTGCCTCCTCTTGTGCTCATCCAGATCAAAGGTCGCCCAGAACTCTTAAAGGGCGATGTCTGGGAAGTCGGCAGCTATGGTGGTTAGCTCCAGGAGGCGGCCGGTGCTAGGGCGTCATGCACGTTCCGGTAGTAGTCCTCGTCGTGCTCGCTCAGGGACTCCATGGAAAGAGGGCGTACCTTAGCTCCCCGGATGTGCTCGATCTTTTGGAAGCACTCGAAGTAGAAGTCAGGTAGACGGGCGATAGTGCGATGGTACCCAGCCCTGCGAGGTAGTGCTGGAGGAGGGCCCTGAATGGCGGGTGTGACGGGAGCGGGGGCTCTGGAGCTCGAGGCGGCATCAAGTCGCGCCTTAGTCCTGTGCTCATAAGTGGTGTTCCTAAAACCAGAATGAAACCAGATTAGTCAAACTTAACCCCTACCCCACACTTAGTAGAAAAACTCAATTTCACAAAGAAATGAGGAAAACCGAGTGGGGGTAAGCAAATCAGAGTAACCGGGAATCATAGATAATAAAATACATGCTTAGGAACAGCCAGAATTGGATAAGCATAACAGAGTTCAAAGAGTCAAACCGACATTCAGAAAGTCAACACTTATAGCATAATGAACCCTAATCATGGCAAGACTATCACAAAGCGGAGAATGACAGTAAAATATGATCTCAGATGGCAAACACGATAATCTGAACGAGAATGAACACATACGGCAGCCAAATGATCAAAGGCAGTTCATGGTCAAACCGACATTTCTCACAAGTCAACATAACAAAGAATCAATCGTATGCATAGCAACACATGATCAAATGATATGAAAATTAAGCACGACACTCCCTAAGCATGCTAGAATAGTTCAACAAGTTCAGCTAACCTAGTTCACACGAAATCAGTCGGCACGCAAATCAAGGCAAACCGAAAAGTCAACTAAAAGTCAACCCCGACGAAATTCAGCAATCAATATGTCAAAAGATTCGTATTGAAAAGTGCTACAACTTACCTTGAAGCCATGGACGCTAAAAACGAACTGTTTGGGAGAAATCGGTGAAAAACTCTGAAAATAAGGGTTTCGGTGAACTGGAGCTGTAGAGCTCCGATTCGAACGTTCTAGGGCACAAAATGATTGGGAAAGGACGGGGAAGGGAGCGGCGGTGGTCGGCGACGGCGACGGCTGCGGCAAACGGCGGCGGCGGTGTTTTTAAAGGGGTGGTGGTCGGCGGTTTCGAAAACAGTAGGGGGAATTTTTCGTTTTTTGTTCGAAAATGGAAAGTGGAGAGAGAGAGGATAAGACCGGATTTTAAAGTGGAATTTTGGCCGATTTTCAAAGGGATTTTCGGCAAAAAGAATAGGGAGTTTTTGCCGAAAATTTACGTTCAAATGCACTGCCGGTTTTCAAAAGGATTTTCGCCGAAAACATATTGAATTTTTCGGCCGAAAATATGAAACAGTGAAATTCAGTGAAAATTTAAAAGGCGATTTCGCCGAAAATAGGGGTTCATTTCGCCAAAAAATTTTGAACTGCTCGGGTGAAAATATTTTCGCAAATCCGGCAAACTTCAGAAAATCACAGTTAAATTCACAAAAATCAGAATGACCTCAATCAACTTGCGCCTGCACTACGACACGCAGACTAAACATGAAAAATAATAAATCAAACAAACTGACACTTTTGGCTCCCCCGAACCGACTCTAAAACACTAAGTTCGACAAAAATTAAAAACGGACCCCAGCCGTGGGTTGCCTCCCACGAAGCGCTCTTTTATTAACGTCCTTGAGCTGGACGATACCTGGGCGGTATTAGGAGACATCCCAACTCAGATTCTCCTTTACGCTAGCGTCGGAGTTCATGAAGTACAGCTTCGGGGCTTCTCCGGTAAGCGTGAATCTCTTCCCGTTCGCATGCAAGAGCTTGGTACGTCCATCGAAAAGATGATCGATGAACTTGAACGGTCTGAACAGTTCTCTGGAGAGGTCATCCTTCTTGAGTGTTACGATGAAAGGAATGAGGACTATCGGCTTCTTCTTTTCTTTCATCTCCGGCTTGGTATCACCAGGATCGGTGATCGTCAGTATATCCTTAGGAGATGCTTTTGGCTTCTCCTTCCATACTTGTTCCGGCGCTGGTTTCTCAGAACGAATTGGTGGTGCAGCTGGTTCAGTGGAAGACGGCGGAGCTTTTGGTCTCCAGACCATTTGGGTCTTCGTTTTCTTGTTCTTCCCTCGAGGCCTGCTCGGTTTTGTGCTCGGTGGTTCAGAAGAGGCTTGCAGTTCCTTCTTTTTTGACGGCGTGAGAAGAACAGATCTCGGTTTCTGCTTGATAACCTGTCCAGCACCTGTAACAACAACAGATCTAGGCACACTAGAAGAGATATTAGTGACGGAGTTGACCGGAGTCAACTCCACGGTTTCAACAGCTAAGCAATGACATTCTTCATTCTTCGGATTATATTTCATTCCGTCTTTAAGGCGGAACGTGACAGTGTCTTTACCAACCCTTAGAGTCAAAGAACCATTTGGAACGTTAATATTCATTCCAGTAGTAGCCATGAAAGGTCGACCTATGAGAATGGTAGAATCATCCGTACTAGTATCCATAATCACATAGTCAGCTAAGAACGTGAACGGACCGCATTTAGTAACAACGTCTTTTATTTCTCCTCTAGGGGTTTTAAGCGATCTATCAGCAAAGACAAGTTGCATAGTAGTTGGTTCAGGTTCTCCTAAGTTTAGTTTCTCATATAAGCTCATAGGCATGACATTAACAGACGCTCCTAGATCAACTAAACAACGTTCTATTTCAATATCATTAATGACCAAAGGTAGCGTGAAAGAACCAGGATCAGAACACTTAGCTGGGTATGGAGAGGTAGGCTTCTTGCTACGGATGTTAGGATATCCTTCCTTGTTTCCCTTCATACCAGTCTCGATCCTTGCATTTGGCAGCAATGCTCTAGGAAAAGGAGGCTTCACGACGTACGGGGCGAGAGGAGGATCATCCTCCTTAGGCGCCACTTTCTGTGCTTCCTTCTTCTCTGGAGTTTCAGGCATCCTGCATAAATCAGAAGAAGTATTAGAAGATGAGCTTGAAGGATCTTGAACAGTTACCATCTTGGCTTGCTCCTTTCTCAGATTTGGCTCTGTCTGGCTCGAAGTTGGCCAAACGGTCTTCCAGATGCAAGCATGCTTGAGATGTTGTTCACGGCTTGCTCAATTCTTTGTCCAGATGCTATCTGTTCCTGATTGAGAAGAGCTTGAGCCTTGAATTGACTGTCGTGATCATCGAGTCTGGTGATGATCTGGCTAAGCTTCCTGTCCAGGTCACTAACGTTATTTTCTCTCTGATGTTGCTGCCCTGGATAGGTGTTATTCAAGTATTGGTTCTGGCGGTTACCAGGTGCAGTTCCATAGTTGCCCGGATTTCGATGCGGCGGCTGGTAGACACCTGCCGGCGGATGGTTAGGTTTCTGATCCTGAGCTGGACCAGCTGGGCGGTTATTCTAGTTCTGGTTATGGTTGGCGCCATTATTGTAGGGAGGTTTGTCTTGATAGTTCCCTTGCTGCCTGAAGTTGCGGTAGCCAGCATAACCATTCTGATTATTAACGAAGCCTTGTTGAATGAAATTTACCTCTTCGGCAGACCAGACTTCTGCCTTACCAAAATTCTGACAACAGCCTCCGTTATGTGCGCAAGCTCCACACCATTCGCAATCGGCAACGTAGACAGAAGCTGTCGGCGGTTTGATTGGTGTGGTAGACTTCTTCAAATGCTTCTCTACCTCTGCCTTGATAGTAGCTTCGAGATCGAGCTTGCTCCTTGATCCTTCAGATTGTCGTTCCCAGTTCCTTAACTTGGAAGCACAGTTTGCGAAGTGAAGAAAAGCAGCTTCAGGTGTAAGTGTAGTGCAATCTTCTTCAGCTAGAGAATTGACCCACTTAGCATATTCTTCTCGAAGTCCTCGAGCAAAGATCTCAGCTAACTGCCTCTGCTTGAATCCATGATGCGGACAGTTGTAGAGAAGTTCTTGGAATCGATTCCAAGTATCATATAAGCTTTCTCCTTCTTTCTGGGAGAATCTGGCAATGTTGTCTTTGATGGCAGTTGTTCTGGCTGGCGGGAAGTATTCTTCAACGAAGTCCTGAGCCAGAGTATCCCAATTAGTGTAGTAGCCAGGTGGTTTACCAGTAAGCCACCTCTTAGCAGGGCCTTTCAGAGAGAACGGGAAAGCTCTCAGACAAAGAGTATTTTTGTCGAGGTTTCCGTTCTTGAAGGTGCTGCAGAGATCAAGGAAGTCTGCAAGATGAGTGCACGGATTGTCTAGGGGCCTGCCTTCGAATTGTAGATCCCTAGAGATCATGGTCAAGAATGGAATCATGATCCCATAGTCAGGATCTCCTTCAATGTGCGGAACGGCAATGGCAGATCGAACGCTAGTTGCGCTCGGCTTGTTATAGTCTGCTAGACTCTTCTGTGCAGGTGGTGGTGGGTGGCGACGGTAGTTCTCCATTTGGTGGCGGTGGTGGTGGTAACTGATCATCCATGGTAGGAGATGGAGGAGGTGAAAGTGACGCGGTGTATGAAGCGGATGAAGATGACGGTGAAGACGGAGATGAGGAACTCTCCTTCAGTTCCTCGATCTTGATCGGAGTGACGGGTGGATTGGATCTGCCTCTCTTCAAAATCTGTGATCGTAGAGGTGGAGCAGAACTGCCTGGTCTCTCTGCACTCTTAGCCTGTTCGGTTTCAGAGCGAGTCCAAGGACGGTGAGGCATACACCTGTAAACCTATACAGATAACAAAGACAAACAAAACCAGTGTAAAATTGAAGTGGATGGAAAGGTGAAAGATGGAAAATAGAAGAATAAATTGCCAGTTCTTCTTTCAAACAATCAAAGAAGTCCCCGGCAACGGCGCCAATTTGATGAGCTGCAGAACAGTGATCAAATACTACAAAGCTAAAAGCTAAGCAGATCGTATTCCACGGGCCTTCTATGATTGACTACTCCAAAAACTAGCAATATATTCGAATGTAAACACTTTGTGCGTGGTGTGAGTTCCACGACTTCTAATTCTAAGAAATGCAGAGAAAATTAAAAATTAAACTAAAGCAGATTGGGAATTAGGGTTGAAAACAAGGATGACAGACGAACTTAGACTTTGAATCCCCCTTCGTTCCCCAGAGCATAGGCAATAAACAGATCAGCGGATTTCGATTCTCATTCAATCAATCACTAAGACACCACCATAACTCCTTACCCTTAGGTTTAAGACCGGCGAACGTTCGCTCTATCCGTTCTAACTACCAAGATTAATTAGCCGCCCGGGTACGGTCGCCTCTCGCAACGACTTAACTTAACTGATGTAATTACTAACGATTTATGAGTTACTCTTGCAGTGGATTAACCCTAACCGGTTCCTACGAAAGGCACGCTCCAATTATAAGGTTAATTGTTCAATTTGATGTTCTAAAGTAAGGATAGCGTGAGCTTCTATCCTTAGCTTAACAAGAATCTAATCTAGGTGATCAATCTAGACAAGAAACATGAACAATGAAGAACAAATCAAACATGAAAGAGAACTGATTGAATTTCGAATCTAATCACCGCCGATCCGTGACCGCTTTAAAGCCCTGGGTCACTTAGGGTTCATCTAGTCTAAGCTCTAACGAGTTTAGCTACTCATGTTTATCACAAAAGAATCTAAGACAAAGAAAGAGTTCATCATCCAGAGGAAGAATAGAAAAGAATCTGAAAAACCTAATTTAGACGACTCTGACAGACTTCGATCTTCCGTAAACTGCACTCCTAGCTCCGAGTCTCCGAGGTGGAAGGGATGGCGTCACGATCTCTTTCCGGCTCTTCGAACTCTCACTCTTCGCTCCAGAACTTCAGAGAATTCTTCTAATTCTGATTTCGAAAAGTATATTATGATGTCTTGTGTGTTCTCCTGTTTGGGCCGCCGGTTAAGTATTTATACTTAACCTTAGATTGGCCGGATTTGCTTAATATTTTCGCCGAAAATCTTGAGGAATTTTCGGCGAAAATTCCTTCATAAATGGCTGGTGTCCGGCTGCTTCCCTCCTGTGATTTTCGGACTGATGGTTCTCGGCGAAAACTTTGGGTTTTTGCCGAAAACTTCCTTGGCTGAGCATCAGTGGATTTTTCCTTGCATTTTCGCCGAAAACCATGGGTTTTTTTCGCCGAAAATGTCAGTGTAAACGGGCAGACTTTTGGTTTGACTTGATTGGCTCCTTCGATCGATTCCGATGTGATCCCTCGAGGTTCCAACGCCTTAGACACGTCCTTGGCTACTTTATTTGACGACAAAAACCTGTGCTAACATAAAAACACTAGAAAACCATCAAATAGACCCGAAACAGGCCAAGGTAACACAAATGGCACGAGATAGGGCAATCGATTGAATATTCGTTATTCTACCCTAAGAACCATGTCTTAAGCAAAGAAATGTCGCTTAAATGAGGCTGATAATCACGTCAAATCGAGTGTCATCACTAGTCTACCTTGGTAGATTAGTTATTTGATACCTCTAAAACTGCAGCATCACTTCACTCTCCGGTAATCTTCAATCCTAGCTCCGAGTCTCCGAGGTGAAGGGATGGCGTCACGATCTCTTCCTGGCTCTTCGAACTCTAAACTTTGCTCCAGAACTCGTGAGAATTCTGAAATTATGATGTATTATGAGGTATATCTTCTTTTGGGCTGCCGGTTAAGTATTTATACTTAACCCTAGAATCGCGGATTTGCGTTGAGTTTTCGCCGAACTTGCTAAGTTTTCGCCGAAAACTTGCTAAGTTTTCGCCGAAAACTTGAGTGTAAATGAAGGCTTCCGTTGGCTGATTCTCCTGTGATTGTCGGACATTAGGGTTCTCGGCGAAAACTTGGACTTTTTGCCGAAAACTTCTCTTTGTGAACTCAACCGATTTCTTCTTGAGTTTTCGCCGAAAACCTGGGGGGTTTTCGCCGAAAACTGCAGTGTAAATTGGGGCAGGATTTGAATTGACTTGATTGACTCCTTGGATCGATTCTGGTGCGGTTCCTCGAGGTTCCAACGCCTTAGACACGTCCTTGGCTACTATATTTGATGGCAAAAACCTGTGCTAACATGAAACACTAGAAAACCATCAAATAGACCCAAAACGGGCCAAAGTAACACAAATGGCACGAGATAGAGCAGTTGAGTGAATATTCGCTATTCTACCCTAAAAACAATGTCTTAAGCAATGAAATGTCACTTAAATGAGGCTGATAATAACGTCAAATTGAGTGTCATCAACAAACCTCTTCCTCATTCTTCTCTTTAATTCCCCCAAGTTCTAATGGGTTCTTCTTCTTCTTTCTGAACTTGCCATCGGTACTGACTCCACTACAAGGCAGCATAGTCAGTGAACTCTACGGTGGCCACCGTGACTTTCTTCCTTTCGGAGTAGTGGTGGAAATCCAAGAAATCCTCCATGCTCCTTTCCCAGTCCAAGTACTCGTCGGCATTGGCCTTTCCTGCAAATTTTGGGATAGTGAGCTTGAGGCTGCTCACATCATCGTCGACGTCTTGGGGTGGTCTCCTGATGCGAACCGCCTCCTCAATGAAGGGATCGACTCAACACCCAAAACTATATTACCAGCTTCACGAATCCTAACTTTTGAAAACCGCGGGGAATACTTGAAATCCACTAAGTATAGACTTAGGAACCCCAAGGTATTCAGTCGAATTGGTGCCACAAACAAAGGGTGATAACCTTTGATGATAAACCAAACCTTAAGCTAAGCAACAACGAGCAAAGACTTGAAGGAAAAAAACAAAGTTCTGAAATTTCAATTATGACTTAACGTGTCTTACAATGATGGCCGAGGCCTCTATTTATAGCACAAGGGTGACCTAAGCCGTCTTCAACTCTAATAAGGTAAGACTAAAATAATCCTAAAAGATAGGCCGAAGAAAATATTAAAATACACAAAGTTGTCCGAGAGTGAAATTCTAAAACCGGCAAAAATTGCACAAAACCCTAATCCGGGCGGATTAGGGCACGTCGGGTGTCCGTGTCCGATCGGGCTTAGGAAAACCCTCCGGGCGCGGGCTGGACTCCGGACGCGGCTAGGAAAAGTGCCCGGAACCCGCGCGGTGGCATTTCTGTAATTACCGCGGGTTCCGGGTGACCGGGCGGCCGGGTGGCGTCCTTCGGTGCTGGTGACCGGCTCGGCATCAAGTGCTCCGGACCCGATGCTAGGGTTTTGGTGATGCTGGGCGGTTCTGGCTTTCTGCTGGCCATTTCCTCGGACAAGTGAGGTTCCTCCCAAGTCTTTTGACCTCCTGAGTCTTCTGGCTTCAACTTGTCCGCCAGGTTCTGAGTGTGGAGCAGGGTTAGCCGAGGCAGGGGCTGGTTGGCCGTATCCGCCGGGGCCCGGGCAGTGTCCTTCGGGCATTTGTTTTCCTCATGGGATTTCTGTCGGTCATCAAGGGTCAGCACGGTGCATCCTTCTCTGATGAACCTCTGATCCAGTTCTTCATGCTTGGCTCGACTCCAATCTCCTATATAGGCGGTGACCCTTGTCTTGAAGGTTTTGACTTGGCTCCGGGTAAAGGGCAGGTCTGGTCGGGTCCAGGGCACCGGGGGTTCATCATTCCCCTCTTCTTGAGAAGGATTCGTCCTCGAATCTGTTTCTACAAAATCATCATCATAGAAAGGAGTTAAGTCAGCAACATTAAAAGTAGCACTCACACCATAGGTGTTAGGCAAATCTAAAACATAAGCATTGTTGTTTATCCTTTCAAGGACAGTGTAGGGTCCATCTCCTCTTGGTAGCAACTTGGATCTTCTTTGTTCAGGAAACCTATCCTTTCTGAAGTGAATCCACACTTGGTCGCCAGGTTGGAAGATCTTCTCCTTTCTCCCTCGGTTTGCATTCCTTAGGTATTGTGCCGTTCTCCTTTCAATGTTGGCTTTGGCTTTCTCATGAAGCTTCCGAACATATTCAGCCTTGGTGTGTCCATCTGCATCCACAAACTCATGTATAGGCAATGGTGATAAATCCAATGGAGTTAGAGGGTTAAAACCATAGACCAATTCAAAGGGGGAGTATTGGGTGGCTGAGTGGACTGATCGGTTGTAGGCAAACTCTACATGGGGTAAACAGTCTCCCAAGTCCTAAGGTTGGACTTAATGATGGCTCTAAGCATTTGGGAAAGAGACCGGTTGACAACCTCGGTTTGGCCATCTGTTTGAGGGTGGCAGGTTGTGGAAAACATAAGTTTGGTTCCTAGTTTAGCCCACAAAGTTTTCCAAAAGTAGCTTAGGAATTTTGAGTCTCGGTCAGAAACTATGGTCTTAGGAACGCCGTGGAGCCTAACTATCTCCCCAAAGAATAAGTCAGCTATGTGGGAGGCATCATCAACCTTATGGCATGCAATGAAATGAGCCATTTTTGAAAACCTATCTACCACCACAAAAATGGAATCTTTGCCTTTCCTAGACTTAGGTAATCCTAGAACAAAATCCATAGATATGTCCACCCAAGGGTGTTCGGGGATAGGCAAAGGAGTGTATAAACCAAAGGGTTGTAGGTGGGACTTAGCTCGTTGGCATTTGGCACATTGGCTGATGATCTTCTCTACTTCTTTCCGCATCCTAGGCCAGTAGAAGTGCTCTTTAAGGCAAGCTAGGGTTTTGGCAAATCCAAAGTGACCCATGAGACCTCCTCCATGTGCTTCTCTTATGACTAGGGTTCGGCTTGAATGGCTCGGGTAGCAAAGCTTAGGTCCTTTGAACAGGTACCCATTCTGCCTATAGTAATCCTCAAACCCTACATGTGAGCAAGACTCAAAGATGTCTTTAAAGTCGGGGTCAGTCACATACAAATCTTTGATATGCTCAAAACCAAGGAACTTAGAACTTAAAGTAGTGATTAGGGCATACCTCCGAGAAAGGGCATCAGCTACCACATTCTCCTTACCTTGCTTGTAGTGGATGATGTAAGGAAAAGATTCAATGAACTCCACCCACCGTGCATGTCTTTTGTTCAATTTGTGTTGAGCCTTTAGGTATTTGAGAGATTCATGGTCGGTGCGGATTATGAACTCCTTGGGCCACAAATAATGTTGCCAAGTCTTCAAGGCTCGGACTAGGGCATACAATTCTTGGTCGTAGGTGGGGTAATTGAGGGTGGCACCACTCAATTTCTCACTGAAATAGGCGATAGGTCTTCCTTCTTGCATCAACACGGCGCCAATTCCTACTCCCGAAGCATCACACTCGATCTCAAAAGGTTTTGAGAAATCGGGTAGCTTAAGTAAGGGGGCTTCGGTGAGTTTCTTCTTGAGGTTTTCGAAGGCTGCCTCTTGAGATGCCCCCCAATGGAAAGGAACATTCTTTTTGATGACAGCCGTGAGAGGGGCAGCGATGGTGCTAAAGTCCCTCACAAATCTTCTATAAAAGCTTGTAAGTCCATGGAAGCTTCGGACATCAGTGATGTTCTTTGGGGTTGGCCACGACTTGATTGCTTCGATCTTGTCCTCATCAACTCTAATTCCTGTAGAGCTAACAACAAAACCAAGAAACACAAGATGATCGGTGCAAAAAGTGCACTTTTCCATATTTGCATATAGTTGTTCTTGTCTTAGGGTTTCGAGGACAGATTTCAAGTGACCTAGGTGATCTTCTAGGGTTTTTGAGTAGATTAGGATGTCATCGAAATAAACTACTACAAATTTTCCTATGAAAGGCCTAAGGACTTGATTCATCAACCTCATGAAGGTACTAGGTGCATTAGTCAATCCAAAGGGCATAACCATCCACTCATACAATCCTAGTTTAGTTTTAAAAGCAGTTTTCCATTCATCACCTTCCTTCATTCGGATTTGGTGATAGCCTGATCTTAAATCTATTTTAGAAAAGATTGTTGAACCATGCAATTCATCAAGCATATCATCTAACCTAGGGATGGGGTGTCGGTACTTAACTGTGATGTTATTGATGGCTCGGCAGTCGACACACATCCTCCAAGTTCCTTCCTTTTTAGGCACAAGGATGACAGGAACAGCACATGGGCTCATGCTCTCCCTTACATATCCCTTGTCCATCAAGTCTTCAATTTGTTGTTGGATTTCTTTTGTTTCCTCTGGATTGGTCCGATAGGCAGCTTTGTTAGGGAGTGTTGCTCCCGGTACAAGGTCGATTTGATGCTCAATGCCTCGGATTGGGGGTAATCCACTAGGGATGTCTTTGGGAAAAACATCTTTGAAATCCTGCAAAAGTGAAGACACAACACTAGGGAGAGAAGTGTTAGAGTTAGAGATCAAACATTCTTTGTAAAGAATGACCACGAGGGATTTCCTAGATACTAGGGTTTGTTTGATCTCACTAGGTTTAGCTAACAGGTTTTCTCTCCGCTCACCCTCTCTCTTTTGAGCTCTTTGATCCCTAGGATCATGAAATTCTGTTTTTGAGCTTGATTCTGTTTTTGCTCCTTTTTCTTTTGAGGGTTCACTCTTTTCTTCTCTCATCTCTCTTTTCTTGAGCTCTTTCTCTTTTTTCTCTCGGCTCACCTTTCTCTCTATTTGATCCTTGAGTATCTCGGTAGGGGATAGTGGCTTCAGCTTGAATGTGGTGTCTCCATGTAGAAGTTGATACTTGTTGGTCCTCCCATCATGTTGTGAATACCTGTCAAATTGCCACGGTCTTCCAAGTAAGACGTGGGCAGCTTCCATGGGAACTACGTCACAGAGCACCACGTCCTTGTATCTTCCAATGCTCACAGGGATGTGTGCTTGTTTATTGACCTTCAACTCTCCAGTATTGCTTAGCCAATGCAGGCGATAGGGCTTAGGATGTGGGTGAGTAGTAATTCCCAAACCCTTGACAAGTTCCCAACTCACTGCATTTGTACAACTTCCACCGTCAATAACCAAATTGCAAACTTTATTTAAAATCACACACCTGGTATGGAACAGGTTGTCCCTTTGTTCCCAACCATCTTCTTTAGGTTGTGCACTAAGGATCCGCCGGGAGACGGCTGAAAATTGAACTCGGGGGCGGGTGGCCGTCGGATTCATGACCGTCGGGGGTGCCGGCTGGCCGTCGGGGCCGGCGCTCGGCTTCAGTTCGTCAAAGATCCCTCCGGCTTTCTTCTGGTCAAGATTGGCCGAAGGAATGTTCAAAAGACCCGGGGTGGGCCGATTGACATCATTCGGCGCGGACAGGATGTCCGGGGCAGTCGTGATGCTAGGCCGGGGCAGGGCCGGTGCCAGGCCGGGGCAGTACTGGGGCCGGTGCCGGGGCAGCGCGGGGTGTAGGGCCGGGGCAGTGCTGGGCGCTGGGCCGGGGCAGTGCTGGGCGCTGTGCTGGGGCAGTGCTGGGCGCTGGGCCGGGGCAGTGTCGGGCGCTGTGCTGGGGCAGTGCTGGGGCAGTACTGGGGCAGTGCTGGGCGCGGGGCCGGGGCAGTGCCGGGCGCTGTGCTGGGGCGGTGCCGGGGTGATCACTCGACTGCTGAAGGCTGAAAATTTTTCCAAGCCTTCTACCTCAACTTCTTCTCCTTCACTCGATTCTCCCTCCAATTCTTCAGCAATTGGTTCCTCCTCGTCGTCTGTCACGACTTCTCCCTCTCTAAGCACCATGGTTCGGGTGTTAGGGCATTCCCTTGCCATGTGACCCCTACCTTGACATTTAAAACACACAATGGCACTTGGCCGAGCGTTAGTAGTAGGGATTTTTGAACCAAGATTAGGGTTTACCCGTGGTGCTGATCCTTGGTTAGGGTTTGGTCGCGATCCGGCCCTCCGGTTAGGGTTTGGCCGGTATGGGGTGTGGCCGGCGCTTCGGTCTCCTCTCACCGGGGCACTGATCGGTGGCGGCGGGGTATTCCTTCTTCCAAGGCCGTTCTTTAGCTCTCTCTCAACCCTAGTAGCCACGTTGATCAAGTCATCATAGTCAGCAAAGTTGAGAATGTTGACTTGATGCAGAATCTCTCTTTGCAACCCTCCGGTGAAACGGGCTATCTTGGCATCTTCATCCTCACTCAGATCAAGCCGTGCAACCAGGATCTCCATCTCCTTGTTGTATTCCTCAACCGTCATGCTCCCTTGCTTCAAGGATCGAAGCTTGGTGTGCAAGTCTCGGTTGTAGCTACTCGGTACAAACTTCCTCCTCATCTTCCTTTTAAGACTCCTCCAAGTAAGGACGGGGTCCTCTTCTTCTTTCCTGATCAGATTCCTGAGTTGGGACCACCACAAGGCAGCATAGTCAGTAAACTCTAGGGTGGCTAGGGTTACCTTTTTCCTCTCGGAATAGTTGTGGCATTCAAAGAAATCCTCCATGGCTCTCTCCCAATCGATGTAGTCGTCGGGATTGGTTTTGCCAGTGAATTTAGGCACACTGAGCTTCAGGCTGCTCACATCATCATCTTCTTCCTGCTCATTCCTCCTTGGCCGCCGGGGGCCATCTCCATTCGTGGCTCCGAACTGCTCGGCGATTCGGGCCATATTTTCAGCCATGGCGGTCAGCCGGGCATCAAAAGCGTTGAATCTCTCATCTGCCATAGTTAATCACGAACAACAGGCCTCACAAAATCTCTCTAATGAACCTCACACACTCTTGTTCTTACCACTCGTGTATGATTCTCTTTTTTTTTTTTTTTTTTAACAAGTCACTCAAATTAGGGTTTTCTTTGAAATTTTCAAAACAAAGTCAATCTCAATTCAAGTAGTTGCAAGTTTCTTCGAAGCTATGCAGTCTAAGTCTACCAATGACACTAACAAGACCTTATACCTAGGGTTTCGGATTTCTAGGGGCCAGAATCTTGAGTTAGGACGTGGGATGACAAGACATACAAATTTGGGTGTTCTACCAAGAGAGCTAGTAGTGCGGAATCTAGTAGCTAACTTATGAAAAACCCCTCTTCTTGAACTTATTCTACTACCTTGATTGTGAACGTGGCCTTGCTTTTTAGCTAGGTCAATTTTTTTTCTAGACCTTTGATTTTTCTTTTCTTTTCTTTTTCTTTTTCTTTGATCGGCCACAGCTTTTTCTCACAACAAAAACTTAAAGAAAGGTAGAAGATTAGAACAAACACAATGCTCGATTTTTTTAGGGTTTTTCTGAAACTGAAAACAACGAAAGCATAAAGGATATGAATTCAAGTAAAAGAACCTGAAAACTGGGATAGATTGTTGGTCCAAGAGTTGAACCGCGCTCTGATACCAGCTGATGCGAACCGCCTCCTCAATGAAGGGATCGACTCAACACCCAAAACTATATTACCAGCTTCACGAATCCTAACTTTTGAAAACCGCGGGGAATACTTGAAATCCACTAAGTATAGACTTAGGAACCCCAAGGTATTCAGTCGAATTGGTGCCACAAACAAAGGGTGATAACCTTTGATGATAAACCAAACCTTAAGCTAAGCAACAACGAGCAAAGACTTGAAGGAAAAAGAACAAAGTTCTGAAATTTCAATTATGACTTAACGTGTCTTACAATGATGGCCGAGGCCTCTATTTATAGCACAAGGGTGGCCTAAGCCGTCTTCAACTCTAATAAGGTAAGACTAAAATAATCCTAAAAGATAGGCCGAAGAAAATATTAAAATACACAAAGTTGTCCGAGAGTGAAATTCTAAAACCGGCAAAAATTGCACAAAACCCTAATCCGGGCGGATTAGGGCACGCCGGGTGTCCGTGTCCGATCGGGCTTAGGAAAACCCTCCGGGCGCGGGCTGGACTCCGGACGCGGCTAGGAAAAGTGCCCGGAACCCGCGCGGTGGCATTTCTGTAATTACCGCGGGTTCCGGGTGACCGGGCGGCCGGGTGGCGTCCTTCGGTGCTGGTGACCGGCTCGGCATCAAGTGCTCCGGACCCGATGCTAGGGTTTTGGTGATGCCGGGCGGTTCTGGCTTTCTGCTGGCCATTTCCTCGGACAAGTGAGGTTCCTCCCAAGTCTTTTGACCTCCTGAGTCTTCTGGCTTCAACTTGTCCGCCAGGTTCTGAGTGTGGAGCAGGGTTAGCCGAGGCAGGGGCTGGTTGGCCGTATCCGCCGGGGCCCGGGCAGTGTCCTTCGGGCATTTGTTTTCCTCATGGGATTTCTGTCGGTCATCAAGGGTCAGCACGGTGCATCCTTCTCTGATGAACCTCTGATCCAGTTCTTCATGCTTGGCTCGACTCCAATCTCCTATATAGGCGGTGACCCTTGTCTTGAAGGTTTTGACTTGGCTCCGGGTAAAGGGCAGGTCTGGTCGGGTCCAGGGCACCGGGGGTTCATCATCTCCTGTCCCTCCGGTCTTGGTCGTCGTGTGGTCTTTCCCTTTCATATTCTTGCTCAGCCGCTCTCCGTTCCATCCGAGCTAGAGCTTCTTGTAGGGTGGCTAGGGTTTGAGTGATATTGAGTACGTTGGCCTCCATATTATTGAGTCTTTCGTCTGCCATGTTAGCTTAAAAATACAGGGAAGCAAATATATCTATATACCCCTCTTCTTAAGATCAACCTATAATGAACGGAAACTAGGGCAGATTGCCTTTCTTTTTGTTTTCTTTTCTATTTCTTATGTATTTTCTAGATGACTCGTTGGCCACCGATTTTTCTTACACAAAACTTGAACAAGAATGAAAATAGATGGGATTTTCTAGACTGATTTTCTAATAACATGAAAACAATGAGAGATAGGGTTTTTCAAGGGTTTTTCTAAGACTGAAAGTAAAGATATGAATCCAGGGTTTCAAACCTGAAGACTGTGACAGATTTTGGTCATCGTGTTGAACCGAAGCTCTGATACCAAACTGATGTGACCCGCTGCAACCGTGGGCAGACTACCTGAACCACCGCAAGTCTTGAACCCTAGCTTGAGCTAACCATCGGCACCGGGGCAGAAAAGTACTAGGACCCGTCGATTGTATATAACCGGGAACCCTGAGTGTCCGGTAGAATGGCTCCACGACAGAAGGGGAATACTTCTGTTGATAACACCGTTCCCTAAGCTATGCACGAGTAAGAACTTAAAAGGAATTGAGAGAACAAAGTTCTTATTTATGATTAATTCTGAAAAGGGTTGAGTTTACAGTGAGGCCGAAACCTCTTATTTATACTAGAGGAGTCGAGACATCCCCGCGGCTTCCTACCTTGGTTAAACTCAAAAATAATAAAATATTAAACTAGAGTCCTAAATAGAATACTAAAAGGACTTTAAATATTCCTAAATAAACTAAAACTAAAAGAGAGAATCCGAGTTTAACTCTAAAAAGGAATAAAACAAACAAAACGTGCAAAAACCCTAAATCGGCGGATCTGGTCGGGCTTGATGCTCATGCGCGGTCCGTTAAGGAAAGCCGGCGCCGCCTTTGATGTCGGGCTTGGAATGTGGCGGCGGCGTCGGGTGCCCGGGCTTGGGGATGCACGGGGCTCCAGATGCTGGGCTCCGTCGGGGCTGATGCTGATGCTGATGCGGCTCGGCATCCGGGGTTGCTGTTCGACCGGCCCAATCGGTTCTCCTCTTCCCACCTCTTCATTTCTTCCCATTTCTTCTCTTCTCCCGGGGTGGCGACTGCTAGGCTAGGCTCCTGTGCTCCTGTGGGGCTGAGGGCCACTCCTAAACCTCCTAAGGCTCGGCCCCTTTGTTGGCCCGGTGCTGAGTGCTGATCGGGGTCCTCCGGGGGTGGTGCCGGCGCCCGTAGGGAGTCTTTCTCCGGGCCTTATTCCTTCTGGTCCAGGCCTTTCCTTCCCTGCTTCTCCTAGTTGTCAAGAAGGGTCTTTAAAGGTTCTCCTAGCGTGGTCATCCGCTCTTTAAGCTCTTGAAAGCCTAGTCTTGGTGCTAGGGCTGGCGTGGCGCTCGGGGCGGGGTTGGCTGGAGCCTCTTTAAGGTGGTGATCGGTCCTCTTCCGTCGGCACTCCTCTAGGAAGGCATCTAGAGGATCCCAGGGTTTTATAGCACCTCCTAGGTCCTTAGAATGAGTGCCAGAGCTGCAAGGCAAGTCTGCCCTCTTGATAGCTTCGAGCGTCGGCGCCCAATTTAGGGCTGGATGGGTCCGGACGCTTATCCTTGCTTGATGGGCCCTTCGGGGAGGGCTGTACTTGAACCTCACCACCTGCTGAGGCTTTATAAACCTCCGTGGGGCTAGGCTAGGGGGCTGGCGAGGCTCCAAGCGCTTCTTATAAGGCCCTAAGGCCTTTTCTCTCGTGGGTGACCCCGGCGGGGTGTAGGAATATGAATTTTCAGCCGGTCGGCTGACTGGGGTCACTTCACTTCCCTCTTCGATGAGGAGGCAGGCCTGCCTCCCTCCTTGATGGGGATCCTTCCTCTTCGTTGGGTAGGCTTCCCATGGAGAGGATATGTTAGGCCAAAATAGCAAATTCATGACCTCACTTAATCATTTTAATTTGATAGAATGATTAAAGTTTAATAAAGCCATTCAAACCTTCACAAATCTGTGATGTGGTATTCTGGCCGTCATCTTGTAGAAATCATATCTCGCTAGTCTGGTGGAACTGTGTTCGTCGCTACATATGGATAGAAAGACAACAAAATTATATTTCTATCACTGCCGACTTTGCATTAATCAGAGTTCAGATGGAAGAGTTATGGCCAAAATACTACACTAGACAGAATTAGCACGAAAATTGGCCAAAAAGATGATTTCATGACTCGATTTATGTTGTTTAATTACTAAGGCAATTAATGGCCTAATAAAGCCATTTGATTTCTTATATTTCTTCAATGTGGTATTTGCTCATGGAATGATATTATGTCTCATGGATCATCAACATTTGAGACATATAAAATAATCATTTTCCTTTGGATAACATGTGTATCTTGGTACACTTATTCTCATGGAATGCATTTGTATATTCCAATCCAAAGTATTGGTCCAAATACCAATCTTTCTCACATGAATCATAATCATGTTTTGCTACTTTGAATTGAAGAAATGTTGTAGCATATGTGTTGTATACATTCTCTTTGAAAAATGATATTCAAATAAATTCCAACATCCAACAATCAATGTTTCTAAGATTATTTCAATGAATGACGTTTGCCAATCTAAATCATATCTTTGATATAATCGTATTTGAGAATATGAACAATAAAATAAAACATATGTGAACAATAACTAATTGAAACTTCATAATATAATTTTATACCTTAATATGATGATCTTGTTCTCCAAGGAGTAAAACTTCGTGAATCTCTGAGTTGGCAGAGCTTCGTGCTAATAACGTGTTATGAATAAGATGAAGTAATTCTCTCCTCCTTTTATCTTGTGTTTCTAACTACTCTATAGTTCATAGTTCCATCAATTTCACAACGAGTTTTAAATTTTTAGAAATGTGAATTTTTAATTTTAAATATTTGTGGGTACCGAGCATTCATTTTGTATATATTATGGGGTATTAAAGTCTTATTAAAACGAAGGAATTTGTTGGTCCAAAATGTAGGATGGATCAGTTCGGGTTCCGGTAAACGGAGAGGCACCGCGGGGGGACCAGTACGCGTAAGGTGGGTAGGCCCCTCCATCATTTCTGTCAGCGACAGCACAGCACAGCAGCCATCGCAGCTTTCTATCATCTTCCCAGTTCTCCTCCCTCCCTCCCTCCACTCATCTATCTGAATAATAATAATAATATTAAAAAGTAACATTCTATTTCTCCCTCGCCCAGAGAGAGAAAAAAGAGCAATGTCAACTCCGGCGCCCACCTCGCCGCCTTCACACACAATCCCCGCACACTTCGTCCCTCTCCCACCACACTCCGCCTCCCACCACACCTTCCGCCCTCCCCCATCACCACCTACTCCCCGCCGCCTCTCACTCCTCCTTCCGGCACACCCTCCTCACCGTCCACTCCTTCTCCGCCTTCTTTCCACCACACCCCGCCGCCATCTACTCCTTCTCCGCCTTCTCCCCACACCACCGCCATCGACTCCTCTCCTCTTCAACCACCACTCTCCGCCATCACCCCCTCTTCACTCCATCCCACCCGTATCAAACTGTACCCTCTCCCTCCTCTCGGTGGTTCTCCGCCGAGTTCTTCCACTCATTCCGGAGGGATATCGACTAGAGTGGTGGTTGGGATTGTAATTGGGGGAGTATTTCTTCTGTTGCTGCTCGTCGTGCTGTGTATTTGTCGCAAGAGAAGGAGAGGACGCGATCATGAAGCTGCTTATTATGCTCCTCCGCCGCCTCCTCTGTCCCTAAAGGTTTCACACTTTCCTTTTCCATTCCAGAGATTTGAAATTGACATGTAACCTCGATCTCGTTTGAACAAATCATTTGGTGTCCCTTCGATTCAATTATTGCTTTTTACTTGTTACTTAGATCTGCTTCTTTCCAGCTGAAAATGGTTAACAGATTAGAGATTAGGGTTTTAATCTGATATATTTGATAAAGTTGCTTAATGTTTATTGTGGGGGGGTTGGTTGCAGTTGACTTTTACGGCGGTCAACATTTGCAGCAGAGTGCTCCACCGCCGTCGGATCGTGTTGCAGGATCAATGCCAAAGCCGTCGTCTCCTTCGCCGCCGGTTTACATGAGCAGCAGTGGGGCGTCTAACTACTCCGGTTCCGAAACACCGCTCCCACCACCTTCTCCTGGGATTGCTTTGGGTTTCTCCAAGAGCATGTTTACGTACGAGGAGCTAGCAAGGGCGACTGATGGATTCTGCGAAGCAAACTTACTTGGACAAGGTGGGTTTGGGTATGTTCATAGAGGAGTCCTTCCAAATGGTAAGGAAGTGGCTATCAAGCAGTTGAAAGCAGGGAGTGGACAAGGGGAGCGGGAGTTCCAAGCTGAGGTGGAGATCATAAGCCGCGTTCATCACAAGCACCTCGTTTCGTTGGTTGGTTACTGTATCACCGGCTCTGAGAGATTGCTTGTTTACGAGTTTGTTCCAAACAACACCTTGGAGTTCCATTTGCATGGTATGTTGTTCATTTGGCTACGTAGCTTTAGTTGGAACGTATTGACACGTGTATATGATTTGGAACGCTCTCTCAATTGCAGCGAAAGGGCGACCTACAATGGAATGGCCGGCTAGGTTGAAAATTGCATTGGGTTCTGCTAAAGGGCTTGCATATCTTCATGAAGATTGTGAGTGATGAGTTTAGCTTGTTGATGTGGAAGAGCTGTTGTTTTCAGCTTTGTTGGATTGTTAATTGATACTATTGGAACCTGTTTTGGTTGTATTCAGGTCATCCTAAGATCATTCATCGTGACATCAAGTCAGCAAATATACTTCTGGATTTCAAGTTCGAGGCCATGGTACTGAATGCACCTCTTAGTTTATATCATACCCAGAAATGTTATTCATCCGAAGGCAGAAGTGTTTGCTTTTTTAATGAACACCATTAGCTTAATTGCTGAACTTTGTCAGTATGTTAGGCTTAAATTGTGTTCTCTTACCAATTCTCAGGTTGCTGATTTTGGATTAGCAAAGTTTTCATCTGATACGAACACTCATGTCTCCACCAGGGTGATGGGAACTTTTGGGTAAGGCCAATTTGTTGCTTTATGTTCTGAAGAAGATGATCGTTTCTGTGTGTAGCTCATTTAATTCCTTTGCTTATGTAGATATATGGCTCCGGAGTATGCTTCTAGCGGAAAGCTGACCGAAAAGTCGGATGTTTTTTCCTTTGGCGTAATGCTTCTAGAACTAATTACAGGACGACGTCCTGTTGACACAACCCACACTTACATGGATGACAGTCTCGTGGACTGGGTAAGTTAGCGCACCATCATAAGTCTGACCTGTTAGTAGAGTTGGCGTACTCAAAAAGTTTAAATTACTAAATTGTTTTCTGCTGTAGGCACGACCTCTACTTTCACGGGCTCAAGAGGATGGAAAATACGATACTTTGGTTGATCCAAAGCTGGAAGACAACTACGACCACAATGAGATGGCTCGCATGGTTGCCTGTGCTGCTGCTTGCATTCGCCATTCTGCAAGGCGCAGGCCGCGTATGAGTCAGGTAATCAGATTGTTTTCGATATGGTTTTCACTAGAGCACTTGTCAAAGGTTGAAACTGTTTAACATTGAACTTGGTAAAAAAATGACAGGTAGTCCGAGCTTTGGAAGGAGATGTGTCACTAGCAGACCTGAACGAAGGAATGAGACCTGGGGACAGCCGAGGGTATGGTTCATATGGAAGCTCAGACTATGACACGAGCCAGTACAATGAGGATATGAGGAAGTTCAGGAAGATGGCTCTTGGGAGCCAAGAGCATGGTGTAAGCAGTGAGTATAGTGGTGCGCCGACAAGTGAGTATGGTCTGAATCCGTCTGGATCGAGCAGTGAAGGGAAGATGATGGCGAGGGAAATGGAAATGGGGAAAATGAAGAGAAACAGCCAAGGTTTCAGTGGCAGCTCCTCTTGAGACTTGGTCTCAGTCTCTCTCTCTAATGTAATCATGATGACGGTTCCTCCCTAATTATTTATTTGATTAAATTAGGAATGAATTTTTTACATTAACACTTGGGATCATTGGATTTGACATTGATACCCCCCAGAAAGGGGGCGTCGCTTAATTTTTATTATTAAGTCAGGATTAATTGTTTTGTCCAATGTATTTAATAGGCAGGCGAGTATGTCCATGAAAAGGCAATTGACAATCTGTAGCTCCTTTCATTCTTTGATTCATTTATGGAGTGGTTTTATGTAAATATATTTGGAGTTTTTTTTGGTTACCTCTCTTCTTTTGCGGGAGTTACCTCAGGAATATATATATATATATATGTGGAGTTGGTAACTATTTTCTATTTTACTAATGATTCGGGTGTTAGTCATATAGTTTGTATTTTACTAAATGTTGTCTAGGCTCAATGGCAAAATTGGCATTTAAATAAATTAACCCTAATGACCAGTCTTTTTTCTTCTATTTCTTTTCCTTCTCCAAACAACCATTATATCCTCTTCTCCAACTCCCATCTTTCAACCCATCCCGCCGGCGACCTTCTCATAATCATCGCCATTGGCCGTCTCCTCCCTCGTAATCATGATCGGTGAAAAAGTTAACTAGTTAATTATTGTTGACTGCTGATAATGTGTTCTATAGCAGCAATGATCAATTTGGGCAACAGATCTAGACGTTGAAGAGGGTCATGATGTCGAGTGCTGGCGAATAGGTGATGGGTGTTCAAGATGCGGGTGAGCTGGGCCAGGAGATGGTGAGGTCAGGGCCGGGAATTCCAAGCTGAGGATTTTTTCGGGAGGCCAGACTGTGGGTGGATGCAGGTCGTCGGAGGATCACTGAGAATGGCAACCACTGCATCTACCGATCCTGGCCTGGCGTTGCTACACAGAAGGAGAAGATACCACCACCACTAGCACAACTTGATGCTGCTACTGCTGCTGCGACTAACTCCACACCCCACTGGACACTGTAGGTGTTCCTTCTCTTATAATGCTTCTCTTGTTTTCTCATGTGCACTTTATATTATAAGGGGTTTTACTTACTAATTTTGGACTATGTGTTCTTATTTTTGTCTACAAGATGGAGATGGGAATGAAACTTGTGAGCGGCGAGCAAAGGTGATTAGTAACACTGGTGGTCAATGATGATGTTGGATTCAGAAATTGCAGATGGTCTTTCTACTAGTTCATTTTCGTCCCCAATAAGTACAATGGTTCTTGTTCAAGATTCAATGATGTACTCTGTGGTAATTGTAGTAGAATAATAGCTGCCCAATGACTTATTTCTGGTCAATTTCTGATTGACCACTCTATTTCCTCTCTCTCTGTGTATATATGTGTTTATGTTTCTTGGTTTCCCTACAAGATTTCATCTGTTGTTTCTTGATGCTAAATCTATAGAATTCTGTAAAGAACTAATTAACAATACGTTTACTAGTTATCTGATCACGGTGTTAACTAGTTAAGTTGATAGGATAACTAGTTAACTAATTTTAATAACTAGTTATCATCTTAAAAAATGTTAACTAGTTATCTTAATCGTGATGTTAACTAATTAACTTGATAAGTTATCAAGAAAATAACTAGTTAACTAACTTTGATAACTAGTTATCAACTAAAAATCTTGTTAACTAGTTAACTCGATAAGTTAGCTAGTTAACTAGTTATCTAAATGATGATATTAAAATGTTAACTAGTTATCTTAATCATGATGTTAACTAGTTAAAAACAACATAACTAGTTAGATAACCTGTTAACAAAAAAATCTAGTTAACTAATTATGATAATTCGTTAAATAATTATGATAATTCGATAACTAGTTAACTAATGTTGATAACTAGTTAACTAATGTTAATTGGCATGTCCCCCTAGGGTTAGGGTTGGCGAGTGTCCCTAAAATTAGGGGTTTGTGAGTTTTTTCAGTTTTCAATGCCGCTTTAACTGTTTTGAAGTTCTGAGATCGGCGGCGACGAGAGTGAGGCGAGGAGAGCGAACAGTATGGCGGACGAATCTCAGGGCATGAAGGAGAGGCTAAGGCGACTGGCTATTTTGGAGGAGGAGGACGAGATAGAGGTGCCGGAGGAGCTGCCGGATGTGCAGAAGGAATCGTTCGAGCTCTTTGTGGTAGGGACGTTTGTTACTGACAAAAACATCAACTTTAATGCCATGAAGACACAGCTCGCTAATATTTGGAAACCGGGGTGGGGGATTTCGATTGAAGACGGAGGGGAAGGACTGTACCTGTTCCGATTCTATCATCAAGTCGATATTTGCTTGGTAATTGAGGGAGGGACGTGGACGTTCGACGGGCACCTCCTAACTATGCATGAACTAAAGGCGGGGGAGGACCTGACGAGTGTGCCGCTCCATGAAGGAGTTGGTGGGTAGGGCGCTGGGGAACTTTCTCGGACGCTTCGTGGCTTATGACGAATATAATAAATTCTCAATGGAGAGGCCATATATGCGCATCACAGTAAGGATTGATGTTAGGAGAGCGCTGAAGAAGGAGAAAGAAGTGAAGAAGCCGAGTAAGACTATCACGGTGGAATTTAAGTATGAATGCCTTCCAACTTTCTGTTATCTGTGCGTGGAAGGATTGAGCATATTGATCGTTTTTGTGAATTAAGGTTCCGCATCCCCGAGGCAGAGATTGTATTATTATGGGGGGAGGGGGGGGGGACGAGATCAGAGCACCAAATCGGAGAGTGAGACAGGAGGCGTTTAGTCCTTTGCTTCGGTCGCCTACGCTGGAGGTGAAAGGAGGAGTTGGAGGTTCGTGGAAGAGTAGAGAGTGGGGGCGAGGGAACGGACGAAGTCGGCCAGCAAATGTTCAGGTGCTAGCTGTGAATTTTCGAGCTAGTTTGGAGTTCAAAGATAAGATGGTGCCACTGATGGAGGAGGGGGAAGGAGCGGGAGAGAAATCGGTTGAGGTGGGAGAGGAAAGGAAGAGGAGAAGAGGCAATGGTGAGGAAGATCAACCAATGGAGGTAGATAAGGAGAATAGATTATATGATGTGAATAGTGGATGCCAAGATTTAAAAAACTTGGTTCAGGCAGGCCTGGGGTCCGGGACTTGCCCATTGCAATGATCATCTTAAGCTGGAACTGCCGGGGACTTGGTCAACCCCGTGCAGTTCTAGCATTGGGTGGGTTGGTTCGGACTCACAGACCGGATGTGGTTTTCTTGATGGAAACGTTGGTTGATAGGAGTAAGATGGAGGCGGTGCGAACGAAATTAGGGTTTGATTGTTGTTTTGCAGTGGACGTGGTAGGCAGGAGTGGAGGTTTGGCGATGTTATGGAAGGAAAATGTGAATGTGACACTGATAAATTTCTCATGTAATTTTATCAATGTCAAGGTGCGGGATGAGAAGGCGGTGGAGTTTAGGTTGACGGGGTTTTATGGGTATCCGGAGAGGCAAAGAAGAAGAGAATCGTGGGAGATGCTTCAGGCACTAGCAAATGACGATGCATGGTGTTGCATGGGCGATTTTAATGATTTATTGGCAAGCTCGAAAAAGATGGGGAGGCATCCCCACCCACAGGCGCTATTGAATGGATTCAAAGAGGCGGTGAAGGATGCAGATTTATTTGATTTGGTGTTGGAGGGTTACCCTTTCACGTGGTGGAAGTCGAGAGGCACGCCAAGTGCGGTTGAGGAGAAGCTAGATAGAGGAATGATTAATAATAGATGGAATGCTGCGTTTCTTGAGGCGCAATTATTAAATGGTGCGGCGTCCGTCTCAGATCATTCACCTATCATTTTGATGACGGAGGGTAGGCGGGATGGAAGTGGTATGAGGAGGTTTAAGTTTGAAATGCATGGCTGGAGGAGGAGGAGTTGCGGCCGTTGGTGATTAAGGCCTGGCAGGACTCGTGTGGAGAACAATTGGAAGATCGGTTAATAGCGTGCGTCCGTAGCATGGAGTTGTGGAGCCGAGGTAGTAGAAGGACGTCAGGAAAGGAGTTCGAAGACGTGAAGAAAAGGCTGGAGGAGCTTCAGTGTTTTAACGATGCTCGGTCGGTGCATGAATTTAAGGTTTGCAAGGAGGAGGTGAACCGACTGTTGGATAATGAGGAACTGAAGTGGAAACAAAGAGCTAAGCAGTACTAAATGAAGGATGGAGACTTGAATGCAAAATTTTTTCACCGGGCAGCTAGTGGTAGAAAGAAGCACAAGGCGCTGACTAGACTTATGAAAAATGACGGAACGTGGGCGGAGGATGACGAGGGGATGGGTCGTATCGCGGTTGATTATTTCACTAATCTTTTCAGTGCAGGTCTGGTGAGGGTGGATTCGGTTGTGGAGGCAGTGGAGAGGAGGGTCAATGGAGAGCAGAATGCTTATCTGGCGACGGAATTTAGTGATGAAGAGGTTCGTCTGGCTTGTTTTTCGATGCACCCGGACAAAGCACCGGGGCTGGACGGGCTTAATCCAGCTTTTTACCAGAAGTTCTGGGATGTCGTGGGTAAGGAGGTGGCAGAGGAATGTAGAAGGTGGATTCGTAGGGGTAGGATCGCGGATGAGGTAAGGGCGACATATATAGTGTTGCTGCCCAAACGGGATAATCCAGTTAAGATGAGTGACTTGAGACAATATCTTTATGCAATGTTCGTTATCGCATTGTAGCAAAGATGTTGGCCAACAGGTTACGAACCATTATGCCAACACTAATACTGGAGGAGCAGTCCACTTTTATTAGAGATAGGTCGATTGTGGATAATGTGTTAATTGCTTTTGAGACTTTACATGCTATGAATGGGAGAAGGTTGGCGAAGGATGGTGAGGCGGCTCTTAAAATTGATATCTCAAAAGCGTACGACAGAGTGGAGTGGGGTTATTTGGAGGCGATTATGAGGAAGATGGGGTTTAGTGAGTGGTGGGTGGAGAGGATGTTGATGTGTATTAAAGCGGTCGATTATTCAGTGTTAATCAACACTAGCAGAACGGAGCAGTTTAGACCGGAGAGGGGGCTCCGACAGGGTTGTCCCTTATCACCGTTTCTTTTTGTTCTCTGTGCTGAGGGTCTATATGCTTTGCTGAGACGGGGAGTACGAAGAGGGGAGCTGCATGGAGTCAGAGTCTGTAGAGGCGCGCCTTACTTGTCTCATCTGTTTTTTCCGATGACAGTTTTTTGTTTTTTAGAGCAGAGATCCAGGAGGTCTGGAAGTTGAAGAGCATATTGGAGGATTATGGGGAGGCATCCAGTCAGCTTATAAATTACGACAAGTCGGGAATCATGTTCAGTAAGAGCACTCACACGATGCTGCAGGAGGGGGTGAAGGCTATTATCGGAGTTACTGCACCGTTCGATAGAGGGCGTTATTTGGGGATGCCTTCGTTGGTGGGTAGAAACAAGAGAGAGGCGCTGGCATATATTAGAGAGCGGATGTGGGAGAAGGTGCAAAAGTGGAAAGGGCGGATGCTTTCACAAGGGGGTAAAGAAGTTTTGGTTAAAGCGGTACTTCAAGCTATACCAACATATTGCATGAATGTATTTGTTTTCCCAAAAACGATGGTGCAGGAGATGGAGCGGATGATGAACTCTTTCTGGTGGGGCTCAAGCTCAACTGGTGGAGGCGGTATACCCTGGATGAGATGGGAGAGATTGTAAACGGTGATTGCTTCAGTCTTGCTTTCTTTGTGACTTAGGAGGACCGATGACCAAAACACTTGTAGTTGACAAATTTTCAAATCGCTTTCTTTCTTAAAACACACTTCCATTTCAAAACCCCAACCCAATTGATAGTCGTTTGAAAGACCCCTGGAATGCCAGTACTGCATTGATGTTCTGTCCTTTCCATTAGAGGGTAGCTAATCCTCTAATGAAATGAATAGTTCACCTATGCAGCAGAGGCAAACCAGACTCTGATACCATTTGTAACACCCGCCCCAAATTGCCTAGGCAAACCCATTGTTAGACCGGAAACCGGGGTTACAGTTTGACTAAAAAACGTAAAGAAACCGATAAAATATTATTTAACTCAATAAAAGTGTAAAAACAATAGAAAACAGAAGCTTCCATAATTCGAAACCCAAACCAAGTACAATTTCAAATCCCAAAATCATTACTCAAAATAAATGGTTCCAAATCCCCAAAACATCAACGGAAATAAAATACAAAACCCTCCTCTAAGTCCTCAGTCACCGTCCTTTAGTCGTCTGTTACATCCAAGCTCCAACCGCCACAACTGCTGCTCCAAGCTCGGCTCACCAACTTACTTCTAACTGAAAAGAGAGAGACTAAGGGGGGGATCAGTTTCATAATGAAACCGAGTGAACCCACTGGGCTTAACTATGCGTTGTCCTAAACCAAATGAGCGGTTCCAAACTCCGTACAAGATATTGACAATGGAACCTGACCTGACCCCTTCGAGATTTTAACATCCTAAGCAGTCTAGGTGATCACGTAGGTTCAATTCTTCATTCTCATTCACATACAATAGCATAGGTATAAACACAATAGAGCAACATACAACCATAACACATAGTTCACAACTAGTTCACAGTCATCATGCATACCACAACAACAAACATACACACAACCAACCACATATTATTTCACTAGGTGAGTTATTAGGCGCCAAGGAGTTATCCACACCACCACCACCGGCCATCACATCAACCTGACGCATCCATTAAGGATCCTTCCACGAGGGAGAACAACATCTGACGCATCCAAAAGGGATCCTTCCACGAAGGAGAACGACAACCATCCTTGGTAACCCAACCAAGGGATTCACCATAGTGAATCAGACTCAATGCAACCAGTATCTCGGGTGGGGTAGTGTGGGCTCCTTCCGGTTCTACTTTCACATACAATTCACAAATTCATACTATTTCATCACAACACATCCATCCACATCATCATCACATCACTCATGATACCACATTTCACCACCCACTTCCATAGTTCCACACTACAAGAAAACATGGGATTAGTCACAGTTTTTTTTGCCTTTAGTCACGGTTTTTACCGTGACTAAGAAAATTAGTCACGGTTTTGAAAACCGTGACTATATCCATCATTTTTTGTCACAGTTTTAAAATGAACCGTGACTAAATTTTTTTGTCACGGTTTTTATCTAAACCGTGACTAATATTAGTCACGGTTTAGATCAAAACCGTGACTAATATATTTTCCCCTTTGGTCACTTAACTTTATGTGGTTGTAATTTTAGTCCAGTGACCAAATTGTTCTTAGGAAACTTTCAATAAACCACTTTGTCATTTAAATTTTTGGGGGTACTAATATTAAATTTTCAGTTCTACGAATTTCCCCTTTTGGTCACTTAAATTTTGTCGGTTATTATTTCAGTCATTCTTCTTCTTTGTCAGTTCAGAAGCCGTTGCCGTCGCCGACTCCACCGCGCCGAATCCATCGAGGTTGTTTAAGGTTGTTTACAAAAGATAGACAAGCTCAAACTCGAATCCCCTTAAGATCACCAAGGCATTGGCGATCACAAAACCGACTACTTTTCAACCCTAATTCATTTAGTTCTTAGACACCGTCACAGCTCCTTACCCTTAGGTCTAACTCCGCGAACGTTCGCTCTATCGAACTAGCTACCAAGATTAATTAACCGTCCATGCATTCACTTCTGCAATGGATAACTAATTGGTGCACCTGATTGATTTTAATGAGTTGTTCTTGAAACGGATTAACCCTAAATGGTTCCTATGAGAGGCATGATTCCATTGAATAGGTTAATTAATTGATTTGAACTTTTAAAAGAAGGCGGACGTTCACCAACTATCCTTATTTTAACAAGAATATAATCTAGGTGATCAAGCTTGAAAAGAAACACAGATTAAGAACAAACCAATTATGAATAAGAAACTGATTAAATTAAGATCTAATTACCGCCGATCCGTGACCGCTTGAAAGCCCCGGGTGTAACATCCCCGCCCAACCGAACGGTTTAGAACTCGAGTATGGGTGATTGAGGCATTGGAAACAGTTTTCTTGAGGCTCCATCGAAGTCCGGGACGTTCGAAATTCAGTTGGGTTGAGTTTAAAACACTTTGGGGGTGTAGTTGATGGTACACGGCCGTGTGCTTGTAGTACATACCGAGTACTATGATACACGGCCGTTTATCATAGTACATGGCCATGTATCAGCCCATGGGTGTTTAAATTTCATATTTTTGACGGGTTTCTTCAGCTTTTTCACCTTTTTCTCTCCCTGAAAACCCTTTTGATGAACCAAAAAACCCCCAAACTTCAAACCTTGATTCCGGGAGCTACGAGTGTCCGATTGAGGATCTTTCTTCTCCTATGTGCTCCTGGAGAGAAGAGGAAATGATCACACATCTTGGTTTTTGGTATTTTGGAGTTAGGCTCTTTCAGTGAGTGAAGGAAAAAGCTATATTTTTGGAGCAGTAGAGCTTGGCCGTTCGGGTTTCTAGAAGTTGTTTAGAGCCTCGTCTTCTTGTCAGGTGAGGATTTATCATATGATAGGTAGTGCTGGTTGATGTGAGGAGTTGTAATCTGACCTAGATGGAATTAGGGATGGCATGAAATTGGAAAAGGGTAAAAGATGATAAATGTTCTGTGATTGATTGTTGGTTGATTGTTGATGATTGTTGATTGAGGAATTGATTGTTGATTGATGTTCGTTTAATGTAATGCTTTGCTGATGGGTTTGAGATAAACGATTAATATGCATGATTAACGGATCAAATTAGAATTGAGTGCTAGGGACGATATGTTTGGGTAATCTTGTGAATTTATATATATTGTCTACTGTTGTCAATTGTGGTTGCATGAGGGTGGTCCTGCCAATGTCACTAGAAAAAATAGTGGATTTAACAGGGGCAGAAAAAAATTTACAGCGGCAATGTCATGTTAACAACGACAAAATAGAGGTCGCGGTTAACCCATATATTTTAACAGCGGCCAAACGCTGCTGTTAAACCATTTCGACGATTAAAGTAATAGCCGGAGCTCTAGCGATAATACTCGGAGCTCCGACGACTGATTCTTTGACAGAAATCGTCAGTTTCCAAATGAACACGAACTCGTCTTTAACACGAACATGAAATCCGTCGATTGATTCTTCAACACGAACATCGAATCGTCTTGCCATCCACTTCTCAAAGCTTCATCTGCTACAAAACCACCAATGAAAATAAAATCAGCAGGGTGCTAAGAACCCTAGCTAAAAACTTCATCCATAGTCCAATCTTCATAGATCTAATCGGAAAACGAAAATGAAATCAAGAGAGAAGAAATGATGTACCTGCGAAGATTGAGGAGTAATGGCGGCAGTGGAGAGAAGAAGAAAAAGAAGAAAAAGAAAAAGAAGAAGAGAAGAAGCATTGATGGGGTTCTGGAAGAAGAAGAAAAAGAAGAAGAAGTAGCAGTGGGGTTTTAGAAGAAGAAGAAGAAGAGTTATGGAGAGAAGAAGAAGAAGAAGCAGTGGCGGCGGCTAGCCGATTATAGGAAAAATTCCAGTGGCGGCGGGAGTTGAGGATCAGGGAGAGAGAGAGACTAATTAGGGTTTTTTGGGAAGAAAAAATCAGGACCGTTGATATTAAATCAATAGTTCAAATAAAATTGGGAGCTATTCACGTCATCTATTTCAGCCAATCAGGGCTTAGTATTTTAACAGCGACCACTTAGCCGCTATTAAACTCTCTAATTTAACAGCGGCTAAGTGGCCACTATTAAATTTCCCATTTTTTTAAATTTAACAGCGGCCAAATTCTGGCCGCTGTTAAGCTTCTGCTGTTAAATTGTCATTTTCTTGTAGTGTGTGGAGTCGCCCTATTAATGATAAACAGGTGGATGACCCTACCAATGTGGGGTCGTCCTATGAAGGATGAACAGGAGGGTAACCCTAAGACTCACGACATGGCTATCCCTGTACTTGTAGGTGGGGGTGGCCGGTGAGCTAGTCACTTACCCTTGAATTGATTGTGATGTGTGAATTGTGATTGTAATTGATTGAAGTGCCAACGTGGAATTACTTGAGCAAATTGATGTTATGTGTTGAATTGGGTGAAATTGATGTTATGTGTAATGGTGGTCGATAATGTGATTTGTGGAATAGATTAATGTCATGGAATTGGTACATGGAATTGGGTAGTGGATTGGGACATGGAATTGTGAAATGGAATTGGTTGAATGGAATTGCATTATTGATGTGTGTAATTGATTAGATTGTGGTCTGTAAACTGTGAGTTGGAATTGATTGAAATGTAAACGTGGAATGGGATGGTTTATGATGGAATTAATGAGGGAATTGATGATGGACTGGATGATTGGTTTGTGTTGGATTTGATGAGGAAATTGATGGATGGTTTTGATAGATGATTTCATGGATGGATTAATTGATGTATTTGAATGAAATTATAAGACTGGAAGGAGCCTATACTGCCCCCAAATTGTCACCTCTCCTGGAAGAGAGGGGTGGGGTCACGCCTCCTGGAAGAGCGGCGTGATGTGATGTGGTTGTCAGTTGGCCATGAATCCTTATACTATGGTTTAGGATGCGTCTTTGGGAACCCCCTACTGCGGTTCGGGGTGCGTCTTGGACCCTCATGGAAGACTGGGTGCGCCTGTGAGCCGGCGGGGGTGGTACGAGGTAACTTCTTATGGCGCCTAATGAACTCACCTAGCAAAGTTAATGAGATGTGTGTGCGATTTGTGTGTGATGTGTGTATTGGACACAAGGGCGGAGATAGGGGGAGCCGGGCCGAGCCCCGGCTCATCCCATTTTCGGTCCCAAGCGTTAAATCTGAGTGTAATTATGTGATTTTTCCGAATCCGGCTCAGTGCAAATTTTAAATCGGGCTCAGTATTATATTCATTCGACTTAGATCATTGTAATTCAAACTTAAAAACTAAATATATTCTAAAACATTTGTCTTTTTAAGCTAATATTGTTAATATACTCAATCATATATTAACCATACCCTTCTTTAATACTTATATTTCGTCAACATTGCCCAATACCATTTTATATCAACTTACGAATAAGAATACAAATTAATAAAAATATCACCGGTGACACTTTTCAATTTTCATTTGGTCAAGACTAATACTACTAATCTTCAGAACAAATATATCGGGCGCAATGATCTAACAGTGAATAACATTACATACAGAAAGTAAATAATATATATAATGTATATATTTTAGTAGTAATTGTTTATACTATCATTAAAATTAATGAAAAAAATTGTTCAATTTCGGCTCAGGGCATCTTCTAATCCTAGTTCCACCCCTGATTGGACGTGATTGTGAAATGCCTTGTGATGTGCAGTGGACTGTGTTGGTTTGATCTATGAACTGAATTGTGTGATTGTGCTGAGCTGTAGGATTGATGTTGAATGGTTATGATTATAATGATGTTATGAATTGTGAATTGTTAGTATGGAGAACTGCACTTGGGTGATAACCTAGACTGCTTAAGGATACCTAATAACTCACTTAGTAATTGAAATAAGAAGTGTAATGTATGTGAATGTGTGTGCGTATGCGTATTGATGGTGATTGTTAGAAGAATTGTGATGTGATGTTGAACTGTATGCATGGTGTTTCTGATGTTGAACTGCATGTATTATGTTTGTGATGTTGAACTGTATGTATGACGTTGCCTTGTTTATATTGTTGTGGATTGAGAATGTTGAACTGGGAACTGCATCTATGTGATCACCTAGACTATTTTAGGGAATTAAAATCTGGTATGGCTGTGTCTGGTTCCGTTGTTGGTGTGTGTGCGGAGTTCGGAATCGCTCTTTCAGGTTAGGTTCGGGGCATAGTTAAACCTAGTGGGTTCACTCAGTTTCATTAGGAAATCGATCCCCCCTCTTCCCCTTTCAGGTTCGTGTGGTTAGAGTGAGTAGAGTTGAGGTTCAGGGTTGTGGTCAAGTTTAGAACAGTTGCTAGTTGGAGCTATGAGGTGAAGATTGGTGATCTACATTGGAGTTGACCGTTTATTTTGGTTTTATATTTCAGTTGACACCTTTGGTTGGGGATTTTTGTAATCATTTTGAGTATTGGATTCTGGATTCTTGTTATCGGCTAGATTTTGGATTTTTGAATAATGGAGGCGCTTCCAACTTACTCTTGTTTAATGTTTCCAATTAGATTTTCAATGTCGTTTCTCCTTTTATTTTAAATGTTGTATCTTCGAGTGACACTCATACCGCTTCAACCATGGGTTAACCCGGGTCGAATTCGGGATGGATGTTACAGATGATATCAGAACCTGATTAGTTGCTGCTGTGTTGGTGCTTTGTCTTTTCCTTATAGAGGAGTAATTAACCTCATAAGGGAAAGGAATGAAGCTTCAGCACAGGACCAACTTTCCAGGGATTTTCAAACTGTTTTAAATTGGGTGGGAAGTTTTGAAAAGAAAAGTGTTTGAATTTGAAAGGAAAAGTGTTTTGAATTGCAATGTCGATTTCTAAAATGGTCAACTGAAACATTTTTCATGTCCTCCTGTAGTGAAGAGAGTATTTGAGTAGTGAAGAGTGGAAGTGGTAGTGGACTAGGAAGTTGGTTGGAGGAGTAGAGCCTTTGTAGATTTTGGTTAAGTTAAGTGGAGTGCTCGAGGGGTGTGAGGTTCTAGTCGGAGGTGTTAGCTTGGCAGTTCTTGCTTTGTTTGAGTTGTGTATTGTTGTGCTCTTGTGGTGGGTCGTGTCTTAGAGGTCCGGTTGTGCGTGTGTGTTTGTTAGAAGTTCAGGTTAGTGAGGAGAAGTGTTCTTAGAAAGTGTGTGTTGCTAGAGCCGTTAAGAGGGAGTTTCGGGTAGTGATGTGGTGCTTAAGCTGCTGCATTTTGTTGCAATTTTTGTGTTGCATTACTAGAATGAGTTGGGGTGTGATTTCAGGGATAAAATCTTTTGAAGTTGTGGAGACTTGTAACATCCCCGCCCAACCGAACGGTTTGGAACTTGAGTATGGGTGGTTGAGGCATTGGAAATAGTGTTCTTGAGGTCCCATCGAGGTCTAGGACATTCGAAATTGAGTTAGGTCGAGTTTAAAACACTTTAGGGGTGGAGATGATGGTACACGGCCGTGTATCAGCCCATGGGTGTTTAAATTTCAAATTTTTGACGGGCTTCTTCGACTTTTTCATCTCTTTCTCTCCCTAAAAACCTTTTGACGAACCAAAAACCCCCAAGCTTCAAACCTTGATTCTGGTAGCTACGAGTGTCCGGTGAGGATCTGTTTTCTCCTATGCGCTCCTGGCGACCAGAGGAAGAGATAGCACATCTTGGTTTTTGGTATTTTGGAGTTAGGCGCTGTCAGTGAGTGAAGGAAGAAGCTTCATTTTTGGAGAAGTAGAGCTTGACCGTTCAGGTTTCTAGAAGTTGTTTAGAGCCTCATCTTCTTGTCAGGTGAGAGTTTAGTGTATGATAGGTAGTTCTAGTCGATGTGAGGAGTTGTAATCTGACCTAGATGGAATTAGGGATGGCATGAAATTGGAAGAAGGTAAAAGATGATAACTGTTCCGTGATGGATTGTTGGTTGATTGTTGATGATGTCGATTGAAGAATTGATTGTTGATTGATGTTCGTTGAATGTAATGATTTGCTGATGGGTTTGGGATAAATGATTAACATGCATAATTAACGGATCAGAATTAGAAGTGAGTGCTAGGAATGACGAGTTTGGGTAATCTTGTGAATTTATATATATTCTCTGTTGTTGTCAGTTGTGGTTGCATGAGGGTGGTCCTGCCAATGTGGGGTTGTCCTATTAATGATAAATAGATGGATGGCCCTACCAGTCTGGGGTAGTCCTATGAAGGATGAACATGAGGGTAACCTTAAGACTCAAGACATGACTATCCCTACACTTGTAGGTGGGGGTGGCTGGTGAGCTAGCAGTTTACCTTTGAATTGGTTGTGATGTGTGAATTGTGATTGTAATTGAATGAAGTGCCAACGTGGAATTAATTGATTTGAGCAAATTGATGTTATGTGTTGGATTGGGTGAAATTGATGTTATGTGTAATGGTGGTCGATAATGTGATTTGTGGTGTAGATTAATGTCATGGAATTGGGAAATGGAATTCGGACATGGAATTGTGAAATGGAATTGGTTGAATGGAATTGCATTATTGATGCATGTAATTAATTTGGTTGTGGTCTGTGAATTGTGAGTTGGAATTGATTGAAATGTAAACGTGGAATCGGATGGTTTATGATGGAATTAATGAGAGAATTGATGACGGACTGGATGATTGGTTTGTGTTGGATTTGATTAGGAAATTGATGGATGGTTTCGATAGATGATTTTATCGATGAAGTAATTGATGTAATGGAATGAAATGATAGAACAGGAAGGAGCCTGTACTGCCCCCAAATTGTCACCTCTGATAGAAGAGAGGGGTGCAGTCACGCCTCCTGGAAGAGTGGTGTGATGTGATGTGATTATCAGTTGGCCATGAATCCTTACACTATGGTTTAGGATGCATCTTCGGGAACCCCCTACGGCGGTTTGGGTGCGTCTTAGACCCTCCTAGAAGACTGGGTGCGTCTGTGAGCCGGCATGAGTGGTACGCGGTAACTCCGTATGGCGCCTAATGACCTCACCTAGCAAAGTTAATGAGATGTGTGCGCGATTTGTGTGTGATGTGTGTATTGGACGTGATTGTGAAATGCCTTGTGATGTGCTGTGGACTGTGTTGGTTTGATCTATGAACTGAATTGTGTGATTGTGCTGAGCTGTAGGATTGATGTTGAATGGTTTATGATTATGATGATGCTATGAATTGTGAATTGTTAGTATGGAGAACTGCACTAGGGTGATAACCTAGACTGCTTAAGGATGCCTAATAACTCACTTAGTAATTGAAATAAGAAGTGTAATGTATGTGAATGTGTGTGTGTGTGTGCGTATTGATGGTGACTGCGAGATGAATTATGATGTGATGTTGAACTGTATGCATGGTGTTTGTGATGTTGAAATGCATGTATGATGTTGAACTGTATGTATGACGTTGCCTTGTTATATATTGTTGTGGATTGAGATTGTTGAACCAGGAACTGCATCTATCTGATCACCTAGACTGTTTTAGGGAATTAAAATATGGTATGGCTATGTCTGGTTCCGTTGTTGGTGTGTGTGCGGAGTTCGTAATCGCTCTTTCAGGTTAGGTTCGACGCATAGTTAAACCCATTGGGTTCACTCAATTTCATTAGGAAATTGACCCCTGATGCGAACCGCCTCCTCTAGGAAGGGATCGACTCAACACCCAAAACTATATTACCAGCTTCACGAATCCTAACTTTTGAAACCGCGGGGAATACTCGAAATCCACTAAGTATAGACTTAGGAACCCCAAGGTATTCAGTCGAATTCGGTGCCACAAACAAAGGATGAATGCCTTTGATGATAAACCGATCTAGATGACGATCAATTCCATGATGGTCGAACAGAGATTAGCAATTCCATGCTAAGAGAAAAACCGAAGTTTTGAGTGTTTATTTCTTTCAAAGTTGTTCTTTACAATGAGGCTAGACGCCTCTATTTATAGGTGAGGAAGGGAGAACAGGCTCTCCTTTTCCTCCTACGAAATAGCTAATAAAACTAATAAAGAATACAAAAAGGAGTCCTAAAAAGGACTGAAATTCGGAACTCTATTCCTACAAGGAAAAGAATCCTACTTAGACGAGAACTCCTAACTTGGGAGCCAAGTTTCCCTAAAAACAGCCTAAACGGGTTCTGGAATTATGGGCCGAATAAATACCAAAAAAATTCCTAAAATTCTGATATTTTGCAGATCCGTAGTAGACTCCATGGGCTACAACTTTCATGTTGGACATCGGTCCAAATTCTGTCTCCAAGTAGCCCATATTCGTCAATCCTTGTCGGACTAGGAATCTGTCCAGAAATCCGGGTTTGGCCCTTGTTCACTTTAGTTCTGGCCCGTAGCTTCTTAGTCGTGGGCTGAACTCTTGGCTCTCCTCCAAGGTTGGATTCTCCTTGATCCTCTCCTCTTGGATCAGGCTCAGGTGGTGGCCTGATCACAGCTCCTTGCATAGGCTTCCTCGGGTCAGCATCCGAGGGGTACTCTTCGGTGCTCCATCCACGCTCTACTAGGGCTTGGCCTAGCTCTATCTCCTTCAATACTCCTCCAAATCGAGCTCCCTTTGTTGGAGAGTGTTCCTGGGGATTCAAGCTATCCAGGACAGTTGGAATTTCCCAAAAGGCACGGGCCAATTGTAGGCTCGGCCAAAAGTGCTTCTCTGTGGCATCCGGGCACGGGCTCGGCTCGGGTGTCGGGTTTAGCTCTCGGCCTTCTTCAGTTCTGTCCAGGCCTTTTGAGTTCTGCTTTGAGCAGCTCTTCAGTAACGTCCACAGGAGGCTTTCAGGGGTGGTGAATGGTCCAGGGCTCGTGACAATTGGTCTTGAGCTCCATTGGAGCACCTGGGCTCGTCCGGGGCTCGTTCCGGGGTCAATCTTCGGGTACCACGCTTTTATGGCCAGGCACTCTTGGGTCCTTTGTTTCCTGTGCTCCAGGAATGTCTCTGGAGGATCCCAGGAGCGGTCAGTACCTTCAGGGCTCGTGGGAATCAGGTTAGGGCCTAGTGGTGGCCCTCGGCTCGGGGCTGGACTTGGCCCTAGGCTTGGTCGGGTGGCCCGGATCACGTCATTCCCCTCTTCTTGAAAAGGATTCGTCCTCGAATCCGCACATGGTAATCCGTTAGAAATTTTAAAAATAATAACATGGATGTGTAGGATTGGACCTGGTAGTTCGTGGGCGCTCCTTGGGGGTTTGGGCCATACCGGGGCTGGTACGGGTACTCGGGGGTGATCGGTGCACTCCGGCTGATCGGGCTGATCAGGGTACTCCATGCGATCGGACTGATCGGGCATCGGGCACTGGTCGGGCGTGGGACGCTGATCGGGCGCTGGGCGCTGGTCGGGCGTCGGGGACTGGTCGGGCGCCGGGGGCTGCTCGGGCGCTGGGCGCCGGTCGGGCGTTGGTGGCTGCTCGGGCGCTGGGCGCCGGTCGGACTCTGGTGGTTGCTCGGGCGCTGGGCGCCGGTCGGGCGTCGGTGGCTGGTCGGACGCCGGGGGCGGGCGCTGGGGCGCCGGGGCTAGGCACTGGGGCGCCGGTGCTGGGCGCTCGGGCGCTGGGCGCTGGGGCGCCGGGGCTAGTGCTGGTGCTGGTGCTAGCGCTGGGCGCTGGGCCGGTACTGGGGCTGGGGCTGGCCCTTGTGCTGGCACTGGTGCTGGGCCGGCGCTGCGCCGAGTGCTGGCCTGGTGCTGGCTCGGGGCAGGGCTGATGCTGGTCCGGGGCAAGCCTGATGCTGGTCCGGGGCAGGGCTGATGCTGGTCCGGGGCAGGGCTGATGCTGGTCCGGGGCAGACCTGATGCTGGTCCGGGGCAGGGCTGATGCTGGCCCGGGGCAGGGCTGATGCTAGCCCAATTCTGGCGCCATAGCCCTCTTCTTCCCTTTTCTCCGGTCTTTCCACCATTGCTCGTTTGTTGGGGCAGGCTCTCACCGTGTGATCTCGTACTGGGCACTCATCACAAATAATCCCACTCAAAGGGTTAATAGGTTTATAGATACCTTGTGTGGTTCGGCTCGGCCTTCCTCTACTCGTCCATGCTCTTCGTGGGAAATTTTCAGCTTCTCTTCGTTCCATCCTTTCCCGTTGGTGACTATCTCCATTAGGGGCTCCAAGCTGCTCGGTGAGTCGGGCCATGTTTTCAGCCATGGCAGTCAATCGTGCCTCCATAGCAATTAGCCTCTCATCTGTCATGATTAGTTCAAGAAGCAACCCTTCTACAAGACAAACCCTAGATCTACTAGGAAAAGAATATGTAGACTAAAATCCTAAACCAACTAGGAAAAGGATAAAAGAATCAAGTTCTAATCCAACTAGGCTACAACTATTACAACGAAAAATAAGAACTTGGCAAGGGTGGCCTTGCTTTTTTTTTGTTTTCTTTTTTTTTCTACTCTTCTTTTGTGTATTTTCTTTGATAGCTTGATCGGCCACCAATATTTTCTTGCCTTACAATTGAAAGACTCGAATAGAAGAACTAAAATAGATGAAGATTTTCTAAACAATTTTCTAAGAACAAAAAGTAAAGGATATGAATCCAAGAATGAACCTGGAAACTGGGATAGATTGTTGGTCCAAGAGTTGAACCGTGCTCTGATACCAGCTGATGCGAACCGCCTCCTCTAGGAAGGGATCGACTCAACACCCAAAACTATATTACCAGCTTCACGAATCCTAACTTTTGAAACCGCGGGGAATACTCGAAATCCACTAAGTATAGACTTAGGAACCCCAAGGTATTCAGTCGAATTCGGTGCCACAAACAAAGGATGAATGCCTTTGATGATAAACCGATCTAGACGAAGATCAATTCCATGATGGTCGAACAGAGATTAGCAATTCCATGCTAAGAGAAAAACTGAAGTTTTGAGTGTTTATTTCTTTCAAAGTTGTTCTTTACAATGAGGCTAGACGCCTCTATTTATAGGTGAGGAAGGGAGAACAGGCTCTCCTTTTCCTCCTACGAAATAGCTAATAAAACTAATAAAGAATACAAAAAGGAGTCCTAAAAAGGACTGAAATTCGGAACTCTATTCCTACAAGGAAAAGAATCCTACTTAGACGAGAACTCCTAACTTGGGAGCCAAGTTTCCCTAAAAACAGCCTAAACGGGTTCTGGAATTATGGGCCGAATAAATACCAAACAAATTCCTAAAATTCTGATATTTTGCAGATCCGTAGTAGACTCCATGGGCTACAACTTTCATGTTGGACATCGGTCCAAATTCTGTCTCCAAGTAGCCCATATTCGTCAATCCTTGTCGGACTAGGAATCTGTCCAGAAATCCGGGTTTGGCCCTTGTTCACTTTAGTTCTGGCCCGTAGCTTCTTAGTCGTGGGCTGAACTCTTGGCTCTCCTCCAAGGTTGGATTCTCCTTGATCCTCTCCTCTTGGATCAGGCTCAGGTGGTGGCCTGATCACAGCTCCTTGCATAGGCTTCCTCGGGTCAGCATCCGAGGGGTACTCTTCGGTGCTCCATCCACGCTCTACTAGGGCTTGGCCTAGCTCTATCTCCTTCAATACTCCTCCAAATCGAGCTCCCTTTGTTGGAGAGTGTTCCTGGGGATTCAAGCTATCCAGGACAGTTGGAATTTCCCAAAAGGCACGGGCCAATTGTAGGCTCGGCCAAAAGTGCTTCTCTGTGGCATCCGGGCACGGGCTCGGCTCGGGTGTCGGGTTTAGCTCTCGGCCTTCTTCAGTTCTGTCCAGGCCTTTTGAGTTCTGCTTTGAGCAGCTCTTCAGTAACGTCCACAGGAGGCTTTCAGGGGTGGTGAATGGTCCAGGGCTCGTGACAATTGGTCTTGAGCTCCATTGGAGCACCTGGGCTCGTCCGGGGCTCGTTCCGGGGTCAATCTTCGGGTACCACGCTTTTATGGCCAGGCACTCTTGGGTCCTTTGTTTCCTGTGCTCCAGGAATGTCTCTGGAGGATCCCAGGAGCGGTCAGTACCTTCAGGGCTCGTGGGAATCAGGTTAGGGCCTAGTGGTGGCCCTCGGCTCGGGGCTGGACTTGGCCCTAGGCTTGGTCGGGTGGCCCGGATCACGTCACCCCCCCATCTTCCCCTTTCGAGTTCGCGTGGTTAGAGTGAGTAGAGTTGAGGTTGAGGGTTGTGGTCAAGTTTAGAGTAGTTGCTGGTTGGAGCTATGAGGTGAAATTGGTGATCTACATTGGAGTTGACCATTTATTTTGGTTTTATATTTCAGTTGACACCTTTGGTTGGGGATTTTGTAATCATTTTGAGTATTGGATTTTGGATTCTTGTTATCGGCTGGATTTTGGATTTTTGAATAATGGAGGCGCTTCCAACTTACTCTTGTTTAATGTTTCCAATTCGATTTTCAATGTCGTTTCTCCTTTTATTTTAAATGTTGTATCTTTGAGTGACACTCATACCGGTTCAAACACGGGTTAACCCCCATCGATTCATGATGGATGTTACACCGGGTCACTTAGGGATCATCTAATCTAAGATGAACAAGTGTAGCTACTCATGTTTGAAATAAGAGAATCGAAAACAACAATATAATTCAACATACAAAGGAAGAATAGAAGAAATCTAAAAAACTTAAGTATGACGATTCCACGAAGCTTCAATCTCGAGAAATCTTCACTTCTAGTTCCGAGCACCTCCAAGATGGAAAGACTGTGTCAGAATCTCTCCGAGAACTCCAGAATAGGATCTAAACTCTCTCCTCTCGTTGTGGAAGTATGAAAATCCAAGTCCCCCTGAATTGGGGGTGAAAGGCTGCTTATATAGGTAGTTCTCCAAATCTGACCAGTAATAGGCCAGAGTTTTCGCCGAAAACTTAGGGAGTTTTTGGCGAAAACTTCTTTATAAGTTTTTTTTGAACTGCCACGCCAAAGTTTGCTCCTATTTCTTCATGAAGTTTTTGGCGAAAGTTTGAGAGTTTTCGCCGAAATGCTCTTTGGAATATTTTTTTGAAATCATGCCCCAACTTCTTCCTTGGATTCTTGACTAAGTTTTGGCGAAAACTCTGGAAGTTTTCACCGAAAATTTTCTTTAAAAGTGATTGTGTTATTAGTTCTCGATCGTTTGACTTCTCTACTGATCTCGGGTTAGTTCTTGAGGTTACATCGCATCCCGAACACTCTTGATAGCTACTTATTCAATGGTTAATACCTGTGTACTGACACAAACACTAGAAAACACATCAAATAGACCATAAACGGGCCAAAGTAACCAATTCGGTAGGAAATAGCGTTAATGAATGGAAACTCACTAAACTACCCATAAAATTGTGTTTCAGACAATGGAATGTCGCTTAATTAGGACTGATAAACACGATATTTCTAGTGTCATCAAATCACCCCACACTTAAGCTTTTTATTGCCCTCAAGCAAATTAAATTCAGAACGCACTCAAGTCCACAAATGACAAGATCAGTTAAATTGAGATTCAAGTCTTAACAATGAATTTTAAACCGTTACGCTTAGAATAACTAACCTAAACATGCATACACATCAACCAAACAAACCGGTCTCACTAATCTTTGCACACAACAAGTAGCATTCACCAATCATGCACAATGCCGACTGAATCGACCAGACTTCCTCACATAGAAAAATATTTAGTAAAATGACGGAACTCTCACACTTTATGTTTAGGGACGTGTTTATGCTCTCAATCACTTTCTCGACCAAATTATGTCATTGGTTTTCATTTCGATCACAATCTCCACCACGGTGACAACACGAGAAACTAGTCAAAATGACTTTGCTAGGGACTGTAACGATCCTACACTACAAGGGCCTATGATGAATAGATGAAGGGATGCGTGATGATGAAGGGTTGGTGCGGTGTAGCAATCGACTAACCTCCCTCGAATCAAGATATATGGATTTCTACCGTCTAACCAGACTCGGAATGGAATGATGTACGCTCATCCTAGGATACCCTCAAGCAACTTAGCACTTTTTATAATTTTGTTTTCTAAATTTTTCTTTCTTTCTATATTTACTTACTGATTTTGTTCTTCCTTATGTAGGGAGCAGAACGATTTGAACTTTCTAACTACTAGTTTACTTGTAACTTTGTTTGGAATTTTTATGTTTTTATGTTTTTTTTATTTTTAGTGCTAAATTTTTTTTAGCTGCTAAAGGGTTTTAAACGTCTGGACATACTGATGTGATTATATTTCATGCATTTCGAGCCTATAATTTATCTATGAAACTCCCATTTTTTACTGTGCTTTGCCAAGGTTTGTGTGCTTTTAGAGATGTTTTGCACGATTACACTTTTGTGGTCCGGAAGCCACTTTGGGAGCCAATTCAGTGTCTATTGGAGATGTTTTGTGCTTTTTCAGGCCTTGGATGGTAGTACTGGTGACAAGGAGCACATAGGATCAAACGGGAGTGCAATCGGAGCAAGGACGGAGGAGATAAGGACGTCGCAAGTTCAGGAATTCTGCATCCACTTTTGAAGGAGTTCTCGGCGAGAACTTCATAGTTCTCGCCGAGGAGTTTGAGAAATTAAAGTTCCAGGGGAATGCAGTTGGGTTTCCAAAGAAGTTCTCGGTGAGAACTTTCAATGTTCTCACCGAGAACATATGAAGAAAGGGAAGGCTGCCCAGTTGGGTTTTCAAGTAAGTTCTCGGCGAGAACTTTGTGAGTTCTCGCCGAAAACTTGACTCTTTTCCAGCAGACAATTTAAGGCAGCATCGTGATGGGGAGAAGGCATTATTATTCGATACACAGACAACCGTGACTCTTCTCATTTCCCTTCACCGCCAATTGCCGATCATCAACCCTAGAGAGCTATTTTTGGTGCAACTCAAAGTAGAGGAGTTTGGATTGAAGTCCACAACCTTGGGAGAGGAGCTTGCAAGAGAAGGATGGCCATGGTGTTCTTAGTGATCATCTCTCTTTCTCTTTCCTTTGTACCCTTGGCCATGTGTGGCTGATTTCCTAGGTTTCCTTGGATTGATAGATAGTTGTGCTATGATAAAGGTTGATTGTGTGAGCATGTTATGATTGATCTTGGTTGTAAGAAGATGATCGCTAGACTTGTTGTTAATTCCATTGATCGCTATGATTGCTTGATTTGGTCTATTAATTGTAATGTAATGCATGAGAGTGCTTAGGTTACATGGTTTGTAGGTCTAGGGATTGAAGAGAGTGTGTTCTAAGAGATTATATCATCTCAATTCAACCATGGTTGCTTGATTTCTCTCTTGTGCATTTTATCAAACACTCGGTGTGCACTTGGTTTTGCATTCATTTGGACTTTGATTATTTTTTCGATGATTCTCTTAGTGTTAGGATATTGACATGAGAGTGTGATGTGTAGCCTTGTGGTCATAGAGTCATAGGAGAGGGTTTTGTGACTTGGCATTTCATCAAACACCTTTAATGCATCTTTAGTCACTTAGCTTCAGAGCGAGAGCCTAAGTTGAGTGGTTCTAGGATAGGGATTTAGTGCTACGAGAGTGCATTGAGTCTATATAAGGGATTTGCATGGTCATTCGATTTCATCCTCGATCATGTTTGGCTTGTTTGTTCATTTAAACCTCTTGAGCATGATGAAGCTATCTTTCCAAGTGAATCTTCTTTATCTTTGATTTGCACCGTTTTGTTTTGCTTTACTTGTTTAGTTTCCTTTATGCTTTTGATTTCTTTCAAACCAAAACTCTTTTCAAAGGAATAGACCGTCCATGAATAGTGTGAGTAGTGGTCATTGAGAGAACCCCGTGGAAATACGACCTTGATAGTTGTGAGTTTAATTACTTACACGTCAAGTTTTTGGCGCCGTTGCTGGGGACTTTCTCAATCCTAAGAAAGTATTTAGTAGTGCACCGATCTATTCACTTCCTTCCAATTTAGTTTTGCTTCCTTTTACTTGTTTGCTTGTTTTTGTTACCCCGCATTGTCGTGTTACGTTGGTGTTTTTGGTTGTGCCTGTATGTAGGTACCTTGGTGTAAAGCATGAGTCGATTCACTCATCCACAAGTACAATTTCGAGGCCTCAAGCAAGTTGGCCAATGGTAGGGTCAAGATGAACAAGCTTCAACACCAATGTGGAATGAACAATGTTCCTCTCCACCTCCACTATACCATCAAATCTTGCCGGAGTTCACAAGCTATGAGCGACCTCCTCAACCTCCTTCCATTCTAGAGAAGCTCTTGAAGATTGTGGTAGAAAGTGAGCCTCCTCAAGAGGAGTTCATTAGCCATGAGAAACCCTCTACACCTCCTTCCGTGCTAGAGATCTTGAAGATTGTGGAGGACAATGCAGTTCGGATTAATCGCTTAGCCCAAAGCATGGAGCTCATTAACCAAGCTTTAGAGAATGAGAATCGACCCAAGAAGGTGGAGCATGTTTATGATGATGAGGATGACACTTGTGAACCGGAAGTGATTGACATGGAAGAAGATTTGGTAGTGGAGGAGATTGAAGAACATGTTCTTCCCGAGGACACACCACATGATGATGATGCTTGGATAGGAGAATCAAGGAGACTTGAGGATGATGACGCCTTAGAGGAGGTGAGATGTGACGTGAAGACTCTTCAAGAAGAGGTGGTACCGAGAGTGGAGCACGAAAGTGAACAACACCACCCTACTGTGGTGCCAGCAAAGATTGAGAGTACTCTTCAAACTTTTTGCTTGGTCATGAAGTATTTGTGCCAAGAGACCAAGGACACATGCATCTCGACCCCTCCTAAGATAGTCGTAAGAGTGGAGCCGCCTAACCTTGAACTGGAGGACTCCTTGTGTGGCATCGCCAACTTGGTAACGATAGAGCTCAATGGTGGCCCCCCACCTTACTAGCTTCCTCAAGCTTCGAAATTCAAGGGTAGCAAGCCACCCCAAGGTACCAAGTGCTTTGCAAGCATTAATGTGCATTGGCTAGTCTACCATTCTCTTAAGATGTTTCTTGGAGCTCAACTTTCATCATGGAAGAAAATACTTGACTTCAAGGAGGTACTAAGTTGGACACCGTAACACAGGTATCGTCGAGTTTAAGACGGTATCCAAGCGCTTCTTGGGAGGGACCCCATGTTATCCTTACTTTTTCGCTGTTAATTGCTTTTTGAGTTTTTGTGTGTTTTAGCTCTTGGAATAAAGGCTTGACAAGCATTTGAGGATCACTCTTCACCAATGGTCTTTATGGAACTCTTTCACCTCTCCTACCTCCAACTTCTCCTCTTCACCATGCGATATATTCGTTCTACCTTACTCTCCCTCTCTCTTGACCATTAAGGACAATGCTCATGCTAGTCGTAGGGGGATTTTGAGGTTTGGTATGTTTGTTTGTCGGTTAGAAGTGGAGTTTATGCTTTGATTGTGTGCATGTTCTTGATTGATTGCCAAATTCCTCTAGCGTGGAATCGTTCGGTTCTTGACTTTTAGTGTTTAAGTGACTTCAAGATTTCACATTGACGCTTAGGCTGTTCCACTTAGAACCTATAACCAGCATGTCGGCACTAATATCAAATTGAGTCTAGGTCAGAACAGAGATTGGATCACTCTTATAGTTGAATTGATTGTTTGGTACTTGTTTTAAAACCGCTCGATAACACCGTTCTAAGATGATAAAGACAATTAGAATTTCGCCACATTCAACAAAAAATTCTACCCAAATCATTTTCCCTATAGGATAACCATGTTTGAGCTTTGGCCTGTTTGTTGGATTATATTCATTTTCAGCCCTACTCCATGTTTTTCCTTTTTGATCCCTCGTGATTGTGGCTTGAGATTAGACGGAAATCCAATTATAAGTCTTTTGTGGAAGTTATAGCTAGCTAGGATCAAGTGGCTAAAGTGGCAAGTCAAGTAGTTGAGTTGTGAAAAAGTGCTTAAGTTTTTCAAATTCTTGAAGTGCCGAAAGAAAAGCTAGGAAAGCTCGGCACCTAAGTGAAGTGTCGGGTTGAGCACTAGCATAGGCAAAGACTGCGAGCTAGGCAAGTCCAACACCTAAGTGAAGTGTTTGGATCGAGCACTAGTATGCAGTAAGTAAATGGCGGAAGAAAAGCCTTGGAAGAATCCTAGCTTGAGCGTGTGAAGTGCAGATCTAGAGGCGGATGAAGTCGAGTCGATAGCCACATCACGATCACTCACCACTTCCCAAATATTCCCTACCTCCACCTAAACCGCATCATAACCCGAGTTTAAGCCTTTTTGATTAGAATGGTGTTGTCATGGTCGGATACTTTGCGAATCAATTTGTTTTCGGAAAGATGTTTGTCCTAATTGACTACTACTTGAAGTGAGCTGAAAATAGTGAGGTCTAGACTTGTTTGGTTGACGTTCTTGCATGTGTAAGTTAAGTTTGTTCGTGGAATAGTCTAAGCCAAATTGTTTTTGCTTCAATCTCAATTTCACTGATCTTGTCACTTGTGAACCTAGATGCTTTCTAATTCATTTGCTTGAGGACAAGCAAAAGCTTAGTAGTAGGGGAATTTGATGTGATTATATTTCATGCATTTCAAGCCTATAATTTATCAATGAAACTCCCGTTTTTGATCGTGCTTTGCCAAGGTTTGTGTGCTTTTAGAGATGTTTTGCACAATTACACTTTTGTGGTCCGGAAGCCACTTTGGGAGCCAATTCAGTGTCTATTGGAGATTTTTTTGTGATTTTTCAGGCCTTGGCATGGTAGCACTGGTGACAAGGAGAACATAGGATCAAAGGGGAGTGCAATCGGAGCAAGGACGGAGGAGACAGGGACGTCGCAAGTTGGAAAATTCTGCATCCACTTTTGAAGGAGTTCTCGACAAGAACTTCATAGTTCTCGTTGAGGAGTTTGAGAAATTAAAGTTCAGGGAATGCAGTTGGGTTTCCAAAGAAGTTCTCGGCGAGAACTTTCAATGTTCTCGCCGAGAACATATGAAGAAAGGGAAGGCTGTCCAGTTGGGTTTTCAAGTAAGTTCTCGGCGAGAACTTTGGGAGTTCTCGCCGAAAACTTAACTCTTTTCCAACAGACAATTTAAGGCAGCATCGTGATGGGGAGAAGGCATTATTATTCGATACACAGACAACCGTGACTCTTCTCATTTCCCTTCATCGCCAATCGCTGAGCATCAACCCTAGAGAGCTATTTCTGGTGCAACTTAAAGTAGAGGAGCTTGGATTGAAGTCCAAAACCTTGGGAGAGGAACTTGCAAGAGGAGGATGGCCATGGTGTTCTTGGTGATCATCTCTCTTTCTCTTTCCTTTGTACCCTTGGCCATGTGTGGCTGATTTCGTAGGTTTCCTTGGATTGATAGATAGTTGTGCTATGATAGAGGTTGATTGTGTAAGCATGTTATGATTGATCTTGGTTGTAAGAAGATGATCTCTAAACTTGTTGTTAATTCCACTGATTGCTATGATTGCTTGATTTGGTCTATTCATTGTAATGTAATGCATGAGAGTGCTTAGGTTACACGGTTTGTAGGTCTAGGGATTGAAGAGAGTGTGTTCTAAGAGATTAGATCATCTCAATTCAACCATAGTTGCATGATTTCTCTCTTGTGCATTTTATCGAACACTTGGTCTGCACTTGGTTTTTCATTCACTTGAACTTTGATTAGTCTTTTGATGATTCTCTTAGTGTTAGGATATTGACATGAGAGTGTGATGTGTAGCCTTGTGGTCATAGAGTCATAGGAGAGGGTTTTGTGACTTGGCATTTCATCAAACACCTTTAATGCATCTTTAGTCACTTAGCTTGAGAGCGAGAGCCTAAGTTGAGTGGTTCTAGGATAGGGATTTTTAGTGCTACAAGAGTGCATTGAGTCTATAGAAGGGATTTGCATGGTCATTCGATTGCATCCTTGATGATGTTTGTGATGTGACTTTAATCAGTGCATTTTAAGCTTATGAATGACCTATGATATGCCCGTATTTATTCACGAAATGACATGATTTATATGCGTTTATTGAATTTTTGTGCTAAGTGTCATTTTGTTGTCCGGTTGCCACTTTGGAGCCATAATTCGTGGGCTATTGGAGCTTCTCTATGCATTTTCAGGATCTGGCTTCAAAGTACGGATAACAAAGAGCGCATAGGAGCAAACGGGAGGTCATTTGGAGGCCGGACGAGGGAGATGTGAGCCTTGCAAGATCGGGTTTTCTGCAGAGTGCAGGGGGTGCACGCCGTGCAGATGTGCACACCGTGCAGAGGTGCACGCCGTGCACTATGCACGCCGTGCAGGGGTGCACGCCGTGCAGAGGTGCACGCCGTGCACTGCCCCCTGCACTATAAATACTCTTGATTTTGGCCATTTTGGGAAATTAGATCATACCTCTTGAACCCCAAACACATTTCACGAACCCTCAAACCCTAGAGCACGTTTTTGGAGCAATTTGAAGCCATTGGAGCTAGGATTGAAGCCAACAAACCTTGGGAGAAGTGCTCACAAGTGGAGAAGTGAAGATCATCTCAAGGATTCATCCATGGTGTTCTTGGTGACCATTCTTCCTTCTTCTTTCTTTACTCCCTTGGCCATGTGTGGCTGATTTTCTAGGGTTCCTCTTGGATGGGTAGAATAGTTGTGCTATGATAGAGGGATGATTGTATAGAACTTGCCATGATTGATCTTGGTTGTATGAGGATGATTCCTAGACTTGTTCTTAATGCCATTTTATGCCATGTTTGCTTAATTTGGTCCATTCATTGTAATTTGATGCATGAGAGTGCTTGGATTGCATAGATTGTAGGTCTAGGGATTGAAGAGAGTGTGTTCTAAGAGATTAGATCATCTCAATTCAACCATAGTTGCATGATTTCTCACTTGTGCATTTTATCGAACACTTGGTGTGCATTAGGATTTTCACTCAATTGAACTTTGATTAGTCTTTGGATGATTCTCTTAGTGTTAGAACATTGACATGAGAGTGTGGTGTCTAGCCTAGTGGTCATAGAGTCATAGGAGAGGGTTTTGTAGCTTGGCATTTCATCAAAAACCTTTAATGCATCCTATTTTCACTTAGTTTGAGAGCGAGAGCCTAAATTGAGTGGTATTGGGATAGGGATTAGGTGCTACGAGAGTGCATCGAGTCTAAATAAGTGAAATGCATGGTCATCCGAGTGCAAACTTGATCTTGATTAGCTTGTTCGTTCAATTATTCATCTTGAGCATGATGAAACTACCTACCAAGAGAACCCCTTTATCTTTGATTTGTTCCACTTCTTTTCTTGCTTAAACCTTGTTAGTTTTTCATTGTTTATGCTTTTGATTTGTTCTCTTTCAAAACCAAAACTTAATTTCAAATGTTTAGACCGTTCATGAACTTTGTGAGTACAAGCTTATGAGAGGACCTCGAGGAATACGACCTTGGTAAACACGTGTTATCAAGTTTTTGGTGTGATTATTTATCGGTAGAAGTCTAAAGCTATGATCTGATATGTTGCATGATCTTAATTGAATGTCGAATTCCTCTATTGTAGAATCGTTCGGTTCTTGACGTTTAGTGTTTAATTGACTTCAAGTCTTCACAATGATGTTTAGATTGTTCCACTTAGAACCTTTAACCAGCATGTTAGCACTAATATCAAATGAGTCTGGGCCAGAACTGAGATCTTATCACTCTTGTATGTTGGTTGATTGGTTGGATACGCGTTTTTATACCACTCGATAACACCGGTCTAGGATGATGAAGGCAATCAGAATTTCTTCCCCTCCTCCATGTTTTTCATTCTCTTTTTGATCTTTCGTGATTGTGGCTTGAGACTAGACGGAATCCATTTCGAAATCTTGTACGGAAGTTGTTAAGGGGCTAAGGATCAAGTGGCTAAGTTGAAAAAAAAAAAAAATGCTCAAAAGAAAAGCTAGGCAAACTCGGCACCTAAGTGAAGTGTCGAGTTGAGCACTAAGCAAAAGGGCAAAGGCTGTGAGCTAGGCAGGTTCAACACCTAAGTGAAGTGTTGAATCGAGCACTAGTATGCAGTAAGAAAAAAAAAGAGAAAGAAAAGAAAAGAAAGAAAAAAGAGTTCTCAACTGTAGCCCTTGATCCTAGCCAGAGTCGTAAAATGCGGATCTAGAAGCGGATGAAGTCGAGTCGATAGCCACATTCACGACTCACGATCCATGTTCCGATTTCAAGTCCTTTTGATTAGTGTCGGTGTTGTCGTGGTCGGTTTTGCTGTGTCCCAATCATCCACTACTTGAAGTGTGTAGAAATTAGTGAGGTTTAGACTTGTTTGGTTGATGTTCTTGCATGTGTAGGTTTAGTTTGTTCGTGGAACAGTTTAAGCTAAATTGTGATTGCTTGGATCTCAATGGACCGAACTTGTCATGTGTGAACTTGGATGTTTTCTAATTCATTTGCTTGAGGACAAGCAAAGCTTAGTCGTAGGGGAATTTGATGTGACTTTAATCAGTGCATTTTAAGCTTATGAATGACCTATGATATGCCCGTATTTATTCGCGAAATGACATGATTTATATGCGTTTATTGAATTTTTGTGCTAAGTGTCATTTTGTTGTCCGGTTGCCACTTTGGAGCCATAATTCGTGGGCTATTGGAGCTTCTCTATGCATTTTCAGGATCTGGCTTCAAAGTACGGATAACAAAGAGCGCATAGGAGCAAACGGGAGGTCATTTGGAGGCCGGACGAGGGAGATGTGAGCCTTGCAAGATCGGGTTTTCTGCAGAGTGCAGGGGGTGCACGCCGTGCAGATGTGCACGCCGTGCAGAGGTGCACGCCGTGCACTATGCACGGCGTGCAGGGGTGCACGCCGTGCAGAGGTGCACGCCGTGCACTGCCCCCTGCACTATAAATACTCTTGATTTTGGCCATTTTGGGAAATTAGATCATACCTCTTGAACCCCAAACACATTTCACGAACCCTCAAACCCTAGAGCACGTTTTTGGAGCAATTTGAAGCCATTGGAGCTAGGATTGAAGCCAACAAACCTTGGGAGAAGTGCTCACAAGTGGAGAAGTGAAGATCATCTCAAGGATTCATCCATGGTGTTCTTGGTGACCATTCTTCCTTCTTCTTTCTTTACTCCCTTGGCCATGTGTGGCTGATTTTCTAGGGTTCCTCTTGGATGGGTAGAATAGTTGTGCTATGATAGAGGGATGATTGTATAGAACTTGCCATGATTGATCTTGGTTGTATGAGGATGATTCCTAGACTTGTTCTTAATGCCATTTTATGCCATGTTTGCTTAATTTGGTCCATTCATTGTAATTTGATGCATGAGAGTGCTTGGATTGCATAGATTGTAGGTCTAGGGATTGAAGAGAGTGTGTTCTAAGAGATTAGATCATCTCAATTCAACCATAGTTGCATGATTTCTCACTTGTGCATTTTATCGAACACTTGGTGTGCATTAGGATTTTCACTCAATTGAACTTTGATTAGTCTTTGGATGATTCTCTTAGTGTTAGAACATTGACATGAGAGTGTGGTGTCTAGCCTAGTGGTCATAGAGTCATAGGAGAGGGTTTTGTAGCTTGGCATTTCATCAAACACCTTTAATGCATCCTATTTTCACTTAGTTTGAGAGCGAGAGCCTAAATTGAGTGGTATTGGGATAGGGATTAGGTGCTACGAGAGTGCATCGAGTCTAAATAAGTGAAATGCATGGTCATCCGAGTGCAAACTTGATCTTGATTAGCTTGTTCGTTCAATTATTCATCTTGAGCATGATGAAACTACCTACCAAGAGAACCCCTTTATCTTTGATTTGTTCCACTTCTTTTCTTGCTTAAACCTTGTTAGTTTTTCATTGTTTATGCTTTTGATTTGTTCTCTTTCAAAACCAAAACTTAATTTCAAATGTTTAGACCGTTCATGAACTTTGTGAGTACAAGCTTATGAGAGGACCTCGAGGAATACGACCTTGGTAAACACGTGTTATCAAGTTTTTGGCGCCGTTGCCGGGGACTCTCTCATTCCTTTGAAAGCACTTAGTAGTGAACCGATCTATTCACTTCCTTCCAATTTAGTTTTTGCTTCCTTTTACTTGTTGTTTGGTTTTGTTATTCCACATTGTCGTATTACTCGGGTGTGTTTGTTGTGCTTGTTTGTAGGAGATTTTGGGTTAGTGCATGAGGCGTTCAGCTCGTCTTCAAGCACGAATCCAAGGACTAGAACAAGTGCTCAAGTCACCTACCACTTCCCCACCTCCTATAGTTGAAGAAGAAGAAGTTGATCACATCTCACACCACACTATGTCTCAACATGGGGATGACGATGACCAATCGGTTCATTCACACCACACTAATGATGATGATCGCTCACAAAGGGGTGCAAGACGTACCTTGGCGGATTATGCTCGCCCTACTCTTGAAGGGGCAGCCTCTAGCATTGTTCGAAGACCCGTCAATGCTAGGAACTTTGAGCTCAAGCCTAATATGATCCAAATGGTTCAAAATGGAGTGGTGTTCAATGGCATTGATGGTGAATGTCCATCTAGGCATCTCAAGGACTTCTTGGAGATATGTGACACGGTTAAGAATGATCAAGTTCATCCGGATTGCATACGACTCCGACTCTTCCCCTTCTCACTCAAAGGTCGAGCCAAGTCTTGGTTGGAGAACCAACCTAGTAGAACATTCACTACATGGGAGGGCCTAGCCGAAGCTTTCCTTGAAGAATTCTTTCCTCCCTATATGACGGATGCAATCCGGGATCGCATTAACCACTTCATACAACACAAGGGAGAGCTCTTCCATGAGACTTGGAATAGGTTCCAAGCCATTCTTCGGTCTTGTCCTCATCACAACTTTGCCGAATGGAGCTTGGCGGACATCTTTGCTAGGTCCCTTGATTTTGAGAATACACGGATGATCAACCAAGCCGCCGGAGGTGACTTAAGGATGCTCACTCCCGAAGATGCTCTCGAACTCTTTGCGGAGATGGCCAACAAGACAAGGAGTTGGTCTCGACAACAACCTCCTAAGTCTAAGTATGGAAGTGATACGCACTATGACTCTCGGTCCGTAAGTGTTGATGCACCAAAGGATTCATCCACCTATGGGAAGAAGCATAAGTTACCGGGACATCGAGATGAAGATGATCCCATGATTGCTCTCCTTATGTCCAAGATTGATGCCATGGCTTCACAAGTAAGTAACCTAAGTATGCCTAAGCATCCCTCCAAGGTCCAATCATCTCATGTGGGTAATCCACCGGTTGCTTCTATATATTGTTGTGAGGGTTGTGGGGGTCAAGATCACGATGTTAGTGCTTGTCCTTCCGCCACTCCTGAACTTGGCCAAGGCGACCTTGAGGAGGTAAGCTTTGCACAAGGTCAAGGGTTCCACGGTAATTTCAGCCCCCAAGGTAACTATCAAGGTAACTATAACCGACCTTGGTACAACAAGTCTAACCAAGGTTACCAAGGCCAAGGGAATCAAGGTAGTGGTTATAGCAAGGGCTACAACCAAGGAAATCAAGGAGGTTATCAAGGTTTTAGGGGTTATCAAGGCAACCAATGGTCTCAAGGAAGTAACCTAAACCAAGGGAGCCAAGGGACTCAAGGAGGACCCCAAGGTCAAGGGCACCAAGGGGGAAATCAATGGAATCAAAGTGGACATCCAAGTCAAGGTTTCCAAGGTCCTACCCCACCGGGAATGTACAACCATAGAGGTGAAGGACCACCCGGGTTCAACAAGCCTTCTCAAAATAAGGAGGGTGGTTCTTCAATCTCTCAAGAAGACACCAATGCGGCAATGATCCAACTCATCAAGAATCAACAAGCTTCAATTGCCAATTTGGAGAACCAATTAGGACATATTTCTAAGGCACTCTCGGAGCGACCCTCGGGCACTTTACCTTCCAATACCGAGATCAACCCCAAAGGTCCGGAGCATTGCAAGGTAGTGACCTTGAGAAGTGGAAGACCCTTGCAAGATACAACCTCTACTCCAATTGACTCTACAAAGGTACAAGATCCTAATCTAATGGTTGATGATGATGACATTCATGATCCTCCTTCGGATGAAGTTGAGGTTGAAGTCGAACCTCCCACGGGTAATGTGAACACTAAGGTTGCCAAGGAACCTAGTAAGGCTACATCGAGTACACCACCGGTCTCTCCTCCCGCACCGGGTGTATCTCCATATAAGCCTAAGCCTCCATACCCATCTCGATTGAAGAAGGATGGCCTTGAGAAGGTTTTCAAGAAGTTTGTGGAGCGGATTAGTCAAATGCAATTCTCTCTTCCGTTTCCCGAAGCAATGACTATGATGCCCCAATACGCTAAGTTCATGAAGGAACTCTACACCAACAAGAGAAAGCTACCGGAGACATCTCTAGTCCACCTTAATGAGGAATGCTCCGCCGTTCTCTTCAAAAGTCCACCCAAAAAGCTCAAGGATCCGGGTACCTTTACTATCCCTTGTGCTATTGGTAATATTTCTCTTGCTAATGGTCTTGCGGATCTAGGTGCTAGTATCAATGTCATGCCTTATTGCATATTTGAGAAGCTAGGATTGTCTAATCTTCGTCCTACTCGTATGTACATTCAACTTGCGGATAAGTCGACCAAGAGTCCTAGGGGAATTGTTGATGATGTGCTAGTCAAAGTAGGCCCTTTTGTGTTCCTAGTTGATTTTGCGGTCATTGATACCGATGATGTTGATGTCTCATTGATATTTGGTAGACCATTCCTAGCTACTTCTCGTGCTTTGATTGATGTGCATGACGGAAAATTGACATTGAGAGTAGGACAAGAGAGTGTCACATTTTGCATAGCCGATGGCATGAAGTTTGCTCACGCACAAGATGATTTAGAGTACTCGTGTGATACTATTGCTTCGGCTAGTGTGTGTAGTATTTCTAACTTCGTGTGTCGAGATTCTTTGGATGTTTGCCTTAGAACGGATGTGCAGGAACATTTAGGCACCCCGGAGTTAAAAGCTCAAGTGGCTTACCTTGATGAAGGGAGAGACAAGTTAGAGGGTGAAACGGTTTTTGCTGCTCTCCCGAAGGTGGAAAGGGTAAAGACCTCCTATGAAGAACCACCTACTCTTGAGCTCAAGCCTCTTCCCGCACATTTGGAGTATGCTTTTCTCATGCCGGATTCTAAGCTACCGGTCATCATCAATTCTGAGCTCCTACCCGAGCAAAAGGACCGTCTAGTGGAGCTCCTCAAGAAGTACATGAGAGCTATTGCGTGGAGCATCTCGGATATTCGAGGTATAAGTCCCACATTTTGCTCACATCGGATCCTTATGGAGGAGGATTTCAAGCCGGTTGTGCAACCACAAAGAAGGCTAAATCCTAACATGAAGGAGGTTGTGAAGAAAGAAGTTATTAAGCTTATGGATGCGGGTATTATTTTTCCTATCTCGGACAGCCCTTGGGTTAGCCCCGTGCAAGTTGTTCCCAAGAAAGGAGGGATCACGGTGGTAGCTAATGACAAGGATGAGCTTATCCCGACAAGGACGATCACCGGGTGGCGTGTTTGCATCGATTATCGTCGACTCAATGATGCCACTAGGAAGGATCACTTTCCTCTACCTTTCATGGATCAAATGCTCGAGCGTCTTTCCGGTCACGAGTACTATTGTTTCTTGGATGGTATGTCCGGGTACTTCCAAATCCCGATCGCCTCGGAAGACATCGAGAAGACCACATTCACATGCCCCTTCGGTACTTTTGCTTATCGACGGATCCCCTTTGGGTTGTGCAACGCTCCCGCTACCTTCCAACGGTGTATGCTTGCCATTTTCGATGATTTCGTGGAAGATATCATGGAAGTGTTCATGGACGACTTCTCGGTTTTTGGGGATTCATTCGACCTATGCTTGAGGAACCTTGAGAAGGTCTTGCGTCGGTGTGAAGAGACCAATCTTGCATTGAGTTGGGAGAAGTGTCATTTCATGGTCAAAGAAGGGATTGTTCTTGGTCATAAGATCTCTAAAAAAGGCATTGAGGTTGATAAGGCAAAGTTGGAGACCATCTCTCAACTTCCTCCACCTTCATCCGTGAAAGCCGTGAGAAGCTTCTTGGGGCATGCCGGTTTCTATAGGCGCTTCATCAAAGACTTCTCGAAAATAACTACTCCTATGACTCGGCTTCTTGAGAAGGATGTGGAATTTCGTTTTGATGAAGGGTGCTTGCAAGCTTTTGAACTCCTCAAGGGTAAGCTCACGAATGCCCCTATACTCATTGCTCCGGATTGGTCAAAGTCATTTGAGTTGATGTGTGATGCTAGCGATTACGCCATTGGAGCGGTCCTAGGCCAACGAATCGACAAGAGATTCCATCCAATATACTATGCAAGTAAGACTCTCAACGATGCTCAAAGGAACTACACAACTACGGAAAAGGAGCTCTTGGCCATAGTGTTTGCTTTTGATAAGTTTAGGTCCTACTTGGTACTCTCTCACACTATTGTCTTCACGGACCACCAAGCTTTGAGGTACCTTCTATCTAAGACCGATGCTAAACCAAGGTTGATCCGATGGGTCCTTCTATTGCAAGAGTTTGATATTGAGATTCGAGATAAGAAGGGGTCCGAGAATGTAGCCGCCGACCACTTGTCTCGCTTGGAAGAGGCGGAAATGGTACACAATGGTAGTGAAGAGATCAATGACAATTTCCCCGATGAGCTATTATTCGCTATAACAACTTTAGAGTTCAAGGAACCTTGGTTCGCGGATTTCGCTAACTATCTTGCTAGTGGAGACTTGAAGGAGGGCCTCTCCACTCAAGACAAAAGGAAGTTCTTTGCGGATTTGAAGCATTACTATTGGGACGATCCTTTTGTATTTCGAGTTGGCTCGGATGGTATGATTAGAAGATGTGTCACTTATGGAGAGTCTAAGGACATCATGCAACATTGCCACTCCGGTCCTACGGGTGGACATCATGGAGCAAATCGCACGGCTCGCAAGGTACTTGAGTCCGGATTCTTTTGGCCTTCGATCTTCCGAGATTGTCAAGACTTTGTCAAGTCTTGCGATGCGTGTCAACGTTCAGGTAACATCTCCTCCCGTAATGAAATGCCTCAAAATGTCTCGTTAGTGGTAGAAATATTTGATATATGGGGTATTGATTTCATGGGACCGTTTCCTACTTCTCATGGTAACAAGTACATATTAGTTGCGGTAGATTACGTGTCTAAATGGGCGGAGGCACAAGCTTTGCCTACCAATGATGCCCGAGTCGTAGGGAAGTTTCTTGTTAAGTTGTTCACCCGTTTTGGTACCCCTGTGCTATCATTAGTGATCGAGGTACTCATTTTCAAGGGCAATTCGATAGAGTATGCCACCGGTTCGGCGTCACTCATCGGATGTCCACCTCGTATCACCCTCAAACTAGTGGCCAAGCCGAGGTGACCAATAGGGAACTTAAGAGAATCTTAGAGAAGACGGTCGACCAATCACGGAAAGATTGGTCGAAGAAGCTTGATGACGCTCTATGGGCCTACCGCACGGCCTACAAGACCCTATAGGCACTACTCCCTATAGGATGGTCTATGGCAAAGCATGCCATTTGCCGGTAGAGCTCGAGCACCCAGCTTATTGGGCATTGAAATTTCTAAATCTTGATATGAGTCTCGCAGGAGAAGAGCGTAAGTTTCAGGTACATGAGCTTGAGGAGTATCGACATCATGCATATGAGAATGCAAAGCTTTACAAGGAGAGGACGAAGCTCATTCATGATTCCCGTTTGAAGCCGGGCAAGGATTTCAAAGTTGGTGATCAAGTTCTCCTATACAACTCTCGGCTCAAGCTCTTTCCCGGGAAATTGAGGTCTCGTTGGTCCGGCCCCTTTACGGTAACTCATGTTTTTCCTTATGGCACCATCGAGGTAATCTCTCCATCCCAAACCGAACCTTTTAAGGTGAATGGCCATAGACTTAAGCATTATGTTGTTAATGATACTATAGGTGCTGTTGAGGTCTTGTCTTTGGTCGTGCCTTGAGTGTTCCTTGCTTCGTCGAGCTCAAGACGTTAAACAAGCGCTTCTCGGGAGGCAACCCGAGTGTTTTTCATGTCCTTTCTTCTTGATTTGATTGCATGATTGTGTGTTTTTGTGGTATTCAAGGTCCTTGAGTTGTTGTGGTGTCCTTTGTGGTGTCGTAGGCGTTGAAATTCTGAAGTTCGGGGTCCGTTTTGAGTGGATTTGGCGGTGTTTTGGTCGTTTTCGTCGAAGTGAAAAATTTGATTTTGTGCTGAGGGGGTGCACGCCGTGCACCACTGCACGCCGTGCATGATGCACGCCGTGCACGGTGCACGGTTTGGTGCACGGGCTGCCCAGAGCTTCAACAAAAATTTTCAGCTCCGGGATGCACGCCGTGCACCCATGCACGCCGTGCACCCTGCACGCCGTGCACCCTGCACGCCGTGCAGCACTGATTTTTCCTTTGCTTTATTTCGGTTTGGTTAGTGGTTGAGTCGGTTGATACTTGATTTTCTGGTTTGAGTCATTGTTCGGTTTGGTTTTGATTCCCAACCCACCCCCCTATCCTTTCCTCGACTCACCCGACCCCTCTCTCAATTCCTCACCCGTCCGTACACCAGCCGTTCAATCAACCCCCGCCCCGCCTTCTGCCAGCCCTCCCTCCTGCCAGCCGCCGACCGCCCGACGCCAATCGCCCGACCACGCCAGCCGCCGCCGCCATCCTTTTCCCACTTACCCGACCGCGGACCCACCGCTCGCCCCACTCCATTCACCCTCCGCCACCCGACGCGCCCATCCTTCCACTCCGCCGCCGCCGCCTCCACATTCCCTCCCAGCCACTCCCGACCAGCCGCCGCCACAGCTCCTACCCGCCCCAAGACCCACACCCAGCCGCCGCCGACTTCCCCTTGCCAACAACCTGCCCGCCAGCCCTCTCCGTGCCATTCGCCGACCCAGGTTCTTAATTCCCTGATCTGTTTCGTCATTTTTGAGGATTTGACTTGGGTTAATCATTTGGATTGGCGGTGGGTGCTATTTGATGTTTGTTCATGGTGGTAGTTCTTTGGCTTTGAGTTCGTGATCTTGTGCGGTGTTGATGCTGAGTGTTGGTATTGGTTGTTGTGAATGTTGATGTGAGTTGGCTGTGTGATGTTTAGTTCACAATGGTTGGGTGTTCGTTTTGATGAGCTTACTCCTCAACGTACTTTGTGATTGGAGAGCTTCATGAGCAAATTTTGGTTGATGTCTTGTGTCCCGATTTTAGTGTTGCTTGATGAACTCTCTGGTGGCAGTTGGTGTGATTTGTTATTTGATTAGTTTGCATCAATTGCTTGGTTTGGGGTGTGAATTGTTGTTGATTGGTTTTGGCTTGCTTGTTTGGTGGCGTGTGATTGGTAATGGGGGTGTTGGGCATTTTGGGTTTATGTTTTCTGGTGGAGTGTGCTTTGATGTGCTGTTTGTGCTCAAGAGTTTAAGGGTTCGGTTCATTTCAATTAGTGGCTAAATTGAATGCTCATGCATAAGGATGGTTGGCTAGGTTTGGTACCTTCCATCTGGGACTTATGGTCATTTTGTTGTTTGGTTTGGTTGCCAATGGTTGCTTCACGATCATTATTTGCTTGATTTGAATAATTTGTTGCCTTGTGCTTAATTCGGGGACCGAATTCCATTCTTTGTGTGCGGAGGGGTGTGGTTAATCACCACTCATTGGTTCAATTTCTATGTATTCCCCCTTACATTGCGTGGACTTAGGCTTATATGTTCTTGATTCGTGTTTTTGATCCATGATGCATGCCTTTTGCTTAACTGTGGATTTCAATGATTTGATTTTTGCTAGCATAGGTTGTTGCACTTGAACGTGATGATCTTGAATCGTGCTCGATATTTTGCTCAATGTTTTGATCATGTGTTATGATTCGACGCCTCGATAGAATTTGTGTCAGGAGTGTGCTCTTCTTGTTGAATCTTTGTTTGCACTTCTTTTGCAGGATGCCTCCCAAGGGTAAATCAGCTTCTTCATCCTCCGCCCCTAAGCGATCCAAGGCACCAGCTTCCAAGAAGCGGAAGGGACAGACTGGGGAGTCTTCTGCTCCTCCACCACGGTCACCTTCGCCGCCTCCAGCTCCTCGTGGCGTCGACCCTCCTGATTCAGTGGTTCAGAGGATCTTCGACTTCGACCCCAGGGATCGGGCTTACAGTCGTTATCAGGTTATGGCGAGATGGCCCGTGGCGAGGCAGGGTAGATTTGATTTTGAGGGGTTGCAGAGTCGTGATGGATGTTGGATGCTTTGAAGACTTTTGCTGATGGAGCGGTGTTTGGCCGCTCTTGAGGTGACGAGAGGGCTATGAGTGGCCTACAAAGGAGTTCCTAAGCACTCTCACTGGAGTGTCACGAGATCACCACCTCATTGGTTGCAGGACTTTGGAGGATTTTTCCTTTCTTTCCTTTCTGTTTATGACTGCATGCTTTGTTGTGTTTGACTTCTTATTTTCTCTTTTCATTTCTGGCATTGAACTTGTCTTGTTGTTGGATCACACATCTCATCTGTACTCTCATCTTGTCGACTATGGGTTGTGTTTGAGCGGTGTGCCTCCCTTGTTTTATACAGGTACCCCTGATTCAGGTCCTCGTCCTGAGCAGGTTACTTGACCCGGGATCCCATCTCCGGCTTCCTTCTTCACCGCGCGGTATATTCGTTCCACCTTATCCTCTCTCTCTCTTGATCATTGAGGACAATGCTCATGTTAGTCGTAGGGGAGTTTGAGTTTTGGTGTGATTATTTATCGGTAGAAGTCTAAAGCTATGATCTGATATGTTGCATGATCTTAATTGAATGTCGAATTCCTCTATTGTAGAATCGTTCGGTTCTTGACGTTTAGTGTTTAATTGACTTCAAGTCTTCACAATGATGTTTAGATTGTTCCACTTAGAACCTTTAACCAGCATGTTAGCACTAATATCAAATGAGTCTGGGCCAGAACTGAGATCTTATCACTCTTGTATGTTGGTTGATTGGTTGGATACGCGTTTTTATACCACTCGATAACACCGGTCTAGGATGATGAAGGCAATCAGAATTTCTTCTCCTCCTCCATGTTTTTCATTCTCTTTTTGATCTTTCGTGATTGTGGCTTGAGACTAGACGGAATCCATTTCGAAATCTTGTACGGAAGTTGTTAAGGGGCTAAGGATCAAGTGGCTAAGTTGAAAAAAAAAAAAAAATGCTCAAAAGAAAAGCTAGGCAAACTCGGCACCTAAGTGAAGTGTCGAGTTGAGCACTAAGCAAAAGGGCAAAGGCTGTGAGCTAGGCAGGTTCAACACCTAAGTGAAGTGTTGAATCGAGCACTAGTATGCAGTAAGAAAAAAAAAAAGAAAAGAAAAGAAAAGAAAGAAAAAGAGTTCTCAACTGTAGCCCTTGATCCTAGCCAGAGTTGTATAAATGCGGATCTAGAAGCGGATGAAGTCGAGTCGATAGCCACATTCACGACTCACGATCCATGTTCCGATTTCAAGTCCTTTTGATTAGTGTCGGTGTTGTCGTGGTCGGTTTTGCTGTGTCCCAATCATCCACTACTTGAAGTGTGTAGAAATTAGTGAGGTTTAGACTTGTTTGGTTGATGTTCTTGCATGTGTAGGTTTAGTTTGTTCGTGGAACAGTTTAAGCTAAATTGTGATTGCTTGGATCTCAATGGACCGAACTTGTCATGTGTGAACTTGGATGTTTTCTAATTCATTTGCTTGAGGACAAGCAAAGCTTAGTCGTAGGGGAATTTGATGTGACTTTAATCAGTGCATTTTAAGCTTATGAATGACCTATGATATGCCCGTATTTATTTGCGAAATGACATGATTTATATGCGTTTATTGAATTTTTGTGCTAAGTGTCATTTTGTTGTCCGGTTGCCACTTTGGAGCCATAATTCGTGGGCTATTGGAGGTTCTCTATGCATTTTCAGGATCTGGCTTCAAAGTACGGATAACAAAGAGCGCATAGGAGCAAACGGGAGGTCATTTGGAGGCCGGACGAGGGAGATGTGAGCCTTGCAAGATCGGGTTTTCTGCAGAGTGCAGGGGGTGCACGCCGTGCAGATGTGCACGCCGTGCAGAGGTGCACGCCGTGCACTATGCACGCCGTGCAGGGGTGCACGCCGTGCAGAGGTGCACGCCGTGCACTGCCCCCTGCACTATAAATACTCTTGATTTTGGCCATTTTGGGAAATTAGATCATACCTCTTGAACCCCAAACACATTTCACGAACCCTCAAACCCTAGAGCACGTTTTTGGAGCAATTTGAAGCCATTGGAGCTAGGATTGAAGCCAACAAACCTTGGGAGAAGTGCTCACAAGTGGAGAAGTGAAGATCATCTCAAGGATTCATCCATGGTGTTCTTGGTGACCATTCTTCCTTCTTCTTTCTTTACTCCCTTGGCCATGTGTGGCTGATTTTCTAGGTTTCCTCTTGGATGGGTAGAATAGTTGTGCTATGATAGAGGGATGATTGTATAGAACTTGCCATGATTGATCTTGGTTGTATGAGGATGATTCCTAGACTTGTTCTTAATGCCATTTTATGCCATGTTTGCTTAATTTGGTCCATTCATTGTAATTTGATGCATGAGAGTGCTTGGATTGCATAGATTGTAGGTCTAGGGATTGAAGAGAGTGTGTTCTAAGAGATTAGATCATCTCAATTCAACCATAGTTGCATGATTTCTCACTTGTGCATTTTATCGAACACTTGGTGTGCATTAGGATTTTCACTCAATTGAACTTTGATTAGTCTTTGGATGATTCTCTTAGTGTTAGAACATTGACATGAGAGTGTGGTGTCTAGCCTAGTGGTCATAGAGTCATAGGAGAGGGTTTTGTAGCTTGGCATTTCATCAAACACCTTTAATGCATCCTATTTTCACTTAGTTTGAGAGCGAGAGCCTAAATTGAGTGGTATTGGGATAGGGATTAGGTGCTACGAGAGTGCATCGAGTCTAAATAAGTGAAATGCATGGTCATCCGAGTGCAAACTTGATCTTGATTAGCTTGTTCGTTCAATTATTCATCTTGAGCATGATGAAACTACCTACCAAGAGAACCCCTTTATCTTTGATTTGTTCCACTTCTTTTCTTGCTTAAACCTTGTTAGTTTTTCATTGTTTATGCTTTTGATTTGTTCTCTTTCAAAACCAAAACTTAATTTCAAATGTTTAGACCGTTCATGAACTTTGTGAGTACAAGCTTATGAGAGGACCTCGAGGAATACGACCTTGGTAAACACGTGTTATCAGTTTGGCTTGTTTATTCATTTACACCTCTTGAGTATGATGAAGCTATCTTTTGAAGTGAACCTCCTTTATCTTTGATTTGCACCATTTTGTTTTGCTTTACTTGTTTAGTTTCCTTTATGCTTTTGATTGCTTTCAAACCAAAAATCTTTTCAAAAGAATAGACCGTCCATGAATAGTGTGAGTAGTGGTCATTGAGAGAACCCCGTGGAAATACGACATTGATAGTTGTGTGTTTAATTATTTACACGTCACATACTAGCTAAGATCACCGGTTTACTGGCTATAGAAAAATCACCACATAACAACTTTCGGTTAGCTAATCTCAAACTACTACCACATGGGATCCACGGGTGAACAAAAACATGGGAAATGGTTGTAACATAGTATCGCACCAAAGGAACAGGCGAAGCACAATGGTTTACATGATGGCACTCGATTTGACGTGATTATCAGCCTCATTTAAGTGACATTTCCTTGCTTAAGACTTGGTTTTTAGGGTAGAATAGCGAATATTCGCTCAACTGCTTTATCTCGTGCCATTTGTGTTACTTTGGCCCGTTTCGGGTCTATTTGATGGTTTTCTAGTGTTTTCATGATAGCACAGGTTTTTGCCGTCAAATTAAGTAGCCAAGGACGTGTCTAAGGCATTGGAACCTCGAGGAACCGCACTGAAACCAGTCCAAGAAGTCAATCAAGTCAACATAAATCTTGCCCCATTTTACACTACAGTTTTCAGCGAAAACTCAACAGGTTTTCGGCAAAAAGTACAGAAGGAATCGGCAGAGCTTGCAAGAGGAAGTTTTCGGCGAGAAGTCAGAGTTCTCGGCAAAAACTCTAAGTCCGAAAATCACAGGAGAAGCAGTCGGAAAACTAGCCATTTTACAAAGCAGTTTTCGGCAAAAACTCATCAACTTTTCACCGAAAAATCCAGGCAAAATCCGGTGACTTAGGGTTAAGTATAAATACTTAAACCGGCGGCCCAATAACGGAGAGACCTCATAATACACTTTTCATAATATAACTTACACAAGTTCCAGACCTAGAGTTCAAAGAATCGTGGAGAGATCGTGACGCCATCTTTCCATCTCGGAGAACTCGGAGCTTAAAGTTGAAGATCCAGGAGATCGAAGCTTCGCCGGAGTCATCGAAATTAGGTTTTTCAGTTCTTATCTATTCTTCCTTTGTATGATGATATTCTTTGTTGCCTTTGATTCTTCTGTTATCGTTATGAGTAGCTGAACTTGTAGAGCTTAGATTAGATGAACCCTAAGTGACCCAGGGCTTTAAAGCGGTCACGGATTGGCGGTAGTTAGATTCGAAATTCAATCAGTTTCTCTTTGCATGGTTGTTTTGTTCTTCACTGTTTATGTTTCTTTTCTGGTTGATCGCCTAGATTAGGTTTGTGTTGGGTTAGGGTTTGTCGCTAGACAGCTTCCCTGCTTTAAAACATTACAACTTTTCTTTCTTGATCACCTAGATTAGATTCTTCTTAAGCTGAGGATAGAAGCAAACGCTCGCCTCAATTTAGAACATCAATTCAGCCAGTTAACATATTCATTGGAGTGTGCCTTTCGTAGGAACCAGTTAGGGTTAATCTGCTTCAAGAGTAACTCATTAATCACTAGTAATTCCACCAGTTAGTTTAGTCGTCGCGAGAGGCGACCGTACCTGGGCGTCTAATTAACCCTGGTAGTTAGATCGGATAGAGCGAACGTTCGCCAGTCTTAAACCTAAGGGTAAGGAGTTATGGTGGTGTATAGAAATTGATTGAATGAGAATTGAAAACCGTTGGTCTTGTGATTGCTGTTGCCTTGGTGATCTAAGGGGGATTTGAATTCTAAGCTTGTCTGTCGTCTGTCTAAACAAACCAATCATTCTGTCTTTGAATTTCATTTTAATTTTCTTACATCTTAGTCTAAAAGTCGTGGAACTCACACCACGCACAAAGTGTTTAAACCTGAATAAATTGCCTTCATATTTGAGTAGACGATTAGAAGAAACCCTATGGAATACGATCTGCTTAGCTTTTAGCTTTGTAGTATTTGATACCCTGTTCTACAGCACATCATTACACCTAGGGAAATTAATGTCGGGATAGCTTATGGTTTAAGTAGCAATTCTGGGTTTATTTATCATCCTAGTACTCGTGTTATGGTGTGGTCTCGAGTAGGTATCATGTGAATTCTAACTCATTCAAAGTACGAGAAAGCCACTAAAAATTATAAAAGTTGCTAGTTATGTGCAACGGATCAAAATCTCACAATTGGCTGCTAGTCGGACTCGTGTTATTTTCGTGCAATTCAAAGTGACACTACAAGCGTGATCCTAATTCTGACCATGTTCATTTAGCATCAATGCAGGCATGTTCGTTGTTGGTTCTAAGTTAACTAGTCTAAGCATCATTGTGAAAAATTGAAGTCAACTTAACATCAAGAGTGAAGAATTGAGTAAACTAGCTAGAGGAATTAAAATGAACAAAGGAATCACAGCAAAGCAAGCACATTCAGCACAACTCGTCTAGAATCATACCCCACACTTAATTCAGATTGTGTCCTCACGTGACTAAAAGAGAGTAGAGTTATCTGGAATACCTAGATGGTGATTGTCGATGTCGAGGATGAGGCAGAGAGCTCAGAACGAAGTGAAGCAGCTACAAAGGTCCTACAAAAACAAAAATGACATAAAGATCAAAAGGAAACCGGGACAAGTGTCCCAGATCCACACACAATAAAGTTGGATCGAAATACGAAAAGAAGAAATAAAACAGGGAAAAGGTATAACCCGATCACTGGTCCTTGGGTGGTGGCATGTGGAGGTGGGCCCTCAGCTCCTAGCGCCAAGCCAGCTCCTGCTCCTGCTCCTGCCATGCCCTCTAGGTGGCCTAGTGCTTCGAGGCTAGCGGCGACATCTGGGTCTCTGGTGCTTGGTAACTGAACTCTGACGACTGCCGAGGTTCATCCTCTGAAGGCTCATCCAGAGGTGGGCCTCGGGCGGGGACGTTGGTGGTGGGGGGGGAATCGAGAGGTTGAGCTCGTATTCTATAGCGAGCTCTGCTCCAATATGCTCACCACGGAGGCGAGGTGTCTCCGGACCCCACGTGTCGCAAAGGTGTAGGCAGGTGATGAGGCGGGCGATGTAGTGACCGCTAGGAAGCACGGGGGGGTAAGCTTTTTGGCCTTGGTTCGTTTGGAGAAGAATCGGGCTTGCCACCACCCGGGGTGGAGTCGGGTGCCGACCACGTCTTTCCTCATCCACAAAGCACAAGAAACTCTTCCACAAGTAATGTAAAAATTTAAAGAGTGGGTGAGAGATCTGACCAACGGTGGCGCGATGATGATCAGCATCCGGTTGGCCGCTGATGTGGCACCCCGCCGAGGTAGAATGAAACACACTTCTTGTGTTGCCTGGACTTGTGAGTGTCCAACTCGAAAGTGCTCTGGCGGACGTTGTCATGCCATTCTTCTTTATGGTTCCGCAATGATGTCAGGCCAAGGCATGTGAGGGGGGGGGGGGTTGGCGAACGTTTTTGATCCTCTAGTATCTCTCAAAGTATGTGGGCGAAATCCTGGCGAGACAGGGGTGGAGTGATGTGAACCGCTACAACCGTGGGCAGACGACCCTTAAACACCACAAGTTGATCTCCTAGACTCACGAAGAACCTATAGAACCGGATGAAAGAGGACTTTGACCCAATACCTACAAAGAGCTAGGAACCAGAAGTATCATGTCGAGGGCGTCACGCAAAGAGATGGATGCTCTTGATGATAAGCCAATCCTTAAGCAATGCACAAGCACATACTCCAAGGGTTTTAGAACAAACTTCTGAAGGGGGTTTATTGATTCATAAAAGTTGTAAGCACAAGGGGTGGCTGGTGGCCTTATTATACACTACAACAAACACATCAAATAGGGGGGGGGGCAAAACTGAAAATAGAGGGGAGCAATGCCCCCCTAATTAATTTAGTCGGGGGTGTTGCCTCCCCTAAATTTAGCCTTGCAACCCACTAAAGTATCCCTGGCTAGGGATATTTTTTTGGGGGTGAAGGAATCCGACAAAAAATAGTCGGGGGCGAAGGAATCCGACAAAAAATAGTCGGGGGGCGAAGGAATCCGACAAAAAATAGTCAGGGGCGTGGCCCTTGACAAAAATAGGGGGGGCCATTTAGTCGGGGGCCACACCCCTGACTAACTTTGTCGGGGGCGTGGCCCCAGCTAAATGGCCCCGACAAAAATTGGGGGGCATTTTATTCTATTTTAATAATTATGAAATATGGAATAATAAATATAGAATAATTATTTTAAATTATTTTATTTTATTATATATATATAATATATAATTCATATAATATAATATATAATATATATATATATATATATATATATATATATATATATAATATATATATATAATAAGTATTACATATATATTAAATAAATAATATATATAAATTATTTTTTTAACTAATGGTCGTTGGATGGCGACGGTGGTGGTGGATGGCGGATGACGACAACGACGGTGGTGGGGGCGATGGTGGTTATAGTGGTAGTAGCTAGAGTTGGCAAAATGCTGACCCGACCCGATAAACCCGTCCAGCCCGCCCAACCCAGCCCAACCCGTAGCTCGATTAACAAAAAAGTCAACAGTTCAACCCGCAACCCGACTAACCCGAAACCCGATAAACCTGCAACCCGACTAACCCATAATGGGACTAACCCGTAACCCGCCCACCCAACTTGAATAACCCGATTGTTACACAATTCATAATATCTCGTGCTTCAAATATCAACATTATGTCATTATTAAAGATATAAAATTTTCATCCACTTCTGACTTCATCAAGTTTATTTCCAAAACAATAAAATTAAAAAGAAAAAAACAAAACGTTTGGCCAAAAAATGTCATAAAATGGAAGTGGCTAGATTTGATATTTTTTTGAAAGAATTGTCTAAATTTATAAATTAGTCCAATGTTAAACTCTAGAACTTAAAAGCTAAATTATATTCAATTTTAATTTATTTAGTATAAGTATATGTAATTTATGAAAATGAATTATTATTATTATTAATATATGAACAGCGGCTATAGCCTACAAGCCTTAAGCCTACCCGCAAATAAAAATTTAATATTTTTTAAAATTATTTATTACGTAAAAAATTTATATAAAATTTTGCAAATTGTAGTTGAGAGTTGAGACTAGTAACTCGTGGGCAACCCGAGACCCGCCCGGCCCGTGACCGATGAACCCGCGACCCGATAAACCCACGACCCGACTAACCCGCAACCCGGAAAACCCGTGACCCGACTAACCCGCAACCCGACTAACGCACAACCCGATAAACCCGACCCGTGGCCCGCCCAGCCCGCCCGTTTGACAGCTCTAGTAGTAGCGGCGGCGGTGGATAGTGGTGGTGGCGGCGGCGGTGGAAGGTGGTGGTGGATGGCGATGGCGACGATGGTGGTAGTGGTGGTGGCGGAAGCGGTGGATAGTGGTGGTGGTGGCGGCGACAGACGGCGGATAGACGGTGGATGGCGGCGGATGGCGGTGGCGGCTTTGGTTAGTTGAGAAATTGAGAGGAGAAATGAAGAGAATGGGGATAATGAGAAAATTTAAGGAGGAATACTATTTTTGTCGGGGGCCGCGCCCCCCATTAAATGAGTATTTAATGTGGGGCGCGGCCCCAACTAAATACTATATTAAATATAATTACACATTTAGTCGGGGGTGTGGCCCCCGACTAAACCACTCAATTAGTCAAGGGCCAGCCCCCGACAAAATTGCCCCGACTATATTTGTCGGGGGCTATACGCCACCGAGAAAAGGCCCCCGACTATTCATGGGTTTTGTAGTGATATAGGGAGGGAACAAGCTCTCCTCCCTATTAGCTACTTCCCAAACTAGGATTAAAATAATCTAAATACTAATTAGGACATTTAAAATGCCTTAACTATCCAACCTAAAAAGGAAAACTAATGAGGAAACAAAAAATAGAATAATAATGTCTTGGAGCCGAAGCAATAATCCTAAATCGGCAAAAACCGGCAAAATCCGGGCAAGCCCTAATCCGGGCAGCTGTCGTGGCGCTCAGGCAATGCTTTGGCCGGCTGGGCAGGGATTCTTACTCGGATTAGATGCTCCCCTTGTGTCCTAGTCCTAGAAGGACTTAGGCTCGTGGTTTCCTGGACGTGGCAATAAGTATTCCTGGCCCGGATGGGAGTCCTTAGCTCGATAGAATTGCATGTATGGGCCCGAATCGTGTATGAGCACTTTCCTACGTGGCTCCTCCTTCATTTCTCCTCCAAATGCAACGCCGTTTTTTGGAGCATGTTCCTAAGGCTTCAAGCTATCCAGGGAAACTGAGATTTCCCAAAAGGACCGAGCCAATTGATGGCTCGGCCCTGAGCGCTCCTCTGTGGCGCCCGGCACTAGGCCTGGCGCCCAGGGCTAGCTAAGTATTATGCCTTTTCCAATTCTGGCCAAGCCTTCTTCCTCCTACTTCGGCCAGGTCTTCAGGAACATTCTCAGAGGGTCTTCAATGGCTGGTGCTGGTCCAGGGCTCATGGCATTTGGCCCGGTCCGGGGCTCGTACCGGGGCTTGTCTTCGGGCACTAGCCTTTTCTGGCCAGGTAATCCTCTGTCCTTCGTTGCCTATACTCTAGGAATGCCTCTAGAGGATCCCAAGAGTGGTCATTGCCTCCAGGGCTTGTGAGGATCGGTCCAGGGCCTACTAGGGCCCTTAGGCTCGGCCTTCGGTCCAGCTCGGGGCTCGGATTGGGGGCCTTGACCAGCATCCATGCTAGGGGTGGCCTGACCGAAATTCTAGCTTGCTTGGCTATTGGTGGGGGCCTGAGCCTATATTTGGTCATGTACCTTGGCTTCAAGCAATGTTGGACGGCTTTCCTTGGCTTACACACTTCTTTTAAGGCCCTATGGTTCTTCCCTTGACTGGAGACCCTGGTGGGGTGTAGGATTACCTGTTGGCATTGGGGCAGCTGTGGGGGATCACATCATGGTGGTCCCGCATGGTACTACGGTGCGGGATGCCTGAATCAGGGATGTCGTCCGGGGCTGGAATCTCTAGAATGGGTGCGGGGATCGGGATGATGTCGGTGTCCATGGGCTGTGGGGCGATGGAGGAGGAGCCTTGAACCCTTTCTTATCTAGCCTTCTTTCGTTTTCACGATCAGCGCCTGTGGTCTTGAATGTACCTGAGTTCCTGCAAAAGGGAAGAGCATGTACAATAGCATAATCAGGCAAACCGACAAGTACCCCACACTTGGTCGAAAATTCAATTCGAGAGGAATTATAAAGAATCGAGTGGGGGTTACAATCATAGAACTAGCAACAACATCTGAGGCACATAAGCAACATATAGGAATCGTCCGCACAACGAAAGAACCTCTAGAGCACATAGTCAACTTCTAGTCAACACAATTCAATAAAACTGATAATGTAGCAATTTATCATGGCAAATGATACACAATGGGTGCCAATTCAGAGCACATCAATCCTAGCACAGTCTACAACATCTAAGTTCAATTGGAACTGTGAATTTTATACCAAAATCAGCAGGCACGCAAATCGAGACAAATAAAAAATCAGCCGAAAACCAAACTCGTCGAAACAAAACAATCAATATGCAAAAAAATTTGTATTGGAAAACCAACAACTAACCATGAAGACATGAAAAGGGGGAAATCAACAACTAACCATGCGAGAAAAATGACGGAAAAAGGGGAAATCAGTGAAAAAACTTGAGGGAGAGTTTCGATTGGAATCGGAGCTACAAAGCTCCGATTTGAGTGATTTAAAGGGCGGACAACTCATTGGAAGATGCAGAGTCGACCGGCGGTGGTGGCGGCTGGATATGGCGGTAGCGGCGGAAAATGATGAAGGGAGGGTTGGGTTGGGAGGTTTCGGCAAAAAATTGTGTGGGAGTGGCGTAAGGGGATAAGGTTTCACGGGGTGGGATTTACAATTTTAGGGCAAATTTTTCGGTGAAAACTTTCAGAGTTTTCGCCGAAAACATCTTTGAAAATGTTTTTGAAATAAGGACGCGGAAAAATTACTCAGAAAACCCAAAGTTTCAGGCGAAAACTTTCAAATATTTTCGCTGAAAACTCGTTTGAAAAATATTTATCAATAGTGACAAAAAATTTTGACTCCATAAATGCCAAACTTGTCAGCGAAAACTCTGGAACTTTTCACCGAAAAGGAAAAGTTGTTTCAAAACTATTTTGAAAATCCGACGCTAAAATTTCACATTTAAAACGATACCCACCTGACACTAATTTTTTTATTTCGTAAAAACTGACGAACTGAACTACAAAAATGTGAAACAAAATCGGAAAAATCCCAAATAAATTGGAACTGAACCGAGAACACGAGACATACACACGAAAGATAAAAACCGCGACTTGAGACTTTGGGTCCCCATGAAACTGACAAAAATGAGGGAAAACTAAAAAGCAAAACTAACTCCAGCCGTGGGTTGTCTCCCACAAAGCGCTCCCGTTTTACGTCCTTGAGCTCGACATTACCTAGGTGGCAATCAAAGGGGTGTAGTGAAGAGATGTACATCCACCTGGGCAGCGACCATACCTTGGAGGTACTTCTTTAGCCGATGACCATTCACCGTGAACGGTTATTGATCGAGGCCTTTAATCTCCATAGCTCCAGGTGGTGTTCGTCTAACCACTGTGAACCGACAAGACCACCGGGACTTCAGCTTGCCCAGGAATAGCTTCAACCGAGAGTTATATAGAAGGACTTTGTCTCCGGGGTAAAAAAAAGTATGCTCCGATAGGTGGGAGTCATGGATCCTCTTGGTCTGCTCCTTGTATAGCTTCGTGCTGTCATAAGCGTGGAGGCTATGCTCCTCGAGCTCAACAAGCTGTAATAGTCTTTCTTCTCCTGCAAGCTCATGACGCATGTTTAGATCTTTAATGGCCTAAAATGCCTTATGATGAAGCTCAACCGGTAGATGGCATGCCTTGCCATAAGCAAGTCGATACGGCATACTGCCAATGAGAGTCTTGAAGGAAGTTCGGTACACCCATAAGGCCTCATCGAGCTTAGATGACCAGTCATTGCGAGACCGACCAACTGTTCTATCAAGAATTTGTTTGAGCTGACGGTTTGTAACTTCCGCTTGTCCGTTTGCCTGAGGATGGTAAGTGGTGGACATTCTATGGTGATGTCAAAATTTTTGCACACCCTATCGAATTGTCCATGAAAAGACGTTAGAGAAACTTCCCCACCACTCTTGAATCGTTAGTAGGTAAGGCTTGCGCCTCAGCCCACTTGGATACATAATCAACGGTGACAAGTATGTACTTATTACCGTTGGAGGGTGTGAAAGGTCCCATAAAATTAATTCCCCAGACATCAAATATTTCGACAGTTAAAGAGATATTCTGAGGCATTTCATTTTGGTTAGAGATGTTACCTGACCTCTAGCAGGCATCGCAATGGTGGACGAAGACATCGTAGTTGCTAAAGATCATTGGCCAAAAGAATCCAACTTCGAGAACCTTTCTTGCTGTTCGGTTGCCACCAAAGTGTCCACCGATTTGGCCCCGATGGCAATGGCGCATGATATCAATAGCTTCGAGGTGGGAGACACATCGTCGGACCATCCCATCCGTCTGGTATAAGAATGGATCATCCCAGAGTAGGACTTGGCCTGCTTTGTGAGCTTCTTTCGTTCATTGTAAGTGAGAGCCACCAAGATGAAGTCGGAAGCCAGGTAGTTGGCTATGGTGACATGCCACGACACTTCAAGGGTGGATGCATTGCTCAAAGTTTGAGCATGATGGATCGCCCATGGGTCGATGGCTATGCTATGTACTTGTTCTTGTAGCTCAAGATTGATGTGATCCCCCACATCTGCCCCAATGCCAACAGGTACTCCTACACCCCACCAGGGTCTCAAGTCAAGGGAAGAACCCTAGGGGCTTACAAGAAGCATGTAAGACCAAGGAAAGCCCTCCAACATTGCTTGAAGCCAAGGTACGTGACCAGATACAGGCTCAGGCCCCCACCAACAGCCAAGAAAGCTTGGATGTCAGTCAGGCCACCCCTAGCATGGATGCCGGTCAAGGCACCCGATCCAAGCCCCAAGCCTAAGGGCCCTAATAGGCCCTAGAGCGATCCTCATGAGCCCTGTAGGCAATGACCACTCCTGGGATCCTCTAGAGGCATTCCTGGAGTATAGGCAGTGAAGGACAGAGGAATACTGATGACACTCGATTTAACGTGATTATCAACCCCACCTAAGCGACATTTCCTTGCTTAAGACACAGTTTTAAGAGTAGAATAGTGAATATTCACTCAATTGTTCCTTCCCGTGCCTTTTGTGTTACCTTGGCCCATTTTGGGTCTATTTGATGGTTTTCTAGTGTTTTCATGTTAGCACAGGTTAGCCATCAGATACGGTAGCCAAGGACGTGTCTAAGGCACTGGAACCCCGAAGAATCACACCCGAATCAACCAGAGAAGTCATTCAACTCAAAAGGAATTCCTGCTCTATTTTACACACAGATTTTTGGCGAAAATACCCTTGAGTTTTCGCCGAAAATCCAAGGAATCAACTGTTCTTTACAAGAAGATGTTTTCGGCGAAAACCTTGGGAAGTTTTCGCCGAGAACCCTAAGCCATTTCAGCCGGAAGAAACAGACGGATCAAGCCAACTCGTCAACAGGTATTTTCGCCGAAAATCTCCTTGTATTTTTGGCGAAAATTCAGGTGAAAATCAGCAGTCGCTCGGTTAGGTTTAAATACAAAAAAAATCAGCGGCTAAATAGGATATATCATAACCTACACTCTGAAATGAAAATAGAGAGGTGGAGACTAGAGAGAGAAAGAGGGGATAAAGTCCGAGGAGCCAGAAACGGATCGTGACGCCATCCATCCATCTCGGAGAGCCAGTGCTAGGAGTTGAAGATCCAGCAGATTGAAGCTGCAAGGAATCGTCAAAATTAGGTTTTACAGTTCTTCTCTGTCTTCCCTACCTGAGATATATTCTTTGTTTGTCTTTGATCCTTCTGTATTGAATATGAGTAGCTAAACTCGTATAGCTTAGATTAGATGAATTCTAAGTGACCCAGGGCTTTTAAGCGGTCATGGATCGGCGGTGATTAGATTCGAAATTCATCCAGTTTCTCCTTCATGTTTGATTTGTTCTTTGTTCTCTGTGTTTCTTGTCTGGTTTGGCCACCTAGATTAGATTCTTGTTAAGCTAAGGATAGAAGCGAACGCTCGCCTTACTTTAAACACCAAATCGAACAATTAACCTAATCATTGGAGTGTGCCTTTCGTAGGAACCAATTAGGGTTGATCCTTTGCAAGAGTAACTCATTAATCATTAGAATTTGCACCAGTTAGTTAAGTCGTTGCGAGAGGCGACCGTACCCGGGCGGCTAATTAATCGTGGTAGCTAGATCGGATAGAGCGAACGTTCGCCAGTCTTAAACCTAAGGGTCAGGAGTTATGATGGTGTCTGTCAACTGAATGAACTAGAATCGAAAATCGCTGGTCTGTTGATTGCGTTGCTCTGGTGATCTAAGGGGGATTCGAAATCTAAGCTTGTCTGTCGTCTGTCTTAGTCAATCACTCAATCTTTCTTCGCTTTAATTTCATTTCAATTTATCTTAGCATTTTAGTGTAGAAGTCATGGAACTCACACCACGCACTAAGTGTTTAACCTTGAATTTAATTGCCAACATATTTGAGTAAGAAGTAGAAGAGACCCGTGGAATACGATTTAACCTAGCTTCACATCTTGGTAGTTATTTGATTGACCGCTATTCTGCAGCACATCAAATTGGCGCCGTTGCCGGGGACTCTTCTATTTCGTTGAAAGAAGAGTTGGCATTTTTATTCCTCTACCTTTCCATCTTTCATTTCCCATCACACTTTGATTTTACACCGGTTGTGTTTGTTTTTGTCTCTTGCAGATCATAGCATGTACAGAATAGGATCACTTCCGTTCCATCTAACGTTCGGTCCTCCATCACCGTGCTTTCCAATGACAACGATCTTGACTATGAGATTAAGATTCCTCTCCCAGAACTGATCTCTAGGGACGTACAATTCGAAGGAAAGCCAGATGATAATCCCTGCACACATATAGCTGACTTCCTGGCTGTCTGTGAAACTTTCAAGTCTGGGAACCTCAACAAGAACACTTTATGTCTCCGAGCTTTTCCGTTTTCTCTCAGAGGTGCAGCTAAGCAGTGGCTTGGAAGCAAACTGCCAGGTCACTACACTAACTGGGAGACATTAGCTCAAGATTTTGTTGAGGAATACTTCCCTCCAGCAAGGACAATTGCTTGTAAAGACCGCATCTCCAGGTTTACTCAGAGAGAAGATGCAAGCCTGTACGACACTTGGAATGAATTCCAATCCCTTCTCTTCAACTGCCCTCACCATGGGTATGAACAAAGACAACTAGCTGAATTCTTTGCTCGTGGTATGCGCGAAGAATCTTCAAAGTGGGTCAACTCCCTAGCTGGCAGAGACTGCACCGCCCTTACTCCTCAAGATGCTCTTCTGCATTTTGCTAGCTGTGCTTTGAAATCCAGAAACTGGGAGAGGCAAAGAGAAGGAACCAAGAGTCAATTGAGCATTGCAGAGCATATCAAAGCAGAAGTTCAGAAACATCTACAAGCAGCTGGTATCCCCCTCGATCCCCCGTCAGCTACCATCTTTTCGGCCGACTGTGGATGGTGTGGATCCTGTGCTCATAACGGTGGAAGCTGCCTCAACTTCGGTAAAATAGAAGTCTGGTCTGTAGAAGAGGTAAACTTTGTTGATCAAGGCTTCGCCAACAATCAGAAAGGCTACGCCAGTTACAGAAACTACGTGCCACAGAGCCAGAGCAACCGTTTAGTAGATCCTTATCAGAGACCTCCAGGATTTATTGGAGGACAGCAACAGTTCCAAGCAAAGCCGTATTACCATAGAGACATAGATTTTGAGAAGAAGTTCGATCAGATAATGAGCAGACTCGACGACCACGACATTCAGTTAAAAAGCTCAAGCCGCACTCAATCAAGGACAGAGAGCTCAAAGCCAAAGGATAGAAGATGCAATAAGCAATATGACTAAACTTTTTACTAGCAATCCTCTCCTCAATCCAGCAGCATTTCAAGCAGACTCCGGTGCAAAGAGCGAACACGCTCAAGCTATTACCACCAGGAGCGGCAAGCAAACAACTGATCCAAAGGCTCCAGAATCTAACGTGATACCAGATACCAATACTGCCATGGATATGCCAGAAATTGAAGATATAACAGAAGAAGAAGAAGCAGCACCAACCCCTCCTCCCAAGACAGCTCCTGAGCTCGTCTTGGCGCCATATGTACCTTGGATTCCCTTCCCAAAAGCTGCAATGAGCAAGGCTAAGGATCACGATACTCAGTACAAGAAGTGGTACAATGTTCTTAAGACTGCAGAGATCAAAATACCAGTAACTGAAGCTGTGGAGATCATACCACCGCTTGGGAAGTTCTTTAAGGATCTCATGAAGAAAGTGAAGAATGGAGAGGCGTATTCTGTCACGCTCACTAACGAATGCGCTTCTCTCTTTGGTGCGCCATCTCCCATAAGACAGCCGCCACCACCCCCAACTAAGTGTTATGATCCCGGTCCTTTTACATTACCGTGCATCATTAATGGTATTAAAATTGATCGTAGTCTAGCTGATTCTGGTGCTTCTATTAATGTTATGCCTGTTTATCTATATGAAAAGATGAACCTAGGGCAATTAAAACCGATTACTTTGCATCTCGTGTTAGCCGATAGGTCTGTCAAACTACCTAGGGATATAATATAAGATGTAGCTGTCTGCTGTGGCCCCTTTACCAACTACTGCTGGTGCAAATATTAACTGCAAACAAGGCCTGTTAACTTTAAGTGTAGGACAGGAGAGTGTTGCATTCCTCATTAAAGATAGCATGAGATATCTGTTGCTCAAGATGATAAATGTTATACTGTTGATCCCCTAGAGTTGGCCTCGGCCAACTTCGTTACTAATGCTTTATCTAGTGATCCACTAGAGTTGTGTTTGATTTCAGGAATTGACAGTGCACTAGAAGACCCAGAGCAGCGCCTATGGCAAGATGAGTTAGATGAGCAGAAGGCGACATTCACACCCATTCATGCGCCTACACACATTCAGCCAGCATCGAGTCGGATCACTACTTCATATGAGAATCCGCTAGAGCTAACCCTAAAGGAGCTGCCTGACCATCTGGAGTATGCATTCCTGGGGAAGGAATGCCAGCTGCCTGTCATCATCAATTCGAACTTATCTCCCGAGCAGAAAGAGCAACTGATCAGGCAACTCAAAAAGCATGTCCGAGCTATTGCCTGGTAGTTGGCTGACATCAGAGGCATCTCTGAAACCTTATGCAAACATCGGATAGTCATTAATGAAGAATTCAAACCAGTCAGACAACCGCAACGCCGACTTAACCCTCTGATGCAGGAAGTTGTGAAGAAAGAAGTCCTTAAGCTTTTGGACGCCGATATCATCTATCCTATTGCCGACAGTCCTTGGGTCAGCCCGACTCAAGTCGTCCCGAAGAAAGGAGGAATCACAGTCATCCCTAATCCAAAGGGTGAGCTCATTCCCACTCGCACGGTTACCGGATGGAGAGTCTGTATCGATTATCGACGACTCAATGATGCCACCAAGAAGGATCACTTTCCACTGCCGTTCATTGATCAGAAGCTTGAACGATTGGCTGGTCATGAATACTACTGCTTCTTAGACGGGATGTCCGGTTACTTCCAGATCCCCATTGAGCTTGATGATCAAGAGAAGACGACCTTCACCTGCCCGTTTGGTACGTTTTCTTATCGTCGAATTCCTTTTGGTTTATGTAACGCTCCCGCTACTTTTCAGAGATGCATGCTGGCTATATTTGGAGATCTAGTAGAGAATGTGGTGGAGGTATTCATGGACGACTTCTCCGTCTATGGATATTCGTTTTCCAAGTGCCTGGCCAATCTGGCCAAAGTGCTAGCTCGTTGTGAGGAAACCAACCTGGCCCTTAGTTGGGAGAAGTGTCACTTCATGGTTACCGAAGGCATTGTTTTTGGCCATAGGATCTCTCAGCTCGGTATAGAAGTCGATCGTGCCAAGCTTGAAACCATAGCCAGCTTGCCACCGCCGACCTCAGTTAAGACAGTTCGAAGTTTCCTCGGTCATGCTGGGTTCTACCGAAGATTCATTAGAGATTTCTCCAAGATCACTCTTCCAATGACGAAGCTTCTTGAGAAAGATGCTCCTTTCGTTTTTGATAAAGCTTGTCTTGAAGCCTTTGAAACTTTGAAGACTCAACTCACCACCGCACTGATCCTTACAGCACCAGATTGGAATCTTCCATTCGAGATTATGTGCGATGCTAGCGACTTCGCCGTTGGCGCGGTTCTTGGTCAGAGAAAGGAGAAGAGATTTCATCCTATCTACTTTGCTAGCAAGACGCTCAACGATGCTCAGAGGAACTACACCACTACAGAGAAAGAACTCATGGCTATCATTTTCTCCTTTGATAAATTCAGACAGTACCTGGTTCTTTCACATACCATTGTCTACACAGATCATGCTGCTCTGCACCATCTATTAGCCAAGCAGGACTCAAAGCCACGTCTCATCCGATGGATCCTTCTCCTCCAAGAGTTTGACATAGAAATTAAAGACAAGAAGGGAGCAGAGAACTTAGCAGCGAATCATCTTTCCTGACTGGAGGAATCACAAACAGGTGAATCTACTACCCCTATCAATGATTCTTTCCCTGACGAGCTGTTGCGTGTTGTAACATATGAACAGGTTAACAACATAGCTATCGAGCCCTGGGCAATCCCTCACGCTCAAGATCTGAGTAATGCAGCCGACTCGGAAGAACCATGGTATGCAACCCTGGCTAATTACCTCTCTCACGGCATTGTACCTCCTGAGCTGGATTACAATGCACGCAAGAAGCTCTTTAAAGAAGCCAAGTCATACTTCTGGGATGAGCCCTTCTTATACCACATCAGCATTGATGGAATGATCCGGAGATGTGTTTCTTACATTGAAGAACCTGACATCATGCGTAAATGCCATGAAGGACAGTTCGGAGGACACTTCGGCGGGAACCGCACTGCAAGAAACGTACTCAAAATAGGTTTTTATTGGCCTTCAATCTTTATTGATTGTGATGCTTTTGCTCGTCGTTGTGATGCGTGCCAGCGATCAGGTAACATCTCTAACCGTAATGAGATGCCCCAAATTGTTTCTTTAACTGTTGAGATCTTTGATGTTTGGGGAATTGATTTCATGGGTCCGTTCACACCCTCCAACGGAAACAAGTACATTCTTGTAGCCGTTGATTATGTCTCTAAGTGGGCTGAAGCTGAAGCTTTACCCACTAACGATTCAAGAGTGGTGGGTCGGTTCCTTACCCGTCTTTTCACGCGTTTTGGTTCACCACGCTTTATCATAAGTGATAGGGGTACCCATTTCCATGGACATTTCGACCGGGTGTGCAAACGCTTTGTCTTCACCCACCGTATGTCCACAGCTTACCATCCTCAAGCGAATGGTCAAGCAAAAGTGATGAACCGTGAGCTCAAGCAGATTCTTGATAGGACAGTTAGCCGGTCCCGCAAGGACTGGTCATCTAAGCTCAATGATGCCTTATGGGCTTATCGAACTGCCTACAAGACTCCCATCGGTACCCTCGCCGTATCAGCTAGTCTATGGCAAGGCATGCCATTTGCCAGTTGAGCTTGAGCACAAGGCATTATGGGCTAATAAAGAGTTGAATATGAGCTATGCAGTAGCAGGTAATAACCGCCACGACCAGATCGCTGAGCTTGAGGAGCACCGTCTCCACACATATGAGAGCACGAAGCTGTACAAGGAGCGCACGAAGAGAATTCATGACTCTCAATTAAAGACGATCAAACAGTTGTATCCCAGAGATGAAGTCCTCTTATATAACTCTCGATTGAAGCTTATCCTGGGTAAACTGAAGTCCCGTTGGTCCGGCCCTTATACCGTGGTGCGGCAGACATCTTTAGGCAGTGTCCTAATCAAATTGCATGATCAAGAGCCGTTTATGGTCACCGGACATAGGCTCAAGAAGTATCTGTAGGGATTAGCTGTTTCTTTCATCGACGTGCACTACTTTACGACAGAGCCGTGACACGAATCCAGGTATCGTCTGGCTCACGGACGTTAAACAAGAGTGCTTCATGGGCGGCAACCCACGGCTGGAGTCAGTTGTTTTCGTTTCGAGTCGTTTTGTTTTAAAACCTCCTTCAAAAAAAAAAACTGCCGAGCCATTTTCAAACGAATTTTTGGCGAAAACCTCCCATATTTTCGCCAAAAACATGAGCTTAAATCAACCCCGATCCTCCTGTTTCTCGCCACCGAAACTTCTCGCCGCAAAATCCCACACTCTTAACCGAAACAGTTTTTGATTTTATAAGAAATTTTCGCCGAAAATCCACCATTATTTTTGCCTAAAATTATGTGTTCTCCGCCAACTATTTAAGCCGGTTTCAACTCCTGATTTTCACCCCCCGTCCGAAAACTTAAAACCCGATTTCACGTCATCCCTTTTTGAACGCCGCCGCCACCAAAACCCTCACCGCCGCCAACCATTGCCCGCTGGTGCGCAAATTAATGCACACTAGTTTTACTCACTAGATCGCTCTAGCAAGATCGTTTTTCCCTTGGGTCTTCCTTTTTCTATTACTCAGAAAAGTGAATTAAAGCTAATCGGTCTTAAACGTTTGGTTTGGAATTGGTGGTGAATGAACTAAATATCTAGAAATGCAAATTAAACCAATCAAAGTAGGCAAACAAGTTGGAGCTTCAAGTAATGACTAAGGCGCTTGTCCAGACTCGAATCCGCTCTAGCTCGACTAAGACGGATGATGCAATGCAACTAAGGTTTCAACAGACTTAAAGACTCGACATTTCCTTTGGCAATCTCTACTCCATGGTCAGGACGCAGAGAAACTATCCTATCAAACCTATGAGTTCCTATGGTCAAGATAACTCACAAATCGCCAAGAATGCACGAAGAACAAAGAAATGCCACACAGAAATGCAAAGAGATTAATTTCACCGGCCCTATGGTCAAGACACCGAGTAATCTTAATGACCTTCTAAACCCTAGAATGACTCTCGTCCATGGTCAGAACCGCAAGACAAAGATGAAGCAAATTCTACGATATGGTCAATCTGCGAATTCAAGAGCTTCAAATTAGGGTTTTAGAAAAATCTCAATCAAGTCTGGATAAACCTCAATTAACATTAACGGGTTAGAAACCCGACATCATCCATACAAAATCTCGCTAGAACTTCATCTAATCTGAACAAACTAAGAGTTTAGCTAGACATCGCCAGAGAAGAAATCACAGAAACAGAGAAAAAGAAAACTGGAGAAGAAGACATCTTACTCCAAGAAATCCTAATCCTGACGACTCAAGAAATCTACCGAGCTAATCCTTGCTTCTTCTCGCCCAATCGCGTCTTCAAAGCTCCGTCTTCTCCTCTGAGAGTGTCTGGTTCGTCGGGGAAGAAGAGAAAAAATTGAAGTAAAAAGTCTCTCCCCAAAACTCCTCAAAATTGGGTTAAAAACCCCTTTTTCGTAAAAAAGCTGAAAATTGTCAAAAGTGCGTCTGAGCCTTCCAAAAGTGCGCCTGAGCACTTTTACCCCCAAAAGTAGCACTTTTTCAGCTAAAGAAAAATTCCGCCGAAGCTTAATTGTAAAAGTGCGCCTGACCCCTTCGAAAAGTGCGCCAACGCACTTTTGGTCCGAAAACGCGCACTTTTGGTGCTGAGTTCAGCTCCAAGCTTCTTTCGGCAATTCCAACCTCATTTGTGCTCCGAATTAGTCCCCGTTTGAAGCGCAAAGCTCGTAGAAAGGTCATCCACAATATGGTAACCTAATATCTCATCAAAAACAACTTTAAAACATATCAAACAACCCAAAAGAGGGCCAATGGGGAATAAAACACAATTTTCACAAAACTCACTCGAGAACATCACAATAAGGTGTCAAACAAAGGGAATTTCGCTCAAATGTGGCGAGATAAACACGGTAAATCTAACGTGATCACCCGCCGACGCCTATCCCTAATCATCTTCAACCTAGAACCCTAGAATCGGAGCTCCACGGCCCCGGTTCCTCCCGAACAATTTTTCAAGCTTTTCGTCGATTTCTCAGATCTCCAATCGTTTTCTCAAGTCATGTCTTCACGGTTAGTTGTTCAGACCTTGATTGTGAATCTTTTGGCTTTTTGACTTTCAGTTTTCGGCATGGTTGACTTGGGTTGACTTTTCGTTTTTCCCTCGAATTGCATGATTGCTGTTTCGGTGTCTTTTGGCTAGGCTTTGGAAATCCCTTTTGATCTTGTTGGCCTCGTAAATTGATGTCTGTGCGATCGTGCCTATGGATTCTTTCATGATATGTGATTTTTGGTCCGCGTTATTTCTCATGCCTGCTTAGTTGAATGCCGATACTTTGCTGCTCCGTTTCAACTCGGTGATCTCTTGGCTAACTTGCTTACCCCCACTTGTTAATCTAAGTGTGGGGTAGGATTTTGATCTTCTAATTAGGGTATTCCTTGAGTTATGTTTTACAGGGCTCCGAAGCGATTCAAGACCACCAGTGCAGATAGGGCGCAGTGATCCTCGGCTCGTCAGACCAGGGCTCCACCTTCCAAGCCGGCCACACCACCAGCCCCGACACCGGCGGTTGTGGCCGTCATCCCACAGGCTGTACCGGCCCCGTGATCCCTATTGCCAGTATTCCAGCTACCGCTACTGGAACCTTACATCCTTTTATCGCTGCCCTCGAGCCTCACCATCTAGAGGTCTATCAGAAGATCAAAGACATTCCTCCGGCTACGGTAGCAGTTCTTTCCTTGGAAAGTCTCAAGGACCACAACCCGGCTTGGCACTCCACCATCGACACCGCCCTTCATAAAGCCGGTTTGCGAGTTCTGACTACTCATGGTTCCCCCTACCTGCTTGTCGCCCTTCAAGAATTCTGGAGTTCATTCCGGCGCCTCACTCCGAAGCCCACACGTGATCAGATATTCGTATCCTTTCGCCTCAGTGGTGTTCTCCACGAGAAGTCCATCCACGAGTTCGGCCACCTGCTGGATCCGCACGCCAACCTCAATAAAACATTCGCTGGTTTCAAGGACACATACTCCATCACGAGTGATCCTTACCCAGAAGTGTGGAAATGGGCCTCCTGCCAGCCTGAGATCACATCTATCGTCAACCCCACGGTAGGTAACATCGCTAACCCTATTCTTAAATTCTTGCATTATGTTTGGGTGCGGTCTTTGTGTTATTACAGTGATGACACTCGAGTTGACGTGATTATCAGCCTCATTTAAGCGACATTTCTTTGCTTAAGACATGGTTTTTAGGGTAGAATAACGAATATTCAATCGATTGCCCTATCTCGTGCCATTTGTGTTACCTTGGCCCGTTTCGGGTCTATTTGATGGTTTTCTAGTGTTTTTGTGTTAGCACAGGTTTTTGCCGTCAAATAAGTAACCAAGGACGTGTCTAAGGCATTGGAACATCAAGGAACTGAACCGGAATCGATCAAAGGAGCCAATCAAAGTCAAACAGAATCCTGCCCGATTACAAAGATATTTTCGCCAAAAATTACCTATTGATTTCGGCGAAAATCATAGTACAAATCGACTGACGCCAAGTGAAGGAGATTTTTGGCGAAATCGATCAAGTGTTCAAACCAAAAATAAAAGGCAGAGAGATCACTTCCATTTACAAGAATATTTTTGCCGAAAATATCCCTATATTTTCGGCGAAAATAATAGAGGAATCCGGATCTGATAGGGTTAAGTATAAATACTTAACCCGACGGCCCAAAGAGGATATACAATCATAATTCGCAAAATACAACTTTTCGAGATCAGAATTCAGAGAATCCTCTCAAGTTCTGGAGCGAAGAGTTAGAGTTCGAAGAGCCGGATAGAGATCGTGACGCCATCCCTTCCACCTCGACGAATCGGAGCTAGGAGTGTTATTTACCGAAGATCGAAGTCTGTCAGAGTCGTCTAAATTAGGTTTTTCAGATTCTTTTCTGTTCTTCCTCTGGATGACGAACTCTTTCTTTGTCTTTGTTGCTTTTGTAATAATCATGAGTAGCTAAACTCGTTAGAGCTTAGACTAGATGAACCCTAAGTGACCCAAGGCTTTAAAGCGGTCACAGATTGGCGGTGATTAGATTCGAAATTCAATCAGTTCTTTTTCATGTTTGATTCGTCTTCATTGTTCATGTTTCTTGTCTGGATTGATCACCTAGATTAGATTCTGGTTAAGCTAAGGATAGAAGCGAACGCTCGCCTTACTTTAGAACATCGAATTGAACAATTAACCTTATAATTGGAGCGTGCCTTCGTAGGAACCGGTTAGGGTTAATTCACTGCAAGAGTAACTCATTAATCATTAGTAATTGCACCAGTTGATTAAGTCATTGCGAGAGGCGACCGTACCCGGGCGGCTAGTTAATCTTGGTAGTTAGAACGGATAGAGCGAACGTTCGTCGGTCTTAAACCTAAGGGTAAGGAGTTATGGTGGTGTCTTAGTAATTGATTGAATGAGAATCGAAATCCGCTGATCTGTTGATTGTCAATGCTCTGGGGAACGAAGGGGGATTCAAAGTCTAAGTTCGTCTGTCATCCTTGTTTTCAAACCCTAATCTCCAATCTGCTTTAGTTTAATTTTTAATTTCTTCGCATTTCGTAGATTTAGAAGTTGTGGAACTCACACCACGCACATCTTGTTTACTTTCGAGTATTTTGCCAGTTTTGAAGTAGTCAATCTTAGAAGACCCCTGGAATACGATCTACCCTAGCTCTCGTTAGCTTGGTAGTATTTGATCAACCACTTCTGCGATGTTCATCAAATTGGCGCCATTGCCGGGGACTTCTTTTGATTGTTCGAAAGAAGAGCTGGCAATTTATTCTTCTATTTTCCATCTTTCACCTTTCCATCCACTTCGATTTTACACTGTTTTTTTTGTCTTTGTTATCTGTAGGTTTACAGGTGTATGCCTCACCGTCCTTGGACTCGCTCTCAAACCGAACAGGCTAAGAGTGCAGAGAGACCAGGCAGTTCTGCTCCACCTCTACGATCACAAATTCTGAAGAAAGGCAGATCCAATCCATTCATCACTCTGATCAAGATCGAGGAACCGAAGGAGAGTTCCTCATCTCCAACTTCACCTGTACCGTCATCTTCATCTGCTTCATACACCGAGTCACTCTCACCTCCTCCATCTCCTACCATGGATGATAGATTACCACCACCACCACCAAATGGCGATCAACCGCCGCCGCCACCACCTGCACAGAAGAGTCTAGCAGACTATAACAAGCCGAGCGCGACTAGCGCTCGATCTGCCATTGCCGTTCCGCGCATTGAAGGAGATCCTAACTATGAGATCAAGATTCGATTCTTGACTATGATCTCTAGGGATTTACAGTTTGAAGGCAGGCCCCTAGACAATCTGTGCACTCATCTTGCAGACTTCCTTGATCTCTGCAGCACTTTTAAGAGCGGAAACCTCGACAAAAACACTCTTTGTCTGAGAGCTTTTCCGTTCTCTCTGAAAGGCCCTGCTAAGAGGTGGCTTACTGGCAAACCACCTGGATACTATACTGATTGGGATACTCTGGCTCAGGACTTCGTTGAAGAATACTTCCCTCTGGCCAGAACAACCGCCATCAAGGACAGCATTGCCAGATTCTCCCAGAAAGAAGGAGAAAGCTTATATGATACTTGGAATCGATTCCAGGAATTTCTCTACACCTGCCCTCATCATGGATTCGAGCAGAGGCAGTTAGCTGAAATCTTTTCTCGAGGACTTCGAGAAGAATCTGCCAAGTGGGTCAATTCTCTAGCTGAAGGGGATTGCACTACACTAACACCTGAAGCTGCTCTTCTTCATTTCGCAAACTGTGCTTCCAAGTCAAGGAACTGGGAACAACAATCTGAAGGATCAAGGAGTAAGCTAGATCTCGAAGCTACAATCAAAGCAGAGGTAGAAAAGCATTTGAAGAAGTCTACCACACCGATTAAGCCGCCGGCAGCTTCTGTCTACGTTGCCGATTGCGAGTGGTGTGGAGCTTGCGCACATAACGGAGGCCGTTGTCAGAATTTTGGTAAAGCAGAAGTCTAGTCTGCCGAAGAGGTAAATTTCATCCAACAAGGCTTCGTCAATAATCAGAATGGTTATGCTGGCTATCATAACTTCAGACAGCAAGGGAACTATCAAGACAGACCTCCCTACAATGCTGGCGCCAACCACAACCAGAGCCGGAATAACCGCTCGACTGGTCCAGCTCAGGATCAGAAGCCTAACCATCCGCCGGCAGGTGTCTACCAGCCGCCGCATCGCAATCTGGGTAATTACGGAACTGCTCCTGGCAATCGCCAGAATCAATATCTGAACAATACCTATCCAGGGCAGCAGCATCAAAGAGAGAACAATGTCATTGACCTGGATAAGAAGCTCAGCCAGATCATCACTAGACTCGATGATCATGACAGTCAGTTCAAGGCTCAAGCTCTTCTTAATCAAGAACAGATAGCATCTGGACAAAGGATTGAGCATGCCGTGAACAACATCTCGAGCATGCTCGCATCTGGTCGACCATTTGGCCAACTTCCAAGCCAGACAGAGCCGAATCCGAGAAAGGAGCAAGCCAAGATGGTAACCGCTCAAAAACTCCCAAACTTGATTGCTGATGCTTGTTCTGTCTTACGCAGGATCGCTGAAACTCTGGAGGAAGAAGAAGAACAGAAGCCGGCGCCTAAGGAGGATGATCCTCCTCTCGCACCGTACGTCGTAAAACCTCCTTTTCCTAGAGCATTGCTGCCAAATGCAAGGATCGAGACTGGCATGAAGGGGAACAAGGAAGGATATCCTGACATTCGTATTAAGAAACCTGCTTCTCCATATCCAGCTAAGTTATCTGATCCTGATTCTTTTACTTTGCCTTTGGTCATCAATGATGTTGAGATTGAACGTTGTTTAGTTGATCTAGGAGCGTCTGTTAATGTCATGCCTATGAGCCTGTTTGAAAAGTTAAACCTAGGAGAACTTGATCCGCCTAGTATGCAACTTGTCTTTGCTGATAGATCACTTAAAACCCCTAAGGGAGAGATTAAAGACGTTGTCACTAAATGTGGTCCGTTCACGTTCTTAGCTGACTATGTGATTATGGATACTAGTACAGATGATGCTAATATTCTCATAGGTCGACCTTTCATGGCTACTACTGGAATGAATATTAACGTTCCAAATGGTTCTTTAACTCTAAGAGTCGGTAAAGAAACGAAAACGTTCCGTCTTAAAGATGGCATGAAATATGACTCTAGGAATGAAGAATCTCACTGCCTGGCTGTTGAAACTGTGGAGTTGACTCCGGTCAACTCTGTTACTAATGTTTCTTCCAGTGTCTCTAGATCAGTTGTTGCTGCAGATATTAAACAGGTTATTAAGAAGAAGCCAGAAACTTCAGTTCAGAAGCTACCCAAGAAGAAGAAGGAACTGCAAGCCTCTTCTAAGCCACCGAGCACTAAATCGAGCAGGCCTCGGGAAAGAATAAGAAGACGAAGACCCAAATGGTCTGGAGGCCAAAAATTCTGCCGTCTTCCACTGAGCCAGCTGCACCACCAATTAGTTCCAAGAAACCGGCGCCGGAACAAGTATGGAAGGAGAAGCCGAAGGCATCTCCTAAGGAAGTACTGACGATCACCGATCCTGGTGATACCAAGCCGAAGATAAAAGAAATGAAGAAGCTGACAGTCCTCATTCCTTCCATCGTAACAATCAAGAAGGATGATCTCTCCAGAGAACTGTTCGGACCGTTCAAGTTCATCGATCATCTTCCCGATGGACGTACCAAGCTTTTGCATGCAAACGAGAAGAGATTTACGCTTACCGGAGAAGTCCCGAAGCTGTACTTCATGAACTCCGACGCGAGCGTTAAGGAGAATCTAAGTTGGGATGTCTCCTAATACCGTCCAGCTCAAGGACGTTAATAAAAGAGCGCTTCGTGGGAGGCAACCCACGCCTGGAGTCTGTTTTAATTTTGGTTGAACTTGGTATTTTAGAGTCGGTTTGGGGAAGCCAAAAGTGTCAGTTTGTTTGATTTATTATTTTTCGTGTAGATTCTGTGTGTCATCGAGTCAGTTGCAAGTTGATTGAGGTCGTTCCGATTTTTTTGGATTTAACTGTGATTTTCTAAAGTTGGCCGGATTTGCGAAAATATTTTAACCCGAACAGTTCAAAATTTTCGGCGAAATCACCCCTCATTTTCGGCGAATTCGCCTTTTGGTTTTCACTGAATCTCCCTGTTCATTATTTTTGGTTCGAAAAGCTGTTTGTTTTCGGCGAAACGATTTTTGAAGACCAACAGCCATTTTAATTACAATTTTCGGTGAAATCATATGGTCATTTTTGGCGAAATTACCTTCGAAAATCCGGCAGTGCATTTGAACTGAAATTTTCGGCGAAACCACCCTCTTATTTTCGCCGAAAACTCTTTTGAAAATCACCCCACTATTCCTTTAAAATCCGGATTTACTCCCTCTCTCTCCTTCTTTCATTTTCGTTCAAACACCCGAAAATCCCTTCCTCCATATCGTTTTAAAATCGTCGTCGCCACCCACCTCTTTAAAACCGCCGTCACCACCGTTTCCCGCCGCCCCCGCCGCCGCCGTCGCCGACCGCCGCCGCTCAACACCCCCCCATTCCGATTCCATCGAGCCCTAGAACAGCCGAATCGGAGCTCTACAGCTCCAGTTCACCGAAAGCCTAGTTTTCAAAGTTTTTCATAGATTCCTCTCAAACCGTTCATTTTTAGCAGTCATGGCTTCAAGGTATGTTGTAGAGCTTTTCAATACGAATCTTTTGACATATGGATTGCTGAATTTCGTCGGGGTTGACTTTCGATTGACTTTTCGGTTTGCCTCGTTTTGCGTGCCGACTGTTTTCGTGTGAACTAGGTTAGCTGAACTTGTAGAACTGTTCTAGCATGCTTAGGGAGTTCTGTGCTTAATTTCCATATCATTTGATCATGTGTTGCTATGCAGAGGATTGATTCTTTGTGATGTTGACTTTTGTGAGAAATGTCGGTTTGACTTTGAATTGTTGTGATCATTTGGCTGCCTGATGTGCTCATTCTCGTTCATATTATCGTGCTTGCCATTTGAGATCATATTTTACCGTCATTCTCCAAGTTATGATAGTCTTGCCATGATTAGGGTTCAATATGCTTAAATGTTGACTTTCTGAATGTCGGTTTGACTATTTGAACTCTGATTGTGCTTATCCGATTCTGGCTGTTCCTAAGTATGTATTTTACTGTCTGTGATTACCGGTTACTCCGCTTTGCTTACCCCACTTAGTTTCCCTCATTTCTTTGTGAAATTGAGTTTTTCTACTAAGTGCGGGGTAGGGTTTTAGTTGACTAATCTGGTTTCATTCTGGTTTTAGGAACACCACTTATGAGCGCAGGACTAAGGCGCGACTTGATGGCGCCTCGAGCTCAGGAGCTGCCGCTCCCGTCACACCCGCCGTTCTGGGCCCCCCACCTGCACTACCTCGCCGAGCTGGATACTATCGCACTATCGCCCGTCTACCTGACTTCTACTTCGAGTGCTTCCAGAAGCTCGAGCACGTTCGGGGAGCTGACGTGCGCCCTCTGTCCATGGAGTCCCTCTTCGATCACGACGAGGACTACCACCAGAATGTGCATGAAGCCCTAGCACCGGCAGGCCTCCTCGAGCTGACCACCATCGCCGCCGAGTTCCCAGACATTGCTCTCCAGGAGTTCTGGGCAATCTTTGATCTGGATGAGCACAAGAGGAAGCAGCGCCAGAAGGTTGTGACCTTCTATCTTGGTGGGGTGTACAGCCAGCTCACCTACGACGAGTTTGCTGCTCATCTTGGCATCCCCTACGAGCATTATCATGATCATCATCTAGGCTGGGGCGAGGATGATAACGAGGAGGAGTACCACGTGCTCTGGAGCCACATGACAGGCGTACCTGGCGATCGCCTCAGGGCGAGAAACTCAGTTGAGTCGCTTTCTCACCCTCTGTTTAAATTTATTCATATGGTTTGGCGTAGATCCCTTTTATATGTACCCGACAAGGATCGCCACCATATCCTCAAGGAGGAGCTCATGCTTCTCCGAGCCATCCGAGAGAGCTACCCTCCACACCCCGGCTGGGTACTGGCTCGCATCGTCTGCCAGAAGACCAGGAGGAAGACGCCACCTCGCCGACTCTTGGGGGTAACTTCATAGGGCAGCTCATCCTCTCCTTCGGCATCAGCCATGAGTATGACCCGCACATTCCACGACACCAAGTTAGGACCGTTGGAGGAGACTTAGCGGTTGAGTACGACTTAGAACTCGACCTCATCCCCCATGTAGCAGCAGATCCTCCACTCCAGCCTGTGGTCGAGTCGGAGGAAGAAGATGATGCTGAGGAGCAGCAGCCCCAGCCGCCGCCAGTCTTCCAAGATTATATACCCTCGCCACATCATCAGACAGGGTATGCTCCCCAGTCGCCGCCGCACATTCCCGATCCATACCAGGCGCCTCCCCAACAGCCCCGACACCACCCCGCGGATGTTGGAGAGTTGTACGAGCGACTGCAGGAGTGGCGCATCACCGACAACGCCACTCAAGAGGCGCGATGAACTATTATGCAGCAGCATATGCGCCGCGCCGACAGGCGATATGAGGTACAGCTGGCGTGGCAACGTCAGCTCGGCGAGCACCTCCACTTTCCACCTCCCGGTTCACCGGACTAGCAGTGATCGGGTTGTATTCCTTTTCTGGTGTCTTCTTTTTTTATTTATTCTTTTCGGATTTCGGTCCAACTTTTTTCTGTGTGGATCCGGGACGCTTGTCCCGGTTTCCTTTTTATGTTTTATTTGTTTTTGTTTTGTAGGCAGTTGGGAGATTCCCTTTGCTTCGCTTGGGTAGATTCCCTCCGCTCCGAGGACCCGTGCTCATCCCCTACACCAATCATCTCGGTCCAGGTTCTTCTACTTCACTCTGACCTCTAAAATTAGTCCTGTGAGGACACAGTCCGATTTAAGTGTGGGGTAGGATGCTAGAGAACCTTGCATGAACTTGATTGCCCTTGATTGTGTTTTGTGTGTGCCTCGTGATTCCATTCCAGTCTCTCTAGCATTAGAATGGCTCAGTTCTTGATTTTTGATGTTAAGTTGTTGTTCAAACCTTCATAATGATGCTTAGACTGCTTAACCTAGAACTTGAGAACCAACTTGTATACTTTGATGCTAAATTGCCTGGTCAGAACAGAATTTTAAAATCGCACTTGTAGTTTGTAGCCTTGATTGCATGAAAATGACCAAATCCGACTAGCAAACCAACTGTGAGCTTTTGATCCATTGCACGTAACTTGCAATTTAAATTCTTTCTGAGTGGTTTTCTGTTTGCCTGAATGAGTTAGAATTTGCATGAGACCTACTCGAGACCACACGATGACACGAGTTCTAGAAGGATAGGGGCACCTAGATTCAGCTACTAAGCCAGATAGCCTACCAAACGATAAATCCACTAGGTTTAGACCCTTGAGCTTGGCCTGTTCTTTCGGTTCGATCATACATTACAGCCATTTCCCATTTCTTCCATTCCCTGTTGATCCCCTGTGGTTGTAGTTCTAGATTGACCTACCGGAAGTCGGTTTGTGGTAACCTGCCTATAGCCATTAAACAGGTGGTCTTAGCTAATATGTCCAGACGTGTAAATCCCTCTAGCAACTAAAAGAAAATCGGCACAAAAGAAAAAAAAAGTGAAGACATTTCATTATCAGCCTCATTTAAGCGACATTTCTTTGCTTAAGACATGGTTTTTAGGGTAGAATAACGAATATTCAATCGATTGCCCTATCTCGTGCCATTTGTGTTACCTTGGCCCGTTTTGAGTCTATTTGATGGTTTTCTAGTGTTTTTGTGTTAGCACAGGTTTTTGCCGTCAAATAAGTAACCAAGGACGTGTCTAAGGCATTGGAACATCGAGGAACTGAACCGAAATCGATCAAAGGAGCCAGTCAAAGTCAAACAGAATCCTGCCCGATTACAAATATATTTTTGCCGAAAATTACCAATTGATTTCGTCAAAAATCATAGTACAAATCGACTGACGTCAAGTGAAGGAGATTTTCGGCAAAATCGATCAAGTGTTCGAACCGAAAATAAAAGGCAGAAAGATCACTTCCATTTACAAGAATATTTTCGACGAAAATATCCCTATATTTTCGGCGAAAATAATAGAGGAATCCAGATCTGATAGGGTTAAGTATAAATACTTAACTCGGCGGCCCAAAGAGGATATACAATCATAATTCGCAAAATACAACTTTTCGAGATCAGAATTCAGAGAATCCTCTCAAGTTCTGGAGCGAAGAGTTAGAGTTCGAAGAGCCGGATAGAGATCGTGACGCCATCCCTTCCACCTCGACGAATCGGAGCTAGGAGTGTTATTTACTGAAGATCGAAGTCTGTCAGAGTCGTCTAAATTAGGTTTTTCAGATTCTTTTCTGTTCTTCCTCTGGATGATGAACTCTTTCTTTGTCTTTGTTGCTTTTGTAATAATCATGAGTAGCTAAACTCGTTAGAGCTTAGACTAGATGAACCCTAAGTGACCCAGGGCTTTAAAGCGGTCACGGATCGGCGGTGATTAGATTCGAAATTCAATCAGTTCTTTTTCATGTTTGATTCGTTCTTCATTGTTCATGTTTCTTGTCTGGATTGATCACCTAGATTAGATTCTGGTTAAGCTAAGGATAGAAGCGAACGCTCACCTTACTTTAGAACATCAAATTGAACAATTAACCTTATAATTGGAGCGTGCCTTTCGTAGGAACCGGTTAGGGTTAATTCACTGCAAGAGTAACTCATTAATCATTAGTAATTGCACCAGTTGATTAAGTCGTTGCGAGAGGCGACCGTACCCGGGCGGCTAGTTAATCTTGGTAGTTAGAACGGATAGAGCGAACGTTCACCGGTCTTAAACCTAAGGGTAAAGAGTTATGGTGGTGTCTTAGTAATTGATTGAATGAGAATCGAAATCTGCTGATCTGTTGATTGTCAATGCTCTGGGGAACGAAGGGGGATTCAAAGTCTAAGTTTGTCTGTCATCCTTGTTTTCAAACCCTAATCTCCAATCTGCTTTAGTTTAATTTTTAATTTCTCCGCATTTCATAGATTTAGAAGTCGTGGAACTCACACCACGCACATCTTGTTTACTTTCGAGTATTTTGCCAGTTTTGAAGTAGTCAATCTTAGAAGACCCCTGGAATACGATCTACCCTAGCTCTCGTTAGCTTGGTAGTATTTGATCAACCGCTTCTGCGACGTTCATCATACAGCAAGACGAGCCGTCACCATGTTTCCTTGGAAGAGCTAGTGCTATTCCGTGCTTTAGAGGAGGATGCCAACCTCCATCCCGGATGGTGGCTTGCACGATTCTTCCGCAAACGCACTACCACCAAGAAACTTCTTTCTGAGCTCCCGGGCGGTGACGTGATCCGGGCCACCCGACCAAGCCTAGGGCCAAGTCCAGCCCCGAGCCGAGGGCCACCACTAGGCCCTGACCTGATTCCCACGAGCCCTGAAGGTACTGACCACTCCTGGGATCCTCCAGAGACATTCCTAGAGCACAGGAAACAAAGGACCCAAGAGTGCCTGGCCAGAAAAGCGTGGTGCCCGAAGATTGACCCCGGAACGAGCCCCGAACCATCCCATGTGCTCAAATGGAGCTCAAGACCATTTGTCACGAACCCTGGACCATTAACCATCCCTGAAAGCCTCATGTGGACATTACTGAAGAGCTGCTCGAAGCAGAACTCAAAAGGCCTGGACAAAATTGAAGAAGGCCGAGAGCTAAGCCCGACGCCCGAGCCGAGCCCGTGCCCGGATGCCACAGAGAAGCACTTTTGGCCCAGCCAACAATTGGCCCGTGCCTTTTGGGAAATACAAAGTGCGCTGGATAGTTTGAAGCCTCAGGAGCACCCTCCAACAAACAGATCTCGATTTGGAGGAGTATTGAAGGAGATAGGGCTAGAACAAGTCCTAGTGATGCTTGGCCTAAGCATCAAGGAGTGGAGCTCGGATGCTGATCCGAGGAAGGCCAAGCAAGGAGCTGTGATCAGGCCACCACCTGAGCCTGATCCAAGAGGAGAGGATCAAGGAGAATCCAACCTTGGAGGAGAGCCAAGAGTTCAGCCCACGACTAAGAAGCTACGGGCCAGAACTAAAGTGAACAAGGGCCAAACCCGGATTTCTGGACAGATTCCTAGTCCGACAAGGATTGACGAATATGGGCTACTTGGAGACAGAATTTGGACTGATGTCCAACATGAAAGTTGTAGCCCATAGAGTCTACTACGGATCTGCAAAATATCAGAATTTTAGGAATTTGTTTGGTATTTATTCGGCCCATAATTCCAGAACCCGTTTAGGCTGTTTTTGGGGAAACTTGGCTCCCAAGTTAGGAGTTCTTGTCTAAGTAGGATTCTTTTCCTTGTAGGAATAGAGTTCCGAATTTCAGTCCTTTTTAGGACTCCTTTTTGTATTCTTTATTAGTTTTATTAGCTATTTCGTAGGAGGAAAAGGAGAGCCTGTTCTCCCTTCCTCACCTATAAATAGAGGCGTCTAGCCTCATTGTAAACAACAACTTTGAAAGAAATAAACACTCAAAACTTCGGTTTTTCTCTTAGCATGGAATTGCTAATCTCTGTTCGACCATCATGGAATTGATCGTCGTCTAGACCGGTTTATCATCAAAGGCATTCATCCTTTGTTTGTGGCACCGAATTCGACCGAATACTTTGGGGTTCCTAAGTCTATACTTAGTGGATTTCAAGTGTTCTCCGCGGTTTCAAAGGTTAGGATTCGTGGAGCTGGTAGTATAGTTTTGGGTGTTGAGTCGATCCCTTCCTAGAGGAGGCGGTTCGCATCAGGCGGACCTTTCATTTCATGTCTGATCGACAACCTCCAGCTCGGTGACAAATGGGGCCCCGATATCCCTCGTGTCCCAATTGAGCATATAGGCGCCAAACTCACCGTCGCACGGGGTATCGACCTATCATTGGATTTTGAGGGATGCAGATCGCTTCCTCACCGCATCCCACATCCGATTGCACGCCCACCGCCGCGGGCGCTGATCACCGTTGAGATTACTGAGCGGCTGGCACATATTGAGCAGTGGCAGCTTGACTACTCGGCTGGTTCGCTTCAATGGCAGAAGGACCGAGTAGCACAATAGGAGACCCAGAACGAGCGATGGACCATTCTTCAGCAGTTCATGGCCGACCAGTCAGCCAGACAGAGGGATGGACTCGCATGGCGACAGCAGATGGAGCAGCGGCTTGGCATTCCACCGGTATCAACACCACCCCCACCCGCGGAACAGTGATCAGGTTGTTTCTATCCTTTCCATTTCTTTTCTTTCTTCTTTTCGGGTTTCGATCAATCTTTTTTCTGTGTGGATCCGGGGCACTTGTTCCAGTATCCTTTTGATCTTTTTGTTTGTGTTTTATAGGATTTTGAGTAGCTATTTCACTCCGCTCTGGGCTCTCTGCGTTCATCCACTACACCACCCATCCACTTCCAGGTTCTTCGTATCTCTCGACCTCTCTTTAGTTCTTTGAGGACACAGAATAGTTTAAGTGTGGGGTAGGAATCTAGGATTGTGCATCACCTTGCTTGATTTTCTGTGATTCTGTGGTTCAATTTTGAAATTTCTCTAGCATGGAATTATTCAATTCTTGACTTGTGATGTTAAATTGACTTCAATTTTGAACAATGACGTCTAGACTGTTCCACTTAGAACCTGTAACCAACATGTCGGAACTAATATCAAATGAGTCTAGGTCAGAACAGATCATAAATCATTCTTGTAGTTGAACTTGAATTAATTGAATTAATTGAATTAATTGGGTTGATAATCACAAAGCTCGATAACACCATTCTAAGATGATAAATGCTAGCTTCTCCCATGTTTTTCACTCCATATTTGATCACCTGTGATTGTGGTTTGAGATTAGACGGAAATCCAATTCGAAATATTGTGTAAAAAGTTATAACTAGCTAGGGTCAAGTGGTTAAATTGATAAATCAAGTAAACTTGAGTTGTGCAAATCAATGCTAAGTTCTTTAAAGTGCTGAAAATAAAGCTAGGCAAGCCCGACACCTAAGTGAAGTGTTCGGGTTGAGCAATAGCATATGCACAAATACTGTGAGCTAGGCAGGTCCAACACCTAAGTGAAGTGTTTGGTATCGAGCACCAGTATGCAGTAAATAAATTGAAAGAAAAAGTTGAAACTTGTTTGGTTGATGGTTAAATCGGTCCTAGCTAGAACATATAACGTACAGATCTAGAAACGGACGAAGTCGAGTCGCTAGCCACGTCACTTCTCCTACTTCCGCATCCACATCATGGTTAGAGCCTAAAGTCTTTTTGATTAGAGTTGGTGTTATCAAAGTTGGTTTAATATGATTAACTGTATTGCCAAGAAACGAGTTTTGTTTGAACTACTACTTGAAGTGTGCAGAGATTAGTAAGATCAAAACTTGTTTGGTTGATGTTCTTGCATGTGTAGGTTAAGCTTCTTCGTGGAACAGTCTGAACCAAATCGTCAGAAATTGAATCTCAGTTTGATCTCGTGTCATTTGTGAATTTGAGTATGTTTTATTTCAGTTTGCTTGAGGACAAGCAAAAGCTTAAGTGTGGGGTATTTTGATGACACTCGATTTAACGTGATTATCAACCTCACCTAAGCAAAATTTCTTTGCTTAAGACACAGTTTTAAGAGTAGAATAGTGAATATTCACTCAACTGTTCCTTCTCATGCCTTTTGTGTTACCTTGGCCCGTTTCGGGTCTATTTGATGGTTTTCTAGTGTTTTCATGTTAGCACAGGTTCGCCATCAGATACGGTAGCCAAGGACGTGTCTAAGGCACTGGAACCCCGAAGAATCACACCCGAATCAACCAGAGAAGTCATTCAACTCAAAAGGAATTCCTGCTCTATTTTACACAGATTTTTGGCAAAAATACCCTTGAGTTTTCGCCGAAAATCCAAGAAGGAATCAACTGTTCTTTACAAGAAGATGTTTTCGGCGAAAACCTTGGGAAGTTTTCACTGAGAACCCTAAGCCATTTCAGCCGGAAGAAATAGATGGATCAAGCCAACTCGTCAACAGGTATTTTCGCCTAAAATCTCCTTGTATTTTCGGCGAAAATTCAGGTGAAAATCAGCAGTCGCTCGGTTAGGTTTAAATACAAAAAAAATCAGCGGCTAAACAGGATATATCATAACCTACACTCTGAAACGAAAATAGAGAGGTGGAGACTAGAGAGAGAACGAGGGGATAAAGTCCGAGGAGCCAGGAACGGATCCTGACGCCATCCGTCCATCTCGGAGAGCCAGTGCTAGGAGTTGAAGATCCAGCAGATTGAAGCTGCAAGGAGTCGTCGAAATTAGGTTTTACAGTTCTTCTCTGTCTTCCCTACCTGAGATATATCCTTTGTTTGTCTTCAATCCTTCTGTATTGAATATGAATAGCTAAACTCGTATAGCTTAGATTAGATGAACCCTAAGTGACCCAGTGCTTTTAAGCGGTCACGGATCGGCGGTGATTAGATTCAAAATTCATTCAGTTTCTCCTTCATGTTTGATTTGTTCTTTGTTATCTGTGTTTCTTGTCTGGTTTGGCCATCTAGATTAGATTCTTGTTAAGCTAAGGATAGAAGCGAACGCTCGCCTTACTTTAAAACACCAAATTGAACAATTAACCTAATCATTGGAGTGTGCCTTTCGTAGGAACCAATTAGGGTTGATCCGTTGTAAGAGTAACTCATTAATCATTAGAATTTGCACCAGTTAGTTAAGTCGTTGTGAGAGGCGACCGTACCCGGGCAGCTAATTAATCGTGGTAGCTAGATCGGATAGAGCGAACGTTCGCCAGTCTTAAACCTAAGGGTCAGGAGTTATAATGGTGTCTGTGAACTGAATGAACTAGAATAAAAAAATCGCTGGTCTGTTGATTGCCGTTGCTTTGGTGATCTAAGGGGGATTCGAAATCTAAGCTTGTCTGTCGTCTGTCTTAGTCAATCACTCAATCTTTCTTCACTTTAATTTCATTTCAATTTATCTTTGCATTTTAGTGTAGAAGTCGTGGAACTCACACCACGCACTAAGTGTTTAACCTTGAATTTAATTGCCAACATATTTGAGTAAGGAAGTAGAGGAGACCCGTGGAATACGATCTACCCTAGCTTCACAGCTTGGTAGTTATTTGATTGACCGCTATTTTGCAGCACATCAAATACCTGGCCAGAAAAGGCTGGTGCCCGAAGATAGGCCCCGGTACGAGCCCCGGAACAGGCAAAATGCAAGCACTAGGCTCTAGACCAAATGCCATGAGCCCTGGACAAGCACCAGCCCTTGAAGACTCTCTGAGAAAATTCCTAAAGACTTGGCCGAAGCAGAAGGAAGAAGGCTTGGCCAGAATTGGAGAAGGCCTAGCACTTAGCTAGCCCCGGGCACTGGGCCCGGCGCCAGACGCCACAGAGGAGCGCTTAGGGCCTAGCCATCAATTGGCTCGACCGTTTGGGAAATTCCAGTTGTCCTGGATAGCTTGAAGCCTCAGGAACACGCTCCAACAAACGCCTTTGCATTTGGAGGAAGTGCTCATACACGATCCGGGCCCATACATGAAATCCTACCGAGCTAAGGACTCCCATCCGGGCCAGGAATACTTGCTGCCATGTGCAGGAGACCACGGGCCTAAGTCCTTCTAGGACTCAGACACTAGGGGAGCGCCTAATCCTAGTCAGAATCCCTGCCCAGCCAGCCAAAGCCTTGCCCGACGGTCACGACGGCTACCCGAATTAGGGCTTGCCCGGATTTTGCCGATTTTTTCCTATTCAGGATTATTGCTTCAGCTCCAAGACATTCTTATCCTATTTTATGTTTCCTTTCTAGTTTTCCTTTTTAAGTTGGATTGTTAAGGCATTTTAAATATCCTAATTAGCATTTAGATTATTTTAATCCTAGTTTAGGAAGTAGCTAATAGGGAGGAGAGCTTGTTCCCTCCCTATATAATAAGGGCGCCGGCCCCCCCTTGTACTCACAACTTTTATGAATCAATAAACCCCCTTCAGAACTTTGTTCTAAACCCCTTGGAGTATGTGCTTGTGCATTCTTAAGGATTGGCTTATCATTAAGAGCATCCATCTCTTGGCGTGGCGCCCTCGACTTGATACTTATGGTTCCTAGCTGTTTATAGCTTGTGGGTCAAAGTCCTCTTCCATCCGGTTCCATAGGTTCTTCATGAGTGCTAGGAGATCAGCTTGTGGTGTTTAAGGGTCGTCTACCTATGATTGCAGCGGTTCATATCAGTTGGTATCAGAGCTTCGGTTCAACACTAGGGCCAACCCCTATCCCAGTTTCCAGGTTCACTGTTGGATCCATATCCTTTACTTTCCTTGCTTTTCAAAAAATTAGCTTCAAAAACTCCCCTTCTATTTCAATTCCTTGTATTGTTATTGCATTGTAAGGCAATGAAAATCGGTGGCCATCAAAAGCCATCAAGAAAAGATCAAAAGGCTCAGAAAAATAAAAGAAGGCAAGGCCACCCTTGCCAACTTTGTTTCCTTTCACTGTAAGAGTGATTCTAAGAAGAGGGGATAGAATATAGCTTCTGCTTGCTTGTAACTAACCATGGCAGACGAGAGAATGGAGAATTTGGAAGGCCAGATCCGTAATATAGGAAGAATCATGGCGGGAATACAAGAAGCCCTAGCAAGGCTTGAAAGAAGAGACGACCGTGAAGATTATGAGGAAGGACCCCATGATGATCTCAACCGGACGGCTAGAAGATTAGTCCAAGAGATTGATGATGATGTGAGCAATCTCAAGCTTACCATTCCCAAGTTTGCTGGCAAGACTGATGCCGACGAGTACTTGGATTGGGAGAGAAGTATGGAGGACTTCCTAGAATGCCACAAATATTCGGAGAGGAAAAAGGCAATCGTGGCTACCCTTGAATTTACTGATTATGCTGCTCTTTGGTGGAGTAAGTTCAAGAGACAGGTTCAAAGAGATGAGGAGTGCCCATAGACTCATGGAGAGATCTTAAGAGGTAGATGCGGAAGAGGTTTGTCCCGGCTGCCTACATCCGAGACTTGCATACCTCACTTCAAACCTTGAAGCAAGGTACCATGCCCGTGGAGCAGTACACAAAAGAGACAGAGATGTTGGTGGCAAGGATAGACCTTAAGGAGGAACAGGAGGCCAGAATAGCCAGGTTTGTAGGAGGCCTATACCCGAACATCATGCACCAAGTTGATGACACTCGATTTGACGTGATTATCAGCCTCATTTAAGCGACATTTCCTTGCTTAAGACATGGTTTTTAGGGTAGAATAACGAATATTCATTCAACTACTCTATCTCGTGCCATTTGTGTTACTTTGGCCTGTTTCGGGTCTATTTGATGGTTTTCTAGTGTTTTAATGTTAGCACAGGTTTTTGCCGTCAAATGAAGTAGCCAAGGACATGTCTAAGGCGTTGGAACCTCGAGGAATCGCACCGGAATCAATCCAAGGAGTCAATCAAACCGAACCAAATCCTGCTCCCATTTACAAAGAAGTTTTCGGCGAAAACCCTTGGAATTTTCGGCGAAAACTCATGAAGAAATCGGCAGAGCTTACAAAGGCAACTTTTCGGCGAAAACACCAAGTTTTCACCGAGAATCTGGCGTCCGAAAATCACAGGAGAAAGCAGCCGGCGATCACCCCATTTACAAAGGAATTTTTGCCAAAACTCAAGCACATTTTTGGCGAAAATTTCAGGAAAACCCGGCGGTATTAGGGTTAAGTATAAATCTTAACCGGCGGCCCTAAATCAAAGATATACCAGAAAAGACACAATATACCAACTAATACCAAATACTTGAGAATTCTCAAGAGTTCTGGAGTAGAGAGTTAGAGTTCGAAGAGCCAGGAAGAGATCGTGATGCCATCCCTTCCATCTCGAAGACTCGGAGCTAGGATTGCAGTTGACCGGAAGATTGAAGTTCTGCCGGAGTCGTCTTAATTAGGTTTTTCAGATCCTTTTCTGTTCTTCCTCTGTTCAAGATGAACTCTATCTTTGTCTTTGATTCTTTTGTGAAAAAACATGAGTAGCTAAACTCGTAGAGCTTAGACTAGATGAACCCTAAGTGACCGAGGGCTTTAAAGCGGTCACGGATCGGCGGTGATTAGAATCAAAGTTCAATCAGTTTCTCTTTCATGTTTGATTTGTTCTTCATTATTCATGTTTCTTGTTTGGATTGATCACCTAGATTAGATTCTTGTTAAGCTAAGGATAGAAGCGAACGCTCACCTTACTTTAAAACATCAAATCAAACAATTAACCTAATCATTGGAGTGTGCCTTTCGTAGGAACCAGTTAGGGTTGATCCACTGCAAGAGTAACTCATAAATCGTTAGTAATTGCACCAGTTAAGTTAAGTCGTTGTGAGAGGCGACCGTACCCGGGCGGCTAATTAATCTTGGTAGCTAGATCGGATAGAGCGAACATTCGCCAGTCTTAAACCTAAGGGTAAGGAGTTATGGTGGTGTCTTAGAATTGATTGAACGAGAATCGAAATCCACTGATCTGTTGATTGCCAATGCTCTGGTGAACAAAGGGGGATTCAAAGTCTAAGCTTGTCTGTCATCTTTGTTTTAATCAACCAACCTTTCAATCTGTTTTCAGTTTTAATTTTTAATTTCGGTGCATTTCTTAGAATTAGAAGTCGTGGAACTCACACCACGCACGAAGTGTTTAAACTCGAATAACTTGCCTTTATATTTGAGTAAACGATCATTAGAAGACCCGTGGAATACGATCTACCCTAGATTCTAGCTTGGTAGTTTATTTGAGTTCATCAAATTGGCGCCATTGCCGGGGACTTCTTTTGATTGTTCGAAAGAAGAACTAACATCTTATTCTTCTACCTTCCATCTTTCACCTTTCCATCCACTTCAATTTTACACTAGTTTTTGTTTGTTTTTGTTATTTGTAGGTTGTTCACAGGTTTATGCAACGCCGTCCTCACACACGCTCCCAAACTGACAAGGCTAAGAGTGTAGAGAGACCAGGCAGTTCTGCTCCACCGAGACAGTCACAGATTCCAAGGAGAGGCAGAACCAATCCACTTCCATCTGTCACTCCGATCAAGATCGAGGAACTGAAGGAGAGTTCCTCATCTCCATCTTCACCGTCATCTTCATCCGCTTCATACACCGAGTCACTTTCACCTCCTCCATCTCCTACCATGGATGATCAGTTACCACCACCACCACCACCACCAGTTGGACAGAAGAGTCTAGCTGACTACAATAAGCCGAGCTAAACTAGCGTTTGATCTTCCATTTCCGTGACGCGCATTGAAGGAGATCCTGACTATGAGATCAAGATTACATTCTTGACTATGATCTCTAGGGATCTACAGTTTGAAGGCAGGCCACTAGAGAATCCGTGCACACATCTGGCAAATTTCCTTGATCTTTGCAGTACTTTCAAGAACGGAAATCTCAACAAGAACACTCTTTGCTTGAGAGCTTTCCTGTTCTCTCTGAAAGGCGCAACTAAGAGGTGGCTTACTGGCAAACCACCTGGCTATTATACCGACTGGGAAACTCTTGCTCAAGACTTCGTCGAAGAGTACTTCCCTCCTGCCAGAACAACAGCCATCAAGGACAGCATCGCCAGATTCTCTCAGAAGGAAGGAGTAAGCTTATATGATACTTGGAATCAATTCCAAGAACTTCTCTACAACTGTCCTCATCATGGATTCGAGTAGAGGCAGTTAGCTGAAATCTTTGCTCGAGGTCTTCGTGAAGAATCTGCCAAGTGGGTCAATTCTCTGGCTGAAGGGGATTGCACTACGATTACACCTGAAGCTGCTCTTCTTCATTTCGTGAACTGCGCTTCCAAGTCGAGGAACTGGGAACGACAATCTGAAGGGTCAAGAGGCAAGCTCGATCTCGAAGCTACTATCAAGGCAGAAGTAGAGAAGCATCTGAAGAAGTCTACCACACCAATCAAGCCGCCGGCAGCCGCTGTCTACGTTGCTGATTGCGAGTGGTGTGGAGCTTGTGTGCATAATGGAGGCCAATGCAAGAATTTTGGTAAAACAGAAGTCTGGTCCGCCGAAGAAGTCAATTTCATTCAACAAGGCTTCAACAACAATCAGAATGGTTATGTTGGCTACCGCAACTTCAGGCAATAGGGGAATTATCAAGACATACCTCCCTACAATGCCGGTGCCAACCAGAACCAGAACAGCCGACCAGCTGGTCCAGCTCAGGATCAGAAGCCGAACCATCCGCCGGCAGGTGTCTACCAGCCACCGCATCGCAATCCGGGTAACTATGGAACTGCTCCTGGCAATCGCTAGAATCAATATTTGAATAATACCTACACAGGGCAGCAACATTAGAGGGAAAACAACGTCAGTGAACTGGACAAGAAGCTTAGTCAGATCATCACCAGACTTGACAATCATGACAGTCAGTTCAAGGCTCAAGCTCTTCTCAACCAAGAACAGATCGCATCCGGTCAAAGAATTGAGCAGGCTGTGAACCACATCTTGAGCATGCTAGCATCTGGTCGACCATTTGGCCAACTTTCGAGCCAAACCGAGCCAAATCCGAGAAAGGAGCAAGCTAAAATGGTATCTGTTCAAGAACCGTCATACCCATCTACTAATGCTTCTTCTAATTTATGCAGGACTGATGAATCTCCTAAGGAAGCACTGAAGGAGGCGCCTAAGGAGTATGATCCTCCTCTTGCTCTGTACTACGTGAAGCCTCCATTTCCAAGAGCATTGCTGCCGAACGCAAGGATCGAGACTGGCATGTGGGGAGGTAAAGAAGGATATTCTGCCGCTCGTAGTAAGAAGCCTTCATCGCCATATCCAGCTAAGTGTTCTAATCCTGGTTCTTTCACGCTTCCTCTAGTTATTAATGATGTTGAGATAAAACGTAGTTTGGTTGACCTAGGCGCGTCTGTCAATGTTATGCCTATGAGTTTATTTGAAAAATTGAACCTAGGAGAACTTGAACCGACTAACATGCAACTTGTCTTTGCTGATAGATCACTTAAAACTCCTAGAGGAGAAATCAAAGACGTTGTTACTAAATGTGGTCCTTTCACGTTCTTATTAGCTGACTATGTGATCATATATACTAGTAAGGATGATTCTACCATTCTCATAGGACGACCCTTCATGGCTACAACTGGGATGCAAATTAACGTTCCAAATGGTTCTTTAACTTTGAGGGTTGGTAAGGACACAATAACGTTCCGCCTTAAAGACGGAATGAAATATACCCCTTTGAATGAAGAATCTCATTGCCTAGCTGTTGAAACTATTTCTGACGTCTCTTCTAGTGTTCCTAGATCAATTGCTGTTGTAGGTGCTGGCCAGATTACCAAGCAGAAGCCAAAATCTGCTGTTCAGAAGCTGATGGGGACATCCTTGGGTCATCAACTGGTCCAATTACTAGGAGTCAAACCAAGGCCCTCAGGGACAAGGTGGCAACATTCATGGAGGCTTGGAGTATGCCAAAGCATGAAGAATTGGAGCAAGGATGCTGGACATTACTTAGGATGGTTGGCGAGACTCAATGATGATCCAACGGCAAGATTCAAACGTTTTGTGATCTTCAGTGACCATTCTGCCATATCGGAAAGTTGAGGGGTCTCATGAACGAAATTCATCTTCATTCATGCACTTGTTTTCATGTTCATTCACTTCCACATTGGAACCATGCACTTCCATTAATGTTCATTCACTTCCACTCTGGAACAAGGGAATGTACTTAGTTAAGTGTGAACAATTAATTGTGTAGTTTTTCTAGATGACTAGATTCATCGAATCTGGTGTAGGACACATTTTTCTCCTACCCTATTTAAAGGGTTCTTTGTAGTTTGATTCAAATCAGCTTGTTTGCTCACAATTAAAAGAATTCAGACTTTGGTTTACAGTATTTGTTCCTTTAAGCTTTTGCTCGTTGTTGCTTGGCTTAGGGAGTTTGGTTTATCGAGATAAGGGTATTCACCCTTAGTTCGTGGTACCGCACACACTTGATACCTCGAGTTCTTAGCTCTATAGCTAAGGGTTCTGGTCCGATTTCCATCTTCTATCCTGATTGTGTTTTCGTTTGCAAATTGTTCAAACCAAGTTGTGTGGATTGAGCCAACCTTGGCTTTGGTTCATATCAGTTTGGTATCAGAGCTCGGTTCAACTCTTGGATCAAAGCTTCTGTTGTTTTTCTTTTGATTAAAAAAAAACCAAAAAAAAAAATAGTAGCATTATTGGCTGAATCGTGATTTGTGTGATTTCAGATTTATAGTTTTGTACTAACCATTTCTTGGTGGTAAAAGCTGGTGTGCAGGTTAAGAAGAAACAAAGTTTAAAAATCAAGAGGTCCAAAAGAATAATTTCGACCCAATCAAAGCAAAGCCACCTCACCAAGATTGTGTCTAGAAGTTATAGCGGAATTCTAAGAAAGGGGGGTAAACAATTTCTGTTCTTTCAAAGTCAAATTCGTTTTGAATAGTTTGTTTTTCGAAAACCCAGCAAAGAAATCTGACTAGGGCTTAGAGTGAACTCAGCTAGGGTTGTGTTTACTTGAATTTCGAATTAATTGACTTCTAAAGCTTTGAAGAAACTTGCAACTGCTCATAACGAACTTCCTTATTGCGATTTCTGTTTCATCTTTTTCTCACCAAAAACTTGTGTGAAACACGAGAGGCAAAAGAAAGAGTGTGTGAGGTTCATTAGAGAGAGTTGGTGAGGCCATTGTGACTAATCATTGTTCAAGATGACAGATCCAGCAGGGTTCGAAGCAGCAATGAATGCGATGAGGACGGAGTTCCATGAAGCACTCAACACTATGGCTCAAACCCTCACCGCGGCCATCCAGAATAATCAGCCAAGGGTAGATGATTCTGATGTGGAGGATGATGCACCTCCACGAGGTGGAGCAAGGCCACATAGAGAAGCTTTAAGAGGAGTGATGCTGGACGATGATATCCGAGAAGTAAAAATTTCGGTTCCCAAATTCCAAGGGAAATCAGACCCGGATGCATATCTCGATTGGGAGAGGGCGATGGAATTCTTCTTCCAATGCCATCAATTTTCTGATCGCAAGAAGGTAACCCTTGCTGTTGTAGAATTTACTGACTACGCTTCTGTTTGGTGGAGTCAGCAAGTTAGACAAAGGGAGCGCGAAGGGAAGAGGCCTATTGGAACATGGGAGGATGTGAAACGTGTCATGAGAAGGAAGTATGTTCCAGCTTCCTATTGCCGAGATTTACACACTAAGTTACAAGCTTTAAAGCAAGGTGGTATGACTGTTGAAGACTACCATAAGGAGATCGAGATGATAGTGTCTCAATTGGATCTAATTGAAGATGAGGATGCCAAGATTGCACGTTTCCTAGGAGGCTTACAAAGGGAAATCGCCTATCAAGTCAACTTGCAGAATTTCATCGACTATGATGAATTGGTGCGACTAGCAATACGAGTGGAGAAGCAACTCAAACTTGGCACTGGACGGAGATTCAATACGCCAACCACTACCACACCATCATGGAAGACGAATACCATGAAGAAAGAGGAAGGCACCTCTGGAAACCTTAACAAACCTAAAACCACTCAAGGTACCCCAAATCCTAAATCTGGTTCTTCAAATACTACTAATCGGCCGAGTGGAATTCTTTGTTTCAAATGTCAAGGGCGTAGACATATGGCTAGGGACTGCACTAATAAAGCCACTATGGTGATCCGAAATGGAGAGGTGTTCATGGATGATGAGGACGACCAGGAGGAGTTCCCAGAAGGTGAAATCCAAAAGGAGGAATCGGAGGAAGAGGAAGAAAATGTTCCAGAAGGGTTGGTGAAGTTCAATAGAGTGGCCGTTCGAGCATTGAGCACTTTAGTTAAAGACGAGTTGGATCAGCGGGAGAACCTATTCCATGTTCGTTGTGTCATCCACAACAAACTTTGTAATCTGGTTATCGATGGAGGAAGTTGCACGAATGTAGCAAGTCAAGATCTGGTAGAAGGCATGAAGCTCACCACCATTCGACATCCTAAGCCATACAGACTTCAATGGCTTAGCAAAGCAGGAGAGCTAAAAGTGACAAGGCAGGTATACGTCCCTTTCAGTATTGGTCGATATACTGACGAAATTCTTTGTGACGTAGTACCTATGGAGGCTGCTCATATTCTGCTTGGGAGGCCATGGCAATTTGATCGATTTTCTCTTCATGATGGGAGGGCTAATCGATATTTCTTAACTCATAAGGGGCAAACCTACAAGCTCAAGCCTTTGTCACCAACCGAATTGTACCAAGATCAATTGGAGAAGCAACAACTTCGTGAGGCTAGAGAGAAGAAAGAGATGGAGCTCAAAATAAGAGAGAAGAGTGAAAAGAAACAGAGTGACACCCATTCGAGTGCAAAAACAGAAATGGTATGTCATAAAGCTCAAAAAAGTGAGACCGAGAGGAGAGAAAACCTTTTAGCTACACGTGGTGAGATCAAACAAACCTTAACTTCTAGGATGCCACTCGTGGTTATCGTATACAAGGAGTGTTTGAATTCTGATTATGCTAATGTAACCGATTCTCTTCCTAGTGTTATCTCTTCATTATTACAGGAATTTGAAGATGTCTTTCCGGAGGAGACTCCTAAAGGACTACCACCGATTAGGGGAATTGAGCACCAAATCGACTTTGTTCCAGGAGCATCCATCCCTAACAAGGCCGCATATAGAACCAATCCGGAAGAGACCAAATAGCTTCAGAGACAAGTGGATGAGTTAATGGACAAAGGGCACGTTCGAGAAAGCATGAGCCCTTGTGCCGTACCGGTTATCCTCGTGCCAAAGAAGGATAAATCATGGAGGATGTGCGTCGACTGTCGAGCGATCAATAACATCACGGTAAAGTATCGTCATCCTATTCCTAGACTTGATGATATGCTAGATGAGTTACATGGTGCTTATCTTTTCAAAAATTGATTTAAAATCTGGATATCACCAAATTCGAATGAAGGAAGGAGATGAATGGAAAACCGCATTTAAAACTAAACATGGTTTATATGAGTGGATGGTTATGCCATTTGGTTTGACAAATGCACCTAGTACATTCATGAGATTGATGAACCACGTGCTTAGGGCTTTCATAGGCAGATTTGTAGTTGTTTACTTCGATGATATTCTGGTTTACTCATCTAATTTAGAGGATCATGGTGGACACTTAAAATTGGTGTTAGAAACCCTTAGAAAGGAAAGACTGTTTGCCAATATGAAAAAGTGCGTCTTTTGCATCGATCACCTTGTGTTTCTTGGCTTAGTTGTTAGTTCTACAGGAATCAGGGTTGATGAGGAGAAAATAGAGGCAATCAAGTCTTGGCCCATTCCCACAAACATATATGATGTTAGGAGCTTTCATGGTTTGGCCAGTTTCTATCGAAGATTTGTGAAGGATTTCAGTACTATTGCAGCACCACTCACGGCCGTAGTGAAAAAGGATGTACCCTTTCATTGGGGAACACCTCAACAAGAGGCATTTGAGCTATTGAAGGAGAGACTCACCAATGCACCAGTTCTGATGCTACCCGATTTCACCAAGGCATTTGAGATCGAGTGTGATGCTTCAGGAATTGGAATAGGAGCTGTGCTCATGCAAGAAAAAAAACCGATTGCATACTTCAGTGAAAAGTTGCATGGAGCTACTCTGAATTACCCAACTTACGATAAGGAATTATATGCACTTGTTCGAGCATTAGAGACTTGGCAACACTACCTATGGCCAAAGGAGTTTGTCATCCATTCTGATCACGAGTCATTGAAATATCTCAAAGCTCAACACAAGCTGAACAAGAGGCATGCACGATGGGTTGAGTTCATCGAGTCTTTTTCCTATGTTATCCGTTACAAGCAAGGTAAGGAGAACGTCGTGGCTGATGCCCTATCTCGAAGGTACACTCTTATCTCTACTCTTGGTGTTAAGTTCATTGGTTTTGAATACATTAAAGACTTATATGACACCGATACTAATTTTGGAGATGTGTACAAGGTGTGTGAACATTCGACACATGATAAATTTTATAAATTAGATGGATACTTGTTTCGAGAGAACAAGTTATGTTTGCCTAAGTCTTCGTGTCGAGATGTTTTAGTCAGGGAAGCACATGGAGGCGGGTTAATGGGGCACTTTGGAATTGCCAAAATGATGACATGTCTTCAAGAGCACTTCTACTTGCCTAGAATGAGGCATGATGTGGAGAAACACCTAGCCAGATGTGTGGCTTGTCACCAAGCCAAGTCTAAATCACAACCACACGGGTTATACACTCCTCTCCCTATTCCTACTGCACCTTGGATTGATATATCTATGGACTTTGTGTTAGGCTTGCCTAGGACTAGGGGTGGTAGAGATTCAATTTTTGTGGTGGTCGATAGATTCTCAAAAATGGCACACTTCATTCCATGTCATAAAACTGATGATGCATCTCACATTGCTAATTTGTTTTTTAAGGAAGTTGTTAGATTGCATGGAATGCCTCGTACTATTGTGTCGGATCGTGACTCTAAGTTTCTTAGCTATTTCTGGAAAACTCTTTGGGGTAAACTAGGAACGAAGCTACTATTCTCTACTACTTGTCATCCACAAACTGATGGTCAAACTGAAGTAGTCAATAGGTCGTTATCACAATTGCTTAGAGCCATAATCAAGTCCAACATTAAAACTTGGGAAGAGTGTTTGCCACATGTTGAGTTTGCATATAATAGGGCTGTGCATTCGGCTACTAAGTATACACCCTTCGAACTTGTGTATGGATTTAATCCATTGACTCCTTTAGACCTATCACCTTTGCCTTTGCATGAGTTATCTAATACAGATGGGGAAGCAAAAGCAAAGTATGTTAAAGAGATGCACGATAAAGCTAGACTAAACATTGAGCGTAGGACAAAGCAATACGTTCAAAATGCCAATAAAGGACGCAAGGAAAAGGTGTATGAACCAGGAGATCTCGTTTGGATACATTTCAGAAAGGAGCGATTTCCAGAAAAGAGAAAGTCAAAGCTGCTACCTAGAGGGGAGGGTCCTTTTAAAGTCTTGCAGCGCTTAAATAACAATGCGTATCGTATAGACTTACCAGGAGACTATGGCGTTAGTGCTACTTTCAATGTTGTCGACTTAACCCCTTTTTATGATGATTTTGCAGATTCAGATTCGAGGACGAATCCTTTTCAAGAAGGGAGGAATGATGGGGACATCCTTGGGTCATCAACTGGTCCAATTACTAGGAGTCAAACCAAGGCCCTCAGGGACAAGGTGGCAACATTCATGGAGGCTTGGAGTATGCCAAAGCATGAAGAATTGGAGCAAGGATGCTGGACATTACTTAGGATGGTTGGCGAGACTCAATGATGATCCAACGGCAAGATTCAAACGTTTTGTGATCTTCAGTGACCATTCTGCCATATCGGAAAGTTGAGGGGTCTCATGAACGAAATTCATCTTCATTCATGCACTTGTTTTCATGTTCATTCACTTCCACATTGGAACCATGCACTTCCATTAATGTTCATTCACTTCCACTCTGGAACAAGGGAATGTACTTAGTTAAGTGTGAACAATTAATTGTGTAGTTTTTCTAGATGACTAGATTCATCGAATCTGGTGTAGGACACATTTTCTCCTACCCTATTTAAAGGGTTCTTTGTAGTTTGATTCAAATCAGCTTGTTTGCTCACAATTAAAAGAATTCAGACTTCGGTTTACAGTATTTGTTCCTTTAAGCTTTTGCTCGTTGTTGCTTGACTTAGGGAGTTTGGTTTATCGAGATAAGGGTATTCACCCCTTAGTTCGTGGTACCGCACACACTTGATACCTCGAGTTCTTAGCTCTATAGCTAAGGGTTCTGGTCCGATTTCCATCTTCTATCCTGATTGTGTTTTCGTTTGCAAATTGTTCAAACCAAGTTGTGTGGATTGAGCCAACCTTGGATTTGGTTCATATCAGAAGCCGCCAAAGAAGAAGGAACTGAAAGCCTCTTCTTCACCACTGAGCAAGGAACCTGGCAGGCCCCGGGGGAAGAACAAGAAGACAAAGACTCAAATGGTCTGGAGACAAGTTGTGCCGCCACCTTCATCCGAGCCAGCTGTACCACCAATTCGTTCCGAGCTACCGGCACCGGAACAAGTGTTGAAGGAGAAGCCAAAAAGCATCTCCTAAGGAAATACCTACGATCACCGATCCTGGTGATACAGAGCCGGAGGATAAAGAGAAGACAAAGCCGATCATTCTCATCCCTTCCACCGTCTTCCTTGTAGAGGATGAACCCTCAACAGAGCTATTTTGTCCGTTCAAGATCACTAAGCACCTTCCCGACGGACGTACCAAGCTTATCCACGCTAACAGGAAGAAATTTATACTTAACGGAGATGCCCCGAAGCTCTACTTCATGAACTCTGATGCTAGCATTAAGGAGAACCTGAGTTGGAATATCTCCTAACACCGTCCAGGTATCGTCCAGCTCAAGGACGTTAATAAAAGAGCGCTTCGTGGGAGGCAACCCACGGCTGGAGTCAGTCTTTTCATTTGTGTCAACCTTAGTGTTTTAGAGTCGGTTCGGGGGAGCCAAAAGTGTCAGTTTGCATTATTTCTTATTTTTCCTGTGTAGTCTTTGTGTCATCGTTTCATTCGCAAGTCGTTTGAGGTTGTTCCAATTTTTGTGGATTTAATTGTGATTTTCTGAAGTTTGCCGGGATTGCGAAAATTTTTCAATCGTACAGGTCAAAATTTTCGACGAAAACTGACCCAATTTTTGGCGAAAACTTGTTTGAAAATCCCACTGTGTTTTCTGGTCGATTTTAACCAGACTTTTCGGTGAAAACTCTATGAGTTTTCGGCGAGTTTCGGCGAAAACTTATTTGAAAACCGGCAGACCATTTTGCCTTGGGTTTTCGGCGAAAAACTGCACACATTTTTGCCGAAAACTTGAGTGAAAATCAACAGTTTATTCCCTTTTAATTCTCGGTCACTCTCTCTCCCCTCACTTCTTTCATTTTTGAAAATAAACCTCCCCTTTGTTTTTAAAGCACCCGACCACCGCCTCCACCAATAACCCGACCGCCGCCTGTTTGCCGTCGCCGCCGCCGCCGCCGCCCTACTCCCTCTCTCTTCCGATCATTTTGAGACGTAGATCGTCCGAATCAGAGCTCTAGAGCTCCCGTTCAGCCAAACCCTAATTTTTTATTTATTTTTCACCGATTTCTCTCTCTCTGTTCATTTTCAGCACCCATGGCTTCAAGGTAAGTTGTAGAACTTTTCATTCCGAATCTTTTGACATGTTGAATGCTAAATTTCGTCGGGGTTCACTTTTGGTTAACTTTTCGGTTTACCTTGATTTGCGTGCCGACTGATTTCGTGTGAACTAGGTTAGCTGAACTCTTTGGACTGATCTGGCATGCTTAGGGAGTTTTGTGCTGAACTATAATGTCATTTGATCTTGTGTTGCTATGCTTAAAGTTCAATTCTCTGCGGTGTTGACTTTTGTGAAATGTCGGTTTGACCATGAATTATCTATGCTTGTTTGGCTGCCATAAGTGTTAATCCACGTTCGTATTAAGTCGTTGCGAGAGGCGACCGTACCCGGGCGGCTAATTAATCTTGGTAGCTAGATCGGATAGAGCGAACGTTGCCAGTCTTAAACCTAAGGGTAAGGAGTTATGGTGGTGTCTTAGAATTGATTGAAAGAGAATCGAAATTCGCTGATCTGTTGATTGCCAATGCTCTGGTGAACAAAGGGGGATTCAAAGTCTAAGCTTGTATGTCATCTTTGTTTTAATCAACCAGCCTTTCAATCTGTTTTCAGTTTTAATTTTTAATTTTTGTGCATTTCTTATAATTAGAAGTCGTGGAACTCACACCACCCACGAAGTGTTTAAACTCGAATAACTTGCCTTTATATTTGAGTAAACGATCATTAGAAGACCCGTGGAATACGATCTACCCTAGCTTCTAGCTTGGTAGTTTATTTGAGTTCATCACAAGTCAACATACTCCACAATGTTGACTATGAAGACTTGAAACTCTGGCTGGTGACACTCGATTTGACGTGATTATCAGCCTCATTTAAGCGACATTTCCTTGCTTAAGACATGGTTTTTAGGGTAGAATAGCGAATATTCACTCAACTGCTCTATCTCGTGCCATTTGTGTTACTTTGGCCCGTTTCGGGTCTATTTGATGGTTTTCTAGTGTTTTCATGATAGCACAGGTTTAGCACAGGTTTTTGCCATCAAATGAAGTAGCCAAGGACGTGTCTAAGGCATTGGAACCTCGAGGAACCGCACCGGAACCAGTCCAAGGAGTCGATCAAGCCAACTCAAATCCTGCCCGATTTACACTACAGTTTTCGGTGAAAACTCTAGAAGAAATCGGCAGAGCTTTACAAGAAGAAGTTTTCGGCGAGAAGTCAAGTTCTCGCCGAAAACTCTGAACTTCAAACTCACAGGAGAATCAACCGACGGAAGCCTCCATTTACAAAGAAGTTTTCGGCGAAGAACCTTGCATGAACTTGAGTGCCCTTGATTGTGTTTTTTTGTGTGTTCCGTGGTGCCTGTCCAGTTTCTCTAGCATTAGAATTGCTCGGTTCTTGATTTTTGATATTAAGTTGTTGTTCAATCTGTCATAATGATGCTTAGACTACTTAACCTAGAACCTGAGAACCAACGTGTATACTTTGATGCTAAATTGCCTGGTCAGAACAGATTTTTAAAATCACACTTGTAGTTTGTCGCCTTGATTGCATGAAAATGACCGAATCCGACTAGCAAACCAACTGTGAGCTTTTGATCCATTTCACGTAACTTGCAAATTCAATTCTTTTTGAGTGGTTTTCTGTTTCCTTGAATGAGTTAGAATTTGTATGAGACCTATTCGAGACCACACGATGACACGAGTTCTAGAATGATAGGGGCACCTAGATTTAGCTACTAAGCCAGATAGCCTACCTAAAGTTAAATCCATTAGGTTTAAACCCTTGAGCTTGGCCTGTTCTTTCGGTTCAAAATACATTACAGCCAATTCCCATTCTTTCATTCCTCGTTAATCCCATGTGGCTGTAGCTCTAGATTGACCTACCGGAAGTCGGTTTGTGGTAACCTGCCTATAGCCATTAAACAGGTGGTCTTAGCTATTATGTCCAAATGTTTAAACCCCTCTAGCAACTAAAAGAAAGAATCGGCACAACAGAAAAAGAAAAGAAAAAAGAAGAAAAATCAGAAAAGTTCAAAAGTTTAAAAGTTTTTAGTTCAATAACGTTCTTCTCCCTACATATGGAAGAACGAAGTCAAAAGAAAAATTCAGAAAAAAATGTGTGTGAAAAGAAAATAAAGTGCTAGGTTGCTTGAGGGTATCATAGGACGAGCGTACACTATTCCACCCATGTCTGGTTAGATGGTAGGAAACCATAGGCTAGATTCGAGGGAAGTTAGTCGAAAGCTACACCGCACCAAAGCCATCATCATACATTCCCTTCATCCATCTCATTTTTACCCTTGTAGTGTAGAATTCATTACAGTCCCAAGCAGGGAAGTCCTTCTTGACTAGTTCCTCGTGTTGTCACAGTGGTGGAGATGTGGTCGAATTGCAAACTTATGACAAAATTCAGTAACAGAAAATGATTGAGAGCAGAAACACGTCCTTAAACACAGAGAGTGAGAGTTCCTCTTATACTAAATATTTCCTGTGTGAGGAGTCTGGTCGGTCAGGTCAAATTTGTGCATGATTGGTTGCTACTTCTTGTCGCATGCAGTTTTTAGTGAGACCAGGTTGTTTAGCTGATCAGTATGCATGTTAGGTTTCTTGTTCTATGGATTATCTGTCTAATAAGTCATTGTGTATGCTTGAACTTCAATTTAATCGATCTTATCATTTGTGAACGTGAGCGTGTTCTACTCAGTTTGCTTGAGGACAAGCAAAAGCTTAAGTGTGGGGTGTTTTGATGACACTCGATTTGACGTGATTATCAGCCTCATTTAAGCGACATTTCCTTGCTTAAGACATGGTTTTTAGGGTAGAATAGCGAATATTCACTCAACTGCTCTATCTCGTGCCATTTGTGTTACTTTGGCCCGTTTCGGGTCTATTTGATGGTTTTCTAGTGTTTTGATGATAGCACAGGTTTTTGCCGTCAAATGAAGTAGCCAAGGACGTGTCTAAGGCATTGGAACCTCAAGGAACCACATCGGAACCAGTCCAAGGAGTTGATCAAGCCAACTCAAATCCTGCCCCGATTTACACTACAGTTTTCGGTGAAAACTCCAGAAGAAATCGGTAGAGCTTTACATGAAGAAGTTTTCGGCGAGAAGTCAAGTTCTCGCCGAAAACTCTGAACTTCAAACTCACAGGAGAATCAGCCGACAGAAGCCTCCATTCACAAAGAAATTTTTGGCAAAAACTCATCAAGTTTTCGCCGAAAAATCCAGGCAAAATCCGGTGACTTAGGGTTAAGTATAAATACTTAAACCGGCGGCCCAATTGAAGATACCTCATAATATAATACTTTTTTAGAGAAATAGAATTCTCACGAGTTCTAGACCTAAGGAGTTTGAGAGAGCAGAGTTTTAGAGTTCAAAGAGCCAGGAAGAGATCGTGACGCCATCCCTTTACCTCGGAGACTCAGAGCTAGGATTGAAGATTACTAGAGAGCGAAGCTTTGCCAGAATCATCTTAATTAGGTTTTACAGTTTCTACCTATTCTATCTTTTCATGATGAACTCTGTTTCTGTCTTTGATTCTGTCATTATGAACATGGGTATCTAAACTCATAGAGCTTAGACTAGATGAACCCTAAGTGACCCAGGGCTTTAAAGCGGTCACGGATAGGCGGTGATTAGATTCAAAGTTCAATCAGTTTCTCTTTCATGTTTGGTTTGTTCTTCGTTGTTTATGTTTCTCATCTGGATTGATCACCTAGATTAGATTCTTGTTAAGCTAAGGATAGAAGCGAACGCTCGCCTTACTTTAAAACACCAAATCAACAATTAACCTATTCATTGGAGTGTGCCATTCGTAGGAACCAGTTAGGGTTCATCCACTGCAAGAGTAACTCATAAATCGTTAGTAATTCCACCAGTTAGTTCAGTCGTCGCAAGAGGCGACCGTACCCGGGCGACTAACTAATCTTGGTAGCTAGATCGAATAGAGCGAACGTTTGCCAGTCTTAAACCTAAGGGTCAGGAGTTATGGTGGTGTCTTAGAATTGATTGAACGAGAATTGAAATCCGCTGATCTGTTGATTGCCAATGCTCTGGTGAACTAAGGGGGATTTGAAGTCTAAGCTTGTCTGTCATCTCCGTTAAGTCAACCAATCTTCCAATCTGTTTTTCAGTTTAGTTTTTAATTTCCTTGCATTTTCTAGAATAGAAGTCGTGGAACTCACACCACACACAACGTGTTAAACCTGAGTAATGTACCTTTACATTTGAGTAGTCATTTATTAGAAGACCCGTGGAATACGATCTACTTAGCTCTTAGCTGGGTAGTTATTTGACTACACGCGCGTGAAAACGCGGTTCATCACTGGCCATTCGAGTAGAAAGGGAGATGAGGAGAGGTTGTACGTGGAGAGGGAGCTCCAGTACCAGCCAGCCCCCATGGAAGCCTGGACAGGCTCGGAGCACCGTGCCCCGAGCAAACCCTAGCCTTAAAGAGTCGGCACCACGGGTAACACCTACTCAATCTACTCTTACTGTTCAAAATTCTAACCCACGTCCTAGTGGAATTGTGTGTTGTAAATGTCAAGGTAGAGGACACGTATTAAGGGACTGCCTCAATCAAAGGTCCATGGTGATAAGAGAAGGAGAGATCAAGATGGATGATGAGAAGGATGAGAAAATGGAAGAAAAAGAAGAAGATGATTCGGAGGAAGGAGAAGAAGTGAAGCCAGAAGGGCTAGAGAAGTTCTTGGGCATGTTCTTAAGAGCCCTAGCCCCAGAGCCAAGAAAGCTGCCCAGCCCCGGAACCGGCGCCCAACACAGCCCCGAAGCCGGTGCCCAGCCCAGGCCCAGTGCCAACACTCAGCCTAGCCCCGACGCTCAGCCTAGCCCCGATGCCAGCACTCTGCCCAGCCCCAATGCTCTACCCAGTCCTAGCGCTCAGCCTAGCCCCGGCGCCAGCACTCTGCCTAGCCCCGATGCTTAGCCTAGCCCCAAAGCCAGCACCCTGCCTAGCCCCGACGCCAAGGCTAGGGCCACCCCGACCCACATTGGAATGCCGGATTACAAGCCGACATTCAATGGGAGGCTATTTCCCATCAAATTTTAAGGGCGGGCACCGATCAAGGAGGATGAAAACATGGAGATGAATGAAGAAGAAGGTGTCCATACCAAGAGAGAAGAGGAAATGGGCTTGGGAATTGAGGAAATACTCTCAACCGTGTCCTCCCTAAGCCTAGACATCCTTGTGGACAACCCCTCCGAGGAGAAAAGCATGGACACCGACAGTCCAAGCTCTGAAGGACAAGAACCTTGGTCTTTCACCAATTCCAGTGACACTCCAGGTCCAGGAGACATGTCTGAGTCTCCTCCCGACCTGGCCACACAAGTAGTTGAGGTGTGGAGAGGCTTGCTGAGTGCACAAAGAGAGCCCATGATGGATTCGAGGATGAATCCAAGGCAAAAAGAGGGGGGATGATGTGATCCCCCATAGCTGCCCCAATGCCAACAGGTACTCCTACACCCCACCAGGGTCTCCAGTCAAGGGAAGAACCCTAGGGCCTTATAAGAAGCGTGTAAGGCCAAGGAAAGCCCTCTAACATTGGTTGAAGCCAAGGTGAGCGACCAGATACAGGCTCAGGCCCCCACCAATAGACAATCAAGCTAGGATGTCAGTCAGGCCACCCCTAGCATGGATGCCGGACAAGGCACCCGATCCGGGCCCTCAGCTAGACCGAGAGCCGATCCTAAGGGCCCTAATAGGCCCTAGACCGATCCTCACGAGCCCTAGAGGCAATGACCACTCCTTGGATCCTCTAGAGGCATTCCTGGAGTATAGGAAGTGAAGGAAAGAGGAATACCTGGCCAGAAAAGGCTGGTGCCCGAAGACAGGCCCCAATACGAGCCCTAGACCAGGCCAAATGCAAGCACTAGGCCCTAGGCCAAATGCCATGAGCCCTGGACCAGCACCAGCCCTTAAAGACACTATGAGAACTTTCCTGAAGACCTGGCTAAAGCAGAAGAAAGAAGGCTTGGCCAGAATTGGAGAAGGCATAACACTTAGCTAGCCCCGGGCGTCGGGCCCGGCGCCAGGTGCCATAGAGGAGCGCTCAGGGAAGAGCCATCAATTGGCTCGAGCCTTTTGGGAAATTCCAGTTTCCCTGGATAGCTTGAAGCCTCAGGAACACGCTCCAACAAACGCCATTGCATTTGGATGAGAAATGAAGGAGGAGCCACGTAGGGAAGTGCTCATACACGATCCGGGCCCATACATGCAATCCTACCGAGCTAAGGACTCCCATCTGGGCTAGGAATACTTGATGCCACGTCCAGGAGACCACGGGCCTAAGTCCTTCTAGGACTCGGACACTAGGGGAGCGCCTAATCCTAGTCAGAATCCCTGCCCAGCCAGCCAAAGCTTTGCCCGACGGTCACGACGGCTGCCCGAATTAGGGCTTGCCCGAATTTTGCCGGTTTTTTCCTATTCAGGATTATTGCTTCGGCTCCAAGACATTATTATCCTATTTTATGTTTCCTTTCTAGTTTTCCTTTTTAAGTTGGATTGTTAAGGCATTTTAAATATCCTAATTAGCATTTAGATTATTTTAATCCTAGTTTAGGAAGTAGCTAATAGGGAGGAGAACTTGTTCCCTCCCTATATAATAAGGCCGCCGGCCACCCCTTGTACTCACAACTTTTATGAATCAATAAACTCCCTTTAGAACTTTGTTCTAAACCCCTTGGAGTATGTGCTCGTGCATTGCATAAGGATTGGCTTATCATCAAGAGCATCCATCTCTTGTCGTGGCACCCTCGACTTGATACTTCTGGTTCCTAGCTCTTTATAGCTAGTGGGTCAAAGTCCTCTTCCATCTGGTTCCATAGGTTCTTCACGAGTGCTAGGAGATCAGCTTGTGGTGTTTAAGGGTCGTCTGGCCATGGTTGTAGTGGTTCACATCAAAGATGCAACAGCTCATCAGGGAAAGAAACATCAATGGGAGAGATAGGGGACTTACCTGGTTATGATTCCTCGAGTCGGGAGAGGTGTTCAGCCACTACATTTTCAGCTCCCTTCTTGATGTGAACCGCCGCAACCGTGGGCAGACAACCCTAACCACTGCAAGTCTTGAACCTTCGCTCGATCACCTCTGGCAACGAGGGCGGATTAGTACTAGGACCCGTCGGCTATATAACAGCCGGCTCCACGATAGAAGGGGAATACTTATGTTGATAATACCTACTCTAAGCTACGCACGCAGCATAAAACTAAGAATTGAAGAACAAAGTTCTTAATTTGATTGATTGATTGAAAAAGGTTTGAGTTTACAATGAGGCCGAAGTCTCTTATTTATAGGTGAGGAAATCGTGAACAGGCTCACGTTTCCTACTTGGAAAAGAACTCTAAAATAATAAAATAATAGCCTAAGTCTTATTTAGAATATAATAAGACTTACTTGCTCCTAAAGAATCGAAATTAAAAGGGAAAATCCGAGTCCAACACTTAAAAAGACTTAAATAATACAAAACCGGCTAAAACCCTAAACCGGCGGATCCGGCGGGTCCGGTCGGATGTGCCGCTTACGCGCGGGCCGGATTAGGGAAGTCGGCGCCGCCTTTGCTGTCGGGCTTGGAATTGGTGGCGGCGTCGGCTGCTCGGGCTTGGCATTGCTCGAGGCTCCTAGTGTTGGGCTCCGGCGGGTCTGATGCTGATGCTGCTCGGCTCCCGGGGTTCCTGCTCGGCCTGCCCGTTCGGCCTTCCTTCCATTTCCTCATTTCCTCCATTTCCTTCTATGCTCCTAGGTTGGCAGCTCCTAGGCTTGGCTCCAGACCTTGTATGGGGTTGAGGGATGGTGTGGGTCGTCCTAGGGGCTGAGTCCCATGCTGGCTGGGTGCTAGGGCCCGGTTGGGGTCTTCCCAGGCCGGGGCTGGCGCCCGGGTGTAGTCTGCCTTCGGGCCTTCTCCTGATATACCCAAGTCTGGCCTTTCTTGTTTCTCCCAGTTATCCAGGAAGGTCCTTAGAGGTTCCCCTAAGGTAGTCATCCGTTCTTTGAGCTCTTGGAACCCTAGTCTTGGTGCTAGGGCTGGAGGAGCGCTCGGGGTAGGGCCGACTGGAGCTCTTTCAGGCTGGGGCTGGGTCCTCTTCCGTCGACATTCCTCTAAGAAGGCATCTAGAGGATCCCAGGGTTGTGTAGCACCTCCTGGGTCCTTAGACTTCGTACCTGAGGTGCCGGCCGAGCTAGGCTCCTTGGCTGCCATGAGCGTCGGGGCCCAAGTTAGGGTCGGATGGGTCCGGACGCTCATCCGTGCTTGTTGAGCCCTTCGGGGAGGGCTTTACTTGAACCTCACCACCTGTTGGGGCTTGGTAAACCTCTGAGGGTTTATCTTAAGGTGCTGGCGTGGTTCTAAGCGCTTCTTATAAGGCACTAAGGCCTTTTCCCTTGTGGGTGACCCCGGTGGGGTGTAGGAACAGGAATTTCCAGCAGGTCGGCTGCCCGGAGTCACTTCATTCCCCTCTTCTTGTAAGGGATTCGTCCTCGAATCCCACTCCTTCGTGTGTGTCCCGGGCAGGGGTTTCTTCAAGTCGGCGGCTCGTGTGGTGATGTTGGGGTTGTCTTCCCACATGCCTCGGTGGCTCGGGTACTCTTTGGAGTCCGAGTCTGACCAAGGCTCCGGGTCTTCTGAGCTAGCACCGTCGGTGCTCATGTTGTCATCAGTCGAGGGACTGTTGACTTTGATGTTGAGGCTCGTAGAAGACACAGGGGAGTACAGGTAGTCCTAGTGGAGTCTTCTTCTTTGCTCGGGCTCTTTTCTGCCGCCGTCGGTCTTGGAGGTAGGCGGAGTCGGATGGGTGCCAGCCTCAAGAGTTGGTGTGACACCTCCTCGGTGTGCATATTTCGGATAGCCTGAACGTCCCTCGGGGGCCTTGGGGTGTCCGGGTGCTGCTCTTGCACCAGTAGGGGGTTGGCTAGTGGATGCCCGGGCACTGCTCTGTAGGGTGCCGGGTACGGGTTCGGGGCTGACTCGATGCTGGCCAGGCGCTGTTCTTGAGTCGGGCCGATGCCAGGGATGTAGGGCTCGGCCAAGGTATCTCGCCAGGTCTTAAGACCTAGGGTTAGGTCTTTCACGAACATCCCCGTGAATTTTTTGAGGCCTTGAACCTCTACTTCTTCTCCGCTGTCGGAGTCTTCTTCTTTGCCATCCTTCGCTTCTTCTTCTTCGTCGTCGGTGACGACTTCTCCTTCCTTGAGCACCATTACCCTATGATTGGGGCAGTCCCTTGCCACATGTCCTCGGCCCTGACATTTAAAACAAACAATGCCGCTAGGCCTAGGGTTAGCACTTGGTACAGTAGGGGCAGTACTTGGGGTTACCCGGTTGGCGGCGGGGCTAGGGCTCGGCTTGCCGCCTTGGGCTCGGGTAGGGCCGGATCTCCATGGGGGCTGGCTAGTGCTGGCAGCTCCCTTCCAGGTGCCAGTGGCAGGTGGAGCGGACCTCTTGCCGAAGCCATTCTTGATCTCCCTCTCCACTCGGATCGCCAAGGCTACTAAATCTTCATAGTCAACATAATGAAGGATGTTGACTTTATGCATGATATCCCTTTGTAGGCCGTTGGTAAACCTGGCTATTCTGGCCTCCTCATCCTCTTTAAGATCAAGTCGTGTGACAAGCATCTTGATTTCCTTGTGGTAGTCTTCCACGGACATACTTCCTTGTCTTAGGGTTTGTAGCTTGACACTACAAAAAAAGAGCGTTTTGGCGTCGGTTGAAATGAAAGAGGATAGGTGCGTCGGTCGACCGGTCGACCGACGCTAAAGAGAATCTCGCGTTTTAGCATCGGTCGTTTGGTCGACCGACGCTAGAAACTAACCCTGATGAGCTGAACGCCTCCTCTCTTCTCTCTTATCTTTCTCTTTTCCCTTCTTCATCTTCCACTCCCAAGCCTCTCCTTCTTCTTCATCTTCATCTCCTAAACCCAAACCTCTCTTCTTCTTCTTCAGCCGCCCACCCCGCCGCTCCACCTATTCCACCGCCGCCGCCCCCGCCGCTCCTGCCGCTCCCAAGCCCAAGCCGCCACCACCCACCCCGCCGCTCCACCTATTCCGCCGCCGCCCACCCCGCCGCTCCACCTATTCCGCCGCGGCCCACCCCGCCGCTCCACCTATTCCGCCGCCGCCCACCCCGCCGCTCCCAAGCCCAAGCCGCCGCCGCCTACCCCGCCGCTCCCAAGCCGCCGCCGCCCACCCCACCGCTCCACCTATTCCGCCGCCGCCGCCCACCTTTTCCTAAGAAGAAGAAGGAGGGAAGAAGAAGAAGAAAAAGAAGAAGAAGAAGGAGGCTAGAAGAAGAAGAAGAAGGAGGCTAGAAGAAGAAGAAGAAGGAGGCTAGAAGAAGAAGAAGAAGGAGGCTAGAAGAAGAAGTAGATGCAAGACGGAGGGAAGAAGAAGGAGGGAAGAAGAAGAAAAAAGCTGCAGCTGGATCTGCAGCTTTTTTTTTGTGATGTGAACGCATATTTAGCGTCGGTCGGTCTGTGCCGTAGCGTCGGTCGACCTAAAACTGAGCTAAATATTAACGTCACCACATCTGGCGTCGGTTTTGTCGACCGACGCTATTAAATTTAGCGTCGGTCGGTGACCGATGCCATAACGCGCGTCTGACCGACGCTAAACGACCTTTTTTGTAGTGTGATGTGCAAGTCTCTTGTATATGCGGCCGGTACAAACTTCTTTCTCATTATTCTCTTCAACTCTCTCCATGTCCCAACGGGTTCTTCTTCTTCTCTCAGGATTTGCCACCGGTACTGACTCCACCACAAAGCAGCGTAGTTAGTGAATTCTATGGTGGCTACCTTGATCTTTTTCCTCTCGGAGTAGTTGTGGCAGTCCAAGAATTCTTCCATGCTTCTTTCCCAGTCCAAATAGTTATCGGCGTTGGCTTTCCCGTTGAACTTAGGCGCAGTGAGCTTGAGGCTGCTCACATCATCATCAACGTCTTGGGGTGGTCTTCTGTCCTCCCGATCTCGGTCGCCGTGAGGTCTCTCCCTCTCATACTCTTGCTCCGCTGCTCTCCTTTCCAACCGAGCCATAGATTCTTGTAACGCGGTTAGAGTTTGAGTAATGTTGAGAACGTTGGCCTCCATGTGGTTGAGTCTTTCGTCTGCCATGTTAGTTGATAGTACAGGGAAGCAAATATATCTATCTACCCCTCTTCTTAAGATCAACCTATAATGAACGAGAAATCCTTGGGCAGATTGCCTTTCTTTTTGTTTTCTTTTCTTTTTCTTACAATGCTTCGAACAAGAATGAAAATAGATGGGATTTTCGAGACGGATTTTCTACTAACACGAAAGCAAAGATAGGCTAAGACTGAAAGTAAAGGATATGAATCCAGGGTTTCAAACCTGAAGACTGGGATAGATTGTGGTTCCTCGAGTTGAACCGAAGCTCTGATACCAAAACTGATGTGAACCGCCGCAACCGTGGGCAGACGACCCTAACCACCGCAAGTCTTGAACCTTCGCTCGATCACCTTTGGCACCGAGGGCGGATTAGTACTAGGACCCGTTGGCTATATAATAGCCGGGAACCCGTAGTGTCCAGGAATGGCTCCACGACAGAAGGGGAATACTTCTGTTGATAATACCTACTCTAAGCTATGCACGCAGCATAAAACTAAGAATTGAAGAACAAAGCTCTGAATTTGATTGATTCATTGAAAAAGGTTCGAGTTTACAATGAGGCCGAAGCCTCTTATTTATAGGTGAGGAAATCGTGAACAGGCTCACGTTTCCTACTTGGAAAAGAACTCTAAAATAATAAAATAATAGCCTAAGTCTTATTTAGAATATAATAAGACTTACTTGCTCCTAAAGAATCGAAACTAAAAGGGAAAATCCGAGTCCAACACTTAAAAAGACTTAAATAATACAAAACCGGCTAAAACCCTAAACCGGCAGATACGGCGGGTCCGGTCAGATGTTCATAGCTGCAGTTTTAGCGGTATCAAATACTACCAAGCTGTGAAGCTAGGGTAGATCGTATTCCAGGGGTTTCTTCTAATCGACTACTTCGAAGAAGCTGGCAAATTACTCAGGTTTAAGCACTTAGTGCGTGGTGTGAGTTCCACGACTTCTAATCTAATGAACAAAGGAAAATAAAAGACAGAAAGATTTAAAGGTTGACTAACGAGAAGATAGACGAGCTTAGATTTCGAATCCCCCTTAGATCACCAGAGCAACGGCAATCACAAGATCAGCGGTTTTCAATTCTAATTCAATCGGTTTCTATACACCACCATAACTCCTTACCCTTAGGTTTAAGACCGGCAAACGTTCGCTCTATCCGTTCTAACTACCAAGATTAACTAGCCGCCCGGGTACGGTCGCCTCTCGCAAGACTTAATTAACTAGTGCAATTTCTAATGATTAATGAGTTACTCTTGCGGTGGATTAACCCTAACCGGTTCCTACGAAAGGCACGCTCCAATTATAAGGTTAATTGTTCAATTCGATGTTCTAAAGTAAGGCGAGCGTTCGCTTCTATCCTTAGCTTAACAAGAATCTAATCTAGGTGATCAATCCAGACAAGAAACATAAACAATGAAGAACAAATCAAACATGAAAGAGAAACAGATTGAACTTCGAATCTAATCACCGCCGATCCGTGACCGCTTTAAAGCCCTGGGTCACTTAGGGTTCATCTAATCTAAGCTCTACAAGTTCAGTTACTCATATCGGAAACAAGAGAATCAAAGGCAACAATGAAGATCATCATACAGAGGAAGAACAGATAAGAACTGAAAAACCTAATTCTGACGACTCCCGCGAAGCTTCAGTCTCCTGGATCTTCAACTTTAAGCTCCGAGTTCTCCGATGTGGAAGGATGGCGTCACGATCTCTCCACGGATCTTCGAACTCTCTAAACTCTATCTATCGACCCTAGAGTCGGCTGACTCTCAAAAGTCTGATTTGTGAAAAGATGAATAATGAATTAATTCGTCCTTTTGGGCCGCCGGGTTAAGTATTTATACTTAAACCCTAAGTCGCCGGATTCCTTCTGTTATTTTCGCAGAAAATAATGAAGTATTTTTGCCGAAAATATTCTTTCCATTGAAGACACCGCCGGCTGATTTCTCTGTACTCTATTTTCGGATCGAAGAGTTAATCAATTTCGCCGAAAATACCTTTGACTCGGCATCAGTTGGTTTGTACTATTATTTTCGCCGAAATCAATAGGGTATTTTCGGTGAAAATATCTTTGTAGTAGGGTAGGGATTTGCTTTGACTTTGATTGGCTCCTTTGATCGATTCCGGTTTGGTTCCTCGAGGTTCCAATGCCTTAGACACGTCAATGGCTACTTTATTTGACGGTGAAAACCTGTGCTAACACAAAAACACTAGAAAACCATCAAATACACCCGAAACGGGCCAAGGTAACACAATTGGCATGAGATAGGGCGATCGATTGAATATTCGTTATTCTAGCCTAAAAACAATGTCTTAAGCAAAGAAATGTCGCTTAAATGAGGCTGATAATCACGTCAAATCGAGTGTCATCAAATACCCCACACTTAAGCTTTTGCTTGTCCTCAAGCAAACTGAACTAGAACACACTCAAATTCACAAATGACACGAGATTAAACTGAGGTTCAATTCTAACAATTTGGTTTAGACTGTTCCACGTAGGAAAAGTGACCTACACATGCAAGAACATCAACCAAACAAGTTTTCGATCTCACTAATTTCTGCACACTTCAAGTAGTGGTTTTAACAAAGCTCGTTTCTTGGCAAAACAATTAATCATAATTAACCGACTACGATAACACCAATTCTAATCAAAAAGACTTTAAGCTCTAGCCATGATGTGGATGCGGAGGTAGGAAAAGTGACGTGGCTATTGACTCGACTTCATCCGTTTCTAGATCTGCACGTTACATGTTCTAGCTAGGACTGATTTAAACCACAATTTATTTCAAGTTTCAACTTCTTCCTTTAATTTATTTACTGCATACTAGTGCTCGATACCAAACACTTCACTTAGGTGTTGGACCTGCCTAGCTCACAGTATTTGTGCCTTTGCTAGTGCTCAACCCGAACACTTCACTTAGGTGTCAGGCTTGCTTAGCTTTATTTTCAGCACTTTAAAGAACTTAAAATTGATTCGATTAACTCAATTACTTGATTTAACCATTTAGCCACTTAATCCTAGCTAGTTATAACTTTTTACACAAGATTTCGAATTGGATTTCCGTCTAATCTCAAGCCACAATCACAGGTGAACAAATATGAAGTGAAAAACATGGAAGAAGCTAGCATCTATCATCTTAGAACGGTGTTATCGAGCTTTGTTATTAACAGACCAATCAGTTCAATTAATTCAAGTTTCAACTACTGAAGTGATTTATGATCTGTTCTGACCAAGACTCATTTAATATCAGTTCCAACACGTTGGTTACAGGTTCTAAGTGGAACAGTCTGGACGTCATTGTTCAAAGTTGAAGTCAATTTAACATCACAAGTCAAGAATTGAGCAATTCTATGCTAGAGAAATTTCAAAATTGAACCATAGAATCACAGATAGCAAACAAGATCAGGCAAATTCTAACATCCTACCCCACACTTAAACGGTTCTGTGTCCTCACAGGACTAATCTAGAGTAGAGAGATACGAAGAACCTGGAAGGTGATGGTCGGTGTAGCGGATGAGCACGGAGAGTCCGGAGTAGAGCGGAGTAGCTACTCAAGTTCCTACAAAAACAAAAACAACAAAAAGATCAAAAGGATACCGGGACAAGTGTCCCGGATCCACACAGAATAAAAGTCGAACAGAAGGTTAAGGGGAATTTTGAAAATATTTTGACTCTTTTTTTTTTTCAAATTCACGGCACGACACTCCTAGAGCAATCTAGATCATCCAAGCTCAATTAGTTCAGAAAAATTCACACCGAAATAGCAGACACGCAAAACGAGGTAGACCGGTATTAAACTCATTGAAATTCAACAATCAATATGTCAAAAGATTCGAAATTGAAAACCCAACAACTAACCTTTTAGACACGACTCAAGAAAATGGACGGAAAGCGACGAAGTTGGCCAAAAATGTGAAAAACTTGTTTCGGGCATAACTGGAGCTACAGAGCTCCGATTTGGACGATCAAGTATGCGTTGGAATCGGGCTGAAAAAATCTAACTGATTTTCAAAACAACACAAGTTTTCGGTGAAAATATTGTGAAATTTTCGCCGAAAACTTCTTCTCAAATCAGCAAAAATAAAGAAGCGGCTCACTGTTTGATTTTTTCGGGCGAGAATTTTCAATTCCCGCCGAAAAATTCTTTTAAAACCCTTTTTTTTTCAAAAACTAACGAAAAATAAATTAAAATGAAAGAAAATTAAACTGACACTTTGGCTCCCCCAAACCTGACTCGAACGACGAAAAGACTGACTCAAAAATTCAAAAAAAAATGGACTCCAGCCGTGGGTTGCCTCCCACGAAGCGCTCTCTTTTAACGTCCTTGAGCCGGACGGTACCTGTTAGGGACCCCAACTCAGAAGTTCCTTGAAGTCAATTGTCTTCTTCAAGGTGTGCGGTTGAGTGCCATGTAGCACTCCAGAAGGGTGATGTAACCGGTAGTGCTCCAATAGATCGCGATCTTGGTTGGATGACCAGTTCTTCTTGAATTTTCCTACTTGAGGAGGAAAGAGGTAGTACGGCGCGGCATGTTCAATGAGCTCCATCTTCTCTACAGGTTGACTCGGCGGAAGTGTAGGTGAGGGTATCTCCTCAATCTCTATGTGCTCCTCTTCGGCTTCAACTTCAAGATGGATTGGCTCTTTGTCTTCATCAACCACCACCGCCAAGGATTCTTCAACAGATGCTTCTAGCTCGCAATAGTCATGGGTGAGGTTGTCATGTTCATCTTCGTACGGCTCTTGAGCATCTTCTTCCATTAGTGGATTTGGTTGCTCGAGCTCGACATCCATCACGTTACGAGCTTGTATAATCGAAAGGAGATCATCCGAGGCGGATTCTACTCTTGCCGTCTGTTGTCGATGCTGATGAGCCGGTATATACACCTCTTGATGAATTTGCTGGTCGTGTATAGCTTCTGGCTCTTCTTCGAAATGCTCTTGAGCATCTTCTTCCATTAATTGCACTAGTCGCTTGAGCTCGGCGTTCCTTGTATCAGCAGCATCGTTCATTGATTGGAGATTGTCGATCGCGGCTTGGGTGATTGCCATCCATTGTTCATGCTCATAAGTGTGTAAATCCATCTCTTGTGAGTCTTCAATATATGGTGCTTCATTGATGTACCACCCTTGGTACTGGTCATCCCACCTGTAATCCTGCATAATTACAACTCAAAAACACTACCCAGGTAAATCATGAAAATATGGAGGAAAATAAATGGTAAGGCGGAAAGGTAGAAGAATAATTTGCCAACTCTTCTTTCAAACAATTAGAAGAGTCCCCGGCAACGGCGCCAATTTGATAGCTGCAGTTTTAGCGGTATCAAATACTACCAAGCTGTGAAGCTAGGGTAGATCGTATTCCAGGGGTTTCTTCTAATCGACTACTTCGAAGAAGCTGGCAAATTACTCAGGTTTAAGCACTTAGTGCGTGGTGTGAGTTCCACGACTTCTAATCTAATGAACAAAGGAAAATAAAAGACAGAAAGATTTAAAGGTTGACTAACGAGAAGATAGACGAGCTTAGATTTCGAATCCCCCTTAGATCACCAGAGCAACGACAATCACAAGATCAGCGGTTTTCAATTCTAATTCAATCGGTTTCTATACACCACCATAACTCCTTACCCTTAGGTTTAAGACCGGCGAACGTTCGCTCTATCCGTTCTAACTACCAAGATTAACTAGCCGCCCGGGTACGGTCGCCTCTCGCAACGACTTAATTAACTGGTGCAATTTCTAATGATTAATGAGTTACTCTTGCAGTGGATTAACCCTAACCGGTTCCTACGAAAGGCACGCTCCAATTATAAGCTTAATTGTTCAATTTGATGTTCTAAAGTAAGGCGAGTGTTCGCTTCTATCCTTAGCTTAACAAGAATCTAATCTAGGTGATCAATCCAGACAAGAAACATAAACAATGAAGAACAAATCAAACATGAAAGAGAAACAGATTGAACTTCGAATTAATCACCGCCGATCCGTGACCGCTTTAAAGCCCTGGGTCACTTAGGGTTCATCTAATCTAAGCTCTACAAGTTCAGTTACTCATATCGGAAACAAGAGAATCAAAGGCAACAATGAAGATCATCATACAGAGGAAGAACAGATAAGAACTGAAAAACCTAATTCCGACGACTCCCTCGATGCTTCAGTCTCCTGGATCTTCAACTTTAAGCTCCTAGTTCTCCGATGTGGAAGGATGGCGTCACGATCTCTCCACGGATCTTCGAACTCTCTAAACTCTATCTATCGACCCTAGAGTCGGCTGACTCTCAAAAGTCTGATTTGTGAGAAGATGAATAATGAATTAATTCCTCCTTTTGGGCCGCCGGGTTAAGTATTTATACTTAAACCCTAAGTCGTCGGATTCCTTCTGTTATTTTCGCCGAAAATAATGAAGTATTTTCGCCAAAAATATTCTTGCAATTGAAGACACCGCCGGCTGATTTCTCTGTACTCTATTTTCGGATCGAAGAGTTAATCAATTTCGCCGAAAATACCTTTGACTCGGCATCAGTTGGTTTGTACTATTATTTTAGCCGAAATCAATAGGGTATTTTCGGCGAAAATATCTTTGTAGTCGGGTAGAGATTTGCTTTGACTTTGATTAGCTCCTTTGATCGATTCCGGTTTGGTTCCTCGAGGTTCCAATGCCTTAGACACGTCCATGGCTACTTTATTTGACGGCGAAAACCTGTGCTAACACAAAAACACTAGAAAACCATCAAATAGACCCGAAACGGGCCAAGGTAACACAATTGGCACAAGATAGGGCGATCGATTGAATATTCGTTATTCTACCCTAAAAACAATGTCTTAAGCAAAGAAATGTCGCTTAAATGAGGCTGATAATCACGTCAAATCGAGTGTCATCAGATGTGCCGCTCACGCGCGGGCCGGATTAGGAAAGTCGGCGCTGCCTTTGCTGTCGGGCTTGGAATTGACGGTGGCGGCGGCTGCTCGGGCTTGGCATTGCTCGGGGCTCCTAGTGTTGGGCTCTGACGGGTCTGATGCTGATGCTACTCGGCTCCCTGGGTTCCTGCTCGGCCTGCCCGTTCGGCCTTCCTTCCATTTCCTCATTTCCTCCATTTCCTTCTGTGCTCCTAGGTTGGCAGCTCCTAGGCTTGGCTCCAGGCCTTGTATGGGGTTGAGGGATGGTGTAGGTCCTCCTAGGGGCTGAGTCCCATGCTGGCTGGGTGCTAGGGCCCGGTTGGGGCCTTCCGAGGCCGGGGCTGCCTTCTGGCCTTCTCCTGATATGCTGATGCGAACCGCTTCCTCAATGAAGGGATCGGCTTCAACACCCAAAACTATACTACCAGCTTCACGAATCCTAACTTCTGAAACCGCGGAGAATACTTGAAATCCACTAAGTATAGACTTAGGAACCCCAAGGTATTCGGTCGAATTCGGTGCCACAAACAAAGGATGAATGCCTTTGATGATAAACCGATCTAGACGACGATCAATTCCATGATGGTCGAACAGAGATTAGCAATTCCATGCTAAGAAGAAAACCGAAGTTTTGAGTGTTTATTTCTTTCGAAGTTGTCCTTTACAATGAGGCTAGACGCCTCTATTTATAGGTGAGGAAGGGAGAACAGGCTCTCCTTTTCCTCCTACGAAATAGCTAATAAAACTAATAAAGAATACAAAAATAAGGACTGAAACTCGTAGCCTTGTTCACCAAGGAAAAGAGTCCTTCCTAAACAAGAACACTAAAAAGAAAAAGCTGGAAATTCCTAAAAAACAGCTAAACGGGTTCTGGAAGATTCAGCCAAATAAATAGCAAATAATTTCGGAAAATTAATCCCTTTGGCAGATCACTAGTAGACTTCATGGGCTTCAACTTTAATGTTGGACATCAGTCCAAATTCTGCCTCCAAGTAGCCCATATTCGTCAATCTTTGTCAGACTAGAAATCTGTCCAAAACCGGGAAATCCTAGCTTGATTAGGATTCCGTGTTCGGATGTATTTTGGCATCTTCTCTTCATTTCCCGTGTTCACCATGGTCAAGCACCCTTCCTTGGATCAGGCTCAGGTGGTGGCCTGATCACAGCTCCTATCATGTGCAGCCTCGGATCAGCATCCGGGCTCCTCTCCTTGATGCTCCGCCCATGCTTCACCCTTACTTCATCCAACTGTATCTCCTTCAATTCTCCTCCAAATTGAGCTCCGTTTGTTGGAGAGTGTTCCTGGGGATTCAAGCTACCCAGGACAGTTGGAATTTCCCAAAAGGCACGGGCCAATTGTTGGCTGGGCCAAAAGTGCTTCTCTGTGGCATCCGGGCACGGGCTCGGCTCGGGCGTCGGGCTTAGCTCTCGGCCTTCTTCAATTCTGTCCAGGCCTTTTGAGTTCTGCTTCGAGCCTTCTTCCCATGGTACCTTAGGGATGTATTTAGGGGCTGGTGTCGGTCTAGAGCTCGTGGCATTTGGCATGGGGCCTAGCTTAGGTACTCGGCCTTGATCGGGGCTTGGGGCTGGACTTGGCCCTAGGCTTGGCCTGGGGCCTGAACTTGGAGCTTTGTCTCTCCAAGGCTCCGGAGGTGGTGCCAGTGTAGGTCTGGGGCCGGTGTAGTCCTCGCTCGGCCTCAAGTCTCTAGGCTAAACGGGCATTAAATTCTCCTTGTCCGGCGCTCTCGTGGAAGTTTCCTGGCCGGGTGCCCATGGTGTTGTGTCCGCGCCGGCCTTGGTGGCTCGGTTCACATCATCCCCCTCTTCTTGAAAAGGATTCGTCCTCGAATCCATACCTGGTGCACCATTAGAAATAATAAAATTTACCACAGGGGAGTGTAGGACTTGACCTGGTGCTTTGTTGGCGCTCCAGGGGTGTTCGGGCCGTATCGGGGCTGGTACGGGTGCTCGGGGCTCGGGCGCCGGTGGCTGGTCGGGCGCCGGGAACTGGTCAGGCGCCGGGGGCTGCTCGGGCGCTGGGCGCCGGTCGGGCGCTGGGCGCTGGTCGGGCGTCGGTGGCTGGTCGGGCGCCGGGGCCGGGCGCTGGGGCGCCGGGGCTAGGCACTGGGGCGCCGGTGCTGGGCGCTCGGGTGCTGGGCGCTCGGGCGCTGGGCGCTCGGGCGCCGGGGCTAGTGCTGGTGCTGGTGCTAGCGCTGGGCGCTGGGCTGGTACTGGCGCTAGTGCTGGTGCTGGTGCTAGGGCTGGCCCTTGTGCTGGCACTGGTGCTGGGCCGGCGCTGTGCCGAGTGCTGGCCTGGTGCTGGCTCGGGGCAGGGCTGATGCTGGTCCGGGGCAAGCCTGATGCTGGTCCGGGGCAGGCCTGATGCTGGTCTGGGGCAGGGCTGATGCTGGTCCCGGGCAGACTGGGCGCTGTGCCGGGGCAGGGCCGATGCTGGGCCGGGGCAGTGATGGGTGCTGGGCCGGGGCAGTGCTGGGCGCTGGGCCGGGGCAGTGCTGGGCGCTGTGCTGGGCGCTGTGCTGGGGCAGTGCTGGGGCAGTACTGGGGCAGTGCTGGGCACTGTGCTGGGGCAGTGCTGGGCACGAATTTTCTCCTCATCTTTCTCTTAAGATCTCTCCAACTAAGGATGGGATCCTCTTCTTCTCTCCTGATTTGCTTCCTGAGTTGAGCCCACCACAAAGCAGCATAGTCAGTAAACTCGATTGTTGCTAGGGTTACCTTTTTCCTTTCGGAATATTTATGGCAATGAAAGAAGTCCTCCATGCTCTCCTCCCAATCAATGTACTCGTCAGGATTTGCCTTGCCAGCAAATTTGGGAACATTGAGCTTCCAACTGCTCACATCATCATCTATCTCCTGTTCATTCCTCCTTGGCCGTCGGGGGCCATCTCCATTCGCGGCTCCAATCTGCTCGGCGATTCGGGCCATGTTTTCAGCTATGGCGGTCAACCGGGCATCAAAAGCATTGAACCTCTCATCTGCCATGATTAGTTACGAACAAAGGACCTCACAAAATCTCTCAAATGAACCTCACACACTCTTGTTCTTACCACTCGTGTATGAATCTTTTTTTTTTTTTAACAAGTCACTCAAATTAGGGTTTTCTTTGAAATTTTCAAAACAAAGTCAATCTCAATTCAAGTAGTTGCAAGTTTCTTCGAAGCTATGCAGTCTAAGTCTACCAATGACACTAACAAGACCTTATACCTAGGGTTTCGGATTTCTAGGGGCCAGAATCTTGAGTTAGGACGTGGGATGACAAGACATACAAATTTGGGTGTTCTACCAAGAAAGCTAGTAGTGCGGAATCTAGTAGCTAACTTATGAAAAACCCCTCTTCTTGAACTTATTCTACTACCTTACTTGTGAACGTGGCCTTGCTTTTTTTTTTTTTTTTTTTTTGCTAGGTCAATTTTTCTAGACCTTTGATTTTTCTTTTCTTTTCTTTTCTTTTTCTTTTCTATGATCGGCCACAGCTTTTTCTCACAACAAACTTAAAGAAAGGTAGAAGAATAGAACAAACACAATGAAGCTATTTTTTAGGGTTTTTCTGAAACTGAAAACAACGAAAGCATAAAGGATATGAATTCAAGTAAAAGAACCTGAAAACTGGGATAGATTGTTGGTCCAAGAGTTGAACCGCGCTCTGATACCAGCTGATGCGAACCGCTTCCTCAATGAAGGGATCGGCTTCAACACCCAAAACTATACTACCAGCTTCACGAATCCTAACTTCTGAAACCGCGGAGAATACTTGAAATCCACTAAGTATAGACTTAGGAACCCCAAGGTATTCGGTCGAATTCGGTGCCACAAACAAAGGATGAATGCCTTTGATGATAAACCGATCTAGACGACGATCAATTCCATGATGGTCGAACAGAGATTAGCAATTCCATGCTAAGAAGAAAACCGAAGTTTTGAGTGTTTATTTCTTTCGAAGTTGTCCTTTACAATGAGGCTAGACGCCTCTATTTATAGGTGAGGAAGGGAGAACAGGCTCTCCTTTTCCTCCTACGAAATAGCTAATAAAACTAATAAAGAATACAAAAATAAGGACTGAAACTCGTAGCCTTGTTCACCAAGGAAAAGAGTCCTTCCTAAACAAGAACACTAAAAAGGAAAAGCTGGAAATTCCTAAAAAACAGCTAAACGGGTTCTGGAAGATTCAGCCAAATAAATAGCAAATAATTTCGGAAAATTAAGCCCTTTGGCAGATCACTAGTAGACTTCATGGGCTTCAACTTTCATGTTGGACATCAGTCCAAATTCTGCCTCCAAGTATCCCATATTCGTCAATCTTTGTCAGACTAGAAATCTGTCCAAAACCGGGAAATCCTAGCTTGATTAGGATTCCGTGTTCGGATGTATTTTGGCATCTTCTCTTCATTTCCCGTGTTCACCATGGTCAAGCACCCTTCCTTGGATCAGGCTCAGGTGGTGGCCTGATCACAGCTCCTATCATGTGCAGCCTCGGATCAGCATCCGGGCTCCTCTCCTTGATGCTCCGCCCATGTTTCACCCTTACTTCATCCAACTGTATCTCCTTCAATTCTCCTCCAAATTGAGCTCCGTTTGTTGGAGAGTGTTCCTGGGGATTCAAGCTACCCAGGACAGTTGGAATTTCCCAAAAGGCATGGGCCAATTGTTGGCTGGGCCAAAAGTGCTTCTCTATGGCATCCGGGCACGGGCTCGGCTCGGGCGTCGGGCTTAGCTCTCGGCCTTCTTCAATTCTGTCCATGCCTTTTGAGTTCTGCTTCGAGCCTTCTTCCCATGGTACCTTAGGGATGTATTTAGGGGCTGGTGTCGGTCTAGAGCTCGTGGCATTTGGCATGGGGCCTAGCTTAGGTACTCGGCCTTGATCGGGGCTTGGGGCTGGACTTGGCCCTAGGCTTGGCCTGGGGCCTGAACTTGGAGCTTTGTCTCTCCAAGGCTCCGGAGGTGGTGCCGGTGTAGGTCTGGGGCCGGTGTAGTCCTCGCTCGGCCTCAAGTCTCTAGGCTGAACGGGCATTAAATTCTCCTTGTCCGGCGCTCTCGTGGAAGTTTCCTGGCCGGGTGCCCGTGGTGTTGTGTCCGCGCCGGCCTTGGTGGCTCGGTTCACATCATATGCCCAAGTCTGGCCTTCCTTGTTTCTCCCAGTTTTCCAGGAAGGTCCTTAGAGGTTCCCCTAAGGTAGTCATCCGTTCCTTGAGCTCTTAGAACCCTAGCCTTGGTGCTAGGACCGGAGGAGCGCTCGGGGTAGGGCCGACTGGAGCTCTTTCAGGCTGGGGCTGGGTCCTCTTCCGTCGGCATTCCTCTAAGAAGGCATCTAGAGGATCCCAGGGTTTTGTAGCACCTCCTGGGTCCTTAGACTTCGTACCTAAGGTGCCGGCCAAGCAAGGCTCCTTGGCTGCCATGAGCGTCAGGGCCCAAGTTACGGCCGGATGGGTCCGGACGCTTATCCGTGCTTGTTGAGCCCTTCAGGGAGGGCTGTACTTGAACCTCACCACCTGTTGGGGCTTGGTAAACCTCTGAGGGTTTATCTTAAGGTGCAAAGGTGCTGGCGTGGTTCTAAGCGCTTCTTATAAGGCACTAAGGCCTTTGCCCTAGTAGGTGACCCCGGTTGGGTGTAGGAATAGGAATTTCTAGCCGGTCGGCTGCCCGGAGTCACTTCACTTCTTGTGCTTGATCTCGATGTCAAACTCTTGAAGCAAAAGAAGGGATCAGTCTTGCCTTTGAGTCTTGCTTTGCGAGGAGGTGACGCAGAGCAGCATGATCGGTGTAAACAATAGTATGAGACAGCACCAGATATTGTATGAACTTGTCAAACGTGAAAACGATGGCCAGAAGCTCTTTCTCTGTTGTAGTGTAGTTCCATTGAGCATCATTAAGAGTCTTGCTGGCAAAGTAAATGTGGTGGAACCTCTTCTCCTCTCTCTGCCCCAAAACAGCTCCAACAACAAAGTCGCTAGCATCACACATGATCTCAAATGGTAAACTCCAATCTGGTGTCGTGAGAATAGGTGCAATAGTGAGTTTGGTCTTCAGAATCTTAAAGGATTTAAGGCAAGCTGCATCGAACACAAATGGCACATCCTTCTCCAAGAGCTTAGTCATCGGAAGAGTGATCTTGGAGAAGTCCTTGATAAATCTTCGGTAGAATCCCGCATGGCCAAGGAAGCTATGAATCGTCATGATGGAGGAAGGTGGTGGAAGGCTAGCAATTGTTTCAAGCTTGGCGCGATAAACCTCGATTCCAAGCTTAGATACCTTGTGGCCAAGAACAATACGTTTAGTAACCATAAAGTGACATTTCTCCCAACCGAGAGCCAAATTTGTTTCTTCACATCGAGCTATCACCTTACCTAAGTTAGCAAGGCATTGGGAGAATGAGTCGCCATATACGGAGAAGTCGTCCATGAACACCTCCAGAACATTCTCAACCAAATCTCCAAAAATAGCGAGCATACATCTCTGGAAGGTGGCTGGAGCATTGCACAAACCAAAATGGATAAGCCGATAAGTAAATGTACCCACCAGATAAGTGAAGGTCATCTTCTCCTGGTCGTCGAGCTCAATCGGTATCTGAAAGTAACTAGATATCCCATCCAAGAAGCAATATAAATCATGACCAACTAATCTCTCCAACATCTGATCAATGAATGGTAATGGGAAGTGATCCTTCTTGGTGATATCGTTAAGGTGCCTATAATTGATGCAGACTCTCCATCCAGTGACAGTACGAGTGGGGATGAGCTCTCCCTTCTGATTAGGAACAACTGTGATCCCTCCTTTCTTCGGAAGGACTTGAGTTGGGCACACCCAAGGGCTGTCAGCAATAAGATATATGATTCTAGCATCAAGGAGTTTAAGAACCTCCTTCTTCACAACTTCTTGCATCAATGGGTTCAACCGGCGTTGTGGCTGTCTAATCGGTTTAAACTCCTCATCTACTACGATCTAATGCTTTCCTCTAATGTCTGCTAACTGCCAGGCTATAGCTCGGATGTGTTTCTTCAAGAGCTTGACCAATTGCTTTTTCTGTTTAGATGACAGAGCGGAGCTGATGATGACCGGTAATTTGGAGTCTTTGGCCAAGAATCCATACTCAATGTGGCTCGGAAGCTCCTTTAAGGTGAGTGTAGGCGGATTCTCATAGGAGGTGATGATTCGACCCAATGTGTGTTCGATGAGGGGTGGCATAGGAGTAGATGCAGGAACCAATTTCTGTTTAGCTAACTCTTCTTGCCATAGGAGTTGTTTCGGACCGTCCGATGCATCTTCACTACTTGAAATAAAACACAACTCTAGCGGGTCACTAGATAAGGAATTAGCAACAAAGTCGGCCGAAGCCAACTCCAAGGAATCAACAGACAAGCAGGTATCATCTTGAGCAGTAGAGTATTTCATACCATCCTTAAGGTGGAATGTCACACTATCTTCTCAGACCTTCAAAGCCAACGAGCCATGTTTCAGATCAATAGTCGCACTGGCTGTTGCTAGAAAGGGTCGTCCCAAGATGAGTGTTCATCAACCTCTCAGGTATCTAGAACAACAAAATCAGCAAGAATGGTAAAAGAACCACAACGGACAGCCACATCTTCTATCATTCCCCTAGGTATTTTGATATATTGATCAACTAGCACAAGATGTAAGCTAATTGGTTTTAGTTCGCCTAAGTTCAGTTCTTCATAAAGATGTGTAGGCATCACGTTAATGGAATCACCAAGATCAGCTAAACTACGTTCAATTTTCCTACCATTGATTATGTAAGGTAAAGTAAAAGAACCAGGATCACGACACTTAGCTGGGGGTAGTCGAGGTGGCATGCTACAGAGGATGGTGGAGCATTCTTCATTGAGTGTGATGGAAGACACATCTCCTTTCTTCACGTTCTTAGCAAGATCCTTCAAGAATTTTCCAAGAGGTGGCATGATCTCTACAACTTTGGTGATTGGTATTTTCAGCTCTGTGTTCTTCAAAACCGTATACCACTTCTTGTATTGAGAATCGAAGGTCTTCATCTTCATGGCCTAAGGGAATGGAATCCAGGGATGATAAGGGGGCATAGGTGGCGCAGAAGCTAGTGGAGGAGGAGGCGTGGCAGTCACCTCCTCATCCTTTTCTTTATCTTCCTCTTTTTCTGTGATATCCTCAATCTTTGGCATGTCTATAGTGATATCGTCAGGAACCATGACCAGTTCAAGGATTTGAGGACCAGCTATCTATTTATCACTCCTTGTTCTAATGGCTTTAAAATGCTCATTCTTAGGATTTGGATCAGTTTGACTAGGAAACTTACCAAAGGGGCGGCCACTAGACATAAGGCCGATAATGTTGCTCAATTGACTCTCCATTCTCTGTCCTTGATTTATCTGCCCTTGATTCAACGTAGCTTGAGCCTTGAATTGGCTATCATGATCATCAAGTCTGGATATGATCTGGTTGAGCTTCTTATCCATTTCACTCTCCATAGTATCCCGTGGCATAGGTCTTTGGGGCTGTTATCCTCTAGTGAAACCAGGCGGCCCTTGGTAGTTGTTGTTAGAGTACTGATTCTGGCGATTGCCAGGTTCTGTACCATAATTGCCTTGGTTCCGGTGTGGTGGTTGATAGACTCCACAGGGTTGGTTGGCTGGCTTGTTTTCTTGGTACGGCACAAATGGTCGGTTGTTCTGATTCTGATTAGCTCTGGAGTTGTATGGTGGTCTCTCTTGGAAACTGCCTTATTTTTTAGGTTGTCGGTATTGGCGGTAGCCATGTTGGTTGTTGGTGAAGCCTTGACCAACAAAGTCTACCTCTTCCACAGACTAGACACTTGTTTTCCCGAATTTTTGACAACATCCTCCGTTATGAGCACAAGCCCCACACCATTCACAATCAGCAATGAAGACAGAGACTGAAGGAGGATTGATGGGTGCACCATCTTTCTTCATGTGCTTTTGGATTTCAGCTTTAATTTATTCTTCTAGACCCAATTGGATCTTGGATCCTTCGGATTTCCTATCCCAATTCGTGGACTTGGAGGCACAGCTAGCGAAGTGAAACAGAGCAGCTTCGGGAGTGAGGAAGGTGCAATCTACTTCAGCCAGAGAGTTAACCCACTTGGCAGATTCCTCATTCATTCCCCAGCAAAGATCTCAGCCATGATGAGGACAGTTGTAGAGAAGTTCTTGGAATTCATTCCAAGCATCAAATAGGCTGACTCCATCCTTCTGTCTGAACTGAGCAATGCTGTCTTTGTATGTCGTGGTCTTAGACGGAGGGAAGTATTCCGCTACAAAGTCTTGGGCAAGAATATCCCAATTAGCGTAGTGACCGAGTGGCTTGCTACTAAGCCACCTCTTGGCAGCGCCTCTGAGTGAGAATGGGAATTCTCACAAGCATAGAGTGTTCATATCAAGTTTCCCACTCTTGAATGTCTCGCACATGGCAAGGAAGTCCGCCAAATGACTGCATGGATTGTCATGCGGGTTCCCTTCAAACTAGACATCCCTAGAGATCATTCCCATGAAGGGGATTTTGATCTCATAGTCAGGATCTGTATCATTTACTGGGACGGTGATGCTTGACCAAACACTAGTCGCACTCGACTTGTTGTAGTCCTCCATGCTGCGTAGAGCAGGAGGTGGTGGCGGTGTGATGTGAACCGCTGCAACTGTGGGAAGACAACCCTTCAACACCGCAAGCTGAATACCTAAACAACAAGTCAAACCTATGGTGCCTAGGTGGAAAGTACTTGGACCAGCTAGCTATAATGTGCTAGCAACCCTAAGTGTCTAGTCGAAGATGCCACGCCAAGGGGAGAATACCTAAAATGATAAACAAAACCCAAAGCTAAGCAACAATGAGCAAAAGTTTGAAGGGAAACAAGAACTTGTGTTCTGAGATTAATTTTATTCAAAGTGTGTGTTCCATCATAGGTTATAGGTGAGGATTCGGGAACAAGCTCTCTGATTCCTATTCCTATTCTAAGTCTAGAAACTATAAAATATTCCTAAACATTCAAAAAACTATAACGAAAATCCTACTAAAACAATGAAATAGTCTAATAGGAAAAACCCTAATCTGGCAAAATATAGGTGACAGCGCCCGCGTCCTTGTCCACGCCGGATTAGGAGTCCTAGTTGGGCAAGGATTATGTGTCCTTCGTGAGTTCTTCTCCGAATTGGTTTAGGATTAGTGGAGTGATGACACTAGATTTTACGTGATTATCAGTTTCATTTAAGCGACATTTCCCTACTTGACACACGGTTTTTGGGGTAGTTTTGGGTGTTTTCACGCATTTGCTCTATTTTTATACCATTTTGGTTATTTTGGCCTGTTATGGGTCTATTTGATGTGTTTTCTAGTGCTTTTGTGAATGCACAGGTTTTTTCCATCAATTACGTAGCCTAGGACGTGCTCGGGAAGCAAGGGAACCTAAATGAATTGTCCAGAAACCGATCCAAAAATCACTCCCCTGCCAACACTTACATATTCGGCGAGAAGATCAAAGTTCTCGCCGAATACATGCTGAAGAAGTTATATAAAAATCTCATCGAAGTTCTAGTGGATGATTACAAAGAAGTTCTCGCGAGAACTCCAATGTTCTCGCCGAAAACTACTGAAGGAACCTAAGAAGAAATCTCGTCGAAATTCAGCTTGGAGTTTACACTAAAGTTCTCGGCGAAAACTTATTAAGGAATGCACGAAGAAGTCTCGTCGAGAATCAGCTGGACATTTGCACTAAAGCTCTTGGTGAGAACTTTCAATGTTCTCGCCGAGAAGTCTCTTCTTTTCCGGCAGACGATTGGAAAGCTATATAAGTTGTCGCCGCATCAATTCAGAGGATGAATCTTTTTCACATCGGAGAGACACACTTATTTGCACAGATTAATTTCCAGACTTTAGAGCTTGAGAGAGAGTTGAGAGCATCCTGGGAGTTCCCGGAGATATCGTGCGCCATCTTTCCACCTCAGAGTGCTCAGAGCTAGGAGTTGAATATTATCGAGATTGAAGCTTCACGGATTCGTCAAATTAGGTTTTATAGTTCTTCTATGTTCTTCCTATCTGAGATGTATTCTTTGATTGTTTTTGATTCTCTTGTATTGAATATGAATAGCTAAACTCGTAGAGCTCAGATTAGATGAACCCTAAGTGACCCGGGGCTTTAAAGCGGTCACGGATCGGCGGTAATTAGATTCAGATTCAGACAGTTTCTCTTGCATGTTTGGTTTGTTCTTCATTGCCCGTGTTTCTTTTCTAGCTTGATCACCTAGACTAGATTCTGTCAAGCTAAGGATAGAGGCGAACGTCTGCCTTACTTTAAAACAACAAATCAACAATTAATCTATTCAATGGAGTGTGCCTTTCTTAGGAACCATTTAGGATTAATCCACTGCTAGAGTAACTCATAAATCACTAGTAATTGCACCAGTTAGTTTTCCATTGCATAAGTGAACGCACGGACGGTTAATTAATTTTGGTAGTTAGATCGGATAGAGCGAACGTTCGCCGAACTTAACCCTAAGGGTCAGAAGTTATGGTAGTGTCTAAGAATTTAATGAATTAGTATTGAACACCGCTGATCTTGTGATCTCCAATGTTCTGGTGATCTTAGGGGGATTTGAGTCTAAGCTTGTCTGTCATCTCGTTAAGTCAAAACCCAATCAATCTGTCTTTTATGTCCATTTCAATTTCCTTGCATTATAGTTTAGAAGTCATGGAACTCACACCACGCACAATCTGTTTAAACTCGAATAGATTGCTGATGTGACTATATTTCATGTGTTTTAAGCCCTCGATCGCCCATGTTTGATCTCATTTTACCATGATTTATATGCTTATTTGGTTATTGTGTGCAAAGTGCTCTTTTGTTGTCCAAGTGCCACTTTGAGGGCAAATTCAGTTCCTATTGGAGTTTTATATGTGCAATTTTCAGGCCTTGGTGTCGTAGTACTGGTGACAACGAGCACGTAGGATCAAACGGGAGGTCAATCGGAGCTAGGACGAAAAAGATATGGCCGTTGCAAAATCGAGAAAAGTGCACAGCTTTCTACTGAAGTTTTTGGCGAGAACCTCATAGTTCTCGCCGAGAATTTTCACCCAATCGGAAACAGGAGATGCCGAATAGCTGGAGCTGGGTTTTTGAAGAAGTTTTTGGTGAAAAATTTTAGAGTTTTCACCGAAAACTATGAAGAAAGTCAAGGCTGGCTCGGTGATTTGCAAAGGAATTTTCGGCGAAAACTGAAGGAGTTTTCGCCAAAAACTTGAAGAGAAATCAGCAGACTATTTAAAGAGGAGTCGCGTTCAAAAAAAGGGAGATCATTCATTAATTCAATTTACACCCTTCGACACTCTCCCCTAATATTCCTACTTATCCTCTCCTATCATCAACCATCATCCTCCTCCATCTCAACCTAAGAGCTAAGTGAAGATCATCTAAAAGGAAGAAGCCATACCTTAGATTGAAGCTTGAAGAGCCAAGTTGCAAGATCCTCCATGGAAACAAGGATGATCTCCTGTCCTCAATTTCAGGTTTCTTCCATGGTTATGCTAGGCTAAACCTAGGGTTTAGTTTAGTGGGGGATGGATCAATCTAGGATAGGTGATTGATTGTATGGATTGAGTTTCTCATAGCCATTTGTGTAAGATGATGATCCTAGACCTTGTGCTTGTTGTCCATGGGAACTTAACTTGTTCTTTTGGTACTTTGTTTATGTCTTTCAATACATGAGAATGATTGATTGATGTTGATCTAAGGTTTTAGGATTGTGATTGAATGATTTGAGAGATTGGATTATGCAATTGCAACCATTTTGAGCTTGTTTTCCTTGTTGTCATTTTGTCGCACACTTGGTGTGCATTTAGTTTTCAGTCATTTGAAGGTGTAAAGGCCCTTTGATTGCTAGACTAGTGTTCTATGATTGACATGAGAGTGTCTTTCATCATTTACCTTATGTTAGATGAATGTTAGCATAGAGATCAAGTGTTGAGCATTTCATTGAGCTAGTTAAAGCACTCCATTTCCTTTGTTCACATAGCGAAAGCATGGTGCATTTGGTCTAGGAGTAGAGAGTCAATTGTGCGAGAGTTCGTTGATTCTACTTGAGTGAATTGCATGGTCATCCGTTTATACATCGTTGCTTGAGATTCAATCCAGCTTTCATGATCCTTGAGCTTGAAGAAACCCCTTGCTAAGCTAACCTACTTCTCTCTTATTTGACCTTCAACTTGCTTTGTTTAGTTTTGCCTTGTCCATTTATGTTTTTGACTTGTTCTTGTTTAAACCAAATATCAATTTAAATGTTTAGACCGTTCATGAACCGTGTGAGTATTAGCTTATGAGAGGACCTCGTGGAATACGACCTTGATAGTTGTGAGTTGAAATCCACACTTTAAGTTTTTGGCGTCGTTGCCGGGGAACTCTCTCATTCCTAAGAAAGCAATTATTAGTGAACCGATCTTTACACTTCCTTCTGTTTTACTTTTGCTTCCTTGTTACGTGTTGTTTGACTTGTTATCACACATTGTCGTATTACGTTGGTATTTGTTGTTTGATTTGTGTGTAGGAACCGTGCACTAGTGCATGAGGCGGATAACCCGTCTTCAAGCACGACTCCAAGGCATCAAGGTCGTGATTGAACCACCAACTCGTTCTCTTCCTCACTTAGTTCATAGCACCACACGCAACAACATGTCTCACCATGAGGACGAAGATAACCACTCGGAGCATTCACATCACACTAATGAAGATGATCAATCGCAAAAGGGTGCGAGGCGCACACTAGCTGATTATGCTCGCCCAACCCTTGAAGGGGCAGCCTCGAGCATCGTGCGAAGACCAGTGAGTGCAAGAAATTTCGAGCTAAAGCCAAATATGATTCAAATGGTGCAAAATGGAGTGGTGTTCAACGGTATAGATGGAGAGTGCCCGTCTAGACACTTGAAGGACTTTTTAGAGATATGCGATACGGTGAAGAACGATCAGGTTCACCCGGATTTTGTGAGACTAAGGCTCTTTCCCTTCTCACTCAAAGGAAGAGCCAAGACTTGGTTGGAGAACCAACCTAGTAGAGCATTCATCCACACTTCAAGTTTTTGGCGCCGTTGCCGGGGAACTCTCTCATTCCTAAGAAAGCAATTATTAGTGAACAGATCTTTACACTTCCTTCCGTTTTACTTTTGCTTCCTTGTTACGTGTTGTTTGACTTGTTATCACACATTGTCGTATTATGTTGGTATTTGTTGTTTGATTTGTGTGTAGGAACCGTGCACTAGTGCATGAGGCGGATCACCCATCTTCAAGCACGACTCCAAGGCATCAAGGTCATGATTGAACCACCAACTCGTTCTCTTCCTCACTTAATTCATAGCACCACACGCAACAACATGTCTCACCATGAGGACGAAGATAACCACTCGGAGCATTCACATCACACTAATGAAGACGATCAATCGCAAAGGGGTGCAAGGCGCACACTAGCTGATTATGCTGGCCCAACCCTTGAAGGGGCAGCCTCGATCATTGTGCGAAGACCAGTGAATGCAAGAAATTTCGAGCAAAAGCGAAATATGATCCAGATGGTGCAAAACGGAGTGGTGTTCAATGGTATAGATGGAGAGTGCCCGTCTAGACACTTGAAGGACTTTTTAGAGATATGCGATACGGTGAAGAACGATCAGGTTCACCCGGATTGTGTGAGACTAAGGCTCTTTCCCTTCTCACTCAAAGGAAGAGCCAAGTCTTGGTTGGAGAACCAACCTAGTAGGCATTCACCACATGGGAGGGCCTAGCTGAAGCTTTCCTTGAAGAGTTCTTTCCTCCTTATATGACGGATGCAATCCGAGATCGTATCAACTACTTCACACAACACAAGGGAGAGCTCTTCCATGAGACTTGAATAGGTTCCAAGCCCTTCTTCGGTCTTGTCCTCATCACAACTTCGCCGAATGGAGCTTGGCGGATATCTTTGCTAAATCCCTTGATTTTGAGAATACAAGGATGATCAACCAAGCCGCTGGAGGTGATTTAAGGATGCTCACTCCCGAAAATGCTCTAGAACTCTTTGCAGAGATGGCTAAAAAGACAAGGAGTTGGTCTCGACAACAACCTCCTAAGTCTAAGTATGGAAGCGACACTCACTATGATTCTCGGGCTATAAGTGTTGATACACCAAAGGACTCGTCTAGCTATGGGAAGAAGCCTAAATTACCGGGACATCATGATGAAGATGACCCCATGATCGCTCTCCTCATGTCCAAGATTGATGCCATGGCCTCTCAAGTAAGCAATCTTAGTATGCCTAAGCATCCTTCTAAGGTTTCATCATCTCATTTGGGTAATCCACCGGTTGCTTCAGTGTATTGTTGTGAATGTTGTGGAGGCCAAGGCCATGATGTCAATGCTTGCCCCTCCGCCACTTCCGAGTTTAACCAAGGCGACCACAATGTGGAAGTAAGCTTTGTGCAAGGTCAAGGATTCTATGGAAACTTCAACCCTCAAGGGAATTATCAAGGAGGTAACTACAACCGCACTTGGAACCAAGGAGGTGGCTACAACAAGCCTAACCAAGGGAATCAAGGCGGTGGTTATAACAAGGGTTACAACCAAGGTAATCAAGGAGGATTCCAAGGTTATAGAGGGTACAATCAAGGCAATCAATGGACTCAAGGACGTAACCAAAGCCAAGGTAACCAATGGAATCAAGGGGGAAACCAAGCTCAAGGGAACCAAGGAGGAAATAAATGGAATCAAGGTGGCAATCAAAATCAAGGTAACCAAAGTAGTGAGCGAGGTCCTACCCCACCGGGAATGTACAACCATAAAGGTGATGGTCTACCCGGATTCAACAAACCTTCTCAACACAAAGAAGGTGGTTCTTCGATCTCCCAAGAAGACACCAATGCGGCAATGATTCAACTTATCATGAATCAACAAGCGTCAATTACCAATTTGAATACTCAACTGGGTCAAATATCTAAGGCACTCTCGGAGAGGCCGAAGGGTAGCCTACCCTCCAACACCGAGGTCAACCCCAAGGTTCCCGAGGAGCATATGATGGTAACATTGAGGAATGGTAAGCAAGTCCAAGACCCCACACCTAAAGCGGTAAGAACTCAAGATGATGACTATGTTTTGGTTGAAGACGTTGTTTCGATGATGACACGGACAAGATTGAAGTACTAGATAATGGAGCCAAGGCTAATGAGGCTTCTAAGACTACCAATAAGATTGGTTCTCAAAAGGCTGAGAAGAGTGCTACTCCGGTCTCTTCCCCCGCACCGGTTGTGCCTCCGCACAAGCCTAAACCCCCTTACCCTTCTCGCTTGAAGTCGGATTCCATGGAGAAAGATTTCAAGAGGTTTGTTGAGATTCTTGACAAGGTGCAATTCACAATGCCTTTTGGAGAAGCTATCATCAAGATGCCTCAATATGCGAAGTTCATGAAAGAGATCTTCACTAACAAGCGCAAGCTTAAGGATGTAACTTCGGCAAAACTCAACGAACAATGCTCCGCCATTCTCTCTAAGCAATCACCGGAGAAGCTTAAGGATCCAGGTAGCTTTACTATTCCTTGCACTATTGGTGAGCATGCAATAAGTAGAGGCTTAGCCGATTTGGGTGCTAGTATCAATGTTATGCCGTATTGCATGTTTACGAAGCTAGGCCTAGGGGAACTAAAACTGAGCCTCATGAATGTTCAATTAGCGGATAAGTCCATGAAATCCCCTCGCGGTATTGTTAAAGATGTATTGGTTAAGGTTGGTGCTTTAGAATTCCTTGTGGATTTTGTTATTCTAGATGCTTTGGGTGATACCGATGTGCCTTTGATTCTAGGACGACCCTTCTTAGCGACCTCTCGTGCTTTAATTGATGTCTATAGTGGTAAACTTACACTTAGGGTCGACAATGAATGCATGATCTTTGACCATTCAAATGGCATGGAGTTTACTTTGTCTTATGCTAGTCACCATGATCCTAAGAATCCGCATGAGCTTACTTCGGCTACTAATAGCACTAGCCTTGTCCGTCATAGTCTTGCGGAGTTGTTTGCACTTAATGATGTGCAGGAGACTAAAGATAAAGTAAAGGAGGCTCCACCTTTCGTAATCCCAAAGACACCACCTAAGGCTAAGAAGAAAGGTGTAATGAAGTCATCCGAGAAGGGCAAGGAAGCCGCATCGATGGGTGAGACGAGCAAGACTAAAAAGCCACCCGATGAGAGGATCAACTCCAAGTGATTTGGTCCCTTCTCCATTGCTCCCACTTCACCATCCGGGAAATCCGTGCTCATTCCACCTGAAGTTGGTAAGGTACAATTCAAGTTTCGTGTGCCATACGAAGGTAATGACATCGACTTCAAGGAGGTAATGAGTTGGGATGGTTTTACTTAGCCTACTCCTTATGCTTTCGTCTAGCTGGAGACGTTAAAGAAGCGCTTCATGGGAGGCACCCCATGTTATCCTTACCTTTTTGCTTTTATGTTTTTGTGTTATTTTAGCTCTTTAAATAAGATGTTGGCAAGCACTTAGGAGGATCACTCTTCACCACTGATCGTCATGGAACTCTTTCACCACTATTACGTCCTATTCTCCTCTCTACCAACGCGGTAACTTCATTCCACCTTACCCTCTCTCTCTCGATCATCGAGGACAATGCTCATGTTAGTCGTAGGGGAGTTTGAGGTTTGGTGTGATTATTTGTCGGTAGAAGTCTAATGCTATGCTTTGATGACTTGCATGATCTTGATTGAATGTCAAATTCCTCTATTGTAGAATCGTCTAGTTCTTGACTTTTGGTGTTTAATTGACTTCAAGCTTTCACAATGATGTTTAGACTGTTTCACTTAGAACCTATAACCAGCATGTTAGCACTAATATCAAATGAGTCTAGGCCAGAACAGGGATTTTATCACTTTTGTATGTTGGTTGATTGGTTTGATACGTGTTTTTGTACCGCTCGATAACACCGTTCTAAGATGATAAAGGCAATTAGAATTTTGCCACATTCAGCCAAAAAGCCTACCCGGATCAGTTTCCTATAGGAAAACCCGTTGAGCCTTGGCTGTTTGTTGGATCATACACATTTTCATCCTGTTCCATGTTTTTCATCACCTTCTTGATCCCTCGTGTTGTGGCTTGAGATTAGACAGAAATCCAATTCAAAATCTTGTGTGGAAGTTGTAAGGAGCTAAGGATCAAGTGGCTAATTTGTGAAGAAAATGCTCAAAAGAAAGTGGCCAAGTTGCTTAAGTTCTTGAAGTACCGAAAAAAAAAAGCTAGGCAAGCTCGACACCTAAGTGAAGTGTCGGGTTGAGCACTAGTAAAGGCAAAGGCTGTGAGCTAGGCAGGTTCAACACCTAAGTGAAGTGTTGGATCGAGCACTAGTATGCAGTAGGAAAAAAAAGAGTTCTCAAATGTGGCCCTTATTATAATGATCCTAGCTTGAGCGTGTGAAGTGCAGATTTAGAGGCGGATGAAGTCGAGTTGATAGCCACATCACGATCACTCACCACTTTCAAAAATTTTCCTACCCCCACCTAATCTGTTCCATTTCCCGAGTTCAAGTCCTTTTGATTAGAGTTGGTGTTGTCGTGGTCGGTTTTGCTGTGTCCCAATTAACCACTACTTGGAGTGTGCAGAGAATAATGAGGTCTAGACTTGTTTGGGTGACGTTCTTGCATGTGTAGGTTAAGTTTGTTCGTGGAACAGTTTAAGCCAAATTGTTATTGCTTGAATCTCAATGGGGCCGATCTTGTCATTTGTGAACTTGGATATTTTCTAATTCATTTGCCTGAGGACAAGCAAAGCTTACTCGTAGGGGAGTTTGATGTGACTATATTTCGTGTGTTTTAAGCCCTCGATTAGCCTAAGGATCGCCCATGTTTGATCTCATTTTGCCATGATTTATATGCTTATTTGGTTATTGTGTGCAAAGTGCTCTTTTGTTGTCCAAGTGCCACATTGAGGGCAAATTCAGTGCCTATTGGAGTTTTATATGTGCAATTTCAGGCCTTGGTATCGTAGTTCTGGTGACAAGGAGCACGTAGGATCAAACGGGAGGTCAATCGGAGCTAGGACGAAGGAGATATGGCCGTTGCAAAATCGAGAAAAGTGCACAGCTTTCTACTGAAGTTTTCGGTGAGAACCTCATAGTTCTCGCCGAGAATTTTCACCCAATCGGAAACAGGAGATGCCGAATAGCTGGAGCTGGGTTTTTGAAGAAGTTTTCGGTGAAAACTTTTAGAGTTTTCACCGAAAAACTATGAAGAAAGTCAAGGCTGGCTCGGTGATTTGCAAAGGAATTTTCGACGAAAACTGAAGGAGTTTTCGCCGAAAACTTGAAGAGAAATCAGCAGACTATTTAAAGAGGAGTCACGTTAAAGAAAAGGGAGATCATTCATTAATTCAATTTACACCCTTCGACACTCTCCACTGATATTCCTACTTCTTCTCTCCTATCATCAACCATCATCCTCCTCCATCTCAACTTAAGAGCTAAGTGAAGATCATCTAAAAGGAAGAAGCCATACCTTGGATTGAAGCTTGAAGAGCCAAGTTGCAAGATCCTCCATGGAAACAAGGATGATCTCCTCTCCTCAATTTCAGGTTTCTTCCATGGTTATGCTAGGCTAAACCTAGGGTTTAGTTTAGTGGGGGTGGATCAAGCTAGGATAGGTGATTGATTGTATGGATTGAGTTTCTCATAGCCATTTGTGTAAGATGATGATCCTAGACCTTGTGCTTGTTGTCCATGGGAATTTAACTTGTTCTTTTGGTACTTTGTTTATGTCTTTCAATACATGAGAATGATTGATTGATGTTGATCTAAGGTTTTAGGATTGTGATTGAATGATTTGAGAGATTGGATTATGCAATTGCAACCATTTTGAGCTTGTTTTCCTTGTTGTCATTTTGTCGCACACTTGGTGTGCATTTAGTTTTCAGTCATTTGAAGGTATAAAGGCCCTTTGATTGCTAGACTAGTGTTCTATGATTGACATGAAAGTGTCTTTCATCATTTACCTTATGTTAGATGAATGTTAGCATAGAGATCAAGTGTTGAGCATTTCATTGAGCTAGTTAAAGCACTCCATTTCCTTTGTTCACATAGCGAAAGCATGGTGCATTTGGTCTAGGAGTAGAGAGTCAATTGTGTGAGAGTTCGTTGATTCTACTTGAGTGAATTGCATGGTCATCCGTTTATACATCGTTGCTTGAGATTCAATCCAGCTTTCATGATCCTTGAGCTTGAAGAAACCCTTGCTAAGCTAACCTACTTCTCTCTTATTTGACCTTCAACTTGCTTTGTTTAGTTTTGCCTTGTCCATTTATGTTTTTGACTTGTTCTTGTTTAAACCAAATCTCAATTTAAATGTTTAGACCGTTCATGAACCGTGTGAGTATTAGCTTATGAGAGGACCTCATGGAATACGACCTTGATAGTTGTGAGTTGAAATCCACACTTCAATTGCCAATTCCTTTGAGTAGTCAATTAGAGGAAACCTCGGGAGATTCGATCTACCTTACTTTTTAAGTAGGGTAGTTATTTCACAACACGCGAAAACGTGAACATCATGGAGCTTTATCCTTGAGGCATGAGGAATCCATATGTGGGAAGGATTCTTGGAAGGCAATATGTTGACTCGACCTAATTCGCCTCTGTGTGGTGCCCAGGCCTCGGCCCGATGCCGGTGTCTAGCTCGGCTCTAGGCCCTCGAATGATCTGGTTAGACACTTCATATTTTCGCCTTGGCTGGGCATCAGAAATGTCTCTAGGGCGTCTCTGGGCTATAGCTTGACCACGGGGCACGTGGGTGCTGGGTGCGGCTCAGCATCGGCATGTGGCTAGACGGCGGTCTCGGCCTTGGGTCGGTGCTGTCTCGGCCCAGCCTCTGCATAATGGTTCGGCTCGGCATCACTTCTTTGGGGCGATCTTCCATCAGCTCCTGGTCTGGGACCTTCATCTCCAACAGGGAGTAGCCTTTCCGAACGATCCAGAGATCATCGTCTATGTGGCCACCTTTGCTCCAAGACTCCATGTAGGCGTTGATCCGGCCCTTGAAGGATTTCACCTGGCTTCGGGTTGATGAACTGAGGGTATCAAATACTACTAAGCTAAAAGCTAAGCAAATCGTATTCCACGGGTCTTCTAATAATTGACTACTCAAATATGAAGGCAATTTATTCAGGTTTAAACACGTTGTGCGTGGTGTGAACAACTTCTAGACTAAGATGCAGGAAAATTAAAATGAAGTTAAAAGACAAAATGATTGGTTGGTTTAGACAGAAGACAGACAAGCTTAGATTTCGAATCCCCCTTAGATCACCAAGGCAACATCAATCACAAGACCGGCGGTTTTCAATTCTCATTCAATCAATTCCTAAACACCACCATAACTCCTTACCCTTAGGTTTAAGACTAGTGAACGTTCGCTCTATCCGATCTAACTACCACAATTAATTAACCGCCTGAGCTTTCGCTTCTTGCGACGGAAGAACTAACTGGTGCAATTACTAATGATTAATGAGTTACTCTTGAAGCGGATTAACCCTAACTGGTTCCTACGAAAGGCACACTCCAATGAATAGGTTAACTGGTTGAATTGACGTTTTGAAGAGAGGCGAGCGTTCGCTACTATCCTCGGCTTAACAAGAATCTAATCTAGGTGATCAAGAAAGACAATTTTTAATGTTTTAAAGCAAGGAAGCTGTCTGGCGACAAACCCTAACTCAACACAAACCTAATCTAGGCGATCAACCAGAAAAGAAACATAAACAATCAAAAACAAAACAACCATGCAAAGAGAAACTGATTGAGCTTTGAATCTAATTACCGCCGATCCGTGATCGGTTTAAAGCCCTGGGTCACTTATGGTTCATCTAATATAAGCTCTACAAGTTTAGCTACTCATATCTAACAAACAAGAATCAAAGACGACAGAAGGATTCATCTTATACAAAGGAAGAACAGAAAAGGATCTGAAAAAACCTAATTTCGGATGATCCGCGAAGCTTCGATCTTGAGAATCTTCAATTCCTAGCTCTGAGCGTCTTCCGGGATGGATTCACTACAAAAAATCTGCTATTTAGCGTCGGTCACCGGGGAAGAGTTTAGCGTCGGTCGATTAAAAACTGACGCTAAACCCTTGACTCGCGTTTGACCAAGGGTTTAGCGTCGGTCGACAAGCGACCGACGCTAAAACTGACCAAAAACCGACGCTAAATTTGGTTTTCGGTCAGAAACAGAGCCGACCAGGTTTAGCGTCGGTTACCGACATGTTTTAGCGTCGGCCAGCGACCGACGCTAAAACACGTATATATTTAAACCTCTCAGCCGACCCTAACCCTAATTGCATCTTCTTCTTCTTCCTCTTTCTTCTTCTTACTCTTCTGTAGCTCAAATCTTCTTCTTCTTCTTCTTCCTCCTCTCCAAAATCCAGATCCATTGTTCTTCTTCTTTCTCTTCCCCAGATCCATTCTTCTCCTTCTTTTTCCTCTTCCTCTCCAATTCCAAGCTTCTCCTCCTTCTTCTTCTTCCTCTCCAGATCCAATCTTCTTCTTTTTCTTCTTCTTCCTCCTCTTCCTCTCCAGCGGCCTCCTTCCTCCGCCGACACCCTCCGCCCGCCGAAGCTCCATTCCAGCGGCCTCCTTCCTCCGCCAACGAAACCCTCCGCCCACCGAAGCTCCACTCCGCCGACGAAACCCTCCGCCCGCCGACAACCCCCCAACCTCTCAACCACCGCCGCCACCATCACGTTGATCGGTCAAGTATTGACTGATTGGACAAGAAGTGACCAAAAGGGTGACCTAATAAATATAAATGACCAAATTGTATAACTGGAAAATGGAGTGACTGATTGGACATTAATAGAAAATGGAGTGACAAAATAGAAAATGAATATTGAAAACAAATAAAAAAACAGAAACAAAAAAAATTGGGTTGGTCAGCGACCGGTTCGGTCAAGGATTTAGCGTCGTTCGTTAAATGAATTTAGCGTCGTTCAGAAAGTGACCGACGCTAAAATTTAGCGTCGGAAGAATTGGCGTCGCTTTTGCCGAGCGACGCTAAATCCTTTAGCGTCGGTCAGCAGCCGACGCTAAACGACGTCGGTGACCGACGCTAAAGAGCAGATTTTTTGTAGTGATTGATGGCGTCACGATCTCTCCGATAGCTCCGAAATACTCTCTCAACTCTCCTCAAGTCGTGGCCGATCTTTCAAAATTGAATGTTCACAAATTTGGCTTCGAAAAGTCTATTAATACCCCCCAAAACCCTTTCCTTGTTGGAAAAGAAGGGGATTTCCCATCTGGGAGCTTACACGGCGTGTAAGCTCACAGTGCATTTAGCTTACACGGTGTGTAAGCTCCAAAACGCAGCACTTTGAGCTGGGCAGAATTCCAACTTGTTTCGATCATTCCCGCTCTGTTTGAACTCTGATTTGGTCCCCGTTTGAAGCACTGGACTTGTGAGAGAGTCCTCTATAATGTGGTAACCTGGAGGCTCAGCATAAAAACTCATGAACAAGGTAAAAATAGCCAAGAAATGGACAATGTACGCACTAGGAGCTGATAATCACAAAGTTAAGACATTTTCACCAAATACTCATCAAAATTGCATCAAAGGGTATGAAATGTCGCTTAAATGGGGCTGATAATCACGTCAAATCATGTGTCATCAAATACCCCACACTTAGGCTTTTGTTTGTCCTCAAGCAAATTTAATTAGAACGTACTCAGATTCACAAATGACACGATTGATCAAGTTAAGGTTCAAGCATTCACAATGAATCATTAAACTGCTACTTCTAGAACAAGTGACCTAACATGCTTACACATCAACCAAACAACCTGGTCATACTAATTATCTGCACACAACAAGTAGCAAACACAAATCATGCACGATTCTGACCTAACCGGCTAGACTTCTCACACAGGTAATATTTGGTACACGGGAACTCTCGCACTCTGTGTTTAGGGACGTGTTTATGCTCTCAATCATTTTTTTGTAACTGAATTCTGTCATAGGTTTGCAATTCGACCACATCTCCACCACTGTGAATAACAAGTCAAGAAAGACTTCCCTGCTTTGGACTGTAACGAATTCTACACTACAAGGGTTTTAAATGGGTGATCTTCCTTTTAAATACCTTGGGCTTCCTCTTACTGCAGGCAAGCTCAAACATGCTGAATGTAAGATGCTCCTGGATAGAATTACTAGGAGAATCACCGACTGGAAGGCTAAAGCATTATCTTATGCCGGAAGGCTGCAATTAATTGAGTCTGTTATTGGTGGCATTCTGCAGTACTGGATGTCGGTTTACATCTTACCTAAGGGGCTAGTGCATGACATTGAAGCTGTTGCAATAAGTTCTTATGAGGAAAAGTGGAAGGGGGAGAGCGAAGATTGCTTGGAAGAGGTTAGCTATCCCGAAAGCTGAAGGTGGTGCAGGTATTCGTGATTTTGGGAGCTGGAATTCAGCAAATGCTGTCAGACATTTGTGGAATCTGTTCGCTCAAGGTGGCTCATTATGGATAGCCTGGATAAATAAGTACAAACTAAAAGGCAAAGATTTATGGGAAGTGAAAGCTGACTACGGTTCTTGGGTTTGGAAAAGAATTATGAAGTTGAGACCAAAAGTTAGGCAGTTTATGACAATTGATACTGATGGTGAACATTGCTGGAATGGTGCTGTGCTGCACAAGATTAAGCCTCGTGTTGTTTGGCAGGTAATCAGAGAGAGAGAGGTTGAGGTGCCTTGGTGCGAATTGGTATGGAAAGGTTATTTGATTCCCAAATTAAGTTTTGTTGCTTGGCTTATCATGATTGATAGCATAATGACTAAGGACAAGATTGCAAGATGGGAGCCAACTGTTGACAGAATCTGCCCTCTCTGTGCTAGCTGTGATGAAACGAGAGAGCACTTATTTGGGCCATGCTCATTCATTCAGAAGCTTAAGAGGAGATTGCTGCCAGATTGTGCGGGTATATTGGCTTGGAGTCAGTTTGTTTCGGAAGCTATCTCTTGGAAAGGTAAAGGAGTAGTAAATTGCTTGAAGAGGTTAAAATGGATAATGATTATCAATTGCGTTTGGAGGAGTAGATGTGCTATTATCTATGGCGGTAAGAAGGTAACAGTTGAAGAGTGTTTGCTGCAGATTGAAATGGATCTCAGCTCTTTCACCAAAGGTAGAAGAGATGAGAATAGGATTTTGAGTTGTACATAATAGTGTTTTTTGGTAGATACCTTCTAGTTTGTACTTAACTTCTTTTTGATGAAATGAAACCTCTAATTCATCAAAAAAATGAGATGGGATGATGGGAATGTATGATGATGACTTTGGTGCGGCGTAGCTTTCGACTAACTTCCCTCGAATCTAGCCTATGGCTTCCTACCGTCGAACCAGACATGAGTGGATTAGTGTACACTCATCCTATGATACCCTCAAGCAACCTAGCACTTTATTTTGTACATTTTATTTTTCTTTACTTTTTTTCTCTTTGCATTTTATTTTGACTTCGTTCTTCCATATGTAGGGAGAAGAACGTTATTGAACTATACTACAAACTTTGAAACTTTGAACTTTTTCTATTTTTCGGAATTTTCTTCTTTTTTCTTTCTGTTTTTTTTTCTTTTTGCCGATTTTTTTAGTTGCTAGAGGGGTTTACACGTCTAGACATAATAGCTAAGACCACCTGTTTAATGGCTATAGGAAAGTTACCACAGACTGACTTCTGGTAGGCTACTCTAGAACTACAACCACATGGGATCAACGGGGAATGAAAGAATGGGGATTGGCTGTAATGTATAACGAACCGAAAGAAAAGGCCAAGCTCAAGGGTCTAAACCTAGAGGATTTAACATTAGGTAGGCTATTTGGTTTAGTAGCTTAATTCTAGGTGCCCCTATCATTCTAGAACTTATGTCATCGTGTGGTCTCGAATAGGTCTCATGCAAATTCTAACTCATTCAAGCAAATAGAAAATCACTCAAAAAGAATTGAAATTGCAAGTTACGTGCAATGGATCAAAAGCTCACAGTTGGTTTGCTAGTCGGATTCGGTCATTTTCATGAAATCAAAGCGACAAACTACAAGTGTGATTTAAAAATCTGTTCTGACCAGGCAATTTAGCATCAAAGCAAACAAGTTGATTACAAGTTCTAGATTAAGCAGTCTAAGCATCATTATGAAAAATTGAAAACTAACTTAACATCACGAGTCAAGAATTGAGCAATTCTATGCTAGAGAAATCTCACAAATACAAAAATAGCAACCCACGGAAATATAATCCCACCCCACACTTAAATCAGACATTGTCCTCAATAGACCAAACAAAAAGAGAAGTAAAGTGTACAGGGGTGCAGTAAGATGAGCGTGAGGGAGCTGGAGATGGTGCTGGCGAGACACCGGAGGTATAGACTTGAATAGAACCATAGAGAATTATGAGTTCATAACCTGAAGACATGGTAAGAGAGGATCCATCACAAGATTAGAGCAGTTGGAGTAGAAAAGAGTCGACCTCCACAAAGGTTCGACAATGACCCAAAACAATACAAACTGACACGAACAAAAACAAAAAGTACAGAGTTTTGGATGATAAGAAAAATAAAGAAAAATCCTGAAATCACTGGGGTGAAGGGTGCTGGCGATCATCTAGAGCCTGGAACTGCCTAAAGAACTGGAGTTGGGACTGGGACATCTGCTGCTGCAACGTCTGGAAGCTGGTAAAACGCTTGTCGGCCTCCTGTTGCCACTTCTGAGTGGCCTCCCAACGCACGTCAGAATCTGCTCTCATCTCCCTAAGCTCACGCTCCAGTCCACTGAAGTCGTATGATGGGCTCGCTTCTGGCTCTGGCTCTAGTGCTGCTGTCGGTCTTCCACGTCACTCAATGAAAGGCTCGCAGTGGGGAGTGAGGATGTCAGGAACCTTCTTCGACCGAGGAAGGTCGCCGGTGATCCAGAGCTAAGGAATACGATGATGGAGGCGGATGGCGCCATATGAAGCGAGCACGGCGTACCTATGAACCAGACGGGTGACATAGGAGCCACCCAAAAGAAGTCTTGTGCCGTGCTCGCACTGAAGCTGAAATAACTTGGCCACCAAAGAGCTAAGATGGACCTTCCGTCCCTCCTTGATGCACCGCAATATGAAAAGGTCTCTAGCGTTACAGACACCGCCAGAGTTCAACCTTTGAGTAATAGACTCCCGGAATACCAACTGTAAGAACTGGTAGATTGGCCTCTCCATCATACTAGCCTTGGATGCACTAGAGGCATACTTGGCCGGGTCCGACGGAGCTATGGTGCACCAGAACATCTCACACTCCTCAGTACACTTGGTGTTGCGAAAGACAGCAGTCGGTGGAGGTCGATGGAAAACTCATCAAGAGTGAGAGACCTCTCTATCCCTCCTGGGTGGAAGTAGATGCACTTGGTCGTGGTGACAGAATGAATTCTCTCATTCACCCTCTCCATACGGAAGGTGGAGAGGAGCTCCTTGGTTGGCCACTCGTACGCCGGCTCGGTGACCTGGAATAGTGGGAGCAAACCGGCACGGTTAAGTGTCGCACGGAGACCATCAGCCCAATCTTCCTCCTCCATGGCCTCCCAATCAATCTGGCTCATGGCACCAATTACTTTCCTTTGTATGACCATCCATGTTGCCCGATCATCCTCCCTCAGGAAGTTGAAGATAGTGGTGGAGACGTTACCCGGCGGGGAAGCCACCTAGAGGGTGTTGCACCTCTCAGTTCCCTTCAGTTTCTTCGCCGGAGGTAGGGCGGAGGAAGAGGAAGCTACTCCTTTTCCTTTGGATTTTCCCATCCTGAAAATAATTCACAAACCAAAATGCCAAGTTTAGCATATAACAAGTGGGATTGGTTTATACAAAACAAGCAAATGGAATAAGGTATGAGACACACGAGATCACGATATTGAACCTATGAATCAACCGAGCAATAAGAGAGTATCAATCAACGGCAACCACAACTAACATCAAAGATAACAAGTTCAAAGAATGCAAGTAGGATGTCAACAAGTGAAGGTACAATCCCATACGCACATATCTAGGTCTTAAACACACTTAGCAAGATAAATCTTTAGGCATTTAACAACCTTGGCAAAGATCATCATGGAAGCAAATAACCAATTGCAATTCAAACTTAAGTCATAATCAAGTAATAAGCAAGTCCAAATCAGCCATATAAGTCACAAGCTAAGATCACAACTCATGAAATCGATATGCAAAAAGTGTACCTTAATCCGTCATACGAGCTAATTAAGTTATAGATATTCGGGAACAAGCATGCATACATGTCTATAATCATCACAACATCAATCTCAAAGCAACAATTCATCCAATTTCGTCCATAAGCAAAAATCCGCAATTTCGATAAAAATCGGTATGAAAAGTCTAATGAAATGCACAATTGGAGGGGCAAACGATATCAAAATGACGCCCGATTCAAACTACAATCTCATTATATCACCAATTTCATGAATATCAAGTCAATTTTACAAAACCACAATTTTGAAAAATTAGGGTTCTTGAGCTCAAGAACACAAATCCGATTCAGCACCTAGAAGTCGAAATTGAGCATGGGAAACCAGAGGATAAGCATCATAGGAGGTAGGAGAGTCGATTTACATACCTGGAATTCGATTTAGCTCAGAAAATCGAAGAGAAACCAGAAGAATGGGGGTTGGTTTGGTTTGGTTCGAGTAGAGCTAATTTGAGGGTCGAAGTAGCAGCTTCGGTGGCTGCTGCAAACGGCGGACGATCGGCGAGGGGGGGCGGCGTTCCGACACCGGTGGTCCAAGCTCCGCCGGCGGTGTGGTGGTTTGATGGGGCGGTCGACGATTTGGAGAAGAGGAGGGGAGGTTTTTTTGGAGAGAAAACGAGAGGAGAGAGAAGAAAAATCGCGAAAATGGAAGGAAAGGAGGACTTACCCGTGCATTTGGGGACTTACACGGCGTGTAAGCTCCTCAGTGCAATAGCTTACACGGTGTGTAAGCCCTTACACGGGGCTATACACAGCTGTAACCCACTGTGTTTTTGAGTTCTCCTTGGGTTCTCTATTCCGGATTTTGGCCAATTTTTGACAAATTGGTCACTCCTCTTCCTGCAAACAATAAATTCAACCAAAATAATACCCAAGAAATATTTTTTTGACTATTTTCTATCATCCAGACTCAACTGAATCGACACAAAATTCCCAAAATGACTCAAAATAAATAAAAACTGACTTGATAAATTTAAAATGAATTCCAGCCGTGGGTTGCCTCCCAAGAAGCTCTCTTGCTTAACGTCCTTGATGGCGGATACCTGGATGGCGATCAAAGGGCATCCCAACTCAGGATTTCTCTTAGGCTCGAGTCAGAGTTCATGAAATACGGCTTTGGGGATCCTCCGGTAAGTGTGAACTTCTTCCCATTTGCGTGAATTAGCTTAGTTCGTTTATCAGGAAGATGACTAGAAATTTCAAATGACCCGAACAGTTCTTTCGAAGGAGCGTCCTTCTCTTTATTCTCCCTTCTTTATCTAGCTAGGATCCTTAACTTTTGGCGATTCAGTAGGGGATGCCTTTGGCTCCTCCTTCGTTCTCGGCTTCTGTGCCGACAGCTCATTCTTCAGGATAGAGACCAGTCCAACACCTGGCAAGCAGATTTCTGAAGAAACTCTAGATTTTTCATTAGTAACGGAGTTGACCGAAGCCAACTCCACAGTTTCTATAGATAGACAATGTGCTTCTCCCTTAGGAATGTATTTCTTACCGAGCTTGAGACGGAATGTTACAGTGTCTTTCCCTACCCTCAATGTCAGTGATCCGTTAGGTACATTTATTGTCATACAGGATGTTGCCATGAAAGGTCGACCTACCAAGATAGTAGCATCATACTCCCTAGTATCCATAACTACATAATCAGCTAAGAAGGTGAAAGGGCCACACTTAGTGATTATGTTCTTAATTTCCCCTCTAGGTGTCTTTAAAGATTTGTCAGCGAACACTAAATGCATGCTAATAGGTTTTAATTCTCCTAGATTGACTTTCTCATATAAACACAGAGGCATGACATTTATAGATGCACCTAGATCAACTAGACTACGCTCGATTTCAATATTATTAATGATCATCGGTACAGTAAAGGAACCAGGATCAGAGCACTTAGCTGGGATTGGTATGGCGGTTGTCTGGCTGTGGATCGCGAAGCATTCTTCCTCGAGGGAGACGAAAGACAACTCTCCCTTCTTCTTGTTTTTCGCAAGATCTTTCATGACTTTTCCAACCTCCGGTATCATCTGGATAGCATCAGTAACTGGTATCTTGATATCTGTGTTCTACAAATATCCGGATAATTGACTTAAAGAGTCACGTAAGTTTCAGCATATAACGTGTCGGTCACCTATGTATAAAATCTTTCAAAATGGTCCCGTCTAAAAATTCTGTCCAACTTCCATCCAATTTTTCCGTCCAATGCTGACGTGGACAATGACTCAACCGATCTAGTCAGCATATATAATAATAAAATATTAGAAAATTAAAAATAAATCAAAACTAATCAAATAAAAAAATAAAATATCTCTCACCCTTCCTCTCTCTTCCTCCACTCCTCTCTCTCCCCTCAATCTCCTCCTCCGACAAGAAGCCACCGTCGCCGTTGCTCGTCGAATAGCAGCCCAAGTCCAAATCAATAGACTTGTTACTCTCCGACGACCAAACTGCGGTACTCGTCCCGCTCTCGTAACTGCCGCCGCAACATACGGCGTTTCTCGTCGGAGAAACGATGTTCGAGTTCGACCTCTTCCTAACATCCTCCTGCCTCATAATATCCTCAACTGAGACCTTAAATAATCTAATTCTTTCTTTCTGGGATTTTTGAAATATGAAGAAGAATGAATCGTAGGGAGGAGTTAGTTAGAGAACATCCACATCTTCTTCCTCATCATCATGAACAGCTCCATTGCAGAGTGAAAACAGAGGGTTCTTTCTTCTATGAAACAGAGGAAATTGCTTCAACACAAATGAACAAGCAATTAAACTCAAAACCACCTAAAAACCACACCTTCCAAAATCAGTTCATCAAGCAAACTAACCAATCCCAAATAAATGATGAAACAGATCAATAACTGAACATTTAACAAATGAAATACAATCCAAACCAAACATCAATATGGCAGCACCTCTCATTAGCAAGCAGACCAGCATACACAAGGTAACTAATCCACACAAAGTCACCCCAATGCAAACTAAACCGGGCGAAATCCCCAAGAACAAACACTCATAGTTGAACAAGCAATTAAATCTAGCACTTATAATCACACCATCAAAATCAATTCATCACGTGAAACAACCAATAATACACCAGCAAATGAAAGCACTGGCACGACAAATCAAACAATTAACCACAATCTGTCCGCCCCCAATCTGCTACCAATCACCTACACACCAAGCAAAATAACCACATCCCAAACAATTGAACAAGAAATGAAGCAAGGTAACTGCAACACAAAGCCAACCTAGCGAAATAAACCTGCTTGTCGGCAACAAAATGGGTAGTGAAAGTGGAAGCTGGGCACTGGAACTTGATGTTGGGTGCTAGAAATTGGAAGGCTGGAGCGAGGGGCTGGGAAATGAGTAGGCAGTGGAGCTGGGTGGTGGCAGGTAGTGTTGAATCCCGAGCCGACGCCGACTGGATGTACGGAGGATTAAGGTTGATGGTGAAATGAGAGAGGGGGGATAAGGCGGTGTCGGCAGGACCTGGGCGGCATTGGCAAGGTGAGTCGGTGGTGGGTGGTTGGGTCGGTGGCTGCCATTCGATGAGCAATGGCGACGGTGGCTTCTTGTCGGAGGGGAGATTGAGGGGAGAGAGAGGAGTGGAGGAAGAGAGAGGAAGGGTGAGAGATATTTTATTTTTTATTTGATCAGTTTTGATTTATTTTTAATTTTCTAATATTTTATTATTATATATGCTGACTGGATCGGTTGAGTCATTGTCCACCTCAGCATTGGATAGAAAAATTGGATGGAAGTTGGACGGAATTTTTAGATGGGACCATTTTGAAGGATTTTATACATAGGTGACCGGCACGTTATATGCTGAAACTTACGTGACTCTTTAAGTCAATTACCCGCAAATATCCATACCACTTTCTGTACCGGGTATCATGATCTTTCTCCTTTGATTGTGCAGCCTTAGGAAATGAAATCTGAAGCTGATATGGAGGAAGAGATGGCGCAGGTGCTTGCTTTGTCAGGGAAGGCGGGGCAGTCACCTCCTCCTCTTCTTCTTTATCCTCCTCCTTGATCTCTAGCGTGCCAATGGCTATAGCATCAGGAACCATGACTGGGTCGGGAGTTGTCGGACCAGTCAATTTCTTCCCACTTCTTGTAGAGATTGCCTCAACGTGCTCCTTCCTAATGGTAGAGTCGCCTTGAACTGATGATTGATTAAAGAGGGTGCTACTAGCTAGCATGCTAGCCATGCTATTCACCATGCTCTCCACTCGCTGACCTCGAGCTTCATGATCTTGATTTAAGACGGCTTGAGACTTGAATTTCTCCTCGTGGTCATCGAGCCTTGCTATGATTAGGTCGAGCTTTTTGTCTATCTCGATTTCCCTTGCGTTCCCTGATGTAGATCTCTGAGGTTGCTGTCCTCTGGTGAATCCAGGAGGGTCTTGATAGTTGTTGCTCAGGTATTGGTTCTGGCGATTGACAGGATTGTATGGAGGTCACTCTTGGAAGCTTCCTTGTTGTTGTCGAGATTGTCTGAACGGACGGTAGTCGGAGCAGCCTCTTTGATTGTTGCTGAAGCCTTGATCAATAAAACTCACTTCCTCTTTAGACCAGACATCTGCTATACCGAAATTCTTCTTTATGTGTTTCTGTACTTCGATCTTGATCTGATCTTCAAGGCTTGTTCGGCTCTTAGCTGCTTCAAACTGTCTCTCCCAATTCCTGAACTTAGATGCGCAGTTTTCAAAGTGAAGAAGAGCAGCCTCTATTGTGAGTGCGGTGGCTGTCTCTGCTCGAATCCATGATGAGGGAAATCGTGAAGGAGATTTTGGAATTCGTTCCAAGCATCATATAAACTTACTCCTTTCTTCTGAGAAAATCTGGCAATGATGTCCTTATAAGCTGTAGTTCTTGAAGGAGGAAAGTATTACTCTACGAAGTCTTGAGCTAGATTATCTCAATCGATGTAGTGGCCAGGTGGCTTGCTACTGAGCCATCTCTTAACGACGCCTCTAAGGGAGAATGGGAAGACTCGTAAGCATAATGTGTTCTTATCGAGGTTCCCACTCTTGAACGTCTCGCACATGGTTAGGAAGTCCGCCAAATGTGTGCATGGGTTATCTTGCGGCTTCCCTTCAAACTGAACATCCCTAGAGATCATTTCCAGGAAGAAGATCTTGATCTCATAGTCAGGATCGTCATCGTTGCATGGCACAGTGATGCTAGATCGAACATTCATTGCGCTCGGTTTATTGTAATCCGCCATGGTGCGTTGAGCAGCCATTACGGGAGGAGAAGGTGGTGGTGAATCGAAGTAGTGGTGGTGAATCTGAAGTAGTGGATGAAGCGGACGAATATGAGGAGTTCTCCTTCAACTCCTCGATCTTAAGTGGTGAAGGGAATGAGGGTGGATCGGTAGTTGCTTGCTTTGAAACTCGTGGTTGCTTAGGCGGTGCAGAGCTACCCGGCTTGTCTGAACTAATGGTCTTGAAAGACTTAGACCGAGAACGAGTGAATGGGCGGTTCATAGACTTGTAAAACAACCTACAAGCAACAAAAACAAACATACCGGTGTAAAATCAAAGTGTAATGAAATATGAAAAGCGGAAAGGTAGAAGAATAAATTGCTAACTCTTCTTTCAAACAATTAGAAGAGTCCCTGGCAACGGCACCAATTTGATGACGAGATTTTCAGGCCCTGATGTGCAAGAATTGACTCACAACAATCAAGGTTGTATTTCCATGAGGGCTCTCTCAATTGCCATTACTGACACAATTCATGGATGGTCTATTCATTTAAAGTTGGTTTTGGTTTAGACAAGGATAAGTCAAAAAGCATAAGTAAACAAGGCAAAACTAAACAAAGTAAGTTGAGGATCAAACAAAAGAGGAGTAGGCTAGCTTAGCAAGGGATTTCTTCAAGCTCAAGGATCATGAAAGTTGGATTGAATCTCAAGCAACGATGTATAAACGGATGACCACGCAATTCACTCAAGTAGAATCAATGAACTCTCGCACAATTGACTCTCTACTCCTAGTCCAAATGCACCATGCTTTCGCTATGTGAACAAAGGAAATGGAGTATTTTACCTAGCTCAGTGAAATGCTCAACACTTGATCTCTATGCTAACATACATCTAACACAAGGCAAATGATGTAAAACACTCTCATGCCAACCATATAAGACTAGTCTAGCAATCAATCTTTCAACCTTCAAATGACTGAAAACTAAATGCACGCCAAGTGTTCGACAAAATGTCAACAAGGAAAACAAGCTCAAAATGATTGCAATTGCATAATCCAATCTATCAAATCATTCAATTACAATCCAACACCTTAGATAAACATCAATCAATCATTCACATGTATTGAAAGACATAACAATGTACCAAAAGAACAAGTCAAGCTCTCATGGACAACAAGCACAAGGTCTAGGATCATCATCTTACACAAATGGCTATGAGAAACTCAATCCGCACAATCAATCACCTATCCTAGTTTGATCCATCCCCCACTAAACTAATCCCTAGGTTTAGCCTAGCATAACCATGGAAGAAACCTGAAATTGAGGAGAGGAGATCATCCTTGTTTCCATGGAGGATCTTGCAACTTGGCTCTTCAAGCTTCAATCCAAGGTATGACTCCTTCTTTCTAGATGATCTTCACTTAACTCTTAGGTTGAGATGGAGGATGGTTATGGTTGATGATATGAGAGGAGGTATAGGCGATTGGGAGTTGAGAGAAGAGAGTGTCGGGTGTTGTGAATTGTATATTGATTAATTAATTATCTCCTCTTTCTCTCGCAAATCCTCTTTAAATAGGCTGTTGGAAAAGCCTAAAGTTTTCGGCGAAAACTTATTAAGTTTTCGCCAAAAATTCCTTTGAAAACCTCTGGCCGCTCTTCACTTCCTAAATATATTTTCGGTGAAAACTCTGAATGTTTTCGCCGAAAACTCCTTCAAAAACCCAGCGCCAGCCTTCTGTAACTATTTGGCGAAAACTTCTCGGCAAGAACTATGAGGTTCTCGCCGAAAACTTCAGTAGAAAGCTGCGCACTTTTCTCGATTTTGCCTCGGCCTTAATTCCTCTGTCCTACCTCCGAATGCACTCCCGTTTCATCCTACGTGTTCCTTGTCATCCGTACTTCAACACCAAATTCTGAAAATGCAAAGAAAACAACTCCAATAGACACGGAATTGGCCTCAAAGTGGCAACCGGACAACAAATGGACACTTTGCACAAAACTTCAATAAAAACATATAAGTCATGACATTTCTAGATCAAAGCGGGAGATTCTTAGACTAAAAACGGGCCTAAAAATGCATGGAAAATAGTCACATCAGGCCCCAACACCAAATAAATCTGAGAGTTCTTAGAGTCGTATTCTCACAGGTCTACTCTAGCTACCTTACTCAGTTTAGTTCTGCTAGTCAGCGAAATTGTTTTGATCGAAGATTTGATTAATGTAGAAAAATATAAAAACTAACTAATAACTAAAACACAAATTAACAAGTAGGATCAACGGTGGGGAGAGGTCTTGCTTGGGTTTATATCCTTCTAAGAAATTATGAGAAAATGCAGCTACAGAACTGGCAGGACATGGATGACAATCAGTTTCAGGTTCTAAAGGTTGGGACGGTCGACTCTACAACCAAGAACCACTTGCAACACACCCTAACTCGCATTCAACCAACAATCCAATATCAAACTGAAAAGAAAGCCTAAAACAGGATAACTGCAGAAAACCTCGAATTACAGAGAAGTCTAAGAACGGGGCGACAAGCTAACAAAATAGATCATCAATCATCATTAATCCACAATCCAAAACATGTATTCGAAGAATCAACTCATAATCTCAAAGAATTCAACAAAACCTAAGCAAGAAAAGAAAACCTAGCTACTAATGATATTAATCAGGAAGAAAGCTCCAAACCGCTGATTCATCAAGTTTGGCCTTGATTCCATCGCTATTAACAAGCTAATCATCTGCTGTTCCTGCTCTGCTTCAATGGCCAAAGCCGAATGAAATCCTCCTCTGTTTTTCTCGTGCTCTGACATTTTTTCTCCCCCTTCTGTCCATTGGCCAAAAGGCCAAATTAACTCCCAAAATCCCCTGCAATTTTCGTCTCTCTCCACTGGCCAAAGGCCAAAATTCCTATCCCCTTCTTTTTTTATGACTTGTTCCGTTCAATGAAACAAAGCCACCCCAATGATTGGGCTTATTGTTGATGATAGGCTTTTATTCATATATATCAAATGGGCTGAGAAATAACCAAACCCAACAACTCCTTTTCTTTGTAATAATTCCCAACTGCTGTTGTATATATTATGATGGAATGAAATGGATGAAGAGATGGGTTGATAATCCATGGGTTCATCCCTCCTAATTATTACGTGGTGATACTTTCCCACCAAATTCCACTAACTTCGTCCAAGCTTAATAATTTCAACGCATAATTCTTTGGTCAAGAATGAAGTTGTGAGCTCTAGTTTAATTCCCAACGTCATATATATCCTGAAATGCATCAAAACATTATAAAAAAAAAAACATAAAACAGTCCAATGGAACGAAGGGTGCGAAAATCACGCAAATTCATGCAAAACAGTTAAGTAGAGTACGAAAAAATGTCGTCTAATGAGGGATTGAATACACTAATATTTGAGTGCATCAAATCACCCCACACTTAGACTTTTGCTTGTCCTCAAGCAAGAACTCTACACAACAATGCACCAACTTGAATGAGCAAACTGAAAACCTCTTGGTTCCTAGAATGACGTATATGGTGCTTCTATTCAAATAAGAGGATTACCCGACTGACCACACAGTTAAAACCAAACTCTGCGAGAGTAAAATAGGAACAAGAATTTAACGAGCTAGTGAACAACCTGACTTAATAAAGGCAAGACAATACTTAAATGTTTGCTACACTTACTCTAGGACGCAACCTGACACTTGCTAGATAAGGGAACACGACTTGAACAAAATTAAAGAGCAAAATTTATTTCTTTTCCTTCCTTTTCTTTTTTTTTTCTTCTTTTTTTTCAATTATTTATTTTCGAATGGTTGGTACAGTGTGGATACCACCAGGTATGGGGCAGCCGGAAACCTTTGGAATTCAGCGTTATCCTAGACCCCAGCCACGATCGGGAGTAGGTTAGAAGAAGAATGCCACATTGAGACTTCCCTTTGGGACTACAGCAATGGGCAGGCACATATGCCAGCTCGTGAATCGGCCCACAACTTCAATACCAAACCACTCATTTTTCAGATTTTCTCTGATCGGGAACATTAACAACACTTTAAAGCACAAAATTAAAAGATCCCTTATCTAGACTTGATCATGGCATTGAACTACAGAATTCGAGCATCAGATAGACCAAGTCTTCCACATTACCAAGTCAGCTGTTCACTAACACGATAAGTGCGAGTTTCTAGAAAACTACAAGCAAGAAGAGTGGGAGATGGTCATAATACAGGTTCTCACACACACATTTGGTTAGCTAAAGCACCACATCAATCTCACCATATGGAACACGATAAGCACATCCAAGAAGATATTAAGTATAAGTCTAGAGAATGAATAATCTGTTGAATTGCTCTTGGCCGAAGGCCTGAATATATATACAAAACCTAGCTAAACCCTAGTTAGCAGCCGTCTCCTACTAATTAGGAGATATGCATTATCTCCACTATCTCTACTTACTATTTTTACAGATTCTGCAGTTACAGCAGAATATTCTATTCTATATTTAGCTCTAACCACTCCGACACTCCCCCTCAAGCTGGTTGAAAGATATCTTCCATAGCCAGCTTGTTGACAAGATAGTTAAACTGTCCTTTGTAGAGGCTCTTGGTGAATATATCTGCAATCTGATTAGTTGTTGCAATGTAGGGCATGCAGATTAGACCACTGTCTAACTTCTCTTTAATAAAATGCTTATCAATCTCCACATGCTTGGTTCGATCATGAAGTACCGGATTGTGAGCTATTGCTACCGCTGACTTATTGTCACAGTATAGTCGGATTGGTGTTGGTGTAACCAATTTTAGCTCATCTAGTAGTCTTTTAATCCAGATGACCTCACATATTCCGAGTGACATTGCTCGGAACTCTGCTTCTGCACTGCTTCGTGCTACAACTGACTGTTTTTTACTCCGCCATGAGATCAGATTCCCACCTAGGAACGTACAGTAACCTGAAGTTGATTTTCTATCATTAGGATCTCCTGCCCAGTCTGCATCAGTATAGGCTTCAACTTGTAGACTATCTCTCTTCTTGAACATAAGTCCCTTCCCTGGTGACCCCTTAAGGTACCTCAATATCCTGTAGACTGCATCAAAGTGCATTGTTCCCGGAGCATGCATAAACTGACTTACCACACTCACAGCATAGGTGATATCTGGTCTGGTATGTGCCAGATAAATAAGTCTCCCCACCAATCTTTGATACCTGTCTCGGTCCTTCACTTCACTTTCATCGCTTGGCCTCAGTTTTGTGGAGAAGTCCATAGGTGTTCCTGCCGGCCTGCATCCACTCATCCCTGTTTCTTCTAGCAGGTCGAGAACATACTTTCTCTGACTCACGAACAACCCTTCACGTGCTCTTGCAAACTCCAAACCCAGGAAATATCGAAGAACTCCTAGATCTTTAATCTCAAACTCTGTAGCCAACTTCATTTTGATCTCCTTGATTCCTGCCTCATCGTTTCCTGTAACAATGATATCATCTACATATACAATAAGAATCACAGTCTTATTGTTAGGTAAATGATTAATAAATAGAGTATGGTCAGCTTGACTTTGACTGAATCCAAATTGTTTGACAGCTGCACCAAATCTCTCGAACCAAGCTCTTGGGGACTGTTTTAGTCCGTATAAGGACTTCTTCAGTCTACACACCTTTCCTGATCCCATCACCTCCTCATATCCTGGTGGTAGGGTCATGAACACTTCTTCATCTAAAACTCCATTTAAAAAGGCGTTTTTCACATCAAGTTGGTGAAGAGACCAGTTCATGTTAACTGCAACTGATAACAAAATCCGAATGGAATTAATCTTGGCTACAGGGGCAAATGTCTCAGTGTAGTCTAACCCGTAAGTTTGAGTAAATCCTCGGGCTACCAACCGTGCCTTGTACCTGTCGACGCTGCCATCTGCCAGATATTTCACTATAAACACCCATTTGCACCCAACCGTATTTTTACCTTGTGGCAATTCGGTCACTGTCCAGGTATCATTCTCGACAAGAGCCTGCATTTCCTCATTTACTGCCAAATTCCAGTTTACATCACTCATAGCTTCCTTTATGTTCTTTGGCACAAACTGATTAGTTACTCTTGACACAAAGGTTTTATAAGATTTAGACAAGTTGGCATAGGACATATGATTTGATATAGGATGGCGAGTACAAGCTCTAGTTCCTTTACGAAGTGCAATAGGAAACCCTAAATCAGAATTAGGATCGAGGGGCTGTGATTTACCTTGGCTTGGTTCTATAGTAGGTGAGGTCTGAGCGGTGGGATTTTGTTCCACCATGGTATCAAGATCATCATTACTCAAGTCATTTGGATGATCAGCAGCAGGCGAAACTGAGATCGATCTTGCACCTCCAGTACCTTTCCGTCTTCTGGTGTAAACCTAAAGATTAGAGTTGGTATTTGGCTTTGGTAATACCGTTTCCTGGACTTCACCTTCTGTTTTAGAGTTATTCATGTCATTGTTTCTAGACTCAGGGACAACGATAGGAAGAGTATTTTCACATTCTGTTTCCCAAAAATTTGTAGAAGTAGAAATTTCAAACACATCAGATTTCTCCCCCTGAAGTGAAGGATCGTAAAAAGGCTGAGCTTCCCAAAACACGGTATTAACAGTTATGAAAATCCGATTATTTTGAGGATCAAAACACTTATAACCCTTTTGTTGAGCAGCATAGCCCAAGAAAATACATTTTCTTGATCGAGGCTCAATTTTGGTTCTAGACTGTTGAGGAAGAAGAACAAAAACAGTACAACCGAAAATTTTCAATGGTAACTCATTCAGCAAGCGTTGGTGAGGAAAACAGGCCTTAAAGACTTGAATAGGAGTTTGAAAATTCAAAACCTTACTAGGAAGACGATTGATAAGGTAGGCTGCTGTGAGGACAGCATCCCCCCAAAGATACTTAGGCACATTTTTAGAAAACATGAGAGCCCTAGCAACTTCTAGGAGATGTCTGTTTTTCCGTTCAGCAATGCCATTTTGCGGAGGGGTATAAGGACACGAAGATTGGTGTATAATACCATGAGAATTCAGAAAACTAGTGAGGCTAGCTTTAAAATACTCAGTTCCATTATCGGTTCTAAGGATCGAAATTTTTACACCAAATTGAGTATAAATCATGCAATGAAATTGTTGAAAAATGCTATCTACCTCAGATTTGTTTGTGAAAAAGTAAAGCCAACTCATTCGAGTATGATCATCAATAAAAGTAACAAACCATTTTTTACCCGACATAGTAGGGATTTTCGAAGGTCCCCAAACATCACTGTGTATAAGATAAAACGGTTTTGAAGGGGTGTAACCACGAAGAGGGAAAACAGTTCTATGATCTTTGGCAAAATGACAAGCATCACATTTAAAATTCGATAAACTAACTCCTTTAAATAGAGTAGGAAACAGATGTTTTAAATACCTAAAACTAGGATGTCCAAATCTAGAATGCAATAACATAATCTCTCCATAAACAGAAGCTGAACTTGTACAGGCCAAGCTCTGACCTTTTTCAACACCAGAATCCTTCAAGTCCAGGTAGTACAGTCCGTCCCTCAGTTTACCTCTGCCAATCACCCTCCCCGAGCTCCGATCCTGAATAACACAATGAAACGGGTGGAAGATAACCTGGCAGTTAGTATCGTGTGTAAGCTTGGGAATAGATAGAAGATTATAGGATAATTTTGGAACATGTAAGACAGATTGCAAGATGATTTCTTTCGAGATAGGAATATGGCCTTTCCCGGCGATGGATGCAAGATTTCCATCAGCCACTTTGATTTTATGATAGCCTGAATCGTCAGTATAGGTAACAAAACTAAGGGGTTCATTAGTCATATGATCTGTAGCGCCTGAGTCTAAAATCCAAGTAGACATTTGTGTCAAGAATAATTTACCTGAGTTTGCCAAAGGATCATTCGGGTTACTAGAATGAGTCAACTGGGGTTTCAGCAGTGCAAGGATCTGCTCGAGTTGTTCATTACTCAAGGGACCAGTTTGAGCAACAGCAGAATTGGCTCGGGATGAGAGGTGGTCTCGGGGAACTTGTGCTTGAGGTGCGCAGGAATTCCAATGAGTTTCCAGCATTCTTCTCGAGTGTGCCTCCTCCTTCCACAGTGGTCACACTTCAAGTGGCCTTTAGGATCAAAGCCTTTGTTTGCTCCGAATTTCTGGGCAGCCAGCACTTCAGGATCTGATTTAGAGGGGCTGCTGTGAGTGGTATTAAAGGCCGATCGTTCCACAGCAGCTAGGTCATCCTTGCGTGCTCCCAGCATTACACGCCTCCTAGACTCCTCCCTTCTGACCTCATTGAAGACCTCACTAATGGGGGGTAGTGGATCCCTCCCAATAATCCTGCCTCTCACCTCATCAAGCTCGGCATTCAAGCCCACCAAAAACTTGAAGATCCGATTAGTATCAACAGTTTTCTTAAAGTAAGCATGATCAGTGGTTGATGACCAAATATGATTATTGAACATATCTAAATCTTGCCAAATCTGCTTCAAGACATTATAATAGCGAGTGACCGAGTCCTCTCCTTGAGTGACAGTAGCCAATTTCAGGTTAAGCTCATATACCTGAGACTGGTTTCCAAGGTCCGAGTAGGTAGAGGCCACGTCATCCCATAATTCTTTGGCTGTGTCGTATCCAAGGTAGTTTGCACCGATGTCAGCTTCCATGGAGTTAACAAGCCACGTCATCACCATTGAGTTCTCGGCATCCCATACCGCAAACTCTGCTGCATCTTCCTTTGGTCTCGCCATTGTTCCAGTGATATAACCTATCTTTGATCGTCCTCGGATGTACATCCGAACTGACTGTGACCACCGAACATAGTTGGAACCATTCAGCTTAATCGTAGTGATTTGCAGCTGAGGTCCATCAGAAGCTTGGTGGGGGGCAGCAGTCCGGGGATTGGAAGCTCCGGAGTCATCAGCGGTTTTGTCACTGCTTATGGATGACATCTTAAGGAAGAGAAGAGAAGAGAAGAGAAGAGAAGAAACGAGCTAAACCGAAAAAAGGTTTAGAGCTCTGATACCATATAAGTCTAGAGAATGAATAATCTGTTGAATTGCTCTTGGTCGAAGGCCTGAATATATATACAAAACCTAGCTAAACCCTAGTTAGCAGCCGTCTCCTACTAATTAGGAGATATGCATTATCTCCACTATCTCTACTTACTATTTTTACAGATTCTGCAGTTACAGCAGAATATTCTATTCTATATTTAGCTCTAACCACTCCGACATTAAGCAATGTGAAAAGTTAAATGCCAACGAGAATGAGAAGCAGTGAAAGAGTGAAAAACAAAGCACAATCACCACCCATTTAACGACAAGAACTCAATTAACCAACATGAATGCATTGCAACGTGACCGCCCCACACATAAATTGGTCATTGTCCTCAATGGACCAAAACAGGAATGGGGAAGATACAGTGTACCTAGAATTGGCTAGTGGGAGAGTGAAGAGGCTAGGTGAGCACCAATGATGACGACCTGGAGAATTAGCAGTCTCTGTCCCATCCAAGTAGCTCCTTGTAGTTCATGTCATCCCCAGACATCAAGTAGAGGTGATCTGGGAATTGAACTTGAATACTTCCCCATTGAGGATGAGTGAATGGAGTAACACCCATAGGAGAGGCATGAATCTTGATCTGGTTGTCAAGCCTAGGTAACTCTTCCTTCTTCTTTGCTTGCTCAACCATCACCAGCTCTTGGCACACCGCTTTCTTTTCTCCTACTAAGGCGCTTCCGCTTAGTTGTCTTAATAGGTTCCGAGTCATCCGTAGTTGCCTCATCAGAAGAAAGTATGGAGTTTACATTTTGACTAGTTGAAGCACTAACAACTTTAATCTCTTCAGTAGGAAGGGGCACAGATTCAATCAGAGGGGTAGGAGTGGTGATGACCGTACCCATCGAAGGACTGAAAAACTCATCGTCATCCGAGCTCGGATAAAAAGGAAGTTCCTTCTTAATGTGCTGATATGCCTCTTCAGCCTCTTGAAGTTCCCTACACTGCTCTTCAACTGTCTTCACTGTCAACTTGAATTCCAAGTCCCACAACCCATAACTAAGCTCTTTCACCTTGCTAGACAAGTACTCAATTGCTTTTTCTGCTTGTGCAACCCATCTTCCAATACTTCTTTCTTCTTTCGCACATACGCCTCCAACATATCAAATCTTGCATTGGTAGTGGTCTCTAATGCGTCAAATCTAGTCTGAATCACCTTCGTCAAACTACTAAATAAATCCTCAACACTTGATGTTTGTTTGTAGGCTGAGAGGCTTGATTAAGCTGATCGCTAATTTCTTGTTGAGAACCAAGAGCATCATCATTTTCGTCCTTTAGCTTCGATATGATGAGATCCATGTTCTCACTCATTCTCTTGAGAGAAGCGTTATGAGAAGCGTTAAGAGAAGCATTATCAGCTACACCAGTAATAATCATCTTGGTCAACTCCTCAATCTTGGAAGGACTAACTTGGTGTGTTGAGCCATAAGATTCAGGTTCTTCATAATAGCAGGACTGATCCTGTTGGTCTGAATAACATGGATCCTGCATACTCCAGTTGCCAGAGTTACCATAATCACCACTATACTCTTCATAAGAACCAACAAAGGCTGGCGGAGAGGCTTGAACCGATGGAGAATGATGGTTTTCTAACTCCCCAAGAAGAGCTGCAAGTTTTGCTTCAATATCCATACCTTGTCCTGCAAACAAAGTAGAAAAATCCAAGAAAACAACCAACACAAGGGGTGAAGTAGAAAATGGACTATTCATAAAATGGAGATATGAAGCAAACTAAAAGATCAAATATGTACAAACAAGAAAGCAAAAACTGAGCTAGTAATCCTAAACCTTTCTTGAAGTCAAGTAATGTCCCCGGCAACGGCGCCAATTTGATAAACTGCAGAACAGGGTATCAAATACTACTAAGCTAAAAGCTAAGCAGATCATATTCCACGGGTCTTCTAATAATTGTCTACTCAAATATGAAGACAATTTATTAAGGTTTAAACACGTTGTGCGTAGTGTGAGTTCCACGACTTCTAGACTAAGATGCAGGAAAATTAAAATGAAGTTAAAAGACAGAATGATTGGTTGGTTTAGACAGACGACAAACAAGCTTAGATTTTGAATCCCCCTTAGATCACCAAGGCAACAACAATCACAAGACCAGCGGTTTTCAATTCTCATTCAATCAATTCCTAAACACCACCATAACTCCTTACCCTTAGGTTTAAGACTGGCGAACGTTTGCTCTATCCGATCTAACTACCACAATTAATTAACCGCTCGAGCTTTTGCTTCTTGCGACGGAAGAACTAGCTGGTGCAATTACTAATGATTAATGAGTTACTCTTGAAGCGGATTAACCCTAACTGGTTCCTACGAAAGGCACATTGATGCGCGAGATTTAACTCAGAACTATCAAGGTCGTATTCCACGAGGGCTCTCTCAATAGCTAATACTCACACGGTTCGTGGACGGTCTATTCTTGAAATTGGTTTTAGTTTGAAAATGAAATAAAACATAAAGGAAACTAAGCAAGAAAGCAAAACAAAACGGTGCAAATCAAAGGTAAAGGAGGTTCACTTGGAAAGATAGGTTCATCATGCTCAAGAGGAACAAATGCACAAACAAGCCAAACATGATCGAGGATGCAATCGAATGACCACGCAAATCCCTTCTATAGGCTCAATGCACTCTCGTCGCACTAAATCCCTATCCTAGAACCACTCAACCTAGGCTCTCGCTCTCAAGCTAAGTGACTAAGGATGCATTAAAGGTGTTTGATGAAATGCCAAGCTACAAAACCCTCTCCTATGACTCTATGACCACTAGGCTTGACACCACACTGTCATGTCAATGTCCTAACACTAAGAGAATCATCAAAAGACTAATCAAAGTTCAATTGAATCAAAAACCTAATGCACACCAAGTGTTCGATAAAATGCACAAGAGAAATTATGCAACTATGGTTGAATTGAGATGATCTAATCTCTTAGAACACACTCTCTTCAATCCCTAGACCTACAATCCATGTAATCTAAGCACTCTCATGCATTACATCACAAATAATAGACCAATCAAGCCATAGCCATCAATGGAATTAACAATAAGTCTAGAGATCATTCTCTTACAATCCAAGATCAATCATGGCATATTTGTACAATCAACCTCTATCCTAGCACAACTAATCTATCAATCCAAGGAAACCTAAGAAATCAGCCACACATGGCCAAGGAAATGAAGGAAAGAGAAAGAAAGATGATCACCAAGAACACCATGGCAATCCTCCTCTTGCAAGCTCCTCTTCCAAGGTTGTGGACTTCAATCCAAGCTCCTCTACTTTGATTTGCACCTTGCTCTAGGGTTGTGGATTGGAGATGAGGAAAAAAGTATTTGAGAAGTTGAGAGAAAAAGGGTTTTGATGAAGTATGAAATCTGAATAATGAATTGTTTTCCCAATTTTCGCCCCTTTCAACTTTATATAGTCCGCTGGAAAATAGCTGGAATTTTTGGCGAAAATTATGTAAGATTTTCGCCGAAAATATCTTTGAAAAACACTGGCGGCTTTGGCATTCCTTCATACATTTTCGGTGAAAACTCTGAACTATTTTCACCGAAAATTTCTTCATAAATCGGATGTCAGCCGTCTGCTTAAGGTTTTCGGCCGAGAACTTAGAGTTCTCGCCGAAAACTTCTTCAGTTGAAGGGTGCATTTTTCTCAATTTTTCAACGATCATATCTCCTCCGTCCTAGCTCCGATTGACCTCTCGTTTGTTCCTACGTGCTCCTTGTCACCAGTACTTCAATGACAATACCTGAAAAGGCAAAGAAAACAACTCCAATAGACATAGAATTGGCCTCAAAGTGGCAACTGGGCAACAAAATAGCACTTTGCATAAAACTTCAATAAAAGCATATTAATCATAGCAAAATGAGATCAAACATGGGAAATCCTTAGGCTAATCAAAGGCTTAAAATGCACCAAATATAATCACATCACACACTCCAATGAATATGTTAACTAGTTGAATTGATGTTCTAAAGTGAGGCGAACGTTCGCTACTATCTCAGCTTAAAAAGAATCTAATCTAGGGATCAAGAAAGACAAGTTTTAATGTTTTAAAGCAAGGAAGCTGTCTGGCGACAAACCCTAACTCAACACAAACCTAATCTAGGCGATCAACCAGAAAAGAAACATAAACAATCAAGAACAAAACAACAATGCAAAGAAAAACTGATTGAACTTTGAATCTAATTATCGTCGATCCGTGACCGCTTTAAAGCCCCGGGTCACTTAGGGTTCATCTAACCTAAGCTCTACAAGTTTAGCTACTCATATCTAACAAACAAGAATCAAAGATCTTATACAAAGGAAGAACAGAAAAGGATCTGAAAAACCTAATTTCGGATGATCCGCGAAGCTTCGATCTTAAGAATCTTCAATTCCTAGCTTCGAGCGTCTTTCGGGATGGATTGATGGCGTCACGATCTCTTCGATAGCTCCGAAATACTCTCTCAACTCTCGTCAAGTCGTGGTTGATCTCTCAAAATTGAATGTTTACAAATCTGGCTTTGAAAAGTCTATTAATACCCCCCAAAACCCTTTCCTTGTTGGAAAAGAAGGGGATTTCCCGTCTGGGGAGCTTACACGGCGTGTAACCTCCAAAACGCAGCACTTTGAGCTGGGCAGAATTCCAACTTGTTTCGATCATTCCCGCTCCGTTTGAACTCCGATTTGGTCCCAGTTTGAAGCATTGGACTCGTGAGAGAGTCCTCTATAATGTGGTAACCTAGAGGCTCAGCATAAAAACTCACAAAAAAGGTAAAAATAGCCAAGAAATAGACAATGTACGCACTAGAAGCTGATAATTACAAAGTTAAGACATTTTCACCAAATACTCATCAAAATTGCATCAAAGGGTATGAAATGTCGCTTAAATGAGGCTGATAATCAGTCAAATCGAGTGTCATCACGGGTCAGGGGCATCTCTAGCCGTGTCCAGGGTATGGCTGGCTCATCATTCCCCTCTTCTTGAGAAGGATTCAGCCTGGAATCCGGAACTGGATAGACATCACCATAATAGGGAGTTAAGTCAACAACATTGAAGGTAGCACTAATACCACAAGAATTAGGTAAATCAAGAACATAGGCAATATTGTTGATCCTTTTGAGGACAATATAGGGTCCGTCACCTCTTGGCAGTAGTTTGGACTTCCTTTCCTGAAGAAATCAGTCCTTCCTGAAGTGAATCTAGGTTTGGTACCCAACTTCAAAGATCTTCTCCTTTCTTCCCTTGTTGGCGTTGTGGATGTATTGCGCAGTACTCTTCTCAATATTGGCTTTTTCCTTCTCATGCAACTTTCGAATGTACTCAACCTTCTTTTGACCATCTGCATCTTAGAATTCATGTATAGGAAGTGGTGATAAATCCAAAGGGGTTAAATCCATAAACAAGTTCATATGGTGAGTATTGAGTGACTGTATGCACCCTATTGCATACAAACTCTACGTGTGGCAAGCAATCCTCCCATGATTTAATGTTGGATTTTATAACATCCCTAAGCATCTGAAATAGGGATCTATTCACTACTTCAGTTTTGCCATCGGTTTGGGGTGGCAAGTGGTTGAGAACATAAGCTTAGTGCATAGCTTAGCCCACAAAGTCTTCCAAAAATAACTTAGGAATTTTGAATCCCTATCCAAAACTATAGTTTTTGGTACCCCATGCAACCTAACTACTTCCCTAAAGAATAGATCAGCAATGTAGGATGCATCATCAGCTTTGTGGCATGCAATGAAATGAGTTATTTTACAGAATTTATCAACTACCACAAATATGTCCCTACCTTTCCAAGTCTTAGGCAATCCTAACACAAAATCCATAGATAAATCAATCCAAGGATGCTCATGAATAGGTAAAGGGGTGTATAACTCGTAGGGTTGAAGATGTGACTTAGCTCATTGGCATTTAGAAGTGCTCCTTGAGGCATCTTGGGCTAGTAAAAGTGCTCCTTGAGGCAGGCCACGGTCTTGGCCACTCCAAAGTGTCCCATAAGTCCTCCTCCATGAGCTTCACTAGCTAGGACAGTCCTGCACGGATGGTTAGGCAAGCATAACTTGGAATCCTTGATAAGTATCCATCCTACTTATAGAACTTCCCAAATCCTCCCTGTGCACAAGCTTCATACACATCCTTAAAATCAAGGTCAGTGGCATAGAGATCCTTAATATGTTCGAAACCAATGAATTTTGAACTAAGGACAAAAATTAGGGTATACCTCCTTGGTAAGGCATCAACCACCACATTTTCTTTATCTTGCTTGTACTGGTTTATGTATGGGAAGGATTCAATGAATTCCACGCACCTAGCGTGGCGCTTGTTGAGCTTATGTTGAGCCTTCAAGTACTTCAGGGACTCATGGTACACGTGGATGATGAATTCCTTTGGTCACAAGTAATGTTGCCAAGTCTTCAAGGCCCTCACCTATGCATATAACTCATTTTTGTAAGTGGGGTAATTGAGTGTGGCTCCACTCAATTTCTCACTGAACTATGCTATGGGCCTCCTTTCTTGCATGAGGATGGCTCAAATTCCCATTCCAAAGGCATCACACTCGATTTCAAAGGCATTGTACCTGAACTTTGATACCTTTATGTTGGCAAAGCCAATTATTCATCTTCGGGCATTCGTGCCGGGCAGCATGAGCAGTGGGGCTTCAGTTAGCTTCTTCTTCAAGGCTTCAAAGGCCTCCTATTGTGGTGTACCCCATTGGAAGGGTACATTCTTCTTCATCATGGTCGTGAGTGGGACAACAATGGTGCCGAAGTCCCTCACAAACCTTCTATAGAAGTTGGCCAGTCCACGAAAGTTCCTAACATCAGTGATGTTTTGTGGTGTTGGCCAGGACTTGATTGCTTCGATCTTGTCTTCATCAACCCTTATACTTGATGAACTAACAAAAAAGCTAAGAAATACAAGGTGATCGGTGCAAAAGGTGCACTTGCCCATGTTAGCATATAACTGTTCCTTCCTTAGGGTTTCTAAGATAGATTTTAGGTGACCTAGGTGATCATCTAGGTTTTTTGAATAAATCAGGATGCAAAGTAAACAACAACAAGTTTTCCAATGAAATATCTAAGAACCTGATTCATTAGCCTCATGAAGGTACTAGGTGCATTAGTTAAGTTGAAAGGCATAACCATCCATTTATACAAACCTAGTTTAGTTTTAAAGGCAGTTTTCTATTCATCACCTTCCGTCATTCAGATTTGGTGATAGCATGACTTAAGATCGATTTTGGAAAAGATAGTAGATCCATGCAACTCATCAAGCATATCATCTAACCTAGGAATGGGGTGTCGATACTTAACTATTATGTTGTTTATGGCACGGCAGTCGACAAACACACTACAAAAAAAGAGCGTTTTGGCGTCGGTTGAAACGAAAGTGATTAGCGTCGGTCGACCGGGACGACCGACGCTAAATAGTTTCTCGCATTTTAGCATCGGTCATTTGGTCGACCAACGCTAAATCTAACCCCTAATAAGCTGAAACCCTAACTCTCCCCTATGCAGCCGCCTCTTCTCTTTCTTCTTTTTTCTCTCAACTTCAATTTTTCTCAAAGATCTGGATCTGTGGCCAGATGAGAAGGTGGGAGATGAGAAGAAGAAGAAGCAGATCAAGGAAGAGGAAAAAGAAAGAAGATCAGAGGAGAAGAAAAAGAAGAAGGAGAACAAGGAAGAGGAAGAAGAAAGAAGATCGAAGGAGAAGAAGAAGAAGAAGAAGGAGAATAAGGAAGAGGAAGAAGAAAGAAGAAGAAGGATGAAAAAGAACAGACGAGAAGACGAAGAAGAAGGAGAAGAAGGAGAACAAGGAAAAGGAAGAAGAAAAAAGATCAAAGGAGAAGAAGAAGAAGAATAAGGAAGAGGAAGAAGAAAGAAGAAGAAGGACGAAGAAGAACAGATGAGAAAAAGAAGAAGAAGGAGAATAAGGAAGAGGAAGAAGAAAGAAGAAGAAGGATGAAGGAGAATAAGGAAGAGGAAGACGAAAGAAGAAGAAGGACGAAGAAGAACAGAGGAGAAAAAGAAGAAAGAGAAGAATAAGGAAGAGGAAGAAGAAAGAAGAAGAAGGAAGATCGGAAGAAGAAGAAAGTAGCTGCTGCTGCAGCTACTTTTTTTTTGTGATTTCCAAGTGGCTTTAGCGTCGGTCTGTCCGTTGTCTTAGCGTCGGTCGACCATACACCGACGCTAAAGTTTAACGACCCCAGTTCTGGCGTCGGTTTGGTCGACCGATGCTATTCAAATTAGTGTCAATCACTGACCGACGCCAAAACGCGAAAATGACCGACGCCAAAACACTTTTTTTTGTAGTGACATTCTCAAAGTTCCTTCTTTGGTACAAGGATGACTGGTACAGCACAAGGGCTCATGCTTTCCCTCATGTATCCCTTGTCCATCAGCTCCTCCACTTGCCTCTGAATCTCCTTGGTTTCTTCGGGGTTCGTCCTGTAGGCAGCCTTGTTTGGCTAGGAAGATCCATGCACCAAGTCGATTTGATGCTCAATCCCTCTAATTTGTGGCAGTCCACTTGGAATTTCTTCAGGGAATACATCATCGAATTCCTGCAAGAGTGAAACAACAACACTAGGTAGAGAAGTTTTAGGGTTAGAAATCAAACATTCCTTGTAGAGAATGACCATAAGGGATTTCCTAGAAGCTAGGGTTTGTTTGACCTCACTAAGTGTGGCTAACATGTTTTCTCTCCTCTCAACCTCACTCTTTTGAACTCTTTGACCTCTTGGGTCTTTCAATTATTTTTTTGAACTCAAGGGTTCGCTCTATTCTTCTCTCGTCTCTCTTTTCTTGAGCTCCCTCTCTTTTTCTCTCGTCTCACTTTCCTATCTAGTTGATCTTTGTGGATCTTGGTGGGTGAAAGTGGCTTGAGTTTGTACACCGTGTCGCCATGAGTTAGGATGTACTTGTTGGTCCTTCCATAATGCTTAGAATACCTATCAAACTGCAAAGGTCGACCAAGAAGTATATGGGCAGCCTCCATGGGCACAACATCACATAGGGCCATGGCGGCGTACCTTCCAATGGTAAAAGGCACATAAGCTTGTCGTGTCACCCTCAATTCTCCACAGTCACTGAGCCATTATAGTTTGTAGTGATATGATCCAACAATGCTGCCCTGATGCCAATCGGTATTCCTACACCCCACCAGGGTCACCTGGCCGAGATAAGACCCTAGGACCTCACAAAAGGCATATAGAGCCTAGGGCAAGCCATCTTCAAGCCCTAAAGCCAAGGTACGCCCTGAAATATCGACTAAGTCCTTCCCTTGCAGGTAGAAAGGCTCCACGAGATGGAATGATATTCCAGGCCATGCTGCTGGCCGAGGATAGAAGCCCTAGCTCTGGAGAACAGCCTCAGCCTACTCCTAGCCTGACCTCCAAGAGCCCTGAAGAAGAAGCCCATCACTCGAGTGACCCTCTGGAAGCATTTCTGGAGTATAGAAGGAAAAGAGCCCGAGAATACTTGGCCTGGAGAGGAGAGCTTCCAAGGAATTACCCTGAGCCGAGCCATGAGAAGAATTGGAGTCTTTGGCCCCGAGGCGTAACACTTAGACCAATCCAACCCCCGGAGAGCTACATCAGGAGCTACTTGGAGGCCTACCTGAAGCTCAAAGAAGAAGGCCCGAGCGGAAATAGAGAAGGCCCAAGGAGAGAACAGCCCCGAACCCTAGACCGGCAGCCGGACCGATCAGAGAAATTCTATGGAGCCGGCCACGAAGAACAAATCTTTTGGACAAGGCCCTTGCCACTGAACCAGCCCGGAGCACCAGGCCCACGACCGCCACCCGAACCAAGCCCGGCGCCTGCCCGGTCAAGCACCCGGGCCGCCACACGCGCCCAACCGGCCCAAGCAGCCGTACGCAGCCAGATTAGGGTTTTTGACCTAACTTAGGTCTTTTATTCTGCTTTAAAGACTACAACTATTATTTTATGTTTTATTCCTTTTTAGTATGATTATTTAGGGGTTATAGGATTCTTTTTAGGAATAGGACTCTTTTATTTTATTCTTATTTAGGAAGTAGTGTTTAGGGAGGAGAGCTTGTTCCCTCACCTATATATAGAGGCCGCCGGCCACCCTTGTAAAACACAACTTTGATGAAATAAACAACCCCCTTTGATAGAACTTTGTTCTTGAAACGCCTTGTTGTATCTGCATGTTGCGATACTGAAGGATCGACTTATCATCAAGAGCATCCATCTCTTGGCGTGGCGTCTACGACTTGATACTTCTGGTTCCCAGCTGTTATATAGCTGACGGGTCAAAGTCCTCTTCCGCCCCCGGTTCCTGACGGTTCTACCTCGTTCCACGGTCTCAACTTGCGGTGTTCAAGGGTCGTCTGCCCACGGTTGCAGCGGTTCACATCAGTAGGGCTTGGGATGCTTCTGAGTTTGAAGGCCTAAGCCTTTCACCACATCAAGACCAACGACGTTGGTACAGCTTCCTCCATCGATCACCATCCCACAAACTTTATCTTGAATGACACAGCTTGTATGAAAAAGGTTGTCCCTTTGTTCCCATCCATCCTCCACTATTTGGGCACTTAGGATTCGTCGTGTGACTGGTGAGGAACGCCTGGTGTGGTCTGGCAGCAAACGAGTGTTGTGGCGTGTGGCACGGGCTGCGTCGGGTTGTGTTCCGGCCCTAGGGCTGGCTTGGGAACGCCTTGAGCCTCCTGCTGGCTTTCCTGCTCCAACATCATCTCCTGACTTTAGCTCCAGCTAGGGCTTGGTATCAGTGGCGGACAGGGTGTCCACACCGTGAGCACGGGCCGCGTCGACGAGTGTCACCGCGTCGGCTGGGACATCCAAGCATGGGGCTCAAGTACATGGATGAAAACCGCTCCAGGACCTCAAGGGCGACTTCCTCTCCTTCTTCTGAGCCCGTGTCAACCTCTTCTTCAGTCGGTTCCTCCTTATCGTCTATGACCACCTCTCCTTCTCTAAGCACCATTTCCCTCTGATTTGGGTAGTCTTTGGCCACGTTTCCTCTCCCTTGACAATTAAAGCACACGATTCCACTAGTTCGTGGGTTAGAATTCTGAATAGTAGGAGTTATAGTTTTAGGGTTTACCCAAGGCACCGTGCCTCATGTGTTAGGGCCTGGTCGTGGCCCGGCATTCCGGTTAGCGCCTGGTCTCCAAGGAGTATTTCCAGCACTAGAATTCCCTCTCCAAGGGATGGTCGTAGGTAGTGTGGTCGTAGGCTTTTTCCCAAAGCCATTCTTCAACTCCCTCTCCACGCGGATAGCAAGGGCCACTAGGTCTTGATAATCAACATAGTTGATCATGTTGACTTTGTAGAGAATTTCCCTTTGCAACTTGTTTGTGAACCTGGCTGCTCATGCTTCTTCATCCTCCTTCAAATCAAGCCTAGTTACCAGCATCTCTATCTCCTTATGGTAGTCCTCTACCGTCATGTTGCCTTGCTTCAAGCCTTGAAGCTTGGTATGCAAGTCTCGTGTGTAGGCAGTGGGTATGAACCTTCTTCTCATCTTCCTTTTTAGACTCTCCACGTCATGATTGGATCCTCCTCATCCCTCTGAACCTGTCGCCTGAATTGACTCCACCAAAGGGTGTAGCGTAGTCAGTAAACTCTAGGGTGGCAACGGTTACCTGTTTCCTATCAGAATAGTTGTGGCAAGCCTGAAAGTCCTCTATGCTCGTCTCACGATCAAGGTACTCATCCGCGTTGGCCTTTCCAGCAAACGTAGGCACGGTGAGCTTGAGGCTGCTCACATCATCATCAATCTCCTGGATGATCCTTCTGGGGCCTTGAGGGATTCCTCCTCCTTCAGGGCTATCCAACCTAGCTTGTATGGTGGCTAGGGTTTGGGCCATGGTGGTCATGGTCGCCTCCATAGTAGCCATCCTCTCGTCTGCCATGGTTAGTGTAGAACAAAAAAAACTCACACATCACTCTAATGAACCTCACTCGCTCTGATTTTACCTCTCGTGTTTGGAATTTAAAGTAGCACTCAAATAAGGAATTAGAACACATCCAAGTTTAGCTCAAGCAGTTGCAAGTTTCTTAGAAGCTACCAAGTTCAAGAATTGTAACTCGTGTGACACAAAAGACTTTAACCTAGGATTATTTCTCTAGCCAGCAAGTACAATATTTTCTAAGACTTGTTTATCAAGCAATCAGCAAGCAGTTTATAAAAGTAGGGTTTTGGTTCAATGAAAATCTAAGCAACGAAAGCTACTAAAATTCTGAACCTCTCTTTTTAAAATCAACCTAACAAACTCACAAATAATTGGCGATAGTGGCCTTGCTTTTGTTGGGTCATTGGCTTTTCTGTTTTTTAGACCTCTTTTGATTTTTCTTTTCTTTTCTTTGAATATTTTGTGGCCACCAATCGTTTACCACCTTAAAAGAAAAATGAAACAAGAACACACAAATCAGTACACAATGATGAAACTTTTTAGGGGTTTTTGAAAATTTTATTAAACAGAAAGATAAAGGATAGAGTCGGTCCTAGTGTTGAACCGTGCTCTGATACCAGCTGATGTAAACCGCTGCAACCGTGGGAAAATGACTCTTCAACACCGCAAGCTGAATACCCAAACAACAAGTCGAACCTATGGAGCCTAGGTGGAAAGTACTTGGACCCACTAGCTATAATGAGCTAGGAACCCTAAGTGTCCAGTCGAAGGTCCCATGCCAAGGGGAGAATATCCAAGATGATAAACCAAACCCAAAGCTAAGTAACAACAAGCAAAAGCTTGAAGGAAAACAAGAACTTGTGTTCTGAGATTAATTTTATTCAAAGTGTGTGTTCCATCGTAGGCCAAGGGCCTTTATTAATAGGTGAGGATTCGGGAACAAGCTCTTTGAATCCTATTCCTATTTTAAGTCTAGAAACTATAAAATATTCATAAACATTCGAAAACTATAAGGGAAATCCTACTAAAACACTGAAATAGTCTAAATATAGGAAAAACCCTAATCTGGTAAAATATAGGTGACCGCGCCCCCGTCCGTGTCCACGCCGATTAGGAGTCCTAGTTGGGCAAGGATTTTGTGTCCTTCGTGAGTTCTTCTCTGAATTTTTTAAGGATTAGTGGAGCTTTATCCTTGAGGCACGAGGAATCCATATGTGGGAAGGATTCTTGGAAGGTACGGCTAATTTGTTGACTCGACCCAATTCGCCTCTATATGGTCCCTAGGCGTCGCCCCGGCGCTGGTATCTGGCTCGGCTCTAGGCCCTCGAATGATCTGGTCAGGCACTTGATCTTCTGGCCATGGCTGGGCATCAAAGATGTCTCTAGGGCATCTCTAGGCTGTAGCTTGGCCACGGGGCACGTGGGTGCTGGGTGCGGCTCCAGATCGAATGTGGTCGACGCAGGTCTCGGCCCGACCTCAGCATCATGATCTGGCTTGTCATCACTTCTTTGTGGCGTTCTGCCATCAGGTCCTGGTTTGGGACCGTCATCTCCAACAGAGTGTAGTGTTTCCTGGTGATCCTCTGATCATCCTCTTCGTGGCCACCTTTGCTCCAAGACTGCATGTTGGTGTTGATCCGGCCCTTGAAGGATTTCACCTGGCTTCGGGTCAGGGGCAGCTCTGGCCGTGTCCAGGGTATGGTTGGCTCATCACGGTGGATCCATTTTGGGAGATGGAAGTGGTGATGGAGTAGTGTGAGGTGTACTGGAAGACTTAGGTGATGGAGTGGATTCTTCCTTAGTCTCCTCAATTTTGATGGGGGATGGCGGTTCGATTATGACTTGCTTTTGTGCTTGCTGTTGCTTTGTCGGTAAAGAACCGCAAGGAATGTCTGAGCTCTTAGTCTTTACAGATTTGAGCTGAGAATGAATAGCTGGACAGTTCATATACCTGCATTCAACTTACAAGTCAATAAAAACAAGAATAACCTATGTAAAATCGTAGTGTGATGGAAAATGAAAGGATAGAAAGTGGAAGAATAGTTGCCAACTATTCTTTCAAGCAATTAAGAAGAAGTTCCCCGGCAACAGCGCCAATTCAATAGGCTGCAGAACAGGGTATCAAATAACTAACCTACAAAAGTAGATTAGTTCGTATTCCACAGGTTTCTTCTAATTGTTTACTCAAAGAAGTAAGCAAAAATTCAGGTTTAATTTAAGTTGCGTAGTGTGAGTTCCACGACTTCTAAATTATTATGCAAGGAAATCGAAATTGAAATTAAGGAATAGATCGATTGATTAAGGTTGTTTACAAAAGACAGACAAAAGCTCAGGCTCGAATCCCCCTAAGATTACCAAGGCATTGGCGATCACAAAACATCCAACTTTTCAATCCTAATTTATTCAGTTCTTAGACACTGTCACAGCTCCTTATCCTTAGGTCTAAGTCTGCGAACGTTCGCTCTATCAAACTAGCTACCAAGATTAATTAACCGTCTGTGTGTTCACTTCTGCAATGGATAACTAATTGGTGCACCTGATTGATTTTAATGATCTGTTCTTGAAACGGATTAACCCTAAACGGTTCCTACGAGAGTCATGGTTCCAATGAATAGGTTAATTAATTGATTTGAAGTTCTAAAACAAGGCAGACGTTCGCTAACTATTGATTTTTTGTTTCATTTATGCAGAGTGAGCTTTCGTTGGTTGGAAACAAGGCTCCTGATTTTGAAACTGAAACTGTTTTCGACAAGGAATTCATTAAGGTACTGTGTTCCTAGAAAAACTTTGAAATGGGCTATTGCTATGCAAATGCAGCTTCATTACTTGATACAATGTGAATCCATTTACTTAGCTGGGCAATGATGAACATACTGATCATCGGCTGATTATTCACAATGTTGGATTTGGCATTGAGTGGGTTGATCATTGATTGAACTTGTACATTCGAACTCTTGATTTGCAGGTTAAGCTCTCAGAGTACATTGGGAAGAAGTATATCATAGTTTTCTACTATCCATTGGACTTCACCTTTGTCTATCCCACGGTTTGTTTGGCTCTGTGATGAATATCTGGTTTTGAGCTTCAATGAGGTCCATGAGGATATGGCATTTTTCCAAGTCTTTTCCCTATCTCATTGAGCATCTCTCTTGTTGTAGAGATCACTACTTTCATTGGTTGTTGACAGTGTGACAAGTTTTGTATAGTAATTCACTATTTTTGTCATTCAGCACTTGATTCTTCATTTCATGTTTCTTATCTTCGTTATATTTACATGTTCTTGTTTTGGTCGTAACAAGATCAATATTTTCATTCTCAAGTCCATTTCTTGTTACAATTTTTTTTTTGATGAATTAGAGATTTCATTTCATCAAAAACAATGAAGAACTTTACAAAAGATGTGGAAAAACTACTAACAATAGGAAAGAAAACCTATACATATCACAAAATCTGAGAACGATCTCTAGCTTTGTAAGCATAAGCTGAGATGTCCCACTTAATCTAATCTATACTATTCACTAAATCAGCACGCTTGTTCCCAATGGAGGGAAGTATTCCTCCACAAAGTCTTGGGCAAGAGTATTCCATTGTGTGTAATGACCAGGTGGCTTGCTATTGAGCCATCTCTTAGCAGCACCTCTGAGTGAGAATGGGAATGCTCGCAATTATAGAGTGTTCTTGTCCAGATTCCCACTCTTGAATGTGGCGCACATGGCAAGGAAGTCCGCCTAGTGAGTGCAGGGATTATCATGTGGCCTTCCTTCAAACTGAATATTCCTAGAGATCATACCCAGGAACGAGATCTTGATCTCATAGTCAGGATCTGCATCATTAGCTAGAACAGTGATGCTTGACCGAACACTAGTCGCGCTCGGCTTGTTATAGTCCACCATGGTTTGTTGAGCAGCCATTGGGGGAGGTGGTGGTGAGACGGAAGACTTAGGGGGTGAGGATGAATCCTCCCTTAGTCTCCTCGATTTTTATGGGGAAAGTGAGTCGGTTGACACTTGCTTCTTTCATTGCTATTGCTTTGTCGGTAAGGAATTGCTAGGAATGTCTGAGCTCTTAGTCTTGATCGGCTTGAGCTGAGAACGAGTGGTTGGATGGTTCATATACCTGTATTGAACCTGAAATTCAACAAAAACAAGAGCAATTGGTGTAAAGTCAAAGTGTGATGGAAAGTGGAAAGAGGGAAAGTAGAAGAATAATTACCAACTCTTCTTTCAAACGATGAAGAAGAGTCACCGGCAACGGCGCCAATTTGATAACCGTAGAAACAGTGGTCAAATAACTAACCTACAGAAGTAGGATAGATTGTATTCATCGGGATTTCTTCTAATCGTTTACTCAAAGAAGTTAATAGTCACTCGGGTTTAAATCAGGTTGTGTGGTGTGAGTTCCACGAATTTCTAAACTATTAAGCAAGTAAAATGAAATTGAAATTGAAATTAAGAAATAGATTGATTGATTGGGTTTGGTTTCGATTAAAGAGACGATAGCTTAGATTTCAAATCCCCCTAATATCACCAAGGCATTGGCAATCACAATATCGGCAGATATCAGACTCAAATCAAACAATTATTAATCACCGCCATAGCTCCTCACCCTTAGGTCTAAGTTCACGAACATTCGCTACTATTGAACTAGTTACCAAGATTAATTAATCGTTCGTGCGTTCACTTCTGCAATGGATAACTAATTGGTGCAACTAAATTGATTAATGAGCTATTCTTGAAACGGATTAAGCCTAAATGGCTCCTACTAGAGGAGTGATTCCATTGAACAGGTTAACTGTTTAATTCAAAGTTCTATAACAAGGAGGACGTTTGCCAACTATCCTTTATTCTAATGAGAATCTAATCTAGATGATCAGGCCAGAAAAGAAATGAATTTTAAGAACGAATTAAACATGAATAAGAGAAAGTCTGAATTGAAATCTAATTACCGCCGATCCATGCCGCTTTAAAGCCCCGTGTCACTTAGGATTCATCTAATCTAAGCTATGAGAGTTTAGATACTCATATCTAATAAACAAGATTCCAAAATAACATAAGAATTCATCTTCAAACAAAGGAAGAACACAAGGAATCTGAAAACCCTTATTTTGGATGATTCCGTGAAGCTTCGATCTCAAGGATCTTCAACTCCTAGCTCTAAACGTCTTCCGGGATGGATTGATGGTGTCATGATCTCTTTGATAGCTCTGAAATACTCTCTCACCTCCCTCCAAGTCATGGAAAATCTCTAAAAATTGAATAAATTGAAGTTGGGCTGAAGGGGTCCTTAAATAGTGGTTTCTCCAATTCTAACTGGGATTAGCCCAAGTTCTCGGCGAGAATGCTAAAGTTCTCGCCGAGAACTTCTTTGAATAATTTTTCTGAAATCCCTTCGAACAATTCCCTTCATAATGTTCTCGGCGAGAACATTGAAGTTCTCGCCGAAAACTTCTTCAGATCATTTCCAGAATTTGGCGAGATATTTTTAATGGGTTTGTGAACAATTTCTCGGCAAGAACATCGAAGTTCTTGCCGAGAACTTCAGTGTTGGACAGATTTGTGTACTTCTCTGATCGGTTTGACTTCTCTTGATGGTTTCTAGTCACTTCTTGAGGTTCCATTGCTTCCCCAACACGTCCGACGGCTACTTATTTGATGGCAAAAATATGTGAACTCAAAGAGACACTAGAAAACACATCAAATAGACCCGAAACGGGCGAAGGTAACCAAAACGGTAAGAAATAGCGTAAATGAATATAAATCCACTAAAATATCCCTAAAACATGCTACAAGCAATGAAGCTTAATCGGGGCTGATAATCACGATAATTCTAGTGTCATCACTTAAACTTCAGGTACTTACTCTCTTTAGTGTTCTTCTTGATTTCTTAATTCTTGCCTTGTTCGAGTTGTGTTCTGGTTGTCCTTGTGAGTATGAGTTGTGTTGGTGTTTTAGTTGTGTTTGTTCGTTGGTAAGAGTTCGGGTTGTAAGTAGATGTCGATCTTAAAAGGCATATTTTGATAGGACCGTTAATGTAAATTTCAGGTAGTGATGTGGTGCTTAAACTGCTACGTTATTGCTGCAATTTTATGTGTTGCATTGTTAGGATGAGTTGGGTTTGATTTTGGGGACGAAATATTTGAAGTTGTGGAGACTTGTAATATCCTCGCCCAACCGTTGGTTCGAGACTCGAGTTCGGGTGTTTAAAGCACTGATTTTGGTGTTCTTGAGGTTCCCTAGAAGTTTGAGACGAGCATGTGTGGATCGGGTTGAGGTTACAACACTTTAAGTGTATAGTGGAAAGTACACGACCGTGTATTGTAATATACCCCGTGTATTTAATATACCCCGAGTATTGTAATATACTACGTTTGTATCAGCCTCTAACCATAAAAGGACGGGTTTTATGGATTTTGGCAACTTCAACCTCTCTCTTTCCTCACAAAATTCTTTTTGACGAACCAAGTACTACAAACCTTTGAAGGTTGATTTTGGGAGCTACGGGTGTCTGATTAAGGTAACGTTTCTTCCTGTGCGTTCCTAGAGACGAGAGGAAGCTAACGCATTCCTCGGATTCTGGAGTTTTGAAGGGAAGTGCTGTCAGTGAGGAAGGGGAAAGCTATGAATTTGGAAAAAGGGATTTCGTTCGTTCGTGATTCTTGAAGACGAATAGAGCGGTAGGAGTCCACACTGCCCCAGCCGAGATATCAGTATGATTGATTTCGGTCCACTAGGTGGATCCCCTTCATATGGGTGTCAAGGGTGTTGTTGTACTTTAGGTTGAGATATTGATGATGATGAAAACGCGTTCCCCATGCGGCAGGGAGGTGTATCGGTCGGCCGATGGTGGTGTGGAGCAACTCCTAGGCACCTTAATCATAGACATAGAATTAAATTATGAATTGTGAATTGTGGGTTGTGTATCGTATTTTAATGTATGTGATGTGATGCTGTGAATGGTTGTTGATGATTGTGGTTGAATGTAAGCCATGTGCTAATATGATGTCGTGTGGATGCATTATGATTGCTGAGAACTGTGGATGCTAGATTAGAGAACTGAACTTGGGTGTCACCTAGATTGATGTAGGGGCATAAGAGTGGAATAGACTAGGTTTGATCCCACTATTAATTGTGTTGTGTGGATTGTTGGGATAGCTCATTGACGCTTAGTTTGGCGCATAGTTAGGCACAGTGGGTTCACTCAGTTTCATTAGGAAACTTATCCCCCCTTCCCCTTTCAGGTTCTCGTGGCTAGTAGGTGGTGGTGTTGGAGTTCAGGTGTGTCTGTTGATTTCGAGGAAGTTGCAGTTGAAGCTATGAGGTGAACACTAGTGATATACTCGAAGTTGAATATTTACATTTTGCATTTTAGTTGACCATTGTATATATTGGGAAGGGAGAATTCAATCTCTTTCTCCAAATTCATAGCTTTCCCCTTCATCACGAACAGCACTTCCCTTCAAAACTCTAGAATCTGAGGAATGTGTTATCTTCGGCTCGTCTCTAGGAACGCACAGGAAGAAACGTTGCCTTAATCGGACACTCGTAGCTTCCGGAATCAACCTTCAAAGGTTCGCAGCACTTGGCTCGTCAAAAGGATTTTCGGGAAGATAGAGAGATATTGAAGTTGCCAAAACCCGTCAAAACCCGTTCTTTATAGTAAGGGCCGATACACCGGGGTGTATTACAATACACGACCGTGTACTTTCCACTATACACTTAAAGTGTTGTATGCTCAACCCGATCCACACCTGCTCGTCCCGGACTTCAAGGGAACCTCAAGAACACTAAACCAGTGCTCTGAACACCCGAACTCGAGTCTCGAACCAACGGTTGGGCGGAAATGTTATATACATATTTACAGAAATTGGAAATTGAGAGCACTATCACACACGAAACATACAATCTACACGACAAAATTTAAATAAGGAAATAAAAGCGGAGAATTCAAGCAACAAAACCTAATGTCCGAATAAAGAGTAGCATGCATGGAAAATTTAGCAATCTAACATGCTAGGAAGCTAAAACATGCACTCACAAAAGGAAAAGTACTGAAAAATAAATGAAAGCATCAAACAGATATTGTTCAATCAAACAGAAGGTCAAACTGAAAAGAAGAAAAGATAAAAGAGGAAAGTCAAGTACATGTCACCCTTGTGCTCAAGGTATGTACTCCTCCTGTAAATCTCGGATTGACTGCATCGAGTTATGTCTTCCCCCGATATATCTCTAAACTTGCCAGGAAGGCTTCATTGGTGCATCATATCTTGTGCCCCCCTAGACTTGTCTTCGGGGTAGGGAATTTGTAAGCATTCGTCCACTACAAGAAAAAGGCACATTAGTCACGATTTTAACTGTGACTATATTGACCATATTTTATCACAGTTTTGTGATTATATTGAACCTATTTTGTCACGGTTTTTGAAGAAACCGTGACTAACAATTTGGTCACAGTTTATATGTGAACCGTGACCAATATTAGTCACAATTTATAAGTGAACCGTGACTAATATTAGTCACGGTTTACATCTAAACCGTGACTAATATTAGTCACGGTTTACATCTAAACCGTGAACAATATTAATCACGGTTCACTTAGAAACCGTGACTAATATTTTCCCCTTTTGGTCACTTAACTTTATGTGGTTACAATTTCAATCCAGTGACCAAAGTGTTCTTAGGAAACTTTCATTAACCCACTTTGTCATTTAAATTTCTGTGGGTACTAATATATAAATTTTCAGTGTTACGAATTTCCCCTTTTGGTCACTTAATTTTTGTACGTTATAATTTCAGCCATTCTTCTTCTTCGTCAATTCAGAAGTGTGGCCAAACGTCAATTTGGTCACTGAAAAGCTGCTTGGAGGTGATGGTATTGAACCGGTTGTAGTCATTCAGAAAGAGGAAGAAAGAGAAGAGGAGATGGGATTGGGGAAGTTCAACAAAGGGAAGAGGAAGAAGTTAAGAGAGGGAGGAGGAAGAAGATGAAGAGGATGAAGAAGAAGGGTTTAACGTGGCTGCGTGAGAGGAAGATGAAGATGAAGTGGGAGTGTTTCTTTGGAAGAAATATTTGTCACGTTTTCTTACGAGGATTCACAAATCTGTGACCAATCAATAATTTTCTTGTAGTGGTCATCCACTGCGTCACGCTGAAGCGATGACACGCCTAATCGAAGTATCCCTAAAAGTGGGTACCCCTATCACTAATAATAGCTCTAGGGCCCCCAAATCGAGTGAAAAATATTCTTCAGAAACCTACCTACCGATCTCGAATCATTAGTGAGCAAGGATTGAGCCTCAGCCCACTTAGAGACATCATCAATGACATCTAGTATATACTTATTGTCGTTGGAGACCAGGAAGGGGCCTATGAAATCAATCCCCCAAATGTTGAAAATTTCAACATTCATGGCAACAGTCTGTGGCCTTTCTTCGCGCCTACTAATATTACTTTTACGCTGGCAGGCATCACACTTCCTAACTAATTCATCACAGTAAAAGAAAAGGGTGGGTCAGAAGAACCTGCTTCAAGGACCTTACGACATGTATGTATTCCCCCGTGATGACCGCAGGTGGGCCTTGCATGGCAGTGCCATATGATATCTCACCCTTCCATTATATTCACACAATGACGTATAATCTAATCTGGACCAATCCTGAAGAGAAAAGGCTATCCCAATAGTACCTCTTGTTTTTAGCATGAAAACGCTTTCTTTGTTGGATGATCATCTCTTTTGGAAAGATTCTCGATGACTAAAAAATATGTCATTTAATTTCCCATATATTAATACATTCTTGCATAGCATTTGAGTATTTTTGTCATCTTTTAAGTGGTTTTGGTATAATTCATGATAATTAGTCTTAAATAGCCTCTTGGGACCCTTGCATTCCATTTAATGTTTCTCGAGATATTTTTTATTATTTTCAGGTAATTCCATGATATAGCACAAAAAAATGAAGTCATGGGTTCAAATGTGATCAAATTAGAGTCCGGATGATCGAGATATCAAAGTTTGATCAAAAATTGACTGCTCTCTCTCTACACACAGCACATCGCATTACGTCATAGCCTGCAATCTTGAGAGTGGGGGGGGGGGGGGGGGTGAGTTACTCTTGCAATGGATTAACCCTAACTGGTTCCTACGAAAGGCACACTCCAATGAATAGGTTAATTGGTTGAATTGATGTTTTAAAGAGAGGCGACCGTTCGCTTCTATCCTCAGCTTAACAAGAATCTAAACTAGGTGATCAAGGAAGACAAGTTTATGCGCCAAAGCAGGGAAGCTGTCTGACGACTAACCCTAACTTGCAAAAACCTAATCTAGGCGATCAACCAGAAGGGAAACATAAACAGTGAAGAACAAAACAACCATGCAAAGAGAAACTGATTGAACTTCGAATCTAATTACCGCCAATCCGTGACCGCTTTAAAACCCTGGGTCACTTAGGGTTCATCTAATCTAAGCTCTACAAATTTAGCTACTCATATCTGACAAACAAGAATCAAAGACGATAGAAGGATTCATCTTAAACAGAGGAAGAACAAAAAAGGATCTGAAAACCTAATCTCGGATGATCCGTGAAGCTTCGATCTTGAGAATCTTCAATTCCTAACTCCGAGCGTCTTCCGGGATGGATTGATGGCGTCACGATCTCTCTGATAGCTCCGGAATACTCTCTCAACTCTCCTCAAGTCGTGGCTGATCTCTCTCCATTGAATGTTAACAAATCTGGCTTCGAAAAGTCTATTAATACCCTCGAAAACCCTTTCCTTGTTGGAAAAGCTGAAAATTTCCCGTCTGGGGAGCTTACACGGCATGTAAGCTCACAGTGCATTTAGCTTACACGGCATGTAAGCTCCAAAACGCAACGTTTTGAGCTGTGCAGAGTTCCAACTTGTTTCGATCATTCCCGCTCCGTTTGAACTCCCCGTTTGAAGCGTTGGACTCGTGAGAGAGTCCTCTATAATGTGGTAACTTGGGGCTCAACATAAAAGCTCACAAAAAGGGTGAAAATAGCCAAGAAATGGACAATGTACGCACTAGGAGCCGATAATCACAAAGTTACGACAAATGCACCAAATACTCATCAAAATGGCATCAAAGGGTATGAAATGTTGCTTAAATGGGGCTGATAATCAAGTCAAATCGAGTGTCATCAACCACACACAAAAATAACACCACCCATATATAGTACAAAATCTAGGTTATAGTAAATTATAGGGAAAATAGTACTTTAGCCCCTATACTTTGCCAAGTTAACAGATAGTCCCCTATACTATAAATTGCTATTTTTACCCTCTTTTACTTCGACCACTTTGTCGTTTGGATCCTTCTGTTCCAACTTTTGTCTACGTCATGTATTAGCTTAATAAGCGCTTTTTAATTGAGAATATAAATATATATAATTAGATAGGATGAAATCGATGAATAAAATGTGTGGAATTAAAATCCTTTGTATTTCACCATACTCTTCGTGATACCTTCCCAATTTATCTCTCATACCAACTCTTCATCTCCTACCTCCGATATCTCTATTTGTTGGTGTGTAAATGTGTACAGATTTGATATTAAGAAGACAAAAGTTGAAACGAAATGACCCAAACGTCAAACTAGTCAAAGTAAGAGGGGGTAAAAAAATCAGTTTATTGTATGGGGCTATATGTTAAGTTGGCCAAGTAGAGAAGTGCTATTTTCCATAAGTTATATTAATAAGCCAAAATTTCTTATATTTTTTATAATAAATGTAGATGAAAGTAAAAATCTAAATTGAGCGAAGTTTATGAAATTTATAAAAATTAAATACCTAGAATTCTGGCAAAATTTTTTTATCACCATACATGTAAAAAGTTTATTACAAAAATAAAATTAGGGTATGTTTCATTTTTTTTTTTTTTGCCGAAGTCAACTCCCGTAGGAGAAAAGGAGACAACCAAACAAAAGTAGATATTAAGTGCACATTCAAGCCGACAGATTAACCACACCTTGGCTTGGAAGGAAACGAAGCGCTTGGTGAGCCACATAATGGGCTGCCATATTAGATTGACGTGGAATCGACTGCAATCTTAGCTGGGGAAGAGCGTCCAGGTAGAAGAGAATGTCTGCAACTATAGTACCTCCATCTCGAGCGAACACTTGTCGCGCAGCAACCACCTGCTGGACTTGAGTAGCATCCCCCTCAATATCTACTTCGTGCCACCCCAACGAAAAGCACAACGCACGAGCGTCCCTAGCTGCCAAAAGTTCCAGAATAAAAGGAGAAGTTATACCAGGATAGGATATACCTGTAGCGAAGAGCTGCCCGCCAGACGAGTCCCGAACCACCAAACCAATTGCGCCCCTGGATCCTACCGCGACCGCTCCATCCACATTAATCTTTAGGCGAGGGAAGAGGGGTGCCTGCCAGGAAGCAAGACGAGGAGCATGAACCGACGGCGTCTGGGGTAAGGGAAGGATTTGGAGTTTGTCTTGATCAAAGGAGAAGTGTCGTTGAAGGGCCACCGACGAGTATTGTACTTTTTCAAAGACTACCCAATTCCGAGATTTCCACAGGTGCCACCAAGCTAGAACCCACGACGCCGCCTCTAAAGGTCGAGTCTGAAAGATAAACCTCCACACAATCTCAGGATGAGAATGTGGTATCGAGCTCAAATTCAAGGTCAAGCCCCTGAAAAAGCGCTCAGTAATAATACACGAGAAGAGAATGTGTTCCACGGATTCAGGGGCCGTTAGGCAGACTGGGCAGAGGGGGTCCAGCTCCAATTCCCTAGAATTTAATCCCTCAATGGTCGGGAGTATTCTGTGACAAAGGCGCCAAAGAAAGAAGCGCATTTTTGGTTGAACTCTGAGGGACCAAACCGAGCGCCACAAAACTGGATCCGTAGCAGAGGCCAAAGACGGAAGTGGCTTCTGTTTCTTCTTCTTCTGTAAACGACTAGCGAATTCATATCCGGAGGACGTGGAATATTGGCCGTTGGCAGAGAAAAACCAAATCGGTTTACTAGAGTGTAAAGTCCAGGGCAGAGGGATGCTCTCAATCGCATGGGCGGAGGCTGGGTCGAAAAGCTCACACAAACGCGATCTGTTCCAAGCTCCGTGAAGCATTAGACTGGACACTTGAATGTCCCTTAAGTTTAAGACCGACACTCTAGGCATGGGGAAGGAAGGCTCTTGGGCTCTAGGGACCCATGGGCGTTCCAGGACACCCAACCGGGTGTTAAGACCTACCTGCCACAGCAATCCCGGTAAAAGAAGGTCTCGGCCATGTAGTATACTCTGCCAACCCAAGAAGGGTTTGACCTCTTAGTAGCATTTAAAAAGTTAGCTGAAGGAAAGTAACGACCTTTCAATACTCTTGACAGGAGAAGCTCTGGCTGCGTTAGAATTTGCCAGCCTTATTTTGCTAATAAAGCCTGGTTGAAGGATTGGAAATCCCAGAAGCCCAATCCACCCTCTTCTAGGGGAGTGCATAGTTTATTCCAACTCCTCCAACGTATCTTTTTTACATCGGCTACTTTACCCACCAAAATTTGCTCATCAACGAGTCAAGAGACTCGCAAACTGTATTTGAAATGCGATAACATGACATTATATGAACCGGGAGACCGGAAATAACTGATGTTAGGAGAGTGTGCACCCCTGCAGGAGTCGGACTCTGCCGCTTCCAGCTGTGGAGGCGGGTGGTTACTTTATCCTCCAAAGAAGCGAAAGTTTCTTTTTTGGACTTCATGACCACACAAGGCGCCCCAAGATAATTGGGAGATGCATTCAAAATGTCAATTTGGAGGTAATTAGAGTATTCCAAATGGATGTGTCGGGGGACATTTTTACTGAAAAGGATCGAGGATTTTGAATAGTTAATCCGTTGACCGCTGAGGAGCTGGTATCTAGTGAAAATGGCTCGAAGGTGAACTAAAGACGGTCGAGACGCTCGTAAGAAAAGCATGGTATCGTCCGCAAATATCAAGTGAGTGATCATCGGACAGTGACTATTAAGCTTTATCCAATGATCTGTTTCCTTGTCACGGCTGTCTGAATGAGGTGAGAAAGCCCCTCCGAGCAGATAGCAAATAATAGTGGCGACAAAGGATCTCCTTGGCGCAGACCACGTGAAGGAGAAAAATAATCGAACGGACTCCCATTCAGAAGGACTTCCATAGTGGCCGAAGAGAGGCATGCGTGTATTAAGGAGATCCAGTCTGAGCGAAAACCCAAGATATGCAGAAGTGGGAAGAGGTAATCTCATTCAACACGGTCGTAGGCCTTTTCCATGTCAACTTTAACAGCCATCGAGTGAATACCCCCATAAACATAAGTTTGCAGATGATGAATCAGTTTATGAGCAATGAGTATATTATCTGTTATACATCGCCCCCGGACGAACCCATTTTGAGCTGGATTAACGAAATGGGGTAGCACTTTCCCCAAGCGGGTGGATAGAATTTTTGAAATAATTTTATAGAAGACTGTACAAAGCCCTATTGGGCGTACCTGTGTCATGTTCTCCACATTTGAAACTTTTGGGATTAAAGTCAACCAAGTGTGATTTAGCGTGTGGAGCATGTGCCCTCGTCTGAAAAAATCCTTCCACCCACAGGTTACATCATTGGTAATGATGTGCCAATAACGTTGAAAAAACAATCCTGTGAAACCATCTGGCCCAGGCGCCTAGGTTGGCCCTATAGCAAAGATCGTAAGACGATCTCCTCAGTCGTAACTTCAGCCATCAGGTCTGAGTTCATTGACGAGGTAACAACAGAACCCATTCCAAGCTCCGACACAGATTCTTGAGAGCCGTCATATTCTAACAAAAACAAACCCTTGAAGTAATTTGCCGCTAGCCGGCCCTTATCCTCTTCTGTGATCACCACAACACCCTGCGAATCTCTAAGATCCCCAATGTGATTACGCTTTCGAGTTGCAGTTACTGAACGATGGAAAAAATTAGTGTTCCTGTCTCCCGATGAAAGCCAATTAATTTTCGCTTTTTGTTTCCAATAAACCTCATCTTGAAGGCAAACTTGAGATCGCAAAGTCTCTAAGCGTCGTACCTTGTCCCAGTTTCTTATCGGAACCGCATATTCCACCGATAAGGCATGGTCAATGTCGTGAAGAAGTCTTGCAGAATTACAAGTGCCTCCTCTACACCAATCAAAAAGAACATGATGCAAACGTTTTAGCTTATCCGCTAAGCGAAACATAGGACTCCCATCCCGGCAAGGTTGGGACCACGTATGAAGTATTAGCGACGAGACCTTGGGGTTGTCCACCCAGTGACAATTGAAACGGAACAGTTTTTAGAAACCGGAGAGGGCGGTTGAGTCTGAAGGAGAATCAGACAGTGATCCGAGTAACGAGGATCCAGGTGTTGAACATGGGATTCAGGGAACAAAGAGAGCCATTCATCATTGAAAAGAAAGCGATCCAGCCTCTCATCAATTAAAGACAAACCGGATTGTCGGCTAGACCACGTAAATTCTTGACCAGAAAAACCAATGTCAATTAAACCGAGGGAATTGGAAAACGATAGAAGGGGTGAGGTTTGGCTCCGAGATAACGGGATGCCTCCTTTTTTCTCCCTCATCGACAACATACAATTGAAATCTCCAAAAATTGCCAATGGTTCGGAGATGACTTCGAGTTGATGTAGTAATGAATGTAGTTGCGCGGATCGGACTGAAATGGAATTGGATAGATACACGCCCACCAAATAAATGAAGTTATTTTCCTCATGCTCCCAAGCTAGAGTTATGGAAAAATTAGAAGAAGACACTACCCTAGCTGGGAAATCGGTCAACCAAACCAATGCAACTCCCCTCCCCCAGAATTATCACTTGGAACATGTAAAAACGAAACAAAGCCACATTTATTTAATATGGTGGATAGCTCCACCAGGCTTACACGAGTTTCACATAAAAACATAAAAGACAGTTTGAACAAACTTGATAAAAGCGGGTTTACCAAGGTCGTATTCCACGGGGTCCTCTCATAGACCAATACTCACACTTCTCATAGACGGTCTAAACATTTGAAATTGGATTGGTTTGAAAGAGAAATTCAGAAACAAAAGTAAAGAAATGCAATACTAACAAAGACTAGGCAAGAGAAAGGTGGTTCAAATCAAAGACAAAGGGGCTCTCTTGGTGGGTAGTTTCATCATGCTCAAGATGACTAATTGAACAAACAAGTCAATCAAGATCGAGTTTGCATTCGGATGACCATGCATTTCACTTTTATAGACTCGATGCACTCTCGTAGCACCTAATCCCTATCCCAATACCACTCAACTTAGGCTCTCGCTCTCAAGCTAAGTGAAAAAAGGATGCATTCTAAGTGTTTGATGGAATGCCAAGACACAAGACCCTCTCTTAAGACTCTATGACCACAAGGCTAGGCACAACACTCTCATATCAATGCCCTAACACTAAGAGATTCACCAAAAAGCCTTTTCAAACTCAATTGAATGAAAATCCACATGCACACCAAGTGTTCGATAAAATGCCCAAGAGAGAAATCAAGTGAAAATGGTTGAAATAAGATGATCTAATCTCTTAGAACACACTCACTTCAATCCCTAGACCTACAATCTATGCAATCCAAGCACTCTCATGCATCAAATCACAATGAATGGACCAAATCAAGCAAACATGGCATAAAATGGCATTAAGAACAAGTCTAGGAATCATCCTCATACAACCAAGATCAATCATGGCAAGTTCTATACAATCATCCCTCTATCATAGCACAACTAATCTACCCATCCAAGATGAACCCTAGAAACTCAGCCACACATGGCCAAGGGAGTAAAGAGAAAAGAAGGAAGAATGGTCACCAAGAACACCATGGATGAATCCTTGAGATGATCTTCACTTCTCCACTTGTAAGCACTTCTCCCAAGGTTTGTTGGCTTCAATCCTAGCTCCAATGGCTTCAAATTGCTCCAAAAACGTGTTCTAGGGTTTGAGGGTTCGTGGGTATGTGTTTTGGGGTTCAAGAGATCATAGAATTTCTCAAAATGGCCAAAAACAAGAGTATTTATAGTGCAGGGGACAGTGCACGGCGTGCACCCCTGCACGGCGTGCACATCTGCACGGCGTGCACCCCTGCACTCTGCAGAAAACCCGATCTTGCAAGGCTCATATCTCCCTCGTCCGGACTCCAAATGACCTCCCGTTTGCTCCTATGCGCTCCTTGTCATCCGTACTTTGATGCCATAACCTGAAAATGCACAGAGGCAACTCCAATAGCCCACGAATTTGGCTCCAAAGTGGCAACCGGACAACAAAATGACACTTTGCACAAAAATTCAATAAAAGCATATAAGTCATGTCATTTCACGAATAAACACGGGCATTTCATAGGTCATTCATAAGCTTAAAATGCACTAATTAGAGTCACATCAAAACTACATAGTCGCTCGAGTTCCGAAACTGTATCGGGACCGCCTCACCCTCTACAGTTCCTAGATAAAACAATCAAGGCTCCTTGGCGGCCCAGTTAGGGTCGGTCGCCTCCACCTCAGTCAACTCCTGATCCACAGCAACACTGTCTGGTCTATCGGTGATAATATCAAGCCCATCGCTATCACTCAACTCCAAGTCCGAGCCGTAGTCATCCGGGGGAGTTTCTGGCTCATGAACCAAAGCAACTCTATTCGAGTTCGAATTTCCCACATAGGCTGGATCACCACTAGCAAGAGGCTCCACATTAATTACTGGAAGCCAATCAGAAATGAAATCAGCAAGCCCAACTGAATCCCTCAAGCCCATTGAGTTATGCACCTTGGCAAGCCCACTTGGAGAAAGGTCAACCTCATTGGAAGCCAACCCTCCATCATCTCCTTCGCCTGGCTCCTGAATAATAATACTCGCATGTCGGCGGCGGCTACCAGATGCACCAGACGTCGGAGCATCCACCACGGGGCGCTTGTCAGGCCGTCCCGTCGACCAGATGGGGGAGAACCCACCATCCAGATGGATGGCCCTGGAATCGGCGGAGCCTTCAATTCCCGCCGTCCCCACAGAAACTGGCAGACCGGTCCGCCGAGCAACCACCTTCCGTCGAACCCGACGCACGAACACCGTTCCCGATCTAGGCGGAGGCACCACAATCGCATTCCCAGCCTGCTGATAAACCTCCCGACGTCTCTGGAACATCCAGGAGCCACGGAGAGGACCCGAGTTGATCTCAATCGATGCAGAGCAGTCACCTTGAACGTGATCCGGCAGCCCGCAATTGAAGCACAAGTGACAAACTCCTTCGTAGAGGATCTTAACCCAAAACGATTTGCCCAACCTCTCCACCACTTCTCTGCGCCCATACAACCCCTTTGAGAGATTGAAGTTGAGTTTGGCCCGGAGATAAGTGCCCTGCTCGTCGCTCAAATGGAAGAGAGCCACATCCTTCACGATTCCAAAATCTGCAAGGAATTGACGACCAAACGAGACAGTTGTGAATTCAGTTGGTATCTCTTTCAAGGTTACCCAACGATCCATAAAGCGCAGTGACATCGCTAATTCCTCCGATGGGGTCGACAACGGTGCGAGATGCATCATTATTGCGTCAAGATTCCATGGTTGAGCCCTCAGAATCTTGTTTCTGTCCTCCAAACATTGAAAGTAGACTTGGAAGAGACCAAAGCCCATATTGAAAACTCTGGCCACTGTAGAAATGCTGCGGAAGACACCTTACATGTGCTACGTGATTGCTGCTTCGCACAAAAAACTTTGGGTTAGTATCCTTCCTCCTGGTCGCATTCCTAACTTCTTCTCAGGTACTTTACAGGACTGGCTTATACGCGAGCTTAAAGATCCAGACCATGGGCAGCTGGTTGGTATCGCCGCTTGGTTACTTTGGAAAGCCCGCAACGAAGCTATATTTGAGAACACTCTTGTAACGAGTGATCAGCTCCGCCTACGAGTCATTTATTGGATCGCCGGGGTTCGAGAGACAATGAAAGCTCAGCTACATAGTGTATCGAATATAGCTGATCATAGACGCGAGACGCTGATCAGTTGGATCCCTCCACCAGATGATTGGCTTAAAATTAACACGGACGGCTCTGTCACCCACCCCCATAGCTTGGCCGCAACTGGCGGAATCATCCGAGACTTTCAAGGCCACGTAATTGACGGATTCTCAGCTAACTTGGGAGCATGCTCTATTATGCGTGCGAAATTGCTGGCCGCGGAAATCGTCCTTACCCGAGCTTGGGACCTGGGAGCTAAGAAGGTCATTTTGGAGCTTGATTCCCTCGCAGCCGTTCTCTCCCTCCAGGAACCGTCCACGTGGGATTCTAGACATGGACCCACGCTTCGGCAGATCCAGCTCCTCCGTTCTCGCGATTGGTAAGTCACCGTCCAACACTGCTATAGAGAGGCTAATAGGGTTGCAGATCTTCTCGCCCACTCGGGCATTGTAATTCCCTTGGTACCCATTCCATAGTCTCTTGGCCGTCGAATATCCGTAGTGCCTGTTTTAGCGATTGTACTAGGGTGTCCCACCCCGAACTATTCCATTTTAATTAATCTGGGTGCTCCAACACCCGCTTTTCTACCAAAAAAAACTCGGATCCTCCCTTGCAAACCCCAAACACGCCCAAGTGCGGACTGGAGCCCTGCCAACGTCTTACGAACAGAGCCGAAGAACATGAGGACTAGGTTGAGACCCACCCTCTCCTGACTTGCTGTTATCTCAGCAGAGGGCAATTGAAAAGCTAACAACACCAATGAGTAATATCGGTTGAAGAAAACAGGTGCGACAACAAAGGAAACGTGAGACGAAAAATAGGTAGAGACCCATTTATATAGAACAGCAGAGGTCTGCAGAACAGCGGATAAACCGCCGAAGACTCCAATTCAATCGCTTGGCAGTTGATTGGAGTAGTAATCGTCCCCACACGGCACGCCCAGAGGGAGGCCTGAACGGATGGGTATGTTTCATTATTTGATGAAGTTGTAATACAAAAAATCATTATACCCAGATAAACCGTTCCAAAATTTAATGACGGGATATTCACCAAGTGTCGCGGGAATTCCTGTTATCGTGACACATGAAGTGTCCTTCATATGATGACACCAATATCCACCCTCCATTTTTTGGTTTTGATCTAATGGTCCTTATCAAATGGATAAAATGGTAATTGCATCTATTAATTTGCATATTCATATTAAATATATTTATTTCCTTTTTTAATAGTATGAAGGATTTTATGGCAGTTATTTCCCGGATTTTTGGGCAGTTACCTAATTAAAATTGATTTCTTTTTATTTTTAATTAATTAAATATTCTTGTTTTCTTCCTAATTTTGGTTTCTTGATTTCCGCGCCACTTGTTTTCACTGTTCCCTTTTCATTTTTAGGAACATTTCATACGAAAAATTAGTTTTATGCATTGTTCCGTTTTCATATTTAGGAACAATCTTATAGACAGTCATTGTATAATATTTTTGTTTATTGTTCCTTTTTCTGTTTTTAGGAACATTCATACTTAGAATTAGGTTAGGATATTGTTCCATTTTCATATTTAGGAACAATCTCAAATGTAATGGAACGTGTTGAAAATCGATTTTACCAAATCGGAACACAGAAAATCATAAAATCTTGAATCAAATTGAAAATGGAACAATAATATCAGCTTTCTGTTCCATAAGTAGCTATATGGAACAATACAAACATGTTCCTAAATCATCAAAATGGAACAACGTGGTAAGAGGGGGGAAGTTGCACAGAAACGAGGGAGGAAGAATGAAGAAGTGGCAGCGTGGGAGGCAAATCTGATGATGGCGGCGGCGAATCTGATGACGGCAGCGGGGCTAGAGCGCAGTGGCAGATCTGATGATGGTGGCGGCGGATCTGATGCAGCGGCGGATCTGATGTAGCGGCGTTGGGGCAGATCTGATGCGGCGTGGGGGCATATCTGATGCGGTGTGGGGGAAGATCTGATGCGGCGTGGGGGCATATCTGATGTGGCGGTAGATCTGATGATGGCGACAGATCTGATGGGGCAGTTTTCTGGTGTGCGGCGGCGAGGATGGTGGTTGCTAGGCGGGCGGCGGCGAGGGTGCCTACTGCGAGGCGAGCGGCGGCTAGGCGGGCGGCAAGGCGAGCAGCGGCTAGGCGAACGATGGATAGGAGGGTGGCAAGGCGAGCAGCGGCTAGGAGGGCGGCGAGGCGAGCGGTGGCAGGCGGGCGGCGAGGCAAGCAGCGGCTAGGCGAGCGGCGGCGAGGTGGTCGGCAGCGAGGCTTGCGGCGGCAAGGCTAGAGCACAACGGCTGTAGCTTTGAAGGAGAGATATAAAATAGAATTAGGGTTTGTGAAACCCTAATATGATTTAGTATATATAGGAGTTTCAAATTACTATTTTGTCCAGATTAATTTAGGCCATTAGATCTACCTTCTAATCCTTCGGTTCTAAGGGGTGTCCTGGTATGAAGACACTACGAGTGCCGCGGAGAAAATAACCCCGGTTAAATGAATAAACTCCAATCATTATCATGGTATATAAATACAAAAAAGTTCCATAGCTCTCCCATTCCGAAGCCCAAGTCAAGACCATGCTTCCACGTGGTATTTACCATCCCTCTCCAACCTCCTTATCAGCATTGCAGCCGTTTCTTTTAGCACTCCGCCCTCTCTCGATATGATTTCTTCCAACGCTGACATTACATCACAAGGCATTTTCGTCGACGAGCCAGCAACATAGATCGCAGCTCCACCTTCTGACAACAACTTCCATATCCTCTGACTCTGCTCCAACATCTTGTGCTGCACATAAACCTTTTTGAGGCTGGTCTCGAGAGAAAGCAACATAGAAGCCTCCACCTCTTGCTTCTGAAAGAAAGCAATCCATCATCTTCTTCTGTGCCAGAAGTCCCTGTATAAGAAATCATCGTCTTTATTTCTGCACCCAAAGAAGAACATTATGGGAGCAGCAGCTGAACTGGACGAAGTCTCTTGTACCGCTCTTTCTTCCACAAATCCATGGAAAGGTGCACAACCAGTCCCAGGGCCAACTAGTATAAGTGGCAACGATGGAGGTGGCGCAGGAAGGCAACCTTTGTGGAACCATGCTGGAATTCTTACACCTGTACAGTGTCAGTTTGTGAATTATTTTTCTCGTCTCAGGTTACAGACAGAATTGAAGCAGTTTTTTATTTTATTTTTTCTGGCGGTCTCACCTATTAGAGGATCAAGACTGGCTAACCATGTTGAGCAGAGACCTGCCCGCTTCCTCTTAAAAGGTGTCGTCCATGATACTATATTCACAGTCAAGTGCACTTGGTTGGGATGGGCGGATAGAGAAGAGGCAATGGAGAAAGCTCTTTTCTTCAATGGTGGAACTAACTCTACCAGCCATTCAAATGGAATTTGCACAGATGGGAAGTCCTCTAAAACCTGTATGATACGTAAATTGTTAAAGTCCTTGCATCAGTTGCATGTCCCAATATTAGAAGCCAGACTTCAGTTTCACGCTTTCACATCCCACAAAAACAGTAATGTTAAAAATATTAAGTCGCTGTCAAGTGTCCTGTTGACTAGAGGCTGTATATTACAGCATACTCCTCTCTCTAATGCTTTGAACAGGGCTCAGGCAGGGTGTCAGAGAAAACAAGGCACCTCCAAGACATTATAAGCATTGGATGAAGGGATTTTTTGGTTGAATAAGCATTTTGATGAAGTTATCATGCCTTAATTTTGGAAAGCTAAAGTCCAGATCTAGTATACTAAACTTAAAATCACGACTGTACAAGCTTCAAGTTAATCTATTTGCAGAAACAAAAGTCAATGCAGCCTTAATTTTGGAAAGCTAAAGTCCAGATCTAGTATACTAAACTTAAAATCACGACTGTACAAGCTTCAAGTTAATCTATTTGCAGAAACAAAAGTCAACGACAGCCTTTTCTGGCACGAAAAGGAAATATGATGTGAGCAAGATACTGTTCAGAAAACAGCATTAATGCAGTATCTCGTTAACAGGAAAGGTTTACCTCCAGAACTGTTCGCCTCTCTTTCTGGTTGTATTGGTACAAATCATCTCTACCTTCAGCAGATGCAAAATACTGAAGTCGCTCCTTTTCATGTTCTGCAGACGCAAAGAAGCTCATAACCTACAAAGTAATAAACACAAGCTTGCTCGTTAGTTAACTGTTAGAAAGACTATTGAAAACACACAACTCCTACAAACTGTGCAGTACCAAACCCCTTGTAATCTTGGGGGAGAAATTGATATTTTCTGCCCAAGAGCTATCAGGAAACGTTGCAGCCAGATGAATTGTTAAGAAGACTTCCAACACCACTGTTTGTTTCCCACTATATCTCAATTGGGCAGGATGATAGAAAATTAGAAAAGGTATATACATAGCCGTATGAGGAATTCTAACTTCAAGGAAAAGAACGATTAGGTCCTTGCCTCAAAGAAATATCGCCTAGGTGAGGCAGATGCAACATCCATAGCCAATTCAACATATGTTTTGAGCTTTATGGGCATTACTTGACTTCTTTTTCGGCCATCAAGAAGGTAGTTATCCCGCTGCTTGGGCCATACCTACAGTGAAAAACAGAAGGAAAATTATTACCAGAATAGGACCAAGACCTTGATGATTTTTTTCATCCTGAGGTAATTGAAGCATCCTAAACTCGAGAAGGAATATTGTAACAGGCCAGTACAACAGTCTAATAAGGGAGCACAGAAAGAGGGAAAAAGGTAAAAAAGAAATGGAGCATCTGGTTGCGAGCTAAGTACTTTAATTTCTTTTTTTTTTTATAAAAAAAGTACTTTAATTTCAATCCAGGTAAGAGAGAGAAATAAAAAACAACGGCTTTGAATATTATACACATTTACATACTGATGCACGTACATATATAGAGATATGAGCTCGAAGTAAAAATCCAGAATAAACCAGCACACATGATTGTATTAAGAAAATTTATACGAGTACAAACCCATACATATTCACAAAATAGATGCTTACAGTGATAAAAGCTTCAGGGTCCAAATCGCAACGCCGTATGAACGCATCCACTGAAGCAGGATTTTGATGGGGCAGAACTTCAAGGACATCACCAACATCATATTTAATCGTCTAAAAAGTTCAAAACACAATGAATAATGTAGAAAATAGAACTGATCCACCACTAATGCTAGGGAAGGGCTGACATATAAACTGGAACGGTTGTGAGAAACTTACAGACGAAACAAATTCGAATGCAAAATGCCGCACATCTTTCCCACTTCCTATCTTAGTCAATGGGTCATTCCTGATCTACACGAGCACATAGAAATCAATCAGGTTGAGAACACAATAGAAGCAGTGGAGATGCCATCACATAAAGATAGAACAGAAAGTACAAAAAAACAATAGCGTGCTGCAGCGATGTGTCAGTGATACAATGCAGCAGCGATGTGTCAGTGATACAATGCAGCATCTCAAATTCCAAAAATATTATGCATATACTTATCAAGTCCTACCATTTTCAGAAATGTAGCAGAAGTACTATCGTCATATGGAAGTTTTCCAGGAGACATTGATCGAGCCCTCTCAATCTCCATTGCAAGATTTTTGGAATCTGAACAAGCATAAAAAACATAAAAGTTAAAGGAAACCAACTTATTGCAAACAGCTGAGCCCTCAGACTTCATAATCACAAAATTAGTTCGTAAATAAATTTGACTTGTGTTAAGCAGCCTTTATGTACTCAAGTATTCAGGTAATAAACTAATCTACAAAGGCTATAGCTATCTCTATTTTAATATTGGCATCTACAGCACCATAAATTATTTTAGGGTAAAAGCAGCAACAATAGTGTGCAAGACATATGGCTAACTGTAAAGAATAGATGAACCACTAGGTCTCACCAACATTACTATTTACAGTAACATTACACTAGTAGCTGGATGCATCAAAGTGCTGTCCTTAAATTGTAAATTCATTGCCAAATTTTATACGAGTCAATCTTAAAGATAAGCAAAAAGATGTAACTTTAAGCAAACTATCAACAAAGGCTACAAAATTAAACAGCGACAAGAGATACAGGAAGCAATAATGCTGGTCCTAATGAAAAGTAAGAGAAAGAAAGAAAAAACTAACAGATTCAATCACCTATAGCATCTGAAAGCATAGGTAGCATCTCGTCTAGTTCATGATAGATAATTTGATATTTGGGTTGATCAAGCAATTCTACAGTGGGAGGAACATAATCTGGGCCATGTGGAAACAATGTAGGATACATTTGATGCAGGGCATGCCATAAGGATATCATCCAAGGATCCAAAGCACCTTCATACCTAGAAATGACAGTAAATATTCAGTTTATCTTACACATTGGACAGGAAATCCAGAATCAAAGATAGGTCTGTAACCCATATAAACCTATTCAGTATCACAATACTTGTACATTGGCATACCCTGAAGGATGCTGGTCATCTCCCAAACCTCTTTCAACAATGGCACTTGCCCCAAGATCTTTAAGTCTTCTATCCAGCTTCTTCCCGACAAACTGCAACAATCACACCAAAAAGTTGTTTTGGTCAACTACGGTTAGGTATCTTGATTTCAGTGATGAAAAATTATGTTATTGTGTTTCTCAAATTATCCTACAAACTTCTATTTATAAAATGATCTGTTCTGTATAACTTAAAGAGTCAATTGAGGTCAGTAGAACTATTGCAATTTGCATGTTAAATTAGTGCTACAAAATTATATTGTCTACCAACTAACTGCACAATTTACAGCAGATACTGTCAGTAGATGTAGACTCCCCTGAATCGCTGTGGGGTGGAAATAAGGTTGGGATTCAAAAAATGTCACGTCTCGAGTATTGTATACCTTCCTGCTTTGCGGAACATAGCACTTGTAGCCCTTTTGTGTAGCAGAATATCCAATGAGAACCCCTTTTTGAGACCGAGGGTCTAACTTAGACCGTTTGGGGGGGGGGGGGGGGGGGGGGGGGGTGGTTATGGATGAACACCGTACAACCAAAGATCTTGGCAGTGAGATCTGAGGTGTAGCTGTATATGTGAGGAAACTGATCCAACAACACTTGTCGAGGAGTCTTGAAGTTTAGAACCCTATTGAGGAGACGATTGATCATATAGGTTGCTATCAAAACAGCAAGACCGTTTTGCTGAGGTGTGTCAACACAAGAGCTAGCATGTACAATACCATGCCAAAGTAAGAATGCTCTAAGAGTACGGTTGAAGTAATCATGAGCATTATCAGTTTTCAGGACTCGGATATTCTCCTGAAACTGAGTTTGGATCATGGTGTGGAAAGTTTGGAATATCCCAGTGGTCCAGACTTGTCTTTCAATAAGAAGGTCCATGTGAGACGAATGTGATCATCAATAAATGTTATAAACCACCTAGCACCATTGATGTTTCGAACTTTCATTGGCCTCCAAATATCATTGTGGATTACTGCAAACGGTTGAGTTGGTTGATAGCTGATTCCAGAATACACAGATCTTGTATGCTTAGCAAGTTGGCAAACTTCACACTGATAATGCTTGGCACTTTTATTAAGAAATAAATATGGAAATAATCTTTCAAGGTACAAGAAACTAGGATGACCTAGTTGAAAGTGTCACATTGCAACTTTATCCTCAATACTGTCTAGACTTGCTACAATATGAGCATGTTTTTTACTATCATCATTAGGTTTCTTGTGCTCTAAGGCTTCCAAAATATAGAGCCCTTCAACATTTTTACCCCTGCCAAGCATCTTCCCTGTCTGCACCTCCTGTAACACACAACCAGAGGAGCTGAACTTGACTTCACTCTACAGATCACGAGTAACTTGATTAATGGAGAGAAGATTACAGTCCTATTTTGGGACGTAGAGAACAGGGAATAGGGTGAGGGTTTTAGTGACCCTAACCGACCCTATACCAGCAATTGGAGCTAGGGTGCCATCGGAAATACGAACTCCTATGTTCTAAGAGTAGGGTTGCAAGTTCTGAATGATATCCTTGCATCCAGTCATATTATTTGTGGCCCCAGAATCCATAATCCACAGTTTTTTACTGTTTATAAGAGAACAATGCACTAGAAGGTGTACCTTGGTTATCGAATAGACTAGTTATGTATCCTCGATGCTCGATTGTGCTTGGCTTCATAGCTTGAGCAAACATCTTCTGGAGCATGTCCATTTGACCCTTGGAAAACTGCGGTTCATCTTTTGAAGTCTTTGCTAGCAGCAGCATGAGCTCGAGTCTTTCGTTCGGACATTGGTTTCCAATCAGCAGGCCTTCCGACAAGTTCATAGCATTTCTCCTTGGTATGCCAAGCTTTACCACAGTGTTCACAGTAAAACACTGGTGGCTTGGTTATTTCTTAGTTGATGTTTTGGGAAATCAGGGTTGTGCTAGGAGTTTCGGTTAGCAATCCTTCGGAGTGAGATTTTGTCTAAGGAATCATGAGATAGCGTCGATCTTCCTCAACCAGGACTTCAGCAAAGGCTTCTTCTCGACGAAGGTACGGTGGGTCTTGGCATCCTTTGTGGTATCCCATGTTTGGGCTTCATAGAGATCCAACTGGAGCCATGAAAGAACAAGTTTGTTGTAGTACTCTATAACAGTCAGCTCTCCTTGTTTGAAGTTGAATAACTTCGACTCAATTTCGAACAAGGCAGACGAGTTATCCTGGGTCGAGTAAGTAGCTTTGACATGACTGGTGGAAGAGATGATTGTCTCCAATATCAGGTTCCATGGTTGAGATCAACCAAAAAGGAACTTGATTATCATCGTTATTCAGCTGATTGAAGGTAGGATCACTTTCTTATGGCTTGACCGTAGTGCCAGTTATGTAACCGCCTTTGGAACGACCAGTGATAAACATCTGGATGGATTGAGACCACTGGAGGTAATTGCTTCCATTGAATTTTCGGATAGCAATTCCTCCAACACTGGAATTGGAAGAGGTATTGGTAGTTGCCATAGTCTTTGGAGTTATAGTCCCAGAGATGACAGAATGTTGTTTAGATTTAGAGAAAGAAGGAGAAGAAGAATCACTGTCAGAGCTCATGACAGTAGAGCAAAGCTACTAGCGGCGGCGGAAGAAAACACCGGAGGCTCTGATACTATATTAAGCTTTAGAGATTAGGCTTGATGAGAATGATCTCGTATATCATTAATTGTATAGAATTACAACTTATATACAAAGCTAGAGGAAAGAGACTTATCTAACTTAGGAGATCTCCAAGATAAAGAACTTCCTAATTAGGATAAACTATTAACTCCCTATTTGGGTCTAACAGGTAAACTAATAATAATAATATTCAACATTTTACATTCACATTGAGGATCTAATATTATTTAACTTAAATTTATCCAACGCTATGTGGTACAAATGCATGCCTACAGTGTTTGAAGGTTTAGAAGAATACATTGAACTTCTGGTAACTAGAATCACCCAACCCAAAGACAGCATAGTGAACTCCTTCCAGCCAAGGCTTCGAAAGATTTTTCTGTAGAAGAAACCTCCAAAAGGCCTACATATGTTGAATATACAAATAAAATCAGGAAGAATCTAACACCTGCATGGTCACAGTGAATACAACAAAGAAAAGGATTCATTTATAACCTTCATAGGATCTGGGGCATCTCCCTGCCCTGTGGTAGAAACAACAAATATTATGGTGTCCTCGCAAGGTAAAGAACTCTGAGATATTGCAAAACGGAGGGGTTATTAAGTAATGATTCTAAAACAACTAATGATGAAAAGAAGACAGAAGAGGATGGATAACAACAATTGTTTTTGGCACAATTCAGCTAACAAGCAGAACATATGATTAGCAGAAGCAAACCAGATGCTATGTAAAAAGCAAAGAGAATCGATTCAAAATGTAAGCCACAAACAAAACAGCATGAACATCATTATTGAAGTCTCAAACAAAATTCAGGACTCCTCTTGTTCACATGACATGCCAACTTCTGATAATATACTTTGTGAACCAAGTTCACAACATCCAATCTGACTTGCCAATAAACCTCCTAAAGATCTACTAAGACAGAACTTTTCTCATTACCAGTTCAACAAAACAGACCTAATCATGTTAGGTACCTCCAAAATTCATCAGGTACTCAAAGGATGCGCAAGTAAACTAAGTGCAAGACATCGAACAAACCACAAGAACGGAATCTTAGCCAAGTAACCCCCTATGACACCCGACCCCCAGTCCCCACCCCGTTTTTCCAATCTTAATAAGCCTCCCACCCCAACTTATTGGCCTGTCATAGCTGTTCTTCTCCACTTCCACTAGTTTGGAGGCATTATATCTAGGACGTAGGCGGCAGAATTATTGGACTGAAATCAATGGCCAAGGCATTTCATCTGGTATGATGTTACGTGAGAAGATACAGAGAGATGGAAGCTAACTAGACAGAAGGGAGATCGGCATTCGAAACTAAATCAAATGACATCACACCCATAATGCCTTAAGGAGATGACATCTAAATAGGAAGGTAACCAGGAAGGACGACTTTGAAAGTTAGAAGATTATTACATTCTGATCGTTTCTTTGAATACCATTGAATGGATCAACTTCCTACTTCCCTTAATTTGAATTATCTTCCAACGCAAACTAGTCATGCATTGCATAAAAGTAGGAACGCAACTTCCTAGGTCACATTACAGGGGGGGGTTCCTCACACTTTCTTGCATAGCAAACACATCCTGAAACAGAGGAGTTTTTCTAGTACAGTTTCTCTTACATTACTATATGGAACCAAAACTTAAGCTACTATTTAAATAGAGAACTTACAGCGTCGAATTCGTCCATCGAGCGGAGAATTATAGGGCAGACTCTGCGCTCTGCCTCGCGGCCAACACGTTCCGCGGCGTCGAGAGCATTTCCGGTTTGACTAGCATAGAGTAGTAGCACCGGTTTTCTAGAATTCTCCCCCATGCCAATGAAATTCGTCATTAATATTCGGATGACTTGCTATTGAGCAGATGTTAGCATCTAAATTCAGTATGCTTTGAGCCGAGACTGAGCATAAGCAACGGATGGACAGCTGCTCCGTCGTATCAGCTAGATAACTCAGTTCAATTAGTTTGGACTGTTATTGATGGTTTAAGAGTGAGGTCCTCGCCGCTGCTGGAGAGTGGAGACTGAAGCGGAGCCAGCGGCCACTGAGTGGACTGCCGACGGCGACACGACCGTAACTCAAAACTGAAGCCAAGAACGGACGGACTGGGTTTGGAGCTTTATTCTGAGACGTGGCCTTGGAAGTGGGTTCGGCCTCTGGCTGGAGGGGGAAGGAGGGTAAATCTAGTGCCGGATATCGGGCGTGTTCCGTTACGGAATCCCAAAAAAATGTGAAATTTATTTCGAATCATGAATCTTTGTGGAGACAGCAAATAGACGCGGGTCTCCGATGCAGTACCCATCCCAACCGTCCAAACAATCACCCTAAATCTAACGATTCGCATTGGCTGTGACTCTAAAGGGCAGTATTGGAATTTAAAATGAATTAATAAAATTCTCTCAGCAACAACTACTCATCTTCTTCTCAGTGTGTGCATCATCTCGATAGCGCAGCAAGCGAGTCCGAAGGTCATGGGCCAGATGGATCCCCGACGGACGTAATTAATGACATCGTGAACCTTGGAGATCACAAACTCCGCTGTCTTGGAGAGGCCGGTAGGGACATAGGAAGTCGGCTTGGTAGCATTGTTAGGGAATTGCGAGGGGACGATAATGTTGAGAGAAGAGACTGCCCCACGGTGGTTTCCGCGGGAGAGAGAGAGACGCGTGGTGGTGTTCCTGGTGATCATTGCCTTTGTTAAGGAGGGTTAGAGATGGAGAGAATGCAGAAGAGGACGAACTGCGAGAGGCAGCTGATGCGGTGGAGGACGGTTCTCCGAACGATTTTTTCCTTCTGGTTTTCCCTTTTTCTTTTTTATCTTTTATATTTATTATTATTACTTTTTGATTCTAACCTCGTATCATATTTTTTTCATTTGAGTAGGTTGTAGAGTTTGACAGGCAAGTCTTTCTTATCTATTCTTTACATTATTCTCTTTATCTCTCTTGTTTTATTACTTATTTTTTATCTTGCTTTTCATGCTTTGGTGTTTGTCCGGACTTTTTCCATAACTACATGCTTAATAGCATGTTGTCGAGCACTTAGCTCCGTTATCTACCATTGATTTTTATCGTCGGTTAGATGGTTACACTTGCTTGCTACTTTTCTGATGGTTAATACAGACTTGTTGGCAACTCTAGACATCCATCTTATACAGGTATATTTGATCCTTGTATACTGATTTTTCACTTTCTCGATATGTGCTCTTGTTGTTGGTGGGTAGGTTTCTTGCAGGTGGATATAGAACGCGGTTCAAAATTAAAGATGCAGAGTTAGTCTTTTTGTAATAAACTGAATTCATTAAACAGAAAGCCATAACAACAAAAGAGAGAGTTTCAGAAGAACACATGGGAGCGACTACAAAGCAGACAATGTTCATAGCAAAGAAAAACATCAAAAGCGAGCCAAGGGAATCAAAGGATGAAGCCTAAAAGCCCAACACTGAGTACCAGTCTTCAGGTAAGGCATCATGACAACAGCTCTTAGCAAGCCAATCCCCCTCATGGAGTTCTTCTCTTCGAATGAAAAGCACATGGCAGTCACGTTCCAAAACAATTTGTCGGACTGAAGCAAGGATAGCACTACAACAAAAAGGCCAATCAGATTGGCACTTTTCCATTGGTGAAAATGCACACTCTTCCCTGCACGGAGGAGTCTACACCAGCTGCAATCAACAGAGCCGAAGCTTTCACTGATAAGGGGTTACGACAAGGAATTTTCTCAACTTGATCGTCAACTATCTGTCATTCGGCGTTCTTGATAATAATATCATTCTTGCCTTCCGGGTGTCACTTTTAAATGAAACGTCACACAGAATATACATGTCCGAATTTCTTGGCAAGGGATCATCAGGATGTTGTTAGTGATCCCTCGGTTGAGACGGTTGGCGAGAGATAGAATCATTCATAGAAGAGAGCCAATCAAACACCTCTTTCCTGATTTTGTGCGCAGTAGCAGAGGTTTGATCCAAGTCCCCATAAAAAATGAATATGTTTCGTCGTTTCCATATGTGTCAACCGCAAAAGAAGCGAATCGCTGCGTCATGGGATGAGAGGCAGTCGACGCCTTCATGAATCTACCGCAAGAAGTTCCATCCATCTTGCAAAGGGGTAGGGGACGATCGTGGAAAAAGGGTCCAAATCTCCACAACTTTCAGGTATTTAGCAAAAAGATGAGGAAGAGTCTCATGGATTATAGGGCGGAAGGGACAGTCTGGTACACTACAAGAAACATCCAATTTAGCGTCAACAAGTTAACAGCAGCCACTTCCAGGCTGCTGTTAAAATATTTTAGTATCACCATTTTAACAGCGGCCAAGTGGCCGCTGTTAAATTAAACAGTTTAACAGCAGCCACCAGCCGCTGTTAAATTTTCACACACGGATCGGGCTTCCAAGCCGTCCGATCGATCCTCAAGAAACACAATCTAATTAATCTCAACCGTCCATAGCTAAGGACGACTCTTCTTCCTCTTTCTTCACATCTTTAGGTCTCCTCTTCCCTGGAAATAACGGCGACGACGGTCAAGGGAGGCGACTCTAATGGTGGTGGCAAGTATGGCTTCTTTCTTTCTCTCCCATCCGTATACAAACTCTTCTTCTTCTCCTCCTCCTTCTTACTCTCTTCTTCTTTGTTAATATGGTAAGGAAACTGAAGTCGTCGAGGGAGCAGCAACAACTCACGATCGTCGGAAGCCAGCGAACCAACTCCTCCATCAACATCAACCGTTGAACCTTCTCATCTAGACCTACCTCCAGAGCATCCGAGCAAGTCTATGATTCGAGCATCGGGTATCTTCCACCTTCCTCCAGAGCATCCGGAGATGGTGGAATCCGTTGTCAATTGCCGAGTTATGGAGCTTGATTCGCGGTCCTGGCACTACGGCGAAGTGATAGGGCTTGTTTGAATCGAATCGTCATGAGGGACCATTCTTTTCATCTAGATCCACCACCGACATCGGAATAGGGTGTCGCCGGAGTTCTGGCGTCGGCGGACTAATTTAACAACGGCTATAGGCCACTGTTAAAATATTTACTTTAACCGCGGCCACTTTTCGCCACCTATTAAATGCCTTTGCCATTGGCGAATTTAACAGCGGCACGTGGCCGCCGTTAAATTATTTTAACAAACAGTTTTAAACGTGTTTTTCGCCGCGATTAATCAGACAGTTTTTTTGTAGTGGTACCTGATTGCAATGTCTTCTCCAGAGATTGACCTGGGTAGCCAAGGCATCACGAGCTCCCCTCCACATAAACATTTTCACATTCGTCAGAAGGGAGAGGCTCCACAACCATTTTCATAAATTAGCATTTCCATCAACGAGATTGATTGAAGGGAAGCAATCCTTGAAGATCAGATGGTATGCATATTTTCTATCAGCTTACCCTTATTGTTATGAGGCCAAATCCATTGATCTTCATGTCCCAGGGGTCCAATTGGAATGCACCCAGTTGAGACTGATTGGTTAATAAATGATTCAACCATCGGGGTTGAAGTACGGACGTTCTTGATGCGTCTTGGCTTCATATGGGTAACCCTTGCAAGGCGTATGAAGGAAGTCTAAACAAGCAAGGGTGTTTATAAGGAGTGTATGTGAGTGAGGGCTGGGTAATAGAGAAGTACCAGGACGTGCGCCCTATAGCAGGGCGGAGGTTCACAACCCTTAGCATGTAGCGTATGAGCGTACGGTTTCGAGTGTGTGGTCCAGAAGTGTGTCATGTCCTCTACTGAATAGAGGACCGCCTATTTATACAACCATTGTGGCCTTGGCGGTTGATCCATGTGTCATCATCCTAGCGGACCGATGGTGAGGTGGAATGTGAGTCTTTCGATGGACCCCATCCCATCAGAGGAGGTGTCCCTCGCTTGATGACGATAGGCTTCTCTTGATGTGATGGAGTTGGTGTTAAGGTGACAGGGAGGGTGCCCTGCTACAGATGGGACGTTGGAAGCGGTGTGTCAGGGCGCCTGGGCGGCGACCGGCGGAGGTTTCGTGGGAAGGCGATTTGTGTGGCCTTTGGGGAGCCCATGAGCAGGAAATGACGTTGTATAACATCCTCTTCATAATACTCTCTAAGCAAAGGTATGTTCCATTGCCTCTAAGTGGTGAGAATGAAACTCTCCTATTTCCTCCATTATTTCCATTACCACTTCAGGAAGCATGGTCGGGGATACAAGTAGGGCTGTATATGAGCCGAGCCGAGCCGAGCTTTGGCCAAGCTCAGGCTCGGCTCAATAAGGAATATAGCTGGCTCAAGCTCGGCTCAAGCTCGATTCGAGCTCGAAGATGTGAGCTCGAGCTCGGCTCGTTAGAAAAAATTAGAGCTCGAGCTCAACTCGGGCTCAGCTCGAGCTCGGCTCAAAATGAGTGTTAACGAGCCAAAGCTTGATAAAAGCTTATCGAGCTTAGCTTGAACTGAAATTGGGCCATAAATTCTAGGCCCTTTCAAGCTCAAGTTAGGGCCAAAGCCCATAAAAATTTACTTTAATGATCCATAGACCATTCAAGTCTCTAAATTGAGACTATTCATCTAAATGTCTAGACCTTGTTATTTATAAGTCTTGATGGCTTCCTTCCTCCCCTAAACCACCAATGTGGTATTGCTGAGGGCTACAACAACAACACCTTTTTAGCTAGAAATTTCTACTCTTTAATCAATGTCGAGCCAGCTCACGAGCCTACCGAGCTGAGCCAGGGTAGGCTCGGGCTCGGCTCATTTACTATCGAGCCAGCTCACGAGTCGGCTTGTTTACAATCGAGCCGAGTTTCGAGCGAGCTTTTTAGCCATTTTTTTGAGCCGAGCTCCGAGCTGCTCGTGAGCGGCTTGGCTCGTCAACAGCCCTATATACAAGGGTCATTTATGCCTTCACCATCCCCTATATTCTTCCTCAAACCTTTTATGACTCCTCTTTTCCTTCCTAGATACTTGTAACATCCCAGTTCCGGTTAACTAGTTGGTTATGAGTTGTAACGACACAAACCTGGTTAACCGGTTGAAATTTAGTTTATTTGAATCGTACCTCGTTGGTTTGAACTTGGTCGAATTTAATTTGAATTAAATTATTATTTCACCGACTTAATTTATCCCCAATCATTGAAAGTTGGATTGTTCGGATTAATTAATTTCAAGAATAATCGTTGAGTCGGGGTGCTAAATTTTTTGGTCGAACCGAAGTAGACCCGACCCGCTCATTTAATTTTTTATTTAGGCCTTGGCCGAAATTGTGTTGAAAATGGGGGAAAAGGGTTGTCAAGCCCATGGTCTGAGTTAGAGAGGAGGTGGACTTAAGACCATAATTTTCGGCCTAGCTGGGTGGTGAACATTGACCCAGTTCTCATAAACCAAATGGGTTTGGGGGCCTCTCTCCTTCTTTACATGAGTTGGGGAACTAGGCTAAAAGCTCGTACGTGAAATGAAGAGGTGGGTCGGATGGCTTAGGCGCGGTTAGCTAAGAGTTCGTGTGGCGTTAGAGGAAAACGGCTCCGGATCCGGACCCAACCTTTAAAGGTTGGACCGGTTTGAACCAAAAATTGGAGGGGCATTTCTGGTATTTTGCAAAAGTCATTAAACCCTAATTTTTTGAAGATAGCAGCCGCTATCCTCTGCAGCCCCTCTCTCCGTCTTCCTCTTCCTCCGTTCCACCATTCAGCCACCTCCTCCTCCGATCCACCCCCTCTCCAAGCCACCTCCGGCTCGTCCTCTCCTCCGATTCATCCTCCTCCAGCCTCCTCCTCCTTGTCTTCTTCGTAGCGGCGGAGCAGATCCGAAACAAATCAGATCTGATAGCAGACGGAGGGTCAGCAAGGGTAGAGCAGCTGACTCGTTGGAGTTAGGGGCTGGGACCATGGTGGGAGGGATGACGACTTCACGACTCCGTTGATGCGATCAAGATGATCTCCGGCGGATGAAGACCACACCATTGGCGAGGTTTCTTCTTACTTCTACCTTTCCCGACGAAGAACCTCCGCAGCAGCTTAAACTGGTTGTCGGAGAGCGGCGGAGGCGGAATCGGAGCCAACGATAGGTGAGAGCGGCGTACGAGCTGTCACCGGCGTAGGAGCGACGGCCGGTGGATCGATGGCGTCAGATGGTGTCAGGAGTAGGTTGAAGAAGAGTGATTGAGTTGCCAAATAGTTAAATTTAAGTGATTAATTTGTCACATGGTTAAATTTAAGTGACTGATTTGTCACATATGTAAGTTAAATTATTGATTTGCAGTTTAAAAACATTGGGGAATATTGGCGTAATTTTGTGAACGTAATTTCAGGTCACTATTTTTTTTGGTTGTTGCCAATTTAACATTTGAACTATACAATCTAGTTATAAAAAAATATTAACTAGTTATCAATTAATAACCCACTAACTAGTTATTTGGTAATGATGATAACTAGTTAACTGGTTTACAATAACATGTTAATTAGTTATCAATTTTTTAAATTTAATTAGTTATTTGATGATGATGTTAACTAGTTAACATCTTCAAAAAATGTTAACTAATTAGCTTAAATCTTAATTATGATGTTAACTAGTTAACTCGATAAGTTATCTAATTAACTAATTTTGATAACTAGTTATCAACTAAAAATCTTGTTAACTAGTTAACACGATAAATTAACTAATTTTAATAACTAGTTATCAACTAAAAATCTTGTTAACTAGTTATCTAGTTATGATGTTAACTAGTTAACTCGATAAATTAACTAATTTTAATAACTAGTTATCAACTAAAAATCTTGTTAACTAGTTATCCAAATCATGATGTTAACTAGTTATCATTTAAAAAAACACGGTTAACTAGTTAACAACAAAATAAAGGTGTTTACTAGTTAACTAATTTTAAAAAAGATGTTATCTAGTTAACTAAAAAAACATTGTTAACTAGTTATTAGTTTAAAACCATGTTAACTAGTTATCAATAAAAAATATTATTAACTAGTTATCAGGTTAAAATCTGGTAACAAGTTATCAAACAAAAAACGATGTTAACTAGTTATCAGTTAAAAATCATGTTAACTAGTTATCAGTTAAAAACCATGTTAACTAGTTATCAGTTAAAAAAACATTGTTAACTAGTTAACAGAAAAAAGGTGGTAATTAGTTTTTTTTAAAGAAAAAAAAAACTCGTCGGAGTCTCGCCGGAAAAGTCGCCGACGACGGCGACCAGTTGTCGGAAAAGTCGCCGGCGACGGTGGTCAACCGCCGGAGAGCCACCAGCTGTTCTTAGAAATATATTAATTATTTAATTTAAATATAATAATTAAATTATTTGTGTAATGTCCTAAATACTCCTAACAATCTAGACCATTGGATTGGTCAATGGGTTAATGGGTGATCTAATGACTGAGAATGGGTTGGACCGGATTCCAACCCAAGAAATGGTTGGAGCTGGATCCGGCTAAAAGAGGGGATTGTCACCAAATTTTAGGAAAAAGGAGATGAGAGTAGTGGCACAAAACTTGAGGGAGAATGGCACACGAACGTCGAGTTGGACTTGGGTGATGGCGACGCTCATGGAAGTCGGGAGAGCGAGGAAGAAAACTTAAGTGGCGGCGGTGGGTTGGCTCCCGTCGGGATCAAGAGAGATAGTCGGCGAGCAGCGGGGCGAGAGAGAGGCAGGGAAGGACTTTCTAGAGCCTCGATGGTGCTGCAAATCGAAGAAAGAGAAAGGGGAGTTCGGCATGGAGCTCCGATGGTGGTTCGATGAGGGAAGAAGGAACCAGAGAGAGAGAGAGATAGAGAGAGCTTGTCGGTAGTCGTCCGAGGCACCGACGACGAGAGACTTTCGTTCCACGATTCTTGGAGTCAGCGACAATGATGGTCGGGATGTTCGCTGGCGACTAATGTGTATCGGAGAAGAAGAAGGATCTTCTGAGAAACCTGATGAAGTTTGATGACTAGTCTGCACTTCCTATGAGATAAGTGACCCTTGGGGTTGTTTCCATAAGTTGAGTGGTGGTTCTGTAAATTCTGTGAAACTGCTGGATTGGTTCCTAACTTGGCTAATTGGACAGATGAGGACCTGGGCGTATTTCGGTAACAGATGAAATATCTAGATTGAATTGCTTAACTGGCAGTTGATCAGCCTTCAACCCCTTTTCAGGGTTGGATTTTGGTCCAACCATTTTGTGACCATTATATCATCATTTGACAACTTTTTCATCCCTTTGACCAATCCAATGGTCTATATTACTAGGGGTTATTTAGGAAATTTCACACATAATTTAATTTTATATTTTATTTTAAAAAATGGCCAAAAACAAATTTGTAGCCAAATCTTTCCGGGAAATGTCAAACATAGCCAAAACTATACGTAATCCCAAAAATAGCAATCTTTTGTTTTCCGTTAACTTTTCCGTCAAAGTTAACGAAAATTTAACCAAAAAATGATGTGTCAGCTGATGTGTCGAATTTTTTGCCACATAATTATTTTCAATTAAAAAATTTTCACAAAAGAAAAAAAATATTAAAATTAAAATCCTAATTTCCCTAACTTATCTTCATCTTCAACGGGCATTTTCCGCCGCCACCGCCAAAACCCAGGTCTCTGATTTGAGTTCCCAACCGAGGAGCTGCTTCTCCGTTCTGGATTACCCAGCTCCCTCTCTCCTCCATCTTTGAAAGTAGCCGCCATTACACTTGTTCCAGATCCAAATCGAGATCTAGATCGAATGTAGCGCCGCCGGGTTTGATGAAGGAAGGCCGAAGGGTGGTTTGGAGAATCCCTAGATCCAAATCGACGAGGGTGTTGGTGAGGGACGACGACTGTGGGTGGGTGGAGCGATGGGCGTTGGATATAACGATGACGGCGTTGGGTGTAGCGACGACAACATTGGGTGTAGCGACGGTGGCCGTGGGTGGGTGTAGCGACGGTGGCCGTGGGTGGGTGTATGGGCGGCGGCCGTGGGTGGGTGTAGGGACAGCGGACGTGGGTGGGTGTAGGGACGACGGTCGTGGGTGGGTGTTGGGACGGCGGCCATGGGTGAGTGTTGGGACGGCGGCCGTGGGTGAGTGTTGGGACGGCGGCCGTGGATGGGTAGCGACTTGCGGGCCGTGGATGGAGCAGGAAGAAGAAGAACTATTTTTAAATTAAAATTACATTTTATATTTTCAAATTTTATTTTTTCTTTTATTTGTGTTCTATATTAATTTATTTATTTTTAAATAATGACATGGCGTCTGATGTGGCATCTAGTTGACCGGTCAAGTGGATGCCACGTCAGCTATGTTAGCACCGTCACTAACGGTGTTAAAATTTTAACGGAAGTCGGCTACATTTGTCTTAAAAAATAAAAATTTGGTCTAAATAGTGTGATACAAATAGTTTTGGCTATGTTTGACATTCTCGAGAAAAGTTTGCCTACAAATTTGTTTTTGGCCTAAAAAATTCCATCTACTTTCTAGTGACCTCTCTGGTGACTTTTGCTGTTTTCGGCGATCGGCGACCGGCCTCTGGTGACTTTTCTGGCGAAACTCCGACAATTTTTCCGGTGACCGACCAAACTCCGGTGACTTTTCCGACGAAGTACATGTTAACTAGTTAACAACTTTTTTTTGCTAATAACTAGTTAACACCTGTTTTTGCTGTTAACTAGTTAACAGATTTTTCTGTTGTTAACTAGTTATCTGAACTAGTTCACAAGTTATTCTCTTATAACTAGTTAACGAAATTTTATGATCAATTTTTTAACAAGATTTTTGTTGATAGATTATCTAACTAGTATCTTGTTGTTAACTAGTTAACATCATGCTTAAGCTAACTAGTTAACAAGATATTTAGTTGATAACTTGTTAACTAGTTAACCAATTGAGTTAACTAGTTAACTTATCGAGTTAACTAGTTATCAATTTGTTAACTAGTTAACTTATCAACTAGTTAACCAATCGAGTTAACTAGTTAACAGTCGAGTTAACTAGTTACCAATCAAGTTATACAGTCCAAAGATTATTCGAACATTGTCAACAATATAAAATTTAGTGACTGAAACTGTAATTATTAATACTAAACAATCAAACTATCTATAACTTAAAATATAGTGACTAAAATTGTAATTTTCCATAATTGCTAAATAATCCCAGAATCGTCTTCAACCTAGAATCCTCCAACAATGCTCCGTCGTTGCCAACACCATTGATGCTCCGAGCCTCCGACGTTGCTCGGAATGGCTCTTCCGACAAAGCTCCACCTCATGCAGTGTCGCCGATGGCTGAGTCTTGCCTTCGAGATCCGAATCTGGGCCTATGACCGCCGTCTGTTTCTCGGCGGTTCGAAATCCACACCACGAGTCTTCCATCTGTTTTCCAGCCGTCCGATGATGAAGTGCGTCGGTGACGATATCCCTCCGTCGCCTAGTGGCGTGAAGGCCGTCGAGGTGGAGCCTAGTGGCGTGAACGCCGGCGAAGAAGTTTGCTGGGCGCGGGGATTTTTAAGGGAATGTTTAATTCATATTTTAGAAAAGACCCAAATACCCCTCCGGTTAAAAGGGTTGTAACGTTCCAACCCGGAGGGGTTGGACGTGGATCACGTGCCTGCTTAACTGTGGAAAGATGGGGACTAGTGCTGGAATTGGGAAAAAATGGCAGATTTAGCCACTGAAGTTTCTAAGAGGCTGATGTGAACCACCGCAACCGTGGGCAGACGACCCTAACCACGACAAGTTGATCTTCAAAGCAACGAGTAGAAACCTTTGGAACCGAGGCGGATAAGGACTTTGATCCTTTAGCTATGAAGGAGCTAGGAACCACAAGTATCAAGTCGAGGGCGCCACTTCAAGAGATGAATGCTCTTGATGATAAGCCAACCTTAAACAATGCAACAAGCAAATACTCGAAGGGTTTAGAACAAAGTTCTGAAAAAGGGGGTTTTATTAATTCAAGCTGTGAATACAAGTGGTGACCGGCGGCCTCTATATATAGGAGGAGTTAGGGAACAAGCTCTCCTAATCCTCCTTGAAAACTACTTCTTAAATAAATAATAAAAATAAACTAAGCCTAAAAAGGACTAAAAATACTCCTACTTATTCGAAACTAGAAGGGAAACATAACTAAAATCATTAAGAGTCTTGGAAAGCAAGTAAAACTCCCAAAATAGTAAATCCGGCAAAAACTGGAGAAACTCTAGGCCGGACAGGAATCCTAATCCGGCTCGGATTTGTAGTGGCGGTGTGTGTGTAGGCCGGATTCCGACCCAGACTATGTTCCTCCGCGTGTCCTAGTCCTAGGAGGACTAGGAACCACGGTCCTCAGTTCGTGGGATCAGGTATTCTAGGCCCAGAGGGGAATCCTGAGCCCGGTTGGTGCTCATCCTTGGGCCCGGATCGTGTATGGGCAGATCTCCACGTGGTTCCTCCCTCAAATCCCCTCCGAATGCAGCTCCATTTGTTGGATGTGGTTCCTGGGACTTCAAGGCATCCATGGTATTTGGAATTTCCCAAAAGGCCCGATCCAAACGTTGGCTTGGCCGAGATCGCTCCGGCTGCGTGCCCAGACTCGGGCCCGGTGCTTGGGGCAGGCTGGTCTCTCGGCCTTTGGCAATTCTGGCTAGGCCTTCGAACTTCTGCTTTGGCCAGTCCCTCAGGAAGGCTTCAAGAGGGTCTTCAAACGCGGATGCAGGCTTGGGGCTCACAGGAACTGTCTGGGGGCCTAGCCCTAATGCCAGGGCTCGTCCGAGGCCCGTGGCGGGGGTTGACTCCGGGCTTTTGGTCTTTTTGGCCAAGACTTCCTCCCTCTTCCTCCGGCGTTCCTCTAGAAATGCTTCAAGGGGGTCCCTTGGCTTGTCCTTGTCCTCCTGGCTCGTGTCATTCATTCTAGTGCCTAGAGATGGCCCTAGCCTCTATCCTAGGCTCGGCTCCGGGCTTGGCTTCGGGACTTTGGCTGGCATCAGTGCTTGGCATGGCCTTACTGAGATTCTAGCTTGCCTAGTTGCTGGGGGAGGCCTGAGTCTGAATTTAGTCACATACCTTGGCTTGAGGAACCTTTGTAGGGCTTGGTTGTGAGCTTGCCTTAGACCTAGTCATTTCTTGTACGATTGATGTGAACCACCGCAATTGACCCTAACCACCACAAGCTGATCTCCTAGCAATGAGTAGAAACCTTCGGAATCGGGGCGGAGAGAGGAATTTGACCCTCTAGCTATAAAGGAGCTAGGAACCACAAGTATCAAGTCAAAGGCGCCACTTCAAGAGATAAATGCTCTTGACGATAAGCCAGTCTAGACGACAATCAATTCCATGAAGGTCGAAAAGAGAATTGCATATAACGCAAGAAGAAACCAAAGTTTAAGAGTTTATTTAATCAAAGGTGTGTCTTACAATGAGGTGTGTAGGCCTCTATTTATAGGTGAGGAAGGGAGAACTGACTCTCTTTTTCTTCCTACGAAACTAACTACTAAAATAATAAAGAAATAAAAAGAGTCCTAATTAAGCAGCTGAAAAGGACTTAAACTAATCCTAAAATAACCTAAGAAAGAATCAAAATTAGGACTCACAATCCTACAAAGGAAATGACTCCTTCCTAAACAAGAACCCTAAACTTGGGTGCCAAGTTTTCAAAAAAAAAAAAAAAAACAGCTAAACGGTTCTCGAAGATTCAACCAAATAAATACAAAATAAATTCTGAAAATTAATCCCTTTGGAATATCACTAGTAGACGTCATGGGCTTCAACTTTCACGTTGGACATCAGCCCAAATCATGTCTCCATGTAGCCCAAATCCGTCACTTTTTGTCAGACTAGGAATATGTCCAAAACTGGAAAATCCTAGCTTGATTAGGATTTCTTGTTTGGATGTACTTGACATCTTTTCTTCGTATCCCGTGTCTTGGATGGTCAGCCATCCCTCCTTGGATCAGGCTCAGGTGGTGGCTGATGACACTCGATTTGACGTGATTTTCAGCCCCATTTAAGCGACATTTCTTTGCTTAAGACATGGTTTTTAGGGCAAAATAGTGAATATTCACTCAAATGCTCTATCTCGTGCCATTTCGGTTACTTTGGCCCATTTTAGGTCTATTTGATGGTTTTTTAGTGTTTTTGTGATAGCACAGGTTTTTGCCATCAAATGATGTAACCAAGGACATGTCTAAGGCAATGGAACCTCGAGGAATCGCACCGGGATCGACCCAAGGAGTCAATCAAGTCAACACAATTCCTACCCAGCTTTTCAAAGAATATTTCGGTGAAAAGTCCTAAAGTTTTCGGTGAAAATCCAAGAGGAAATCGTCAGAGCGTAGAAGGAGAAGTTTTCGGCTAGAAGTCTAACTCTTCGCCGAAAACCCTCGATCAAATTAACACAGGAGAAACAGTCGACCGGAGCCAACTTTTTCAAGGAAGTTTTCGGCGAAAAGACCTAAAGTTTTTGTTGAAAACCTTAACCTAATCCGGCTGGGAAAAGGGTTAAGTATAAATATAAACGGCGGCTCATTAAAAGAAAAATGACTGATACCTTTCAGAATATACACTTTTTCCAATGATTAATTTCCAGACCTAAGAAGTTCGAGAGAGAGAGTTTTTGAGTTCGAAGAGCCAGGAAGAGATCGTGACGCCATGTTTCCACCTCGGAGACTCGGAGCTAGGAGTGAAGATTACCGGAGAGCGGAGCTTTGCCAGAGTCGTCTCAATTAGGTTTTACAGTTTCCATATGTTCTTCCTTTTCATGATGAACTTTGTTTCTATCTTTGTTTCTGCTGTTATGAACATGACTAGCTAAACTCGTAGAGCTTAGACTAGATGAACCCTAAGTGACCCAGGGCTTTAAAGCGGTCATGGATCGGCGGTGATTAGATTCAAAGTTCAATCAGTTTCTCTTGCATGTTTGGTTTGTTCTTCGTTGTTTGTGTTTCTTTTCTAGCTTGATCACCTATATTTGATTCTTGTTAAGCTGAGGATAGTAGTGAATGTTCGCCTCAATTTAGAACACCAAATCAACAATTAACCTATTCATTGGAGTGTGCCTTTCGTAGGAACCAGTTAGGGTTAATCCGCTTCAAGAGTAACTCACAAATCACTAGTAATTACACCAGTTAGTTCTTCCATCGCAAGAAGCGAAAACTCGGGCGGTTAATTAATCTTGGTAGTTAGATCAGATGAGCGAACGTTCGTCAGTCTTAAACCTAAGGGTAAGGAGTTATGGTGGTGTCTAAGAATTGATTGAACGAGAACTAAAAACTACTGGTCTGTTGATTGCCAATGCTCTGGCGATCTAAGGGGGATCCAAAGTCTAAGTTTGTCTGTCATCTTTGTTAAGTCAACCAATCTTTCTTTCTGTTTTCTAATTTAGTTTTAAACTACCTGCTTTCTAGTATAGAAGTCGTGGAACTCACACCACGGACAACGTGTTTAAACTTGAATATTCTGCCTTTATATTTGAGTAGACGATTATTAGAAGACCCGTGGAATACGATCTGCTTAGCTTTTAGCTTAGTAGCATTTGATCACTGTTTTGCAGCGCATCAAATTGGCGCCGTTGCCGGGGACTTCTTTTAATTGTATGAAAGAAGAACTGGCATTTTATTCTTCTACTTTCCATCTTTCATATTTCCATCCACTTCGATTTTACACCGGTTGTGCTTGTTTTTGTCGTTTGTAGGTTGTTTACAGGTTTATGCATCACCGTCCTCTCACACGCTCCTTAACCAAGACCGACAAGGCTAAGAGTGTAGAGAGACCGGGTAGCTCTGCTCCGCCAAAGTGACCACAAATTCTGAAGCAAGGCAGAATCGATCCACCTCCATCCTTCACGCCAATTAAGATCGAGGAACGGAAGGAGAGTTCCTCATATTCATCTTCATCCGCTTCATCAACCGCATCACTTTCGCCCCCACCATCTCCTAAGATGGGTGACCAATTACCACTACCACCACCACCGGCTGCACCAAAGAGTCTAGCTGATTACAACAAGCCGAGCGCGACTAGCATTCGATCTTCTATCGTCGTGCCACGCATCGACAGAGATCCTGACTATGAGATCAAGATCCCATTCTTGACCATGATCTCTAAGGATCTACAATTTGAAGGCAGGCCACTTGACAACCCGTGCACTCACTTAGCGGATTTTATTGATCTTTGCGGGACTTTCAAGAATGGGAATCTCAACAAGAACACCCTATGCATGAGAGCCTTCCCGTTCTCTCTTAAATGCGCAGCTAAGAGGTGGCTTACTGGCAAGCCACCCGGTTACTACACAGAATGGGATACTCTTGCTCAAGACTTCGTGGAAGAGTACTTCCCTCCCTCAAGAACAACCGCCTACAAGGACATCATCTCTAGATTTGCCCAAAAGGAAGGTGCGAGCTTATATGTCACTTGGAATGAATTCCAAGAACTTCTCTATAATTGCCCTCACCATGGTTTCGAGCAGAGGCAGCTAGCTAAAATCTTTGCTCGAGGTCTACATGAAGAATCTGCTAAATGGGTCAATTCCTTAGCTGAAGGGGATTGTACTACCCTCACACCTGAAGCTGCTCTTCTCCATTTTGCAAACTGTGCTTCCAAGTCAAGGAATTGGGAACGACAATCAGAAGGATCAAGAAGCAAGCTCGATACTGAAGCAACCATTAAAGCAGAAGTTGAAAAGCATTTGAAGAAGTCTACTACACCTATTAAGCCTCCGTCATCCTCCGTTCTTGTAGCTGATTGCGAGTGGTGTGGAGTTTGTGCTCATAACGGAGGAAGATGCCAAAACTTTGGCAAGGCAAAAGTCTGCTCTATTGAAGAAGTCAACTTCATCTCCCAAGGCTTCAATAACAATCAACAAGGTTATGTTGGCTACCGCAACTACAGACAACAGGGAAATTTCCAAGGGCGACCCCCTATAATGCTGGCGCCAACCAGAACCAAGGTCAGAATCAGAATAACCGACTAGCTGGTTCATTCCAAGATCAGAAGCCTAATAATCCAACTGGAGGAATCTACCAGCCGCCTCACAGGAATCAAGGCAACTATGGAACAGCTCCTGGCAATCGCCAGAATCAATACTTGAACAACAATTACCCAGGACAGCAACATCAGAAAGACAACAAGGATAATGATCTCGACAAGAAGCTCCATCAGATCATCACGGGACTTGATGATCATGATAGTCAGTTCAAGGCTCAAGCTCTCCTCAACCAAGAACAAATCGCTTCCGGACAATGAATAGAACATGCAGTGAACCAGATCTCCAACATGCTAGCAAATGGCCGCCCCTCTAGCTAGCTGATGACACTCGATTTGACGTGATTATCAGCCTCATTTAAGCGACATTTCCTTGTTTAAGACATGATTTTTAGGGTAGAATAACGAATATTCAATCAATTGCCCTATCTCGTGCCATTTGTGTTACTTTGGCCCGTTTCGGGTCTATTTGATGGTTTTCTAGTGTTTTTATGATAGCACAGGTTTTTGCCGTCAAATAAAGTAGCCAAGGACGTGTCTAAGGCATTGGAACATCAAGGAATCGCACCGGAATCGATCCAAGGAGCCAACCAAGTCAAACAAATTTCTGCCCCGGTTTACAAAGGAGTTTTCGCCGAAACTCCCTTAGTATTTTCAGCGAAAATGCAAGCACAAATCCACTGATGTCAACTGAAGGATGTTTTCGGCGAAAACACTAAGTTTTCGCCGAAAACTGTTGAACCAAAAACCACAGAAGAAACAGCCGGCGGTCATCTCCTTTTGTGAAGGAATTTTCGGCGAAAATTCCTTACTATTTTCGCCGAAAATATCAGTTAAATTCCGGCGGTATTAGGGTTAAGTATAAATACTTAACCGGCGGCCCAAATAAAGATATACCTCATAATTCACACGAATTTTGGCTGATTAGCCACGACTTAGAGGGTCGATAGATAGAGTTTAGAGAGTTCGAAGATCCGTGGAGAGATCGTGACGCCATCCTTCCACCTCGGAGAGCTCGGAGCTTAAAGTTGAAGATCCAGGAGATGGAAGCTTCGTCGGAGTCGTCAGAATTAGGTTTTTAAGTTCTTATCTGTTCTTCCTCTGTATGATGATTTCCTTTGTTGCCTTTGATTCTTCTGTTATCGTTATGAGTAGCTAAACTTGTAGAGATTAGATTAGATGAACCCTAAGTGACCCAGGGTTTTAAAGCGGTCACGGATCGGCGGTAATTAGATTCGAAGTTCAATCAGTTTCTCTTTGCATGGTTGTTTTGTTCTTGATTGTTTATGTTTCTTTTCTGGTTGATCGCCTAGATTAGGTTTTTGCAAGCTAGGGTTAGTCGCCAGACGTAGTCACTAGACGTAGTCGTTAGACAGTTCCCTGCTTTGGCGCTTAAACTTGTTTTCCTTGATCACCTAGTTTAGATTCTTGTTAAGCTGAGGATAGAAGCGAACGCTCGTCTCTCTTTAAAACATCAATTCAACCAATTAACCTAATCATTGGAGTGTGCCTTTCGTAGGAACCAGTTAGGGTTAGTCCGCTTCAAGAGTAACTCATAAATCGTTAGTAATTCCACCAGTTAGTTAAGTCGTTGCGAGAGGCGACCGTACCCGGGTGGCTAGTTAATCTTGGTAGTTAGATCGGATAAAGCGAACGTTCGCCGGTCTTAAACCTAAGGGTCAGGAGTTATGGTGGTGTATAGAAACTAATTGAATGAGAATTGAAAATCGCTGGTCTTGTGATTGCCCGTTGCCTTGGTGATCTAAGGGGGATTCGAAATCTAAGCTTGTCTGTCGTCTGTCTAAACCAACAATTCATTCTATCTTGTAATTTCATTCTAATTTTCCTGCATCTTAGTTTAGAAGTCGTGGAACTCACACCACGCATAACGTGTTCAAACTTGGATAAATTGCCAGCTTCTTTGAGTAGTCAATTAGAAGAAACCCTGTGGAATACGATCTACCCTAACTTTCTGGCTTGGTAGTATTTGATCACTGTTCTGTAGCTCATCACCAGCTTCCGAGCCAGACCGAGCCAAATCCAAGGAAGGAGCAGGTCAAGATGATCTCTACTCAAAGTCTGAAGAGCTCACCTGTTCATATTCCCTCTGCTCTAGACATGGCCATTAACGTACCGGGGAAGAAGGAAGAAGAAGAGAACACGCCAAAAGACTATGATCCTCCTCTTGCTCCGTAGTACGAGAAGGTTCCCTTCCCCAATGCTTTGCTACCAAACGCAAGGATCGAGACCGACATGTGGGGGAGAAAAGAAGAACGCTCTGCCGTCCGTAGCAAGAAGTCTTCCTCGCCATACCCAACTAAGTGCCCTGATCATAGTTCTTTCACTTTACCTCTTATCATTAATAATATTGAAGTAGAGCGTAGCTTAGTTGATATAGGTGCTTCCATAAATGTCATGCCTATGAGTTTATTCGAAAAGTTGAATCTAGGAGAACTTAAACCAACTAGCATGCAACTTGTTTTTGCTGATAGATCATTAAAAACACCTAGGGAGAAATTAAAGATGTTGTCACTCGTTGTGGTCCTTTTACATTTCTAGCAGATTTTGTAGTAATGGATACTCGAGAGGAGGATACTACTATCCTCATAGGTCGACCTTTCATGGCAACAACCGGGCTGCAAATCAATGTCCCGAGTGGTTCCTTAACATTGAGGGTTGGTAAGGATACGATAACATTCCGCCTCAAGGACGGTATGAAATACACCCCTAAGGAAGAAGAAGCTCACTGTCTTTCTGTTGAAACCGTGGAGTTGACCTCGGTCAACTCCGTTACTAATGTCTCTTCTAGTGTTTCTCCAAAGACTGTTGTCACATGTGCTGAACAGGTCATCAAGCAGGCGACCGGACCTACGACACAAAAGCCACAAAAGAAGGAGGGACTGAAAGCCTCCCCTTCCAAACTGCCACCAAGCAAGGATCCTGGCGAGCTGAGAAAGAAGAATCCAAAGAAAGCTAAAATGGTCTGGATGCCAGTTGCTCCGCCATCTTCTTCCAAGCCAATTGCTCCACCGATTCCTATCAAGCTACCTACGCAAAAGCCAGTGAAGAAGGAGAAGCCGAGAGCATCTCCCAAGGAAGCACCGAAGATCACAAATCCCGGTGAAATGAAGCAGAAAACTAAGGGGTCGTTTACTTGAGAGATTTGGGGTGATTTGGGGCTCAAATCTCTGCTCTAGAGATTTGGACAAAAGCTCCTGTTTACTTCACAATTAGAGATGGAGATTTGGGGAGGATTAGAGATTTCGAGGTGGGCCCCTAGAGATTTGGGGAGCTTTCTAAAATCTCTACTAAGACCAGAGATTTGAGGGAGATTTGAGAGATTTGGGGCTCACTTTACGAAAATAACCCCAACTAACTTGTCTAATATCAAAACGGAGATGATGAATGAGGCCATTTTGGTCTTTCATAATATGCATATTTATTATTATTTTTTATATTTTTAGAATTCTCTACACCAAATCACCCAAGTGAACATAGCTTTTTGAAATAGCTAGAGAATCCAAAATCTCTAGCTATTTCAAATCTCTAGAGATTTGAAATCCCCTAAATCCAATTCTCTCAAGTGAACGACCCCTAAGGAAAAGATGAAGCCGATTGTTCTGATTCCTTCTACCGTCACACTTGCGAAGGATGATCCCTCACGAGAACTGTTTGGGCCATTCCAGATTACTGGCCATCTTCCCGATGGACGAGCCAAGCTCATTCATGCTAACAGGAAGAAATTCATGCTCACCGGAGGTACCCCGAAGCTTTATTTCATGAATTCCGACGCGAGCCTAAGAGAGATCCTGAGTTGGGATGTCTCCTAACACCGTCCAGGTATCGTCCAGCTCAAGGACGTTAATCAAGAGCGCTTCATGGGAGGGAACCCACGGCTGGAGTCAGTTTTAATTTGTGTGTCGACTTTCATGTTTTAGAGTCGGTTCGGGGGAGCCAAAAGTGTCCTTTGTTTGATCTTTTATTTTTCTTGTGTGAATTGTGTGTCCTCGGTTCAATTCCAAGTTGTTTGAGGTTGTTCCAATTTTTGTTAATTTAGTTCTGATTTTCCGAAGTTTGCCAAAATTGTGAAAATGTTTTAAGAACTGCAGGTCAAAGTTTTTGCCGGAAACTTGCACCTATTTTGGCGAAAACTACCTTTTCAAAACCCCTGTAATTTTGACCAGTTTTTGACAGTATTTTTCGGCGAAGCTTTATTTCATGAATTCCGACGCGAGCCTAAGAGAGATCCTGAGTTGGGATGTCTCCTAACACCGTCCAGGTATCGTCCAGCTCAAGGACGTTAATCAAGAGCGCTTCATGGGAGGGAACCCACGGCTGGAGTCAGTTTTAATTTGTGTGTCGACTTTCATGTTTTAGAGTCGGTTCGGGGGAGCTAAAAGTGTCCTTTGTTTGATCTTTTATTTTTCTTGTGTGAATTGTGTGTCCTCGGTTCAATTCCAAGTTGTTTGAGGTTGTTCCGATTTTTGTTAATTTAGTTCTGATTTTCCGAAGTTTGCCAAAATTGTGAAAATGTTTTAAGAACTGCAGGTCAAAGTTTTTGCCGGAAACTTGCACCTATTTTGGCGAAAACTACCTTTTCAAAACCCTTGTAATTTTGACCAGTTTTTGACAGTATTTTTCGGCGAAGCTTTATTTCATGAATTCCGACGCGAGCCTAAGAGAGATCCTGAGTTGGGATGTCTCCTAACACCGTCCAGGTATCGTCCAGCTCAAGGACGTTAATCAAGAGCACTTCATGGGAGGGAACCCACGGCTGGAGTCAGTTTTAATTTGTGTGTCGACTTTCATGTTTTAGAGTCGGTTCGGGGGAGCCAAAAGTGTCCTTTGTTTGATCTTTTATTTTTCTTGTGTGAATTGTGTGTCCTCGGTTCAATTCCAAGTTGTTTGAGGTTGTTCCGATTTTTGTTAATTTAGTTCTGATTTTCCGAAGTTTGCCAAAATTGTGAAAATGTTTTAAGAACTGCAGGTCAAAGTTTTTGCCGGAAACTTGCACCTATTTTGGCGAAAACTACCTTTTCAAAACCCCTGTAATTTTGACCAGTTTTTGACAGTATTTTTCGGCGAAAAGCTTCATACTTTTCGGCAAAACCTCATTTTGAAATCTGGCAGACAGTTTTGTAGCTTATTTTCGGCAAAAACTTGCACTACTTTTCGCCGAAAATTGTCAAAAAAATCCAAAAAATTATTTCCCCTTATCTTTTTCTTTTCCGGGTCAGTGTCCCTCCTCCCTCATTTCGAACGGAAACGTAAACCCCCCCATTTTAAAATCGTCGCCGCCTTCCCTCAGCCCCGCCACCGCCGCTCGACTCCTTTCCCTTCCCTGATCATTTTGACATATAGATCGTCCGAATCGGAGATCTAGAGTTTCAGTTCTTCCCGAAACCAACTTTTAAGAGTTTTTACTGATTCGTCGACTTCCGTTCAGTTTCAGCCACCATGTCTTCAAGGTAAGTTGTTGGGTTTTCCATTACGAGTCTTTTGACATATAAATTGTTGAATTTTGTCAGGGTTGACTTTGGTTGACTTTTTGGTCTACCTCGATTTGCGTGCTGACTGTTTCGTTGATAATACTGATGAACTGATTGCTCTGAGTTGATCTAGCATGCTTAAGAAGACTTGTGCTTTGATGTGATGACGATTGACCATGAATTGCTATGCTAATGGTTAAATCTTTTGCGGTGTTGACTTTTGTACAATGTTGGTGATGCTGTAGTTTTAGCGGTATCAAATAACTAACCTACCGAAGTAGACTAGATCGTATTCCACAGGGTTTTTACTAATCGACTACTCAAAGAAGCTGGCAAATTACTCAGGTTTAAACACTTAGTGCGTGGTGTGAGTTCCACGATTTCTAATCTAATAGAGCAGGAAAATAAAAGACAGAAAAGTAAAAGGTTGACTAACGAGAAGATAGACGAACTTAGATTTCGAATCCCCCTTAGATCACAAGAGCATTGGCAATCAACAGATCAGCGGTTTTCAATTCTAATTCAATGGTTTCTATACACCACCATAACTCCTTACCCTTAAGTTTAAGACTGGCGAACGTTCACTCTATCTGATCTAACTACCAAGATTAACTAGCCGCCCGGGTACGGTCACCTCTCGCAACGACTTAATTAACTGGTGCAATTACTAACGATTTATGAGTTACTCTTGCAGTGGATTAACCCTAACCGGTTCCTACGAAAGGCACACTCCAATTATAAGGTTAACTGGTTGAATTGATGTTTTAAAGAGAGGCGAGCGTTCGCTTCTATCCTCAACTTAACAAGAATCTAGACTAGGTGATCAAGGAAGACAAGTTTAAGCGCCAAAGCAGAGAACTGTCTAACGACTACGTCTAGTGACTACGTCTGGCGACTAACCCTAGCTTGCAAAAACCTAATCTAGGCGATCAACCAGAAAAGAAACATAAACAATCAAGAACAAAACAACCATGCAAAGAGAAACTGATTGAACTTTGAATCTAATTACCGCCGATCCGTGACCGCTTTAAAGCCCTGGGTCACTTAGGGTTCATCTAATCTAAGCTCTACGAGTTCAGCTATTCATGTTCATAACAAAAGAATCAAAGACAGAAACAGAGTTCATCGTACAGAGGAAGAACATATAAGAACTGAAAAACCTAATTCTGATGACTCTGGCAAAGCTTCGCTCTCCGGTAATCTTCAATCCAAGCTCCGAGTCTCTGAGGCGAAGGGATGGCATCACGATCTCTCCACGGATCTTCAAACTCTCTAAACTCTATCTATCGACTATAAGGTCGTGGCTAATCAGCCAAAATTCGTGTGTGTTCAATCTGGCTTCAAAAAGTCTATATATAACCCTAGAAACCTTTAAAAGTTGGAAAAGGCTGAATTTTCCCGTCTGGGGAGCTTACACGGCGTGTAAGCTAACAGTGCATTTAGCTTACACGGCGTGTAAGCTCCAAAACGCACCGTTTTGAGCTGTGCAGCACTCCGACTTGTTTCGATCATTCCCGCTCCGTTTGAACTCCGATTTGGTCTCCGTTTGAAGCGTTGGACTTGTGAGAGAGTCCTCTATAATGTGGTAACCTGGGGGCTCAACATAAAAGCTAAAAAAAAGGGTAAAAATAGCCAAGAAATGGACAATGTACGCACTAGGAGCCGATAATCACAAAGTTATGACAAATGCACCAAATACTCATCAAAATGGCATCAAAGGGTATGAAATGTTGCTTAAATGGGGCTGATAATCACGTCAAATCGAGTGTCATCAAAATACCCCACACTTAAGCTTTTGCTTGTCCTCAAGCAAACTGAACTAGAACACACTCAAATTCACAAATGACACAAGATTAAACTGAGATTCAATTCTAATGATTTGGTTTAGATTGTTCCACATAGAAAAAGTGACCTACACATGCAAGAACATCAACCAAACAAGTTTTCATCTCACTAATTTCTGGACACTTCAAGTAGTGGTTTTAACAAAGCTCGTTTCTTGGGAAAACAATTAATCATAATTAACCGACTACGATAACACCAATTCTAATCAAAAAGACTCTAAGCTCTAGCCATGATGTGGATGCGGAGATAGGAAAACTGACGTGGCTATCGACTCGACTTCATCCTTTTCTAGATCTGTACGTTACATGTTCTAGCTAGGACCGATTTAAACAATAGTTTATTTCAAGTTTCAACTTCTTCCTTCAATTTATTTACTGCATACTAGTGCTCGATACCAAACACTTCACTTAGGTGTTGGACCTGCCTAGCTCACAGTATTTGTGCCTTTGCTAGTGCTCAACCCGAACACTTCACTTAGGTGTCGGGCTTGCCTAGCTTTATTTTCAGCACTTTAAAGAACTTAACAATTAATTCGAACAACTCAGTTACTTGATTTAACAATTTAGCCACTTAATCCTAGCTAGTTATAACTTTTACACAAGATTTCGAATTGGATTTTCGTCTAATCTCAAGCCACAATCACAGGTGATCAAATATGGAGTGAAAAACATGGAAGAAGCTAGCATTTATCATCTTAGAACGGTGTTATCGAGCTTTGTGATTAACAAGCAAAACTATTTAATTGATTCAAATTTCAACTACAAGAGTGATTCGTGATCTGTTCTGACCTAGACTCATTTAATATCAGTTCTGACACGTTGGTTACAGGTTCTAAGTGGAACAGTCTAGACGTCATTGTTCAAAATTGAAGTCAATTTAACATCACAAGTCAATAATTGAGCAATTCTATGCTAGAGAAATTCATAATTGAACCATAGAATTCATAGAAAATCAAGCAAGATCATGCATAATCCTAGAATCCTACCCCACACTTAAACGGTTCTGTGTCCTTACAGAACTAATCTAGAGTAGAGAGATACGAAGAACCTGTGATGAGATGGTCGGTGTAGGGGATGAGCACGGAGAGTCCGGAGTGGAGCGGAGTAGCTACTTAAGTTCCTACAGAAACAAAAACAACAAAAAGATCAAAAGGATACCAGGACAAGTGCCCCGGATCCACACAGAAGAAAAGTGGATCGAGATCCGAAAAGAAGAAAGAAAAGAAATGGAAAGGATAAAAACAACCTGATCACTGTTCCGAGGGTGGGGGTGGTTGGTCGGCGGCGTCGGTCAGACGGGTGGCGGCGGCGTTCAAAACGGGAGAGAAATAGGGGGGTCTCTTGAAAGTTTTCGGATGGGGGGGGCGGGGTCAGCTTAAATAGTCGGCGCAACAACACAAACTTTTAGGCGAAAATAATTGAAAATTTTCGGCAAAAATTTCGGGTATAATGAACATCCGGTTCGGCGAAAAGTGAGGGAATTTTCGGTCGAGAAGTTGAAACAGGAGAAACAGGTCAGTTTTAAACAGGAATTTTCGGCGAAAATATGGGTGAATTTTCACCGAAAATAATCTTGAAAATGGCGGCAGTTTTCGTTTTTTTTTAGAAGGGGTTTTAAAACAGAATGACTCGAAACGAAAGCAACTAACTCCAGCCGTGGGTTGCCTCCCACGAAGCGCTCTTGTTTAACGTCCGTGAGCCAGACGATACCTGTTAGGGACCCCAACTTAGGAGTTCCTTGAAGTCAATCGTCTTCTTCAAGGACAGCGGTTGAGTGCCATATAGCACTCCAGAAGGGTGATATAGCCGGTAGTGCTCCAATAGATCGCGGTTCTGGTTGGATGACCAGTTCTTCTCGAATTCTCCTACCGGAGGAGGAAAGAGGTAGTACGGTGCGACATGGTCAATGAGCTCCATCTTCTCTACAGGTTGACTCGGCGGAAGTGTAGGTGAGGGTATCTCCTCAATCTCTATGTGCTCCTCTTCGGCTTCAACTTCAGGATGGATTGGCTTTATGTCTTCATCAATTACCACCGCCAAGGATTCTTCTAGCTCATAATAGTCATGGATAGGATCATCATCTTCTTCTTTGAACAGCTCTTGAGCGTCTTCTGTCATTAACTGCTTTGGTTGCTCGAGCTTGATGTCCGTCGCGAGATGAGCTTGTAGCATTGAAGAGATATTATCCAAGGCAGATTGGGTTCTTGACGAGCATTGTTGATGTTCATGAAGCATCTCTTGGTTATCTTTAGCGCCACTTTGATGCTCTTGTTGGTGTGTCTCTTGGTAACCTTGTAGCATTGAAGAGATTTTATCAAAGAGGGAGTCAAATCTCGCCGTTTGTTGTTGTTGTTGATGTAGCATCTCTTGGTAATCCTCAATATTCGGTGCTCCATTGACGCGCCACTCTTGGTACTGGTCATCCCACCTGTAATCCTGCATAATCAAAACTCAAAAGCACTACCCAGGTAAATCATGGAAATATGGAGGAAAATTAAATGGTAAGGCGGAAAGGTAGAAGAATAATTTGCCAACTCTTCTTTCAAACAATTAGAAGAGTCCCCGGCAACGACGCCAATTTGATGTTGCAGTTTTAGCGGTATCAAATAACTAACCTACCGAAGTAGACTAGATCGTATTCCACAGGGTTTCTACTAATCGACTACTCAAAGAAGCTGGCAAATTACTCAGGTTTAAACACTTAGTGCGTGGTGTGAGTTCCACGACTTCTAATCTAATAAAGCAGGAAAATAAAAGACAGAAAAGTAAAAGGTTGACTAACGAGAAGATAGACGAACTTAGATTTCGAATCCCCCTTAGATCACCAGAGCATTGGCAATCAACAGATCAGCGGTTTTCAATTCTAATTCAATCGGTTTCTATACACCACCATAACTCCTTACCCTTAGGTTTAAGACTGGCGAACGTTCGCTCTATCCGATCTAACTACCAAGATTAACTAGCCGCCCGGGTACGGTCGCCTCTCGCAATGACTTAATTAATTGGTGCAATTACTAACGATTTATGAGTTACTCTTGCAGTGGATTAACCCTAACCGGTTCCTACGAAAGGCACACTCCAATTATAAGGTTAACTGGTTGAATTGATGTTTTAAAGAGAGGCGAGCGTTCGCTTCTATCCTCAACTTAACAAGAATCTAAACTAGGTGATCAAGGAAGACAAGTTTAAGCGCCAAAGCAGGGAACTGTCTAACGACTACGTCTGGCGACTAACCCTAGCTTGCAAAAACCTAATCTAGGCGATCAACCAGAAAAAAAACATAAACAATCAAGAACAAAACAACCATGCAAAGAGAAACTGATTGAACTTTGAATCTAATTACCGCCGATCCGTGACCGCTTTAAGGCCCTGGGTCACTTAGGGTTCATCTAATCTAAGCTCTACGACTTCAGCTAATCATGTTCATAACAAAAGAATCAAAGATAGAAACAGAGTTCATCGTACAGAGGAAGAACAGATAAGAACTGAAAAACCTAATTCTGATGACTCTGGCAAAGCTTCGCTCTCCGTTAATCTTCAATCCAAGCTCCGAGTCTCCGAGGTGAAGGGATGGCATCACGATCTCTCCACGGATCTTCAAACTCTCTAAACTCTATCTATCGACCCTAAGGTCGTGGCTAATCAGCCAAAATTCGTGTGTGTTCAATCTGGCTTCAAAAAGTCTATATATAACCCTAGAAACCCTTTACAAGTTGGAAAAGGCTGAATTTTCCCGTCTGGGGAGCTTACACGGCGTGTAAGCTCACAGTGCATTTAGCTTACACGGCGTGTAAGCTCCAAAACGCAGCGTTTTGAGCTGTGCAGCACTCCGACTTGTTTCGATCATTCCCGCTCCGTTTGAACTCCAATTTGGTCTCCGTTTGAAGCGCTGGACTCGTGAGAGAGTCCTCTATAATGTGGTAACCTGGGGGCTCAACATAAAAGCTCACAAAAAGGGTAAAAATAGCCAAGAAATGGACAATGTACGCACTAGGAGCCGATAATCACAAAGTTACGACAAATGCACCAAATACTCATCAAAATGGCATCAAAGGGTATGAAATGTTGCTTAAATGGGGCTGATAATCACGTCAAATCGAGTGTCAGCAGTTGGTTTGACCATGACCTCTTAATGCTTATTTGGCTGATGTGATCTCTTGTTTTATTACTTATGACTGTATCTATGTGCTGAGCTTATGTTATACGATGATTCAATGAATTCTGCTCATAATTTACCATGTGTATCGATGAATTTATTTAAGTGTTGAGACTTGTGAAATGTCGGGTTGACTCTTGAATTCGTAGCATGATTTTGTTGCCCTGGCTGTTCCTATGAATGTTCTATGATACATTGTGGTTACCGGTTGTTAGATTGGCCTTTCCCCCACTCGGTTTTCCTCATTTCTTTGTGAAATTGAGTTTTTTCGACTAAGTGTGGGGTAGGTGCTTGGTTTGACTAATATGGTTCCATTCTTTGTTATCTTATAGGAACTCCGACAGAGAGAGATGAACGAAGGCCAGATTGGACACTCCCGGTGCCGGATCCAGCTCCCAAACTCACGCCCCAGTCACCCCCGCCGCCTATGGTCCTCCTCCAGCATTTCCAGATCGCCATGGGCACCACTCTACCATTGCCCGCCTGTCGGAGCATTATTTTCAGCGCTACTAGAGGGTCCAGCACACCCCCATAGCTGACGTGCGACCGCTCTCTCTAGAGTCCATCCTCGAGCATGATGAGGATTGGCATACGAACGTCCACAAATCTCTGGCAGCTGCAGGTCTTCTGAAGCTAACCACCATTGCAGATGACTTTCCCTACCTCGCGCTTCGGGAATTCTGGGCTAGCATCGAGTTAGACGAGCACAAGAAGAGGCAGCACAAGAAGGTCATCTCCTTCTACCTCGGTGGGGTGCACAGAGACTTCACATACGATGAGTTTGCCGACCACCTCGGCATCCCACCTAAGCACTACCGAGACCACCATCACGGTTGGGAGGACAACACGGGTAGAGGCCCGAATTATGACGCACTCTGGAGCCACATCACCGGAGTACCAGGTGCTTAGACCACAACCCATAACTCCATTAGGTCACTCTCTCACCCTCTCTTCCATTTTGTTCATATTATTTGGCGTAGATCCTTGCTGTTTATTCCAGAGAAGGACCGCCACCATATCAGTAGAGAGGAGCTCCTCCTACTCTGAGCCATCCACGAGGGCTACCCACTTCATCCAGGATGGGTGCTTGCTCGTTTATTACACAAGAGGGCCAAATCGACTAAGGCACCCCCTCCCTCCTTGGCGGTACCTTTGTTGGGCGCCTCATCACCAACCTTGGCCTCAGCCAGTCATGGGGACTTGAGATCCTTCGCCACGTAGTACAAACCGTTGGTGGCGACTTGGCCGTCGAGTATGACCTCCAATTGGACTACAGTCCACAAGAGGAGGCAGTTCCACCTCTGCATCAAAGGGTCGAGTCGGAGGAAGAAGATGATTTGAAGGAGCAGCAGCCCCAGCCAGAGCAGGATTTTCATCACAAAATGCGTTCACAGCAGCCGCAAGCGGTCACCAGCAGCACCCTTTGCACCAGGATCCCTTTCAGATGCCTCATCCACATTCCCGACCGCCTCCAGGAAACTTTGGAGAGATGCTAGATCGACTCCAGGAGTGGCGGGTAGAGGACAATGCCAACCAGGATGCCCGATGGCTAATTACTCAGAGGCACATGTGAGTGCAGGACGAGAGGTGCGTGGCACAGCTGGCGTGGCAGCAGTGAGTCGAGACCTTCTTCCATTTTTTCCCCCCCCCCGATGCACCTGACTAGTAGTGATCATCAGGTTGTATCCTCTTCCTTGTCCTTCTTTTTATTTATTCTTTTTGGATTTCGATCTAACTTTTTTTCTGTGTGGAACCAGGACACTTGTCCCGGTTTCCTTTTGATCTTTTGTTTGTTTTTGTTTTGTAGGCAGAGTTTTGGTAGATTCCCTTCCCGCTCCGAAGTTCCATGCTCATCCCCTACACCAATCATCTCGGTCTAGGTTCTTATACTTACTCTCTACTCTTTATTTTGTCATGTGAGGACACAGAACGGTTTAAGTGTGGGGTAGGATGCTAGAGAACCTTGCATGAACTTGGTTGCCCTTAATTGTGTTTTTCGTGGTGCCTTTCCAATTTCTCTAGCATTAGAATTGCTCGATTCTTGATTTGTGATGTTAAGTTGTTATTCAATTTGTCACAATGATGCTTAGACTGCTTAACCTAGAACCTGCAAACCAACTTGTTTACTTTGATGCTAAATTGCCCGGTCAGAACAGAATTTTCCATTGCACATAACTTGCAATTTCAATTCCTTTCTGAGTGTTTTTCTGTTCTCTTGAATGAGTTAGAATTTGCATGAGACCTATTCGAGACCACACGATGACACGAGTTCTAGGAGGATAGGGGCACCTAGAATTAAGCTACTAAGCCAGACAACCTACCTAACGTTAAATCCTCTAGGTTTAAACCCTTGAGCTTGGCCTTTCTTTCGGTTCGCTATACATTACAGCCAATCCCCATTCTTTCATTCCCCGTTGATCCCCTGTGGTTGTAGTTCTAGATGAGCCTACCGGAAGTCGGTTTGTGGTAACCTGCCTATGCCATTAAACAGGTGGTCTTAGCTATTATGTCCGAACGTGTAAACCTATCTAGCAACTAAAAGAAAATCGGCACAAAAGAAAAAAAAGAAGAAAATTTGAAAGAAAATTTGTTGAAAAAGTTCAAAGTCCAAAGTTTATAGTTTAGTTCAATAACGTTCTTCTCCCTACATATAGAAGAACGAAGTCAAAAGAAAATGTAATAGAAAAATAAAATATATATATATATACAAAATAAAGTGTTAGGTTGCTTGAGGGTATCATAGGACGAGCGTACACTATTCCACCCGTGTTTGGTTAGACGGTAGGAAGGCATAGGCTAGATTCGAGGGAAGTTAGTCGAAGGCTACGCCGCACCATAGCCATCATCATACATTCCCATCATCCATCTCATTATAAACCCTTGTAGTGTAGAATTCGTTACAGTCCAAAGTAGGGAAGTCCTTCTTGACAAGTTACTCGTGCTGTCATAGTGGTGGAGATGTGGTCGAATTGCAAACCTATGACAGAATTCAGTAACAGATAATGATTGAGAGCAGAAACACGTCGCTAAACGCAGAGAATGAGAGTTCCCCTTGTACCAAATACTATCTGTGTAAGGAGTCTGGTCGGTCAGGTCAAATTCGTGCATGATTGGTGATTGCTTCTTGTCGTGTGCAATTTTTAGTGAGACCGGTTTGTTTGGTTGATCGGTATGCATGTTAGGTTTCTTGTTCTAGAAGTAGCTGTCTAATAATTCGTTGTGTATGCTTGAACTTCAATTTCATCGACCTTATCATCTGTGAACCTGAGTGCTTTCTATTCAATTTGCTTGAGGACAAACAAAAGCTTAAGTGTGGGGTATTTCATAACACTCGATTTGACGTGATTTTCAGCCCCATTTAAGCGACATTTCTTTGCTTAAGACATGGTTTTTAGGGCAAAATAGCGAATATTCACTCAATTGCTCTAGCGAATATTCACTCAATTGCTCTAGCGAATATTCACTCAATTGCTCTATCTCGTGCCATTTCGGTTACTTTGGCCCGTTTCAGGTCTATTTGATGGTTTTCTAGTGTTTTTGTGATAGCACAGGTTTTTGCCATCAAATGATGTAACCAAGGACATGTCTAAGGCATTGGAACCTCGAGAATCACACCGTGATCGACCCAAGGAGTCAATCAACACAATTCCTACCTAGCTTTTCAAAGAATGTTTCGGCAAAAAGTCCTAAAGTTTTCGGTGAAAATCCAAGAGGAAATCGTCAAAGCGTAGAAGGAGAAGTTTTTGGCGAGAAGTCAAAGTCTTTGCCGAAAACCCTCGATCAAATTAACACAGGAGAAACAGTCGACCGGAGCCAACTTTTTCAAGGAAGTTTTCGTTGAAAAGACCTAAAGTTTTTGCTGAAAACCTTAACCTAATCCGGCTGGGAAAAGGGTTAAGTATAAATATAAACCGGCGGCTCATTAAAAGAAAAACGACTGATACCTTTCAGAATATACTCTTTTTTCCAATGATTAATTTCCAGACCTAAGAAGTTCGAGAGAGAGAGTTTTTGAGTTCGAAGAGCTAGGAAGAGATCGTGACGCCATGTTTCCACCTCGGAGACTCGGAGCTAGGAGTGAAGATTACCAGAGAGCGGAGCTTTGCCAGAGTCGTCTCAATTAGGTTTTACAGTTTCCATCTGTTCTTCCTTTTCATGATGAACTCTGTTTCTATCTTTGTTTCTGCTGTTATGAACATGACTAGCTAAACTCGTAGAGCTTAGACTAGATGAACCCTAAGTGACCCAGGGCTTTAAAGCGGTCACGGATCGGCGGTGATTAGATTCAAAGTTCAATCAGTTTCTCTTGCATGTTTGGTTTGTTCTTCGTTGTTTGTGTTTCTTTTCTAGCTTGATCACCTAGATTTGATTCTTGTTAAGCTGAGGATAGTAGCGAATGTTCGCCTCACTTTAGAACACCAAATCAACAATTAACCTGTTCATTGGAGTGTGCCTTTCGTAGGAACCAGTTAGGGTAAATCCGCTTCAAGAGTAACTCACAAATCACTAGTAATTACACCAGTTAGTTCTTCCCTCGCAAGAAGCGAATGCTTGAACTTGAATATTCTGCCTTTATATTTGAGTAGACGATTATTAGAAAACCCGTGGAATACGATCTGCTTAGCTTTTAGCTTAGTAGTATTTGATCACTGTTTTGCAGCGCATCAGTGGCCTGATCATATCTCCTCGCATGGGCTTCCTCGGATCAGCATCCGTGGTGTGCTCTTTGATGCTCCGGCCATGCATCCCAAGGACTTGGTCTAGCTCCATCTTCTTTCTTCCTTCTACATCTCCAACGAGGCTTGTTGGAGGTTCATCCCGGGGCTATAAGGATTCTAGTTCCTTTGGAAAATCCCAAAAGGCACGGGCCAATTTTTGGTTGGGCCCAAATCGCTCCGGCTTATAGCCCGGATAGAGGCTCGGTGCCTGTGGCAGGCTTAGCTTGGGGCCTTCTTCAAATCTGTCCGGGCCTTTTGACTTCTGTCTTGGCCAGCTCTTCAAGGATGCCTCCTGAGTGTCTTTTAGTGCCAATTGGGCTCTGGGGCTTGTGGGAGTCGGTCTAGGCCTAGCCTTGGTGCTAGGCTCGGCCTGGGGTCCAAGTCTGGGCTTGGTGTCAACATCAGCTCCTGGCGGGTCATGAATCTTACTTTGGCTGGAGCAGGGGCTGGCATCAATGCCTAGCTGAGGGTCAGCATCCTCCCATGGGGGTCTTTTGGCTCTGACGCTTGGGCTCTTCTAGACTCCGGGGGTGGTGCTATTGTAGGCCTGGGTTGGTGTACTCTCGGCCCGACATTAGTGCTGGGGCCGGCTCGGCATCATCCTCACGGCTTGATCTTGGGGAAATCCTCTCCAATTCTCTTTACCTGTTCCGCCATCCCATGTTGGCATGGGGATGTTTAGGCCTGGTGCCCGTGGTGTCGTGTCCACGCCAGTCTTGGTTGCCAGGATCACATCATCCCCCACTTATTGGAAAGGATTCGTCCTCGAATCCGTACCTGGTCATCCATTAGAAATTTTAAAAATAATGACTAAGATATGTAGGACTTGACCTGGTAGTTCTTGGGCGCTCCTTGAGGCATTGGGTCGTACAGGGGTTGGTACAGGGGCTCTAGGCTCGGGCCTGAGGGCTTCGGGCAGTACCGGGGCTGGTACGGGGGCTCCAGGCTTGGTCACCTGTGGGTACTGGGGCTAGTACCTGAGCTCGTGCTGGGGCTCGGGCCTAGGCTCGTGCTGGGGCACAGTGTCAGTGCTAGGTGCTGGGGCCGCTCCGGGTGTTGGGCCCTGGTGTTGGGGCCACTCCGGGCATGGGCGCTGGGGCCTGGTGGTGCGCCGGTGTTGGGACCGCTCTGGGGCTGGGCGCTAGGTGCGGGGCTGGCGCTAGGCGTTGGGCTGGTGCTGGCGCTGGTGCTAGCGTTGGGCTGGGGCTGGGGCCGGGGCTGGGCGCTGAGCCTGGGCTGGGCTGGGGCCGGTGCTGGACTCGATACTGGGCACGGCGCTGGGCCTAGTGCTGGCACTATGCTGAGCCTAGTGCTGGGCATAGCGCTGGGCACGGTGTTGAGCCTAGTGCTGGGCACGGTGATGGGCCTAGTGCTGGGCACGGTGCTGGCCCGGTGCTGTATCAGCGTATATTCCCAACATGTCCAACGTAGCTTGGACCTGGCCTAGGACTTGGGATACAACTGATATGGTGGCTTCCAGCTTAGCTAGTCTCCTCTTTGCCATGGTTAGTAAAAACGAACCCAAAGACCTTTTTCTAGTATTTATTTTTCTAGTAGACTTTTTTCTAGGACTCGTTGAACTTGCAAACAACAAAAAGTAGGGTCGTGGCTCGGTTAAACAACACTAGCAACGAAAGCTATTCTATCCCCTCTTCTTGAACACAACTTACAACGAAAAGAAAGAACTTGGTGACGTGCCAATAATCAACTATGAAAGTACGATTATTAACAATGAAGGTCGTATTCCACGAGGGCTCTCTCAATGGCTAATACTCACACTACTCATAGACCGTCTAGACATTTGAATTGAGTTTTGGTTTGATAAAACAATTCAAAAGCATAAGCAAAACTAAATCAAACAAGAAAATAACTAACAAGGAAGGTTGAGGGTCAAACAAGAGAGAGGAAGGTCAACTTAGTAAGGGATTTCTTCAAGCTCAAGAGTAATGAAAGTTGAATTGAGTCACAAGCATCAATGTGTAGTTCATTGGCCACGCATAACACTTAAATAGAATCAATGAACTCTCACACAATTGATTCACTACTCTTAAACCACATGAACTATGCTCTCGCTATAGAAACAAAGGAATGGAGTAATTTAATCAAGCTCAATGAAATGCTCACACACCTAAACTCCAAATCAACAACTTCTAACACAAGGCAATGATGCAAGATATTCTCATATCAATCATAGAAAATTAGGTTAACAATCATAAGGTCTTTCAACTACTAAATGAATGAAAAACAAAATGCACACCAAGTGTTTGAAGAAATGCCAACAAGGAAATCAAGTGAAAATGGTTGCAATTAAGTAATTCAATCTCTCAAATTCATCAATTACAATCCCTAAACCTTAAATCAACATCATCCAACAACTTTCATACATTGAATGACATAGGAATATACCATAGAAACCAATCAAGCTCACATGGCAATACAAGCACAAGGTTAGGGACCAATTTCTTACACAATGAGTATGGAAGACTCAATCCAAACAATCAATCATCTATCCTAGCATGATCATAATGAACCCTAAGTTTAGCCTAGCATAACCATGGGGGAAACCTGAAATGGAGAGGGAGAGAACACCATAGCTTCCATGGATCACTTCAAGTTGCTACTCCAAGGTGAGAGACTTTCCTTAGCTCCTTCCACTTTGATCTTCAATTTCTTCTAGGGTTCTTGGGGGATGGATCGGTGATGAGAGGAGTGTGTGGGAGTCGGCGATCGATAATTGTGTCCAAGAATGAATGAATGATTCCTGAATCCAATTGCTCGCGCTGCTTATATAAGATTTTCCAAAAAAGACTAAAGTTCTCGGCGAGAACCTTTTTGCAAATACTCCTGGAAATCTCGACGCGAAACAGCTTCAATTCCTCAAATGTTCTCGGCGAGAACTTTGAGAGTTCTCGCCGAGAACTCTAGTAGAAATACTGTGCAGGTATCTTAATTTTGCTTTGGCCTTAAGTCCTCCGTCCTAGCTCCGATTGAGCTCTCGTTTGGTCCTATGTGCTCCTTTTCATCCTTACTACCATGCCAAGGCCTGAAAATGCACAAAGAAAACTTCGATAGACAACGAAATGGGTCCAAAAGTGGCTTTCAGACAACAAAAGTGTACTTTGTGCAAAACAACTCTAAAAGCACATAAGCCATGGCATAACACGATAAAAAATGGGAGATTCTTAGGTCAATCATAGGCTCAAAACACGAGTAAAAACATCACATCACTTGGCAAGGGTGGGCTTGCTTGATTTTCTATTTTCTTAGCTTCTTTTATATTTTTCTTGATGGATTTTGATGGCCACCAGCTTTTTCTACCTTACAATAGAAATTTGAATACAAGAACTAAAATAGATGAAGATTTTCGAAATATTTTCTAAGAACAAGGAAAGTAAAGGACATGAATCCAAGAATAAACATGGAGACTGGGATAGAGTTGGTCCTAGTGTTGAACCGTGCTCTGATACCAACTAATGTGAACTGCCGCAACCGTGGGCAGACAACCCTAACCACCGCAAGCTAATCTCCTAGCAACGAGTAGAAACCTTCGAAACTGGGGCGGAGAGAGGACTTTGACCCTCTAGCTATAAAGGAGCTAGGAACCACAAGTATCAAGTCGAAGGCTGATGACACTCGATTTGACGTGATTATCAACCTCATTTAAGCGATATTTCCTTGCTTGAAACATGGTTTTAGGGGTAAAATAGCGAATATTCACTCAACTGCCCTACTTCCTACCGATTTGGTTACTTTGGCCCTTTTTGGGTCTATTTGATGGTTTTCTAGTGTTTTGTAAGAGTGTAGGTTTTTATCGTCAAATACGTAACCACAGACGTGTTTAAGACCTCAAGGAGTGAACCAGAATAAAACCAGAAATCAAACCAGAGTCAAAACCAAAAATTCCAACTACCCAGTACAAGGTTTTCGGCGAAAATACAACAGAGTTTTCGCCGAAAATATCTTAAGAAACTCACAGGCGGACTGAGCTGAATTACACTGAAGTTTTCGGCAAAAACTCCTTAAGTTTTTGCCAAAAAGTTATGAAGAAATCAATGGAGGAGACAGAGGTTTTCAACTGAAGTTTTCGCCGAAAAATCCTTCCTTTTCCGCGGCAGAAACAGAAAATCCTAATCTTACCTATTTAAAGAAGTAATCGGCAGCCAGCCAGAGAGGGAGGATTTTTTCCAACAATATTTTCACAAATCAGACTTTTGAGAGTCAGCCGACTCTAGGGTCGATAGATAGAGTTTAGAGAGTTCGAAGATCCGTGGAGAGATCGTGACGCCATCCTTCCACCTCGGAGAGCTTGGAGCTTAAAGTTGAAGATCCAGGAGATCGAAGCTTCGCCGGATTCGTCAGAATTAGGTTTTCCAGTTCTTATCTGTTCTTCCTCAGTTTGATGATTTCCTTTGTTACCTTTGATTCTTCTGTTATCGTTATGAGTAGCTGAACTTGTAGAGCTTAGATTAGATGAACCCTAAGTGACCCAGGGCTTTAAAGCGGTCACGGATCGGCGGTAATTAGATTCGAAGTTCAATCATTTTCTCTTTGTATGGTTGTTTTGTTCTTCACTGTTTATGTTTCTTCTCTGGTTGATCACCTAGATTAGGTTTTTTCAAGCTAGGGTTAGTCGCCAGACAGCTTCCCTGCTTTGGCGCATAAACTTGTCTTCCTTGATCACCTAGTTTAGATTCTTGTTAAGCTGAGGATAGAAGCGAACGCTCGCCTCTCTTTAAAACATCAATTCAACCAATTAACCTATTCATTGGAGTGTGCCTTTCGTAGGAACCAGTTAGGGTTAATCCACTGCAAGAGTAACTCATAAATCGTTAGTAATTGCACCAGTTAGTTAAGTCATTGCGAGAGGCGACCGTACCCGGGCGGCTAATTAATCTTGGTAGTTAGAACGGATAGAGCCAATGTTCGCCGGTCTTAAACCTAAGGGTCAGGAGTTATGGTGGTGTATAGAAACCGATTGAATTAGAATTGAAAACCGCTGGTCTTGTGATTGCCGTTGCCTTGGTGATCTAAGGGGGATTCAAAATCTAAGCTCGTCTATCTTCTCGTTAGTCAACCTTTTAATCTTTCTGTCTTTTATTTTCCTGCTTTATTAGATTAGAAGTCATGGAACTCACACCGCGCACAACTTGTGTTTAAAACTGAGTAATTTGCCAACATATTTGAGTAGACAAGAAGAAGAGACCTTGAGTAGAATACGATCTAGTCTACCTTGGTAGGTTAGTTATTTGATACCGCTAAAACTGCAACATCAAATTGGCGCCGTTGTCGTGGACTCTTCTAATTGTTTGAAAGAAGAGTTGGCAAATTATTCTTCTACCTTTCCGCCTTACCATTTATTTTCCCTCCATATTTCCATGATTTACCTGGGTAGTGCTTTTGAGTTTTGATTATGCAGGATTACAGGTGGGATGACTAGTACCAAGAGTGCGCGCATAGCACCGAATATTGAGGATTACCAAGAGATGCTACATCAACAACAACAACAGACGGTGAGATTTGACTCCCTCTTTGATAAGATCTCTTTAATGCTACAAGGTTACCAAGAGATACACCAACAAGAACATCAAAGTGGCGCTAGAGATAACCAAGAGATGCTTCATGAACATCAACAATGCTCGTCGAGAACCCAATCTGCCTTGGATAATATATCTTCAATGCTACAAGCTCATCTCACGACGGACATCAAGCTCGAGCAACCAAAGCAATTAATGACAGAAGACGCTCAAGAGTTGTTCGAAGAAGAAGATGATGATCCTATCCATGACTATTATGAGCTAGAAGAATCCTTGGCGGTGGTGGTTGATGAAGACATAGAGCCAATCCATCCTGAAGTTGAAGCCAAAGAGGAGCACATAGAGATTGAGGAGACACCTTCACCTACACTTCCGCCGAGTCAACCTATAGATCAAGCCAGAGACGAGCACGTGGAAAGCAACATGGTCATGGATTTAGAAGTTTACATACTCGATCCCGAGAGACCTCTGGATGATCATCAGGTAGAGAAGATGGAGCTCATTGACCATGCCACGCCGTACTACCTCTTTCCTCCTCTAGTAGGAGAATTCGAGAAGATCTGTTCATCCAACCAGAACCGCGATCTATTGGAGCACTACCGGCTACATCACCCTTCTGGAGTGCTACATGGCACTCAACCGCTGTCCTTGAAGAAGATGATTGACTTCAAGGAACTCCTAAGTTGGGGCCCCTAACAGGTACCGTCCGGCTCAAGGACGTTAAAAGAGAGCGCTTCGTGGGAGGCAACCCACGGCTGGAGTCCATTTTTGAATTTTTGAGTTAGTCTTTTTCGTCGTTCGAATCAGGTTCGGGGGAGCCAAAGTGTCAGTTTAATTTCCTTTTGTTTTGAATTGTTTTCCGTTAGGTTTTTGAAAAAAAGGGATTTTTAAATAAATTTTCGGCGAGAACCAAAAGTTCTCGCCGAAAAAGTTTCTCATTTTTCAAACAGTGAACGTCCTTCTTTATTTTTGCCTATTTTTGAAGAAGTTTTCGGCGAAAACTTCCATAGTTGTCGCCGAAAACTTGTGTCTGTTTTGAAAATCAGTTTCATTTTTTCGGTCTGATTCTAACGCATACTTGATCGTCCAAATCGAAGCTCTGTAGCTCCGGTTATCCCCGAAACAAGCTTTTCACGTTTTTGGCCAACTTCGTCGCTTTCCGTCCATTTTCTTGAGTCGTGTCCTAAGGGTTAGTTGTTGGGTTTTCAATTTCAAATCTTTTGACATGTTGATTGTTGAATTTTGACGAGTTTAATTCCAGTCTACCTCATTTTGCGTGCCTGCTGTTTCGGTGTGATTTTTTCTGAACTGATTGAGCTTAGATGATCTAGATTGCTCTAGGAGTGTCGTGCCGTGAATTTGAAAAAAAAAAGAGTCAAAATATTTTCAAAATTCCCCTAAACCTTCTTTGTTCGACTTTTATTCTGTGTGGATCCGGGACACTTGTCCCGGTATCCTTTTGATGTTTTTTGTTGTAGGAACTTGAGTAGCTACTCTGCTCTAACTCCGGACTCTTCGTGTTCATCCCCTACACCGACCATCTCGTCACATGTTCTTTGTATCTCTCTACTCTAGTTTAGTCCTGTGAGGACACAGAACCGTTCAAGTGTGGGGTAGGGTGCTAGATTCTTTGCATGATCTTGCTTGATTTTCTGTGATTCTGTGGTTCAATTTTGAAATTTCTCTAGCATAGAATGGCTCAATTCTTGACTTTTGATGTTAAATTGACTTTAATTTTGAACGATGACGTCTAGACTGTTCCACTTAGAACCTGTAACCAATGTGTCGGAACTGATATTAAATGAGTCTAGGTCAGAACAGATCACAAATCACTCTTGTAGTTGAAATTTGAATCAATTAAACTATTTTGCTTGTTAATAACAAAGCTCGATAACACCATTCTAAGATGATAAATGCTAGCTTCTCCCATGTTTTCACTCCATATTTGTTCACCTCTGATTGTGGCTAGAGACTAGACGGAAATCCAATTCGAAATCTTGTGTAAAAAGTTATAACTAGCTAGGATCAAATGGCTAAATTGTTAAATCAAGTAATTTAGCTGTGCAAATTAATGTTAAGTTCTTTAAAGTACTGAAAATAAAGCTAGGCAAGCCCGACACCTAAGTGAAGTGTTCGGGTTGAGCACTAGCATAGGCACAAATACTGTGAGCTAGGCAGGTCCAGCACCTAAGTGAAGTGTTTGGTATCGAGCACTAGTATGCAGTAAATCAATGGAAAAAGCTGAAACTTGAAAAAAAACTGTTGTTTAAATCGGTCCTAGCTAGAACATGTAACGTACAGATCTAGAAACAGATGAAGTCGAGTCGATAGCCACGTCACTTTTCCTACCTCCACATCCACATCATGGCTAGAGCTTAAAGTCTTTTTGATTAGAATTGGTGTTATCATAGTCGGTTAATCATGATTAATTGTTTTCCCAAGAAACGTGCTTTGTTAAAACTACTACTTGAAGTGTGCAGAAATTAAAGAGATCGAAAACTTGTTTGGTTGATGTTCTTGCATGTGTAGGTCACTCTTTCTACGTGGAACAGTCTAAACCAAATCGTTAGAATTGAATCTCAGTTTAATCTCGTGTCATTTGTGAATTTGAGTGTGTTCTAGTTCAGTTTGCTTGAGGACAAGCAAAAGCTTAAGTGTGGGGGTATTTTGATGACACTCGATTTGACGTGATTATCAACCTCATTTAAGCGACATTTCCTTGCTTGAAACATGGTTTTAGGGGTAAAATAGCAAATATTCACTCAACTGCCCTACTTCCTACCGATTTGGTTACTTTGGCCCTTTTTCGGGCTATTTGATGGTTTCTAGTGTTTTTGTATGAGCGCAGGTTTTTATCGTCAAATACGTAACCACAGACGTGTTTAAGACCTCAAGGAGTGAACCAGAATCAAACCAGAAAGCAAACCGGAGTCAAAACCGAAAATTCGAACTGCCCAGTACAAGGTTTTCGGCGAAAATACAACAGAGTTTTCGCCGAAAATATCTTAAGAAACTCACAGGCGGACTGAGCTGAATTACACTGAAGTTTTTGGCGAAAAGTTATGAAGAAATAACGGAGGAGACAAAGGTTTTCAACTGAAGTTTTCGGCGAAAACTCCTTAAGTTTTCTCCGAAAAATCCTTCTTTTTCAGCGATAGAAACAGAAAACCCTAATCTTACCTATTTAAAGAAGTAGTCGGCAGCCAGCCAGAGAGGGAGGATTTTTTCCAACAATATTTTCACAAATCATACTTTTGAGAGTCAGCCGACTCTAGGGTCGATAGATAGAGTTTAGAGAGTCCGAAGATCCGTGGAGAGATCGTGACGCCATCCTTCCACCTCGGAGAGCTCGGAGCTTAAAGTTGAAGATCCAGGAGATCGAAGCTTCGCGGATTTGTCAGAATTAGGTTTTTCAGTTCTTATCTGTTTTTCCTCTATTTGATGATTTCCTTTATTGCCTTTGATTCTTCTGTTATCGTTATGAGTAGCTGAACTTGTAGAGCTTAGATTAGATGAACCCTAAGTGACCCAGGGCTTTAAAGCGGCGGATCGGCGGTAATTAGGTTCGAAGTTCAATCAATTTCTCTTTGTATGGTTGTTTTGTTCTTCACTGTTTATGTTTCTTCTCTGGTTGATCGCCTAGATTAGGTTTTTGCAAGCTAGGGTTAGTCGCCAGACAGCTTCCCTGCTTTGGCGCATAAACTTGTCTTCCTTGATCACCTAGTTTAGATTCTTGTTAAGCTGAGGATAGAAGCGAACGCTCGCCTCTCTTTAAAACATCAATTCAACCAATTAACCTATTCATTGGAGTGTGCCTTTCGTAGGAACCAGTTAGGGTTAATCCACTGCAAGAGTAACTCATAAATCGTTAATAAATGCACCAATTAGTTAAGTCGTTGCGAGAGGCGACCGTACCCGGGCGGCTAATTAATCTTGGTAGTTAGAACGGATAGAGCGAACGTTCGCCGGTCTTAAACCTAAGAGTCAGGAGTTATGGTGGTGTATAGAAACCGATTGAATTAGAATTGAAAACCGCTGGTCTTGTGATTGCCGTTGCCTTAGTGATCTAAGGGGGATTCAAAATCTAAGCTCGTCTATCTTCTCGTTAGTCAACCTTTTAATCTTTCTGTCTTTTATTTTCCTGCTTTATTAGATTAGAAGTCGTGGAACTCACACCACGCACAACTTGTGTTTAAACCTGAGTAATTTGCCAACATATTTGAGTAGACAAGAAGAAGAGACCTTGAGTAGAATACGATCTAGTCTACCTTGGTAGGTTAGTTATTTGATACCGCTAAAACTGCAGCATCAAAGGCCCACTTCAAGAGATGAATGCTCTTGACGATAAGCCGGTCTAGACGACAATCAATTCAATGAAGGTCGAAAAAAGAATTGCATATAATGCAAGAAGAAACCAAAGTTTAAGAGTTTATTTAATCAAAAGGTGTGACTTACAATGAGGTGTATAGGCCTCTATTTATAGGTGAGGAAGGGAGAACATGCTCTCCTTTTCCTCCTACGAAACTAACTACTAAAATAATAAATAAATAAAAAGATTCCTAATTAAACCACTAAAAAAGACTTAAACTAATCCTAAAATAACCTAAGAAAGAAGCAAAATTTGGACTCACAATCCTACAAAGGAAAGGACTCATTCCTAAACAAGAACCTTAAACTTGGGTGCCAAGTTTCCAAAAAAAAAAAAAACAAATAAATGGGTTCTAGAAGATTCAACCAAATAAATAGCAACTAAAATTCGGAAAATTAAGCCCTTTGGCAGATCACTAGTAGACGTCATGGGCTTCAACTTTCATGTTGGACATCAGCCCAAATTTTGTCTCCATGTAGCCCAAATCCAAAACTTTTTGTCAGACTAGGAATCTGTCCAAAACCAGGAAATCCTAGTGATGAGAACCGTCGTTGTGATGAGCTGGTTCTATCAAATAACTATCAAGCTCAAGAGCTAGGATAGATCGTATTCCACGGGCCTTCAATTGATTGGCTACTTCAGAACTAACAAATTACTCAAGGAAAACACGTTGTGCGTGGTGTGAGTTCCACGACTTCTAATTCTAAGGAATGCAGGAAAATTAAAACAAATTAAGCTAAAGCAGATTGAGAATTAGGGTTTGGAAACAAGAATGGCAGACGAACTTAGACTTTGAATCCCCCTTCGTTCCCCAGAGCATTGGCAATCAACAGATCATCGATTTCGATTCTTATTCAATCAATTACTAAAACACCACCATAACCCCTTACCCTTAGGTTTAAGACCGGCGAACGTTCGCTCTATCCGTTCTAACTACCAAGATTAACTAGCCGCCCGGGTACGGTCGCCTCTCGCAACGACTTAATTAATTGGTGTAATTACTAATGATTAACGAGTTACTCTTGCAGTGGATTAACCCTAACCGGTTCCTACGAAAGGCACACTCCAATTATAAGGTTAATTGTTCAATTCGATGTTCTAAAGTAAGGCGAGCGTTCGCTTCTATCCTTAGCTTAACAAGAATCTAATCTAGGTGATCAATCCAGACAAGAAACATGAACAATGAAGAACGAATCAAACATGAAAAAGAACTGATTGAATTTCGAATCTAATCACCGCCGATCCATGACCGCTTTAAAGCCTTGGGTCACTTAGGGTTCATCTAGTCTAAGCTCTGACGAGTTTAGCTACTCATGATCATTACAAAAGAAACAAAGACAAAGAAAGAGTTCATCATTCAAAGGAAGAACAGAAAAGGATCTGAAAAACCTAATTCGGACGACTCTGACAGACTCCGATCTTCGGTAAGTTACACTCCTAGCTCCGGTTCTCCGATATGGAAGGGATGGCGTCACGATCTCTATTCGGCTCTTCGAACTCCAACTCTTCGCTCCAGAACTTCAGAGAAATCTGATCTCGAAAAGTTGTGTTTTTTGAATTATGAATTGTATCCTCTATATTGGCCGCCGGGTTAAGTATAAATACTTAACCCTAGTTGGGCCGGGCTGAGATGGTATTTTCGCCGAAACCATAGGGGTAGTTTCGGCGAAAACTCTTGTGTGAATGGACGTCCGCCGACTGATCCTTCTGTTCATCCTTTTCGGTCCAAAAACTCAAAGTTTTCGGCGAAAACTTTCTTCACTTGACATCAGCCGATTTGCACTAATGTTTTCGCCGAAAACATATACTTAGTTTCGGCGAAATCTCCTTTGTCTTGGCACCAGTCTGAATGCACTAATATTTTCGCCGAAATCCATAGGACATTTTCGGCGAAAGTGTCTTTGTAATCGGGCAGGATTTTGGTTGGACTTTGATTGGTTCCTTTGATCGATTCCGGTTCAGTTCCTCGATGTTCCTATGCCTTAGATACGTCCATGGCTACTTTATTTGACGGCAAAAACCTGTGCTTACGCAAAAACACTAGAAAACCATCAAATAGACCCGAAAAGGGCCAAGGTAACACAAATGGCACGAGATAGGGCAATTGATTGAATATTCGTCATTCTACCCTAAAAACCATGTCTTAAGCAAAGAAATGTCGCTTAAATGAGGCTGATAATCACGTCAAATCGAGTGTCATCAAATACCCCACACTTAAGCTTTTGCTTGTCCTCAAGCAAACTGAATAGAAACGCTCATGTTCATAAATGATAAGATAGATTAAATTAGAGCTCAATCAAACACGATGAATTATTAGACAGATCGATCCTAGAACAAGAAACCTAACATGCATACAGATCAGCCAAATTACCTGGTCTCACTAATAAACTGCACACGACAAGTAATTAGCAACCAATTATGCACGAATTTGATCTGACCGACCAGACTCCTCACACAGGATATATATAGTACAATGGGAACTCTCACTCTCTGTGTTTAAGGACGTGTTTCTGCTCTCGATCATTTTCTGTTACCGAATTCTGTCATAGGTTTGTATTTCGACCACATCTCCACCACTGTGACAACACGAGTATCTAGTCAAGAAGGACTTCCCTGCTAGGACCGTAATGAAATCTACACTACTCGGGTTTATAATGAGATGGATGATGGGAATGAATGATGATGGCTTGGTGCGGTGTAGCTTTCGACTAACTTCCCTCGAATCTAATCTATGGCTTCCTACCGTCTAACCAAACACTGGTGGAATGATGAACGCTCGTCCTATGATACCCTCAAGCAACGTAGCACTTATTCTTTTTCTTTTGCATACATTTTTCTTTTCAACTTTTCTTACGACTTCGTTCTTCCATTTGTAGGGAGAAGAACGTTTTATTTGAACTAAACTTTGAACTTTTTCTGATTTTCTTCTTTCTTCATTTTTTTGAAATTTTTCTCTTTTTTTTTCTTTCTTTTCTTTTGTACATTTTTTTTCTTTTGTGCCGATTCCTTTTAGTTGCTAGATGGGTTTACACGTCTGGACATAATAGCTAAGACCACCTGTTTAATGGCTATAGGCAGGTTTACCACAAACCGACTTCCGGTAGGTCAATCTAGAACTACAACCATAGGGGATCAACGGGGAATGAAAGAAATGGGAAATGGCTGTAATGTATTATCGAACCGAAAGAACAGGCCAAGCTCAAGGGTCTAAACCTAGTGGATTTTATCGTTAAGGTAGGCTATCTGGCTTAGTAGCTGAATCTAGGTGCCCCTATCCTTCTAGAACTCGTGTCATCGTGTGGTCTCGAGTAGGTCTCATGCAAATTCTAACTCATTCAAGTAAACAGAAAACCACTCAGAAAGAATTTAAATTGCAAGTTACGTGCAATGGATCAAAAGCTCACAGTTGGTTTGCTAGTCGGATTCGGTCATTTTCATGCAATCAAGGCTACAAACTACAAGTGTGATTTTAAAATTCTGTTCTGACCAGGCAATTTAGCATCAAAGCATACAGGTTGGTTCTCAAGTTCTAGGTTAAGCAGTCTAAGCATCATTATGAAAGGTTGAACAACAACTTAACATCAAAAATCAAGAACTGAGCTATTCTAATGCTAGAGAGACTGGAATGGAATCACGAGGCACACAAAACACAATCAAGGGCAATCAAGTTCATGCAAGGTTCTCTAGCATCCTACCCCACACTTAAATCGGACTGTGTCCTCACAGGACTAATTCTAGAGTTCAGAGTGGAATGGAAGAACCTGGACCGAGATGATTGGCGTAGTGGATGAGCACGGTTCCTCAGAGCGGAGGTAATCTACCCAAGTGAAGCAAAGGGAACCTCCCAACTGCCTACAAAACAAAAACAAATAAAACATAAAAAGGAAACCGGGACAAGTGCCCCGAATCCACACAGAAAAAAGTTGGACCGAAGTCCGAAAAGAATAAATAAAAAGAAAGGATAAGGAAAAGGACACCACCTGATCATCACTGGTCAGAGGTGTCAGGGTGGGGGAAGTGGAAGTAATCGCCGAGCTATCGCTGCCACTCCAGCTGTCGCTCATATCGCCGGTCGGCTCGGCGCATGTGTTGTTGCATAATAGTCCACCTAGCCTCTTGAGTGGCGTTGTCGGTGATGCGACACTCCTGCAGTCACTCGTACAGCTCACCAATGTCCGCGGGATGCGGTCGAGGCTGAGGCTGCTGTGCCTGGTGGATGTACCCTGCCTCATGGTGTGGCGAGGGTATGTAATCTTGAAACTCGGGCGGCGGCTGCGGCTGCTGCTCCTCAGCATCATCGTCGTCCTCTGACTCGACCGCAGGTTGGAGTGGAGGATCTGCTGCTACATGGGGACTGAGGTCAAGTTCTAAGTCGTACTCGACCGCCAAGTCTCCTCCAACGGTCTGAACTGGATGTCGTGGAATGTGAGGACCATATTCATGGCCGATGCCGAAGGAGAGGATGAGCTGGCCTATGAAGTTGCCTCCCAAGAGTTTGTGTGGTTGCTTCTTTCTCTTGGTCCTCTGACTGAAGATGTGAGCTAGCACCCAGCCGGGGTGGAGAGGGTAGCTCTCTCGGATGGCTCGGTGAAGCACGAGCTCCTCTTTAAGGATATAGTGGCGATCCTTGTCTCTGACATATAAAAGTGACCTCCGCCAAACCATATGAATAAACTTATAGAGCGGGTGAGAGAGGGACTTAACTGAGTTGTTCTTCCTAAGGCGATCGCCAGGCACGCCTGTCATGTGGCTCCAGAGGGCGTGCAATGCCTCGTCGTCATCATCCTCGCCCAACCGAGGTGGTGATCGTGATAGTGCTCGTAGGGGATGCCCAGATGAGCGGCAAACTCATCGTAAGTGAGCTGCCTGTACACCCCACCAAGAAAGAAAGTGATCACCTTCTGGCCCCGTCTCTTCTTATGCTCGTCCAAGTCAAATGTCGCCCAGAACTCCTGGAGAGCAATGTCTGGGAACTCGGCGGCTATGGTGGTCAGCTCTAGGAGACCGGCCGGTGCTAAGGCGTCATGCACGTTCCGGTAGGAATCCTCGTCATGCTCCTGGAGCGACTCCATGGATAAAGGACGCACGTCAGCTCCCCGGATGTGCGCGATCTTCTGGAAGTTCTCAAAGTAGAAGTCCGGAAGACGGGCGATGGTGGGATGGTATCCAGCATGGCGAGGGAGTGCAGGTGGGGGACCCAGAATGGCGGGTGTGACGGGAGCGGCAGCTCCTGAGCTCGAGGCGCCATTAAGGCGTGCCTTAGTCCTGCGCTCAAAAGTGTTCCTAAAACCAGAATGAAACCAGATTAGTCAACTAAGATCCTACCCCACACTTAGTAGAAAAACTCAATTTCACAAGGAAACGAGGGAAACTAAGTGGGGTAAGTAAAGCGGAGTAACCGGTAATCATAGACAATAGAGCACATGTCTTAAGAACAGCTATAATCAGGGAAGCGCAATCAGAGTTCAAAAATTCAAACCGACATTTTTAGAAAGTCAACATTAAGTCATATTGAACCCTAATCATGGCAAGACTATCACAACTTGGAAATTGACGGCATCATACGATTTCAAATGGCGGCACGATAATATGAACAAGAATAAACACTGATGACAGCCAAACGATCAATAACAAGTCAACGGCAAACCGGTATATCTCACAAGTCAACAAAACAACGAATCAATCGTATGCATAGCAACACATGACCAAATGATGTGGAAATTAAGCACGGAACTCCCTAAGCATCCTGGAACAGTTCTATAAGTTCAGTCAGTCCTAGTTCACACGAAACAGTCGGCACGCAAAACGAGGTAAACTGAAAAGTCAACCGAAAGTCAACCCCAACGAAATTCAGCAATCCATATGTCAAAAGATTCGTATTGAAAAGTTATGCACGTTACCTTGAAGCCATGGAAGCAAAAACTGAACGGGTTGGGAGGAATCGGTGAAAAACGTTGAAAACTAGGTTTTCGGTGAACTGGAGCTGCAAAGCTCCGATTTGGTTGTTCTAGGGCTTGGTGGGATCGAAATGAGGAGGGGGAGTGAGCGGCGGCGGTCAGCGACGGCGGCGGCGGGTGAAAACGGCGGTGACGGCGGGTTGTAGTGGAGGGTCGGCGGCGATTTTAAACAGATAAAGGGGGGGTTTCGGTGATATGAGCGAAAGTGAGATAAGGTGAGAGAGGAGTTGGTCCGAATTATAAAGGATAATTAGGTGAAATTTCAAATCAGTTTCGGCAAAAATAGGGCAGTGGTTTCGCCGAAACTACAGGTTAACAAGAATTGGCTGATTTGAACTAGCGGTTTCGCCGAAAATTTAAGCTTGGTTTCGCCGAAAATCTTGGTTGAAGTGGTTTCGCCGAAATCATAAAGTTTTCGAACTGAAAAAGAGAAACAGGAGAAAAAGGTTCGAAGTTTGAAAATCGGTTTCGCCGAAAACACTGGTAGTTTCGCCGAAAATTTTGAACTGTTCGGGTTTAAAATATTTTCGCAAATCAGGCCAACTTCAGAAAATCACCGTTAAATCCTGAAAAATCGGAACGACCTCAATCAACTTGCTACTGACTCTATGACACACAGACTACACACGAAAAATAATAACTCAAACAAACTGACACTTTTGGCTCTCCCGAACCGACTCTAAAAGACCAAGGTTGAAACAAAACAAAACTGACTCCAGCCGTGGGTTGCCTCCCACGAAGCGCTCTTTTATTAACGTCCTTGAGCTGGACGATACCTGGACGGTATTAGGAGACATCCCAACTAAGATTCTCCTTCACGCTCGCGTTGGAGTTCATGAAGTACAGCTTCGGGACTTCTCCGGTAAACGTGAATTTCTTCCCGTTTGCATGCAAAAGCTTGGTACGTCCGTCGGGAAGATGATCAACGAACTTGAATGGTCCGAACAGCTCTCTAGAGAGATCATCCTTCTTGAGTATGACGATGGAAGGAATGAGGACTGTCGGCTTCTTCTTAACTTCAGTCTTCGGCTTGGTATCACCAGGATCGGTGATCGTTAGTACTTCCTTAGGAGACGCTTTCGGCTTCTCCCTCCATACTTGTTCCGGCGCCGGTTTCTCGGAACGAATTGGTGGTGCAGCTGGCTTGGTGGAAGACGGCAGAATTTTTGGACTCCAGACCATTTGAGCTTGCTTCTCCTTGTGATTCTTCCTCCTCGATCTACCAGATTCCTTGCGTGGCGGTTTCGAAGAGGCTTGCAGTTCCTTCTTCTTTTATGGCTTCTGAACCGAGGCTTCTGGCTTCTTCCTTATAACCTGCTTAATGCCTGCAGCAACAACTGATCTAGAGACACTGGAAGGAGCATTAGTAACGGAGTTGACCAGAGTCAACTCCACAGTTTCAACAGCAAGGCAGTGAGATTCTTCATTCCTAAAGTCATGTTTCATGTCATCTTTAAGACGGAACGTTTTTGTTTCTTTACCAATTCTTAAAGTCAAAGAACCATTAGGAACATTAATATTCATTCCAGTAGTAGCCATGAACGGTCGACCTATAAGGATTGTAGAATCATCGGTACTAGTATCCATAATCACATAGTCAGCTAAAAACGTGAACGGACCACATTTAGTAACAACATCTTTGATTTCTCCCTTAGGGGTTTTAAGCGATCTATCAGCAAAGACAAGTTGCATACTAGGTGGTTCAAGTTCTCCTAGGTTTAACTTTTTAAACAAACTCACAGGCATGACATTAACAGATGCTCCTAGGTCAACTAAGCAACGTTCAATTTCAACATCATTGATGACCAAGGGTAAAGTAAAAGAACCAGGATCAGATAACTTAGCTGGATATGGAGAAACGGGTTTCTTAGCATGAATGTCATGGTATCCTTCCTTGTTCCCCTTCATGCCAGTCTCGATCCTTGCGTTTGGCAGCAATGCTCTAGGAAAAGGAGGCTTCACGACGTATGGTGCAAGAGGAGGATCATCCTTAGGCGCTGGTTCCCGCTCCTCTTCTTCTTCTTCTTCCCGCGTTTCAGCGATCCTGCGTAAAATAAAAAAAGCATCAGCAATTAAGTTCGGAAGTTTTCGAGCAGTTACCATTTTAGCCTGTTCTTTTCTTGGGTTTGGCTCTGTCTGGCTTGGAAGCTGGCCAAATGGTCGACCAGATGCTAGCATGCTCGAGATGTTGTTCACGACTTGCTCAATCCGTTGTCCAGATGCTATTTGTTCTTGATTGAGAAGAGCTTGAGCCTTGAACTGACTATCGTGATCATCGAGTCTGGTGATAATCTGGTTGAGCTTCTTATCCAGGTCACTGACATTGTTCTCTCTTTGCTGCTGCTGTCCTGGATAGGTATTATTGAAGTATTGGTTCTGGCGATTGCCAGGAGCAGTTCTATAGTTACCCGGATTGCGATGCGGCGGCTGGTAGACACCTGCCGGCGGATGATTAGGCTTCTGATCCTGAGCTGGAACAGCCGGGCGGTTGTTCTGGTTCTGGTTATGATTGGCGCCAGCATTGTAGGGAGGTCTGTCTTGATAGGTCCCTTGCTGTCTGAAGTTACGGTAACCAGCATAACCGTTCTGATTATTGACGAAGCCTTGTTGAATGAAATTTACCTCTTCGGCAGACCAGATTTCTGCTTTACCAAAATTCTGACAACGGCCTCCGTTATGTGCGCAAGCTCCACACCACTCGCAATCGGCAACATAGACAGAAGCTGTCGGTGGCTTGATTGGTGTGGTAGACTTCTTCAAATGCTTCTCTACCTATGCCTTGATAGCTGCTTCGAAATCTAGCTTGCTCCTCGACCCTTCATATTGTCGCTCCCAGTTCCTTGACTTGGAGGCACAGTTTGCGAAGTGCAGAAGAGCAGCTTCAGGGGTGAGTGTAGTGCAATCCCCTTCAGCTAGAGAATTGACCCACTTGGCAGATTCTTCTCTAAGTCCTCGAGAGAAGATTTCAGCTAACTGCCTCTGCTCGAATCCATGATGAGGGCAGGTGTAGAGGAGTTCTTGGAAACGATTCCAAGTATCATATAAACTTTCTCCTTCTTTCTGGGAGAATCTGGCGATGCTGTCCTTGATGGCGGTCGTTCTGGCCGGAGGGAAGTATTCTTCAACAAAGTCCTGAGCCAGAGTATCCCAGTTAGTGTAGTAGCCAGGTGGTTTGCCAGTAAGCCACCTCTTAGCAGCGCCTTTCAAAGAGAACGGGAAAGCTCTCAGACAAAGAGTGTTTTTGTCGAGGTTTCCATTTTTAAAAGTACTGCAGAGATCAAGGAAGTCTGCAAGATGAATGCACGGATTGTCTAGGGGCCTGCCTTCAAACTGTAAATCCCTAGAGATCATGGTCAAGAATGGAATTTTGATCTCATAGTCAGGATCTCCTTCAATGCGCGGAACGGCAATGGCAGATCGAACGCTAGTCGCGCTCGGCTTGTTATAGTCTGCTAGACTCTTCTGTGCAGGTGGGGGTGGCGGCGGTTGATCGCCATTTGGTGGTAATCTATCGGTCATGGTGGGAGATGGAGGCGGTGAAAGTGACTCGGTGTATGAAGCGGATGAAGAGTGTGGTGAAGACGGAGATGAGGAACTCTCCTTCGGTTCCTCGATCTTGATCGGAGTGATAAACGGATTGGATCTGCCTTCCTTCAGAATCTGTGATCGTAGAGGTGTAGCAGAACTACCTGGATTCCCTACAATCTTAGCCTGTTCGGTCTGAGAGCGAGTCCAAGGACGGTGAGGCATACACCTGTAAACCTACAGATAACAAAGACAAACAAAACCAGTGTAAAATCGAAGTGGATGGAAAAATGAAAGATGGAAAATAGAAGAATAAATTGCCAGATCTTCTTTCAACAATCAAAAGAAGTCCCCGGCAACGGCGCCAATTTGATGAGAACCGTCGTTGTGATGAGCTGGTTCTATCAAATAACTATCAAGCTCAAGAGCTAGGATAGATCGTATTCCACGGGCCTTCAATTGATTGGCTACTTCAGAACTAACAAATTACTCAAGGAAAACACGTTGTGCGTGGTGTGAGTTCCACGACTTCTAATTCTAAGGAATGCAAGAAAATTAAAACAAATTAAGCTAAAGCAGATTGAGAATTAGGGTTTGGAAACAAGAATGGCAGACGAACTTAGACTTTGAATCCCCCTTCGTTCCCCAGAGCATTGGCAATCAACAGATCAGCGGATTTCGATTCTTATTCAATCAATTACTATAACACCACCATAACCCCTTACCCTTAGGTTTAAGACCGGCGAACGTTCGCTCTATCCGTTCTAACTACCAAGATTAACTAGCCGCCCGGGTACGGTCGCCTCTCGCAATGACTTAATTAATTGGTGTAATTACTAATGATTAATGAGTTACTCTTGCAGTGGATTAACCCTAACCGGTTCCTACGAAAGGCACACTCCAATTATAAGGTTAATTGTTCAATTCGATGTTCTAAAGTAAGGCGAGCGTTCGCTTCTATCCTTAGCTTAACAAGAATCTAATCTAGGTGATCAATCCAGACAAGAAACATGAACAATGAAGAACGAATCAAACATGAAAAAGAACTGATTGAATTTTGAATCTAATCACCGCCGATCCGTGACCGCTTTAAAGCCCTGGGTCACTTAGGGTTCATCTAGTCTAAGCTCTGACGAGTTTAGCTACTCATGATCATTACAAAAGAAACAAAGACAAAAAAAGAGTTCATCATTCAAAGGAAGAACAGAAAAGGATCTGAAAAACCTAATTCGGACGACTCTGACAGACTCCGATCTTTGGTAAGTTACACTCCTAGCTCCGGTTCTTCGAGATGGAAGGGATGGCGTCACGATCTCTATCTGGCTCTTCGAACTCCAACTCTTCGCTCCAGAACTTCAGAGAAATCTGATCTCAAAAAGTTGTGTTTTTCGAATTATGAATTGTATCCTCTATATTGGCCGCCGGGTTAAGTATAAATACTTAACCCTAGTTGGGCCGGGCTGAGATGGTATTTTCGCCGAAACCATAGGGGTAGTTTCGGCGAAAACTCTTGTGTGAATGGACGTCCGCCGACTGATCCTTCTGTTCATCCTTTTCGGTCCAAAAACTCAAAGTTTTCGGCGAAAACTTTCTTCACTTGACATCAGCCGGTTTGCACTAATGTTTTCGCCGAAAACATATACTTAGTTTCGGCAAAATCTCCTTTGTCTTGGCACCGTCTGAATGCACTAATATTTTCGCCGAAATCCATAGGACATTTTCGGCGAAAGTGTCTTTGTAATCGGGCAGGATTTTGGTTGGACTTTGATTGGTTCCTTTGATCGATTCCGGTTCAGTTCCTCGATGTTCCTATGCCTTAGATACGTCCATGGCTACTTTATTTGACGGCAAAAACCTGTGCTTACGCAAAAACACTAGAAAACCATCAAATAGACCCGAAAAGGGCCAAGGTAACACAAATGGCACGAGATAGGGCAATTGATTGAATATTCGTCATTCTACCCTAAAAACCATGTCTTAAGCAAAGAAATGTCGCTTAAATGAGGCTGATAATCACGTCAAATCGAGTGTCATCACCTAGCTTGATTAGGATTTCTTGTTTGGATGTACTTGGCATCTTCTCTACGTATCCCGTGTCTTGTATGGTCAGCCATCCCTCCTTAGATCAGGCTCCGGTGGTGGCCTGATCGTAGCTCCTAGCATGGGCTTCCTCGAATCAGCATCCGTGGTGTGCTCTTTGATGCTCCGGCCATGCATCCCTAGGACTTGGTCTAGCTCCATCTTCTTTCATTCCTTCTCCAACTCCAACGAGGCTTGTTGGAGGTTCATCCTGCTACCATAAGGAATCCAGTGCCTTTGGAAAATCCCAAAAGGCACTGGACAATTGTTGGCTACGCCCAAATCGCTCCGGCGTAGAGCCCGGATAGGGGCCTGGTGCCTGTTGCAGGCTTAGCTTGGGGCCTTCTTCAAATCTGTCCGGGCCTTTTCACTTCTATATTGGCCATCTCTCCAAGGATGCCTCCTGAGGGTCTTTTAGTGCTAGTTGGGCTCTGGGGCTCGTGGGAGTCGGTCCCAGGTCTGAGTTTAGGCTCGGTGTCAGCATCAGCTCATGGCGGGTCATGAATCTGACTTTGGCTGGAGCATGGGCTAGCATCAGCATCCTCCTAGGGGCGTCTTTTGGCTCTGGGGCTTGGGCTCTTCTAGGCTCCGGGGGTGGTGCTGGTGTAGGCTTGGGGCTGGTGTACTATCGGCCCGACATCAGTGCTGTGGCCAGCTCGGCATCATCCTCACGGCTCTATCTTGGGGCTCCGGGTATGGGGTATTTCCCTTCCAGCAAGGGAAATCCTCTCCGATTCTCTTTACCTGTTCCGCCATCCCATGGTTGCATGGGGATGTTCAAGCCTGGTGCGCGTGGTGTCGTGTCCACGCTGGTCTTGGTGGCCAGGATCACATCAGCGGCCCTAGGGTCTGGCCCTTGGTAGGGGACCTTGGTGGGGTGTAAGAATATCGGTTGGCATTGGGGCAGGTAGGTAGGATCACATCAGAGGCGATAGTTCATTTTTTGAGGGATAACTCGCTCGTTTGAAGTCCAAATGACACACCGTCAGAACCCGTGGAACCAGGATGACGAGACGAATCTTTCCAGATGGAATTTAAGTCTTCAAATATGCTAAGGTGAGGGCTCAGCATCGATAGATAGAGACGTGAGGAATTACAACCGGACATAGTAATTAGTAGGAATGCACGAATTGGAGAGTAGAAATGGTTAATTGTGTGATGTTGTGATTGGTTGTTGATATGTGATTCTTTATTTGACTATTTCAATGTATGGTTGACTTGATTGATTGAATGGTTGCCTAGGTGGCTAGAATGAGAGTTCATTTCCTGTTTGTGCAATTTATATATATATGGTGATTCTTGGAACTGTGGAATGTTGGGTGTAGGAGGATGGTTCTGCCAATGTAGAATCATCCTAGAAAGACGAATAGGAGGGTGGCCCTAGACGTTGCAACATGATCAGTAAGGCTATTATAGGTAGGAAGGTCAGTAAGGCTAGCAGTCCGCCCGTAATAAGTGTGTATGTGATTTGTGATGTAGAATTATGACATGGAATTGGTTGAATGGAATTTGATAGGTCCCAACCTTGTCGATCGTGGGCCCCAAAAGGACCCACCAAGAAGCCCATAAAAGAGAGCTCAACGATCTGGCGATTCACTGACCTGGCCCACACTCGCAGGCGACTGGAGAAGTGGCCCCGTAGAGTGGGACAAGGCCCATCCACTGTGCCCTAGCGGCCTTAAGGTTTTGGAGAATCGCAACCACATGTCACCATCGCAAAGGTCACCACAAAAGGCTGAGATCGATCCTTAGCAAACACGACAGGAGGCCAGACTATAAATACGACACTGACTTCCTTGCAGAAGAGGACATACCATTTTACACAGGGGATAACCCCGCGGTACATTATTCTCGTTCACCCACCTTATTCCCTACAATCGCTTAGATGGTCCCTGAACTTACTATCCTTCCCCCTTTTCATATACGAGGTACACCCTACACCGCTGAAGACCAGGTGAAGTAAGCGCGACCATGATGCCTGATGCGGCCCCGACACCATGGACACGCCCCGAGGCACCATGGACCAAAAACCTAGAGCAAGAGCCAATCATGCCAAGTGTCGACCCAACTGATGCCAAGGGCCGTGCTGAACCAATCACAAACCAAGGGCCGAGGGTCGCGCCGAACCAATGCCAAACCAAGGGCCAAGACCACCAAAGATGGAGCCAGACAAAACACTGAGACCACTGATGCTGGTGCCAAATCGAGGGCCGAGACTACCTATGCAAGTATTGGACCGAGGGCCAATGCTGGAGCCAGACCGAGGGTCGAGACTACTAACACTGATGATGGACCGAGCCGTGACATTGATGCTGGACCAAGTCCAGATACTAGTTCCGGATCGAGCCGGGATGCTGATGATGGGCCGAGACAAGATGCTGATGCCAGACCGAGGCAGGATGCTGATGTCGGGCCGAGACAGGACATCTGGCCAGCCCACGACGCGACATGCCGAATCCACGTTAGGGTCGGATCACCGCGAATCCATCGCAACGTGCCCAGATTAATGACGCCGCATCCGAAGAACCCGGAGTTCGAATCCTAATATGAGAAAGAGTGCCAGACAAGTTGTTTCCTTCCTAGTTTAGGGCTTTTACCCGGTTTAGGGTTTTTGCCTATTTTTTAGTCGTTTCCCTTTTTAGTTCGAATTTATTCCCTCTTAGTTAGTTTTTCGGATTTATTTAATTACTATAGAGTTAGAATAGAAGAAGGAGTCGGAGTAACCATAGGCCAATCCTCCACCTATAAATAGAACCCTTTTGTACTTCAAATAAACAGACTTAGACTTTGATGAATAAACAAACTTTGGTTTTTCTTTGTTTGGAATTGCAATTTTTTTCTTTATGATTTTCATGGAATTGATTGTCGCCTAGAATTAGGTTTATTGAGCTAGAGTCATCACCTCTAATTAGTGGCACCTCTAGTATTGAAGATCCCGTTTAGATTCTTAGCTCAATAGCTATTGATCTTTTGGTCGATCTCCACCCTATACTCGAAGGTTTAACTCGTGAGTTGTGATTGCCCAAGTGGTGAGTGGTCTAGTTGTGAAATAAGCTTGGTTGTTCAAATCACCAAGCGAGTGGGCTTCCAACAATTATTAGGTCAGGGGATCTCTCTAGAACAAATGGCGCACCAGATAGGGGAAGAAGTAGGCAATCACACTCTTTAAGAAAGCAAATAGACCCCGGGGAAGCCTCCACTCACCCTAGGGCAGAGGATGAAGGGATAACACCACTCAAGCACGTGGATCCCAAAACCCTGGCGATTCCAGAAATAGCAAGGAATTTGGGGAACAAACTAGAACACTTGTCTGTGCACACCACCCACACAGACTCAAAGTCCCGAATGAGGGACCAAAGGGGAAGGCAGTCGGAGCACGAGGACTCGATGATGGACGCATACTGATGAGCCACCAGTACCGTGGACTGATAAAAGGCGATTTTACCAAGGTCGTATTCCACGGGGTCCTCTCATAGACCAATACTCACACTTCTCATAGACGGTCTAGACATTTGAAATTGGTTTGGTTTGATTTAGAAATTCAGAAACAAAGGCAAAGAAATGCAATACTAACAAAGACTAAGCAAGAGAGAAAGGTGGTTCAAATCAAAGACAAAGGGGGCTCTCTTGGTGGGTAGTTTCATCATGCTCAAGATGACTAATTGAACAAACAAGCCAATTAAGATCGAGTTTGCATTCGGATGACCATGCATCTCACTTCTATAGACTCAATGCACTCTCGTAGCACCAAATCCCTATCCTAATACCACTCAACTTAGGCTCTCGCTCTCAAGCTAAGTGAAAAAGGATGCATTCTAAGTGTTTGATGAAATGCCAAGACACAAGACCCTCTCTTAAGACTCTATGACCACAAGGCTAGGCACAACACTCTCATATCAATGCCCTAACACTAAGAGATTCACCAAAAAGCATTTTCAAACTCAATTGAATGAAAATCCACATGCACACCAAGTGTTCGATAAAATGCCCAAGAGAGAAATCAAGTGAAAATGGTTGAAACAAGATGATCTAATTTCTTAGAACACACTCACTTCAATCCCTAGACCTACAATCTATGCAATTCAAGCACTCTCATGCATCAAATCACATTGAATGGACCAAATCAAGCAAACATGGCATAAAATGGAATTAAGAACAAGTCTAGGAATCATCCTCATACAACCAAGATCAATCATGACAAGTTCTATACAATCATCCCTCCATCATAGCACAACTAATCTACCCATCCAAGATGAACCCAAGAAACTCAGCCACACATGGCCAAGGGAGTAAAGAGAAAAGAAGGAAGAATGGTCACCAAGAACACCATGGATGAATCCTTGAGATGATCTTCACTTCTCCACTTGTAAGCACTTCTCCCAAGGTTTGTTGGCTTCAATCCTAGCTCCAATGGCTTCAAATTGCTCCAAAAATGTGTTCTAGGGTTTGAGGGTTCGTGGGTATGTGTTTGGGGTTCAAGAGAGATGATAGAATTCCCCAAAATGGCCAAAAACAAGAGTATTTATAGTGCAGGGGACAGTGCACGGCGTGCACTCCTGCACGGCGTGCACCCTGCACGGCGTGCACCCTGCACGGCGTGCACCCCTGCACTCTGCAGAAAGCTCGATCTTGCAATGCTCATATCTCCCTCGTCCGGACTCCAAATGACCTCCCGTTTGCTCCTATGCGCTCCTTGTCATCTGTACTTTGATGCCATAACCTGAAAAATGCACAGAGGCAACTCCAATAGACCACGAATTTGGCTCCAAAGTGGCAACCAGACAACAAAATGACACTTTGCACAAAACTTCAATAAAAGCATATAAGTCATGTCATTTCACGAATAAACACGGGCATTTCATAGGTCATTCATAAGCTTAAAATGCACTAATTAGAGTCACATCATGGACACGACCGGAGCCCTAACCCGGAGCTAGGTGAAATCCTTCAAAAATCTAGTCAATGAATACGTGGAGGCTTGGAGCAAGGTGAGGCACGAAAAGGAAGCAGAGAGATTCGTGAAGGGAGGCTACACATTGCTGGAGAAGCAGAAATTAACCCCCAAGGCCCAAGCCCTAATGATGATGCCAAGCTGGGACACGGAGCCGAACTGGGCCAGATTGATGTCGGGCCGAGACATCATGATGCTAGGCGCGGATGCTGATTCGAGCCTGGTGCGGATATCGGATGCTGATGCTGGGCCGAGAAAGACGCGAACATCAGTCCGCAGGATGCTGATGCTAGGCTCTGATGTTGGTCTGAGCCAGATGCATACACAGATGTTGATGCCAAACATGTCCAGAACCGTGCCACGGAATCCGCACGCGAGAAGGAAATCCTACCGCGATCAAGATTCCCTTCTGGATGAGGAAACCTCGATGCCACGCAAAGAACCTCGTTTTTCTGTAACATCCCAATCTTTTCTGACAAGATATTGTCCACTTTGGGGCGCAGCCCTCACGGATTTGTTTTTGGGTGTTTGTGGGATTCGAACCCATGACCTCCTCCTCTCAAGATCAAACTCCCAACACTACACCATAGAACGCGTCATGTCAGTTAAGGTTGAACCATTCCACATAGCCCATGGATCTCCCTCGTGCTTTGTCGATGTGGGATTTGCCTAGGATGTCACATACACCCCCCTCAGGGACTCCACGTCCTCGTTGAGATTTCCCCACCATCGTTCAAGCGGGACGGGGAAAGGCTCTGATACCACTTGTAACATCCCAACCTTTTCTGACAAGATATTGTCCACTTTGGGGCGCAGCCATCACGGATTTGTTTTTGGGTGTTGGTGGGATTCGAACCCATGACCTCCTACCTCAAGATCAAACTCCCACCACTACACCATAGAACGCGTCATGTCAGTTAAGGTTGAACCATTCCACATAGCCCATGGATCCCCCTCGTGCTTTGCCGATGTGGGATTTGCCTAGGATGTCACAGTTTCCAAGTCCTTTTAGGAGTTGGAAACACGGAGGACACACAATTCGTGCCAGAATAAGACTTGGTCTCCTAATCTGAGTTGGCCACGGACACGGTCACCCCTAGGGTTTCTCTAGTTTAGGGTTTTTCTATTTTTAGTCAATTTTAGTATTTTATTCAGATTTCTTCCTTTTTAGTCAATTGTTTAGGAATAATTTATAATTCTAGAAGTAGAATAGAAGTAGGATTCAAAGAGCTTGTTCCCGAATCCTCACCGATAAATGAAGGCCTTTGGCCACGATGTAAGAACACAACTTTTATGAATTAATACACTTGAATTTCAGAACTTTGATCTTGATTTCCTTCAAGCTTTTGCTCGCTATTGCTTAGTTTAAGGTTGGTTTATTGTGACTTGAGGTACACACCCTTGACTGCGTGGCACCATTCGACATGGACACTTAGGGTTCCTAGCTCTCTATAGCTGAGTCCAAGTACTCTCCGCCCCGACACTAAGGTTAGACTCGTTGTTCCTGCTACATAGCTCACGGTATTAGGGTCGCTGCCCATGGTTGTAGACGGTTCATATCAGTTGGTATCAGAGCACGGTTCATATCATCTGGTATCAGAGTCAACACTAGGACCACTCTATCCCTTTTATCTTTTAGTGTTTTATAAATTTTTTGAAAATCCCTAAAAAGTTTCATCTTGTTTACTGATTTTTGTTTGTCTTTTGATTTCACTGTTTCAATTGGTGGCCAAAGAAAAGTATACAAAGAAAAACATAAAAAATAAAAAATAAAAGAAAACTATAAAGAGGTCAATAGAAAATCAATCCAAACAAAGCTAGGCCACCATCGCCAAAGTTTGTTATAGGTTGGTTGCAAGAAGAGGGGGTTTAAAGTAGTATAACTTTCGTTGTTTTTAAACCTCTTGAACCAAAAAACCCTAAAATTTTCAAAAACTGTTTGCTTGTGTGCTTGATTGACGAGTTATAGAAAAGATTGTGCTTGTGCCCATAGAATAAACCCTAGGTTATAGGTCTTATTGTGTCACACGTCTCGAAATTTCTTGACTTGGTAGCTTCAAAGAAGCTTGCAACTTCTTGAACTGAGCTTGACTTTGTTCTGATTTTCAAAACCCTACTTTGAGTGCTTACTTTAAATTCATACACAAGAGGAAAAATCAGAGTGAGTGAGGTTCATTAGAGAGATTTGGGAGGCCTTTATGTTCTATACTAACCATGGCAGAAGAGAGGATGGCAGCTATGGAGGCGACCATGACCACCATGGCGCAAACCCTAGCCGCCATACAAGCTAGATTGGAGAGAGTGCCTGAAGGCAATGGAGCTAACGGTGAACACGCCCAAATCCCAAGGAGGTTCATTCATGAGATCAATGATGATGTGAGCAGCCTCAAGCTCATCGTGCCTAAGTTTGTTGGGAAGGCTAATGCAGATGAGTACATGGACTAGGAGAGGAACATGGCGGATTTCCTGAACTTTCATAATTATTCCGAAAGGAAAAGGTAACCATAGCCACCATTGAGTTTACTGACTACGCTGCCCTTTGGTGGAGTCAACTCAGGTGTCAGGTCTAGAGAGAGGAGGAGGATCTAATCATGTCATGGAGGGATCTGAAGAGAAGAATGAGGAGAAGGTTTGTACCGGCTGCCTACACACGAGACTTGCACACCAAGCTTCAATCCTTGAAGCAAGGTAACATGATGGTGGAGGAGTACAACAAGGAGATTGAGATGTTGGTGACCAGGCTTGACTTGAAGGAGGACGAAGAAGCAAGAGTGGCCAGATTCACAAATGGCTCGCAAAGGGACATACTACACCAAGTTAACATGATCAATTATGTTGATTATGATGACCTAGTGGCGCTTTCCATCCGTATGGAGATCAGGGAGTTGAAGAATGGCTTTGGAAAGAAGGTTACAGCCACGCCACCCACGACGAGCCCTTGGAGAGGAAGTTTGATGAGCTGCAGAATAGCGGTCAATCAAATAACTACCAAGCTGTGAAGCTAGGGTAGATCGTATTCCACGGGTCTCCTCTACTTCCATACTCAAATATGTTGGCAATTAAATCCAAGGTTAAACACTTAGTGCGTGGTGTGAGTTCCACGACTTCTATACTAAAATGCAAAGATTAATTGAAATGAAATTAAGGCGAAGAAAGGTTGATTGAAAGACTAAGACGGACGACAGACAAGCTTAGATTTCGAATCCCCCTTAGATCACCAGAGCAACAGCAATCAACAGATCAACGGATTTCAATTCTCGTTAAATCAGTTCTCAGACACCACCGTAACTCCTGACCCTTAGGTTTAAGACCGGCGAACGTTCGCTCTATCCGTTCTGACTACCAAGATTAACTAGCCGCCAGGGTACGGTCGCCTCTCGCAACGACTTAATTAACTGGTGCAATTACTAACGATTTATGAGTTACTCTTGTAGTGGATTAACCCTAACCGGTTCCTACAAAAGGCACACTCCAATTATAAGGTTAATTGTTCAATTCGATGTTCTAAAGTAAGGCGAGCGTTCGCTTCTATCCTTAGCTTAACAAGAATCTAATCTAGGTGATCAATCCAGACAAGAAACATGAACAAGGAAGAACAAATCAAACATGAAAGAGAACTGATTGAATTTCGAATCTAATCACCGCCGATCCGTGACCGCTTTAAAGCCCTGGGTCACTTAGGGTTCATCTAGTCTAAGCTCTAACGAGTTTAGCTACTCATGTTTATCACAAAAGAATCTAAGACAAATAAAGAGTTGATCATCCAGAGGAAGAACAGAAAAGAATCTGAAAAACCTAATTTAGACGACTCTGACAGACTTCGATCTTCCGTAAACCGCACTCCTAGCTCTGATTCTCCGAGGTGGAAGGGATGGCGTCACGATCTCTTTCCGGCTCTTCGAACTCTAACTCTTCGCTCCAGAACTCTAGAGAAATCGTAGGATTCTGATCACGGAAGTGTATTATGATGTATATTATGTGGTCCCCTCTGTTGGGCCGCCGGGTTAAGTATTTATACTTAACCCTAATCAGCCGGATTTCTTCTAATATTTTCGCCGAAAATATTGAAGGATTTTCGGCGAAAATTCCTTTGCAAATGAGGGGTTCCGCCGGCTGATTCTCCTGGACTTCATTCTCGGTCGAAGACTTGATCGATTTCGCCAAAAATTCCTTCAGTTGCCAACAGTCGATTTGTGATGATATTTTCGCCGAAAATACAAGGGTATTTTCGGCAAAAATTCCTTTGTAATCCGGGCAAGAATTTTCTTGAACTTGATTGGCTCCTTTGATCGATCCCGGTGCAATCCTTCGAGATTCCAACGCCTTAGACACGTCCTTGGTTACTTATTCGATGGCAAAAACCTGTGCTAACGTAAAAACACTAGAAAACCATCAAATAGGCCCGAAACGGGCCAAGGTAACACAAATGGCACGAGATAGGGCAATCGATTGAATATTTGTTATTCTACCCTAAAAACCATGTCTTAAGCAAAGAAATGTCGCTTAAATGAGGCTGATAATCACGTCAAATCGAGTGTCATCAAATACCCCACACTTAAGCTTTTGCTTGTCCTCAAGCAAATTGAATAGAAACGCTCATGTTCATAAATGATAAGATCGATTAAATTGGAGCTCAATCAAACACAATGAATTATTAGAAAGCTAATTCCTAGAACAAGAAACCTAACATGCATACATATCAGCCAAACTATCTTGTCTCACTAATAAACTGCACACGACAAGTAATTAGCAACCAATTATGCACGAATTTGACCTGACCTACCAGACTCCTCACACAGGATATGTATAGTACAATGGGAACTCTCACTCTCTGTGTTTAAGGACGTGTTTCTGCTCTCGATCATTTTCTGTTACCGAATTCTGTCATAGGTTTGCAATTCGACCACATCTCCACCACTGTGACAACACGAGTATCTAGTCAAGAAGGACTTCCCTGCTAGGACCATAATGAAATCTACACTACTTGGGTTTATGATGCGATGGATGATGGGAATGTATGATGATGGCTTGGTGCGGTGTAGCTTTCGAATAACTTCCCTCGAATCTAATCTATGGCTTCCTACCGTCTAACCAAACACGAGTGGAATGATGAACGCTCGTCCTATGATACCCTCAAGCAACCTAGCACTTATTCTTTTCCTTTACACGATTTTTTCTTTCTTTTCAACTTTTCTTTTGACTTCGTTCTTCCATTTGAAGGGAGAAGAACGTTTTATTGAACTAGAAACTTTGAAACTTTTTTGATTTTTCTTTTCTTCACTTTTTTTTTTCGAAATTTTCTTTCTTTTCTTACTTTACTTTTTTTTTCTTTTGTGCTGATTTTCTTTAGTTGCTAGAGGGATTTACACGTCTGGACATATTAGCTAAGACCACATGTTTAATGGTTATAGGCAGGTTACCACAAACCGACTTCCGGTAGGTCAATCTAGAACTACAACCACAGGGGATCAACGGGGAATGAAAGAAATGGGAAATGGCTGTAATGTATTATCGAACCGAAAGAATAGGCCAAGCTCAAGGGTCTAAACCTAGTGGATTTTATCATTTGGTAGGCTATCTGGTTTAGTAGCTGAATCTAGGTGCCCCTATCCTTCTAGAACTCGTGTCATCGTGTGGTCTTGAGTAGGTCTCATGCAAATTCTAACTCATTCAAGTAAACAGAAAATCACTCAGAAAGAATTTAAATTGCAAGTTGCGTGCAATGGATCAAAAGCTCACAGTTGGTTTGCTAGTCGGATTCGGTCATTTTCATGCAATCAAGGCTACAAACTACAAGTGTGATTTTAGAAATTCTGTTCTGACTAGGCAATTTAGCATCAAAGTATACAAGTTTGTTCTCAAGTTCTAGGTTAAGCAGTCTAAGCATCATTATGAAGGGTTGAACAACAACTTAACATCAAAAATCAAGAACTGAGCCATTCTAATGCTAGAGAGACTGGAATGGAATCACGAGGCACACACAAAACACAATCAAGGGCAATCAAGTTCATGCAAGGTTCTCTAGCATCCTACCCCACACTTAAATCAGACTGTGTCCTCATAGGACTAATTCTAGAGTTCAAAGTGAAGTAGAAGAACCTGGACCGAGATGATTGGCGTAGGGGATGAGCACGGATCCTCAGAGCGGAGGGAATCTACCGAAACGAAACAAAGGGAATCTCCCTACTGCCTACAAAACAAAAACAAATGAAACATAAAAAGGAAACCGGGACAAGTGTCCCGGATCCACACAGAAAAAAGTTGGATCGAAGTCTGAAAAGAATAAATAAAAAAGAAAGGACGAGGAAAAGGACACCACCTGATCATGGCTGGTCAGGGGCGTCGGGGGGTGGAAAGTGGAGGTGCTCGCCGAGCTGACGTTGCCACGCCAGCTGTGCCTCATACCGCCTGTCGGCGCGGCGCATATGCTGCTGCATAATAGTCCATCTCGCCTCCTGAGTGGCGTTGTCGGTGATGCGCCACTCCTGCAGTCGCTCAAACAGCTCTCCAACATCCGCGGGGTGGTGTCGAGGCTGTTGGGGAGGCGCCTGGTATGTATCTGGGATGTGCGGCGGCGACTGGTGAGCATACCCTGCCTGGTGGTGTGGCTAGGGTATATAATCTTGGAATTCTGGCGGCGGCTGGGGTTGTTGCTGCTCAGTATCATCTTCTTCCTCCGACTCGACCACAGGCTAGAGTGGAAGATCTGCTGCTACATGGGGACTGAGGTCCAGCTCTAAGTCGTATTCGACTGCCAAATCTCCTCCAACGGTCCTAACTTGGCGTCGTGGAATGTTCGGGCCATATTCATGGCTGATGCCGAAGGAGATGATGAGCTGACCTATGAAGTTACCCCCCAGGAGTCTGCGAGGTGGCGTCCGCCTGCTAGTCTTCTGGCGAAAGATGCGTGCCAGCACCCAGCCGGGGTGGAGAGGGTAGCTCTCTCGGATGGCTCGAAGAAGCATAAGCTCCTCCTTGAGGATATGGTGGCGATCCTTATCTGGAACATATAAAAGCGACCTACGCCAAACCATATGAATAAATTTAAAGAGAGGGTGAGAGAGGGACTTAACTGAGTCATGGCCCGTGAGGCGATCACCGGGCACTCCAGTCATGTGGCTCCAAAGCGCGTGGTACTCTTTGTCGTCATCATCGTCGCCCCAGCCTAGGTGATGATCGTGATAATGCTCGTAGGGGATGCCAAGATGAGCAGCAAACTCATCGTAGGTGAGCTGCCTGTACACCCCACCAAGATAGAAGGTCACAACCTTCTGGCGCTGCTTCCTCTTGTGCTCATCCAGATCAAAGGTCGCCCAGAACTCCTGGAGAGCAATGTCTGGGAAATCGGCAACTATGGTGGTCAGCTCTAGGAGGCCGGCCGGTGCTAGGGCGTCATGCACATTTCGGTGGTAGTCCTCGTCGTGCTCGGAGAGGGACTCCATGGAAAGAGGGCGCACGTCAGCTCCACGAATGTGCTGGATCTTCTGGAAGCACTCGAAGTAGAAGTCAGGTAGACGAGCTAGAGTGCGATGGTATCCAGCCCGGCGGGGTAATGCGGGTGGAGGAACCAGAACGGCGGGTGTGACGGGGGCGGCAGCTCCTGAGCTCGAGGCGCCATCAAGTCGCGCCTTAGTCCTGCGCTCATAAGTGGTGTTCCTAAAACCAGAGCTAAACCAGATTAGTCAACTAAAACCCTACCCCACACTTAGTAGAAAAACTCAATTTCACAAAGAAATGAGGAAGACCGAGTGGGGGTAAGCAAAGCGGAGGAACCGGTAATCATAGACAATAAAATACATGCTTAGGAACAGCCAGAATCGGATAAGCGCAATCAGAGTTCAAAGAGTCGAACCGACATTCAGAAAGTCAACATTAAAGCATATTGAACCCTAATCATGGCAAGACTATCACAACGGGGAAATTGACGGCATAATATGATCTCAGATGGCAAACACAATGATATGAACGAGAATGAGCACATCAGGCAGCCAAATGATCACAACAATTCAAAGTCAAACCGACATTTTCTCAAAAGGCAACATCACAAAGAATCAATCCTATGCATAGCAACACATGATCAAATGATATGGAAATTAAGCACGAAACTCCCTAAACATGCTAGAACAGTTCAACAAGTTCAGCTAACCTAGTTCTCACGAAATCAGTCGGCACGCAAATCGAGGCAAACCGAAAAGTCAACCAAAAGTCAACCCCGACGAAATTCAGCAATCCATATGTCAAAAGATTCGTATTGAAAATTTCTACAACTTACCTTGAAGCCATGGACGCTAAAAACGAACGGTTTGGGAGAAATCGGTGAAAAACTCTAAAAACAAGGGTTTCGAAGAACTAGAGCTGTAGAGCTCCGATTTGGCTGTTCTAGGGCTCAAAATGATCGGAGAAGAGAGGGGAGTTGAGCGGCGGCGGTCGTCGGCGGCGGCGGCGGTGGCGGTTTTGAAAAGGGTGGTGGAGGTGATTATTTTGAAAAACAAAGGGGAGGGTTATTTTTCGGGTTTGGAACGAAAATGGCAAGTGGAGAGAAAGGGTCTGAAGTCCAAATTTTTAAGTGGAGGATTGGGTGGTTTTCAAAAGGATTTTCGGCGAAAATAAAAGGGTGTTTTCGCCGAAAACAAACGTTCAAATGCACTGCCGGTTTTCAAATAGATTTTCGCCGAAAACACTCAACTTTTCGAACCAAAAATATGAAACAGGAGATCGGGTTCAAAAATTCAAAAGGCGATTTCGCCGAAAAGAGGGGTGATTTCTTCTAAAATTTTGAACTACTCGGGTGAAAATATTTTCGCAAATCCGGCCAACTTCAGAAAATCACAGTTAAATCCACAAAAATCGGAAACGACCTCAATCAACTTGTGACTGACACTACGACATGCAGTCTACACACGAAAAATAATAAATCAAATAAACTGACACTTTTGGCTCCCCCGAACCGACTCTAAAATACTAAGTTCGACAAAAATTAAAAACGGACTCCAGCCGTGGGTTGCCTCCCACGAAGCACTCTTTTATTAACGTCCTTGAGCTGGACGATACCTGGACCGTATTAGGAGACATCCCAACTCAGATTCTCCTTAACGCTCACATCGGAGTTCATGAAGTACAGCTTCGAGACTTCTCCGGTAAGCGTGAATCTCTTCCCGTTCGCATGCAAGAGCTTGGTACGTCCATCGGGAAGATGATCGATGAACTTGAACGGTCCGAACAGCTCTCTGGAGAGGTCATCCTTCTTGAGTGTTATGATGGAAGGAATGAGGACTGTCGGCTTCTTCTTTTCTTTTATCTCCGGCTTGGTATCACCAGGATCGGTGATCGTCAGTATTTCTTTAGGAGATGCTTTCGGCTTCTCCCTCCATACTTGTTCCGGCGCCGGTTTCTCGGAACGATTTGATGGTGCAGCTGGCTCGGTGGAAGACGGCAGAATTTTTGGCCTCCAGACCATTTGGGTCTTCGTCTTCTTGTTCTTTCCCCGAGGCCTGCTCGGTTTAGTGCTCGGTGGCTTAGAAGAGGTTGCAGTTCCTTCTTCTTCTTCTTGAGCGGCTTCTGAACCAAAGTTTCTGGCTTCTTCTTAATAACCTGTTCAATATCTGCAGCAACAACTGATCTAGAGACACTAGAAGAAGCATTAGTAACGGAGTTGACCGGAGTCAACTCCATAGTTTCAACAGCTAGGTAGTGAGGTTCTTCATTCTTAGAGTCATATTTCATGCCATCTTTAAGACGGAACGTTTTCGTTTCTCTACCGACCCTTAGAGTTAAAGAACCATTTGGAACGTTAATATTCATTCCAGTAGTAGCCATGAAAGGTCGACCTATGAGAATGGTAGAATCATCCGTACTAGTATCCATAATCACATAGTCAGCTAAGAACGTGAACGGACCACATTTAGTAACAACGTCTTTAATCTCTCCCTTAGGAGTTTTAAGTGATCTATCAGCAAAGACAAGTTACATACTAGGTGGTTCAAGTTCTCCTAGGTTCAATTTTTCAAACAGGCTCATAGGCATGACATTAACAGACGCTCCTAGATCAACTAAACAACGTTCAATCTCAACATCATTAATGACCAAAGGTAAAGTAAAAGAACCAGGATCAGATAACTTAGCTGGATATGGAGAGGCAGGTTTCTTAATACGAATGTCAGGGTATCCTTCTTTATTCCCCTTCATGCCAGTCTCGATCCTTGCATTGGCAGCAATGCTCTTGAAAAAGGAGGCTTCACGACGTACGGTGCAAGAGGGGGATCATCCGCCTTAGGCGCCGGTTCCTGTTCTCCTTCCTCCTCCGGAGTTTCAGCGATCCTGCGTAAGACAGAACAAGCATCAGCAATTAAGTTTGGGAGTTTTCGAGCGGTTACCATCTTGGCTTGCTCCTTTCTCGGATTTGGCTCTGTCTGGCTTGGAAGTTGGCCAAATGGTCGACCAGATGCTAGCATGCTCGAGATGTTGTTCACGGCTTGCTCAATTCTTTGTCCAGATGCTATCTGTTCTTGATTGAGAAGAGCTTGAGCCTTGAACTGACTGTCATGATCATCGAGTCTGGTGATGATCTGGCTGAGCTTCTTATCCAGGTCACTGACATTGTTCTCTCTTTGATGTTGCTGCCCTGGATAGGTATTATTAAGATATTGATTCTGGCGATTGCCAGGAGCAGTTCCATAATTACCCGGATTGCGATGCGGCGGCTGGTAGACACCTGCCGGCGGATGGTTAGGCTTCTGATCCTGAGCTGGACCAGCCGGGTGGTTATTCTAGTTCTGGTTATGGTTGGCGCCTGCATTGTAGGGAGGTCTGTCTTGATAGTTCCCTTGCTGTCTGAAGTTACGGTAGCCAGCATAACCATTCTGATTATTAACGAAGCCTTGTTGAATGAAATTTACCTCTTCGGCAGACCAGACTTCTGCCTTACCAAAATTCTGACAACGGCCTCCGTTATGTGCGCAAGCTCCACACCACTCACAATCAGCAACGTAGACAGAGGCTGCCGGCGGCTTGATCGGTGTGGTAGACTTCTTCAAATGCTTCTCTACTTCTGCTTTGATTGTAGCTTCGAGATCTAGCTTGCTCCTTGATCCTTCAGATTGTCGTTCCCAATTCCTTGACTTGGAAGCACAGTTTGCGAAGTGAAGAAGAGTAGCTTCAGGTTTTAGTGTAGTGCAATCCCCTTCAACTAGAGAATTGACCCACTTGGCAGATTCTTCTCGAAGTCCTCGAGCAAAAATTTCAGCTAACTGCCTCTGCTCGAATCCATGATGCGGACAGTTGTAGAGAAGTTCTTGGAATCGATTCCAAGTATCATATAAGCTTTCTCCTGAGCCAGAGTATCCCAATCAGTGTAATAGCTAGAGTATCCCAATCAGTGTAATAGCTAGGTGGTTTGCCTGTAAGCCACCTCTTAGCAGGGCCTTTCAGAGAGAACGGGAAAGCTCTCAGACAAAGAGTGTTTTTGTCGAGGTTTCTGCTCTTGAAAGTGCTGCAGAGATCAAGGAAGTCTGCAAGATGAGTGCACGGATTGTCTAGGGGCCTGCCTTCAAACTGTAAATCCCTAGAGATCATAGTCAAGAATGGAATCTTGATCTCATAGTCAGGATCTCCTTCAATGCGCGGAACAGCAATGGCAGATCAAACGCTAGTTGCGCTCGGCTTGTTATAGTCTGCTAGACTCTTTTATGCAGGTGGCGGCGGCGGCGGTGGATCGCCGTTCAGTGGTGGTGGTAATCTATCGTCCATGGCAGGAGATGGAGGAGGTGAGAGTGACTCGGTGTATGAAGCGGATGAAGATGACGGTACAGGTGAAGATGGAGATGAGGAACTCTCCTTCAGTTCCTCGATCTTGATCGGAGTGATGAATAGATTGGATCTGCCTTTCTTCAGAATCTCTGATCGTAGAGGTGGAGCAGAACTGCCTGGTCTCTCTGCACTCTTAGCCTGTTCGGTTTGAGAGCGAGTTCAAGGACGGTGAGGCATACACCTGTAAACCTACAGATAACAAAGACAAACAAAACCAGTGTAAAATCGAAGTGGATGGAAAGGTGAAAGATGGAAAGTAGAAGAATATATTGCCAGTTCTTCTTTCGAACAATCAAAAGAAGTCCCCGGCGACGGCGCCAATATGGTGAACGCACAGTCGTTGTGATGCATTTCACACAAATAACTAACAAAGCTAAAAAAAGCTAGGGTAGATCGTATTCCAAGGGTCTTCTAAGATTGACTACTTCAAAACTAGCAAAATACTCGAATGTAAACACTTCGTGCGTGGTGTGAGTTCCACGACTTCTAACTCTAAGAAATGCGGAGAAAATTAAAAATTAAACTAAAGCAGATTGGAAATTAGGGTTGAAAACAAGGATGACAGACGAACTTAGACTTTGAATCCCCCTTCGTTCCCTAGAGCATTGGCAATCAACAGATCAGCGGATTTCGATTCTCATTCAATCAATTACTAAGACACCACCATAACTCCTTACCCTTAGGTTTAAGACCGGCGAACATTCGCTCTATCCGTTCTAACTACCAAGATTAACTAGCCGCCAGGGTACGGTCGCCTCTCGCAACGACTTAATTAACTGGTGCAATTACTAACGATTTATGAGTTACTCTTGCAGTGGATTAACCCTAATCGGTTCCTACGAAAGGCACCCTCCAATTATAAGGTTAATTGTTCAATTCGATGTTCTAAAGTAAGGCAAGCGTTCGCTTCTATCCTTAGCTTAACAAGAATCTAATCTAGGTGATCAATCTAGACAAGAAACATGAACAAGGAAGAACAAATCCAACATGAAAGAGAACTGATTGAATTTCGAATCTAATCACCGTCGATCCGTGACCACTTTAAAGCCCTGGGTCACTTAGGGTTCATCTAGTCTAAGCTCTAACGAGTTTAGCTACTCATGTTTATCACAAAAGAATCTAAGACAAAGAAAGAGTTCATCATCCAGAGGAAGAACAGAAAAGAATCTGAAAAACCTAATTTAGACGACTCTGACAGACTTCGATCTTCCGTAAACCGCACTCCTAGCTCCGATTCTCCGAGGTGGAAGGGATGGCGTCACGATCTCTTTCCGGCTCTTCGAACTCTAACTCTTCGCTCCAGAACTCCAGAGAAATCGTAGGATTCTGATCACGGAAGTGTATTATGATGTATATTATGTGGTCCCCTCTGTTGGGCCGTCGGGTTAAGTATTTATACTTAACCCTAATCAGTCGGATTTCTTGTAATATTTTTGCCGAAAATATTGAAGGATTTTCGGCAAAAATTCCTTTGCAAATGAGGGGTTCCGCCGGCTGATTCTCCTGGAGTTCATTCTCGGTTGAAGACTTGATCGATTTCGCCGAAAATTCCTTCAGTTGCCAACAGCCAATTTGTGATGATATTTTCGCCGAAAATACAAGGGTATTTTTGGCAAAAACTCCTTTGTAATCCGGGCAGGAATTTTCTTGAACTTGATTGGCTCCTTTGATCGATCCCGGTGTAATCCTTCGAGATTCCAACGCCTTAGACACGTCCTTGGTTACTTATTCGATGGCAAAAACCTGTGCTAACGTAAAAACACTAGAAAACCATCAAATAGACCCGAAACGGGCCAAGGTAACACAAATGACACGAGATAGGGCAATCGATTGAATATTCGTTATTCTACCCTAAAAACCATGTCTTAAGCAAAGAAATGTCGCTTAAATGAGGCTGATAATCACGTCAAATCGAGTGTCATCACCATCCAAGAATGAACCCTAGAAACTCAGCCACACATGGCCAAGGGAGTAAAGAGAAGAGAAGGAAGAATGGTCACCAAGAACACCATGGATGAATCCTTGTGATGATCTTCACTTCTCCACTTGTAAGCACTTCTCCCAAGGTTTGTTGGCTTCAATCCTAGCTCCAATGGCTTCAAATTGCTGCAAAAATGTGTTTTAGGGTTTGAGGGTTCGTGGGTATGTGTTTTGGGGTTCAAGGGAGATGAAAGAATGCCCTAAAATGGCCAAAAACAAGTGTATTTATAGTGCAGGGGGCAGTGCACGGCGTGCACACCTGCACGGCATGCACCCCTGCACTCTGCAGAAAACTCGATCTTGTAATGCTCATATCTCCCTCGTCCGGACTCCAAATGACCTCCTGTTTTCTCCTATGTGCTCCTTGTCATCCGTACTTCGATTCCATAACCTGAGAATGCACAGGGGAAACTCCAATAGACCACGAATTTGGCTCCAAAGTGGCAATCGGACAATAAAAGAGCACTTTGCATAAAACTTCAATAAAAGCATATTAAGCATAGCCATTAAGGATCAAATACGGGCATTTCATAGGTCAATCATAAGCTCAAAATGCACTAAATAAAGTCACATCAAAATCCCCTACGACTAAGCTTTGCTTGTCCTCAAGCAAATGAATTAGAAAACATTCAAGCTCTCAAATGACAAGATCGGTCCCATTGAGATTCAAGCGAAAATAATTTGGCTTAAACTGTTCCACGAACAAACTTAACCTACACATGCAAGAACGTCAACCAAACAAGTCTAGACCTCACTATTTTCTACACACTTCAAGTAGTGGTTAATTGGGACACAGCAAAACCGACCACGACAACACCAACTCTAATCAAAAGGACTTGAACTCGGGAAATGGAACAGATTAGGTGGGGGTAGGAAAATTTTTGAAAGTGGTGAGTGATCGTGATGTGGCTATCAACTCGACTTCATCCGCCTCTAAATCTGCACTTCACACGCTCAAGCTAGGATCATTATAATAAGGGCCACATTTGAGAACTCTTTTTTTTCTCTTTTTTTTCCTACTGCATACTAGTGCTCGATCCAACACTTCACTTAGGTGTTGAACCTGCCTAGCTCACAGCCTTTGCCTTCGCTAGTGCTCAACCCGACACTTCACTTAGGTGCCGAGCTTGCCTAGCTTTTCTTTTCTTTTGAGCATTTTCTCTTTTTTTTCCTTTTCTTCACAAATTAGCCACTTGATCCCTAGCCCCTTACAACATCCACACAAGATTTCGAATTGGATTTCCATCTAATCTCAAGCCACAATCACGAGGGATCAAAAAGGTGATGAAAAACATGGAATAGGATGAAAGTTCTGATTGCCTTCATCATCTTAGAACGGTGTTATCGAGCGGTACAAAAACACGTATCAAACCAATCAACCAACATACAAGAGTGATAACATCTCTGTTCTGGCCTAGACTCATTTGACAATAGTGCTAACATGCTGTTATAGGTTCTAAGTGGAACAGTCTAAACGTCATTGTGAAAGATTGAAGCCAATTAAATACCAAAAGTCAAGAACTGAACGATTCTACAATAGAGGAATTCGACATTCAATTAAGATCATGCAACTCATCAAAGCATAGCCTTAGACTTCTACCGACAAATAATCACACCAAACCTCAAATTAATTCCCCTACGACTAACATGAGCATTGTCCTCAATGATCAAGGGAGAGAGGGTAAGGTGGAACGAAGTTACCGCGTTGGTAGAGAGGAGCATAGGACGTAATAGTGGTGAAAGAGTTCCATGATGATCCTTGGTGAAGAGTGATCCCAATTGCTTGCCAAACCTTATTCAAAAAGCTAAAACAACACAAATACCTCAAACAACAATTAAAAGTGAAAAAGTAAAGATAACATGGGGTGCCTCCCTAGAAGCGCTTGGTTACCGTCTTAAGCTCGACGATACCTGTGTTATGGTGTCCAACTTAGTACCTCCTTCAAGTCAAGTAGCTTATTCCATGATGAAGATTGAGCTCCAAGTAGCAATAGAAGCAAAGGGTAGTCTAGCCAATGAGCAATAATGCTTGTATAGCACTTGATACCTTGGGGTGGCTTGCTACCTTTGAAATTTGGAACTTGAGGAAGAAAGTATGGTAGGGGCCACCATTGAGCTCCATCGTCTCCAAGTTGGTGATGCCACTCAAGGAGTCTTCCGGTTCAAACATGGGCGGCTCCTCTTCCATTATCACCTTAGGAGAGGTTATAAAGCTTGTGTCCGTCTCTTGACACAAGTACTTCAAGATCAAGAAAGAAGATTGAAGAGTACTCACAATCTTTGGTGGGACCACAATAGGGTGGTGTTGTTCACTTTCGTGCTCCACTCTCGGTGCCACCTCTTCTTGAAGCGTCTCCAAATCATCTCTCACCTCCTCTAAAGGTTCATCATCCTCAAGTCTCCTTGATTCTTCTATCCTCACATCATCGTTACTTGGTGTGTCCTCGGGAAGAACATGTTCCTCAATCTCCTCCACCACCAACTCTTCTTCCGTGTCAAGCTCCTCGGATTCACAAGTGTCATCTTCATCATCATAAACTTGCTCCAAATGATTGGGATGGCGTTCATTCTCAAGAATCTTCGTGACGAGCTCTATGCTTTGGGATAAATGGTTAACTCGATTTGCATTGTCCTACGCAATTTGCAAGATCTCTAGCATGAAAGGAGGTGGAAGAGGTTTCTCATGGCTCAGAACTCCTCTTGGGGAGACTCACTTTCTTCTTCTTCTTCCATGACAAGCACTTCCAGTTCAAAGGTGTCAGTGATGAGCTTCACACTTTGAGTTAAACGATCCAACCGAGCCGCATTATCTTCTGCAATTTGCAACATCTCCTCAATTGTGGGGGGAGGTGGAGAATGTTGTTCATCCTCTAGAGCTTCCTTGATGAGCGTCACGCCTTGGGCTAAGTGATTAAGTTGGTTCGCATTGTCTTCCGCAATCTTCAAAGCTTCCTCAAGTGTGGGAAGAGGTGGAGAAGGTTCCTCATAGCTTACGAACTCCTCTCGAGGACGTTCACTTTCCTTCACCATTTTCAAGAGCTCTTCTAGCATAGAAGGAGGTTGAGAGGGTTGCTCATAGCTTGTGAACTCCTCTTGAGGACGCTCGCTTTCTTTAACCATCTTAAAGAGCTCCTCTAGCATGGAAGGCGATGGAGAATGTTGTTCATGACTTGTGAAATTTTCTTGATAATACTCTGGCAAGACTTGATGGTAGGGTGGAGATGGATAGGGACATTGTTCATTCCACATTGGCATTGAAGCTTGTTGATCTTGATCCCACCATTGGCTATCTCCCTCATAAGTTCCTTGGTAGTAGTTGGATGGAGTAGGATGACCATAGTATGGGTTAGGAGATGGATTCCACCCTTGATAGGGCCCATAACCATCACTTCCATTCCACGAGTTCATCTTACTTGCAACCTTGATCCCATGAACTAAGTGAGGTAGAGAACGGATAGGTGGATAAGGGACCTACAAACACGCACAACAAACACAACCAAGTAGTACAACAATGCGGGATAACAAAACCACAGAAACAAATAACAAAGAAGCAAAACTAAAACGGAAGGAAGTGAATAGAACGGTCCACTACTAAATGCTTTCAAAGGATTGAGAAGGGTCCCCGGCAACGGCGCCAAAAACTTGGTAAAAGGATTTTACCAAGGTCGTATTCCACGGGGTCCTCTCATAAACCAATACTCACACTTCTCATAGACGGTCTAGACATTTGAAATTGGTTTGGTTTGATAAGAAATTCAGAAACAAAAGCAAAGATTAACAATACTAACAAAGATTAAACAAGAGAGAAAGGTGGTTCAAATCGAAGACAAAGGGGGTTCTCTTGGTGGGTAGTTTCATCATGCTCAAGAGGACTAATTGAACAAACAAGCCAATCAAAATCGAGTTTGCATTCGGATGACCATGCATTTCACTTCTATAGACTCAATGCACTCTCGTAGCACCAAATCCTTATCCTAATACCACTCAACTTAGGCTCTCACTCTCAAGCTAAGTGAAAAAGGATGCATTCTAAGTGTTTGATGAAATGCCAAGACACAAGACCCTCTCTTAAGACTCTATGACCACAAGGCTGATGCCGAGCATGCCCTCGCACTGATGCCGGGCCGAGAGTACCCCGACCCCAAGCCTACACCAGCACCACCCCCGGAGCTTAGGAGAGCCCAAGCCCCGGAGCCAGAAGATGCACCTGGGAGGATGATGATCCTCAGCCAGCACCAAGGCCAGCTCCTACCCTAGCCAGAGTCCGGCTAATAACCCGCCAGGAGCTGATGCTGACGTCGAGCCCCGACCCGGACCCCAAGCCGAGCCTAGCACCCAGCCTATGCCCCATGCTAAATGCCATGAGCTCTGGACCAACACCAGCCCCTAAAGACATCCTTAAGGTACCCTGGGAAGAAGGCTTGAAGCAGAACTCAAAAGGCCTGGACAGATTTGAAGAAGGCCCCAAGCTAAACTTGCCACAGGCACAGGGCCCATGCCAGCGCCCGTCAGAGGAGCACTTTTGGCCCAACGAACAATTGACCCGTGCCTTTTGGGATTTTCCAAAGGCACTGAAATCCTTATGTCCCCAGGATTATTCTCCAACAAACGGATCTGAATTTGAAGGAGAATTGAAGGAGATACAATTGGATGAAGTCAGGGTAAAGCATGGTCGAAGCATCAAGGAGTGGAGCTCGGATGCTGATCTGAGGAAGCCCATGCTAGGAGCTATAATCAGGCCACCACCTGAGCCTGATCCAGGAGGAGAGTCCAGCCAAGGAGAAGAGCCAAGTGGTCAGCCCATGACCAAGCAGCCACGGGCCAAAGCTGGACTAATACTAAACAAAGCTGAATTTCTGGACAAATTCGTAGCCCGACAAAGAGTGAAGAATATGGGCTACCTGGAGACAGAATTTGGGCTGATGTCCAACATATAAAGTTGTAGCCCATGGAGTCTACTAGTGATCTGCAAAAGTTCAGAATTTTACGAATTTGTTTGGTATTTATTTGGCTAATATTTCTAGAACTCGTTTAGGTAGTTTTTTGGGAAACTTGGCTCCCAAGTTTAGACTTCTTGTTTAGGAAGGATTTTTCCCTTGCACAAATTTTACTTCCCTTTTAGCTTAGATTTGGATTAGTTTAAGTCCTCTTTAGTATTCTAATTAGGACAATTTTTATTATTTATTTATTAGAATAGGAAGTAGCTAATTAGGAGGAATAGGAGAGCTTGTTCCCTACTCCTCCACAACTATAAATAGAGGCCTTCGCCTCCCTGGTAAGAACAACCCCCCTTTGATTAATACAAATATATTTCAGAACTTATGTTCTTTTCCCTTCAAGTTAATGTGAGGAGCATTGCTTAAGGTTCAGCTTATCATCAAGAGCATCCATCTCTTGGCGTGGCGCCCTCGACGTGATACTTCTGGTTCCTAGCTTAGCTAAAGCTAGTGTGTCAAAGTTCGATTCCATCCCCGGTTCCATAGATTCTCTCGTTGCTTGAAGATCAACTTGCGGTGGTTAGGGTCATAGAGCATAGTCGGCCGTGGTTCACATCAGTTGGTATCAGAGCACGGTTCAACACTAGGACCACATCTATCCCAGTTTCCAGGTTTATTCTTAGATTCATATCCCTTTACTTTATTGTTCTTAGAAAATTGCTTAAAAAATCTTCATCTATTTTAGTTCGTGTTCAAGTGTCGATTGTAAGGTAGAAAAAGCTGGTGGCCATCAAAATTCATCAAAGAAAAATATCAAAAGAGTCAGAAAACAGAAAATACTCAAAAATCAAGCAAGGCCACCCTTGCCAAGTTCTTTCTTTCGTTGTAATAGTGTGTTTAAGAAGAGGGGATAACTTAGCTTTCGTTCCTTGTGTTAAACCGAGCCACGACCCTACTTTTAGCCACTAAGTTTTTGTTTATCGAGTCTTAGAAAAGAGAGTATTAGAAAAATAATATTCGAAAAAGTCGTTGTGTTCGTTTATTTTGCTAACCATGGCAGAGAGGAGACTTGCTAAGCTGGAAGCCACCATATCAGCCGTTTCCCGAGTCCTAGGCCAGATCAACGCCACGTTGGATAGAATGGAAAGAGACGTTGGTACAACATTGGTTCAGCACTGGGCCAGCACCAGCCGAGCACCATGCCAGCACCGTGCCCAACACTAGGCCCAGCACTGTGCCCAGCGTCGTGCCCAGCACCGTGCCCAGCACCGAGACCAGCGCTGTGCCCAGCGCCATGCCCAGTGCCGTGCCCAGCACCGAGCCCAGCACTAGGCCTAACGCCCAGCGCCGGCCCAGCGCCTAGCCCCGGAGCAGCCCCAGCGCCTAGCACCAACTGATGTGAACCGCTGCAACCGTGGGCAGACGACCCTAACCACCGCAAGTTGGAACGTGCAACGAGGTAGAAACCTTCGAGAATCGGGGCGGAAAAGTACTTTGACCCGTCGGCTATATAACAGTCGGAAACCAGAAGTGTACAGTCGAAGACGCCACGTCAAGAGATGGATGCTCTTGATGATAAGTCAACCTTAAGCAATGCTCCTCACATTAACTCAAAGGGAAAAGAACATAAGTTCTGAAATATATTTAATCAAAGGGGGTTCTGAGTACAAGAGGTGGCCGGCGGCCTCCTTATATAGGTGAGGGAACAAGCTCTCCTCCCTAAACCCTACTTCCCAAATAATAATAAAATAACGAAATAAAAAGAGTCCTAATTAGAAAACCTAAAGAGGACTTTAACTAATCCTAATCTAGACTAAAAATAAGGTAAATTCGGACTCCAACCCTACAAGGGAAGAGAATCCTACCTAAACAAGAACTCCTAAAAAGGAGGCTGAAAAACCCTAAAAACAGCTAAACGGGTTCTGGTAAAAATAGCCAAATAAATACCAAATTAAATAGGCAAATTAAGCCCTTTGGCAGATCACTAGTAGACGTCATGGGCTTCAACTTTCATGTTGAGCTTCAGCCCAAATTCTATCTCCAAGTAGCCCGAATCCGTCAATCTTCATCAGACTAGGAGTCTGTCCCAAAACCGGGAAATCCTAGCTTGATTAGGATTCCTTGCTTGGATGTATTTGACATCTTCTCTCCATTTCCCGTATCTTGAATGGTTATCAATACCTCCATGGATCAGGCTCAGGTGGTGGCCTGATCGTAGCCCCTATCATGTGCAGCCTCGGATCAGCATCCGGGCTCCACTCCTTGATGCCCCACCCATGCTTTGCTAGGACTTGGCCGAGCTCTATCTCCTTCAGTTCTTCTCCAAATTCAGCTCCGTTTGTTGGAGAGTGCTCCTGGGGCTTCAAGCTATCCATAGCAACTAGAATTTCCTCAAAGGCTCGAGCCATTTGTTGGCTGGGCCAAAAGTGCTCCTCTGACAGGCGCTGGCATGGGCCCTGTGCCTGTGGCAGGCTTAGCTTGGGGCCATCTTCAAATCTGTCCAGGCCTTTTGAGTTCTGCTTCAAGCCTTCTTTCCAGGGTACCTTAGGGATGCCTTTAGGGGCTGGTGTCGGTCCAGATCTCGTGGCATTCGACATGGGGCCTAGGATGGGTGCTAGGCTCGTCCCGGGGTCCGGGTCTGGGCTCGGTGTCAACATCAGCTCCTGGCGGGTCATGAACCGGACTTTGGCTGGAGCAGGAGCTGGCCTTGGTGCCTGGCTGAGGATCAGCATCCTCCCAGGTGCATCTTCTAGCTCCGGGGCTTGGGTTCTTCTAGGCTCCGGGGGTGGTGCTGGTGTAGGCCTGGGCCCGGTGTACTCTCGGCCCGGCATCAGTGCTGGGGCCGGATCGGCATCAATCGTGTCCAAGCCGGGCTTGGTGGCCAGGATCACATCACCAACTCCGTGCCCCAGCACGAGCCCAGGCCCGAGCCCCAGCACGAGCTCAGGTACCAGCCCCGGTACCCATAGGCGCCCGAGCCCAGAGCCCCCGTACTAGCCCCAGTACGGCCCGAAGCCCTAAGGCCCGAGCCCCGAGCACCCGTACCATCCCCGGTACGGCCCGCCCCCATGGAGTGCCAACGAACCACCAAGTCAAGTCCTATACTCCTTGTGATTAATTTTATGATTTCTAAAGGACTACCAGGTACGGATTCGAGGACGAATCCTCTTCAAGAAGAGGGGGATGATGTGATCCTGGCCACCAAGACAGACGTGGCCACGACTCCACGGGCACCAGGCCCGAAGCCCCCCATGTTAATATGGGATGGTGGAACATGTGACAAGAGCGAGAGAGGATTTCCCTTGAAATCCCCAATACTCGAAGCCCCAGCATCAAGCCCCAAGGCTGATGCCGAGCATGCCCTAGCACTGATGTCGGCCCAAGAGTACTCCAGCCCCAAGCCTACACCAGCACCACCCCCGGAGCCTAGGAGAGCCCAAGCCCCGGAGCTAGAAGATGCACATGGGAGGATGCTGATCCTCAGCCAAGCACCAAGGCCAGCTCCTACCCCAGCCAGAATCCTGCTAATGACCCGCCAGGAGCTGATGCTGACGCCGAGCCCCGACCTGGACCCTAGGCCGAGCCTAGTACCCAGCCTATGCCCCATGCAAAATGCCACGAGTTCTGGACCGACACCGGCCCCTAAAGATATCCCTAGGGTACCCTGGGAAGAAGGCTCAAAGCAGAACTCAAAAGGCCTGGACATATTTGAAGAAGGCCCCTAGCTAAGCCTACCACAGGCATAGGGCCCATGCCAGCGCCCGTCAGAGGAGCACTTTTGGCCTAGAGAACAATTAACCCGTGCCTTTTGGGATTTTCCAAAGGCACTGGAATCCTTATGGCCCCAGTATTACTCTCTAACAAACGGAGCTGAATTTGAAGAAGAATTGAAGGAGATACAATTGGATGAAGTCAGGGTGAAGCATGGTTGGAGCATCAAGGAGTGGAGCTCGGATGCTGATATGAGGAAGCCCATACTAGGAGCTATAATCTGGCCACCACCTTAGCTTAATCGAGGAGGAGAGTCCAGCCAAGAAGATGAACCAAGGGGTCAGACCATGACCAAGCAGCCACGAGCTAAAGCTGGATTAATACTAAGCAAAGCTGAATTTCTGGACAGATTCGTAGCCCGAGTAAGTGTGTCGAGTATGGGCTACCTGGAGACAGAATTTGGGCTGACGTCCAACATGAAAGTTGTAGCCCATGGAGTCTACTACGGTCTGCAAAAGATCATAATTTTATGAATTTGTTTGGTATTTATTTGGTTAATATTTCCAGAACCCGTTTAGGCAGTTTTTTGGGAAACTTGGCTCCCAAGTTTAGACTTCTTGTTTAGGAAGGATTTTTCCCTTGCACGAAATTTACTTCCCTTTTAGCTTAGATTAGGATTAGTTTAAGTCCTCTTTAGTATTCTAATTAGGACTATTTTTATTATTTATTTATTAGAATAGGAAGTAGCTAATTAGGAGGAATAGGAGAGCTTGTTCCCTACTCCTCCACAACTATAAATAGAGGCCTTCGCCTCCCTTGTAAGAACAACCCTCCTTTGATTAATACAAATATATTTCAGAACTTATGTTCTTTTCCCGTCAAGTTAATGTGAGGATCATTGCTTAAGGTTCGGCTTATCATCAAGAGCCTCCATCTCTTGGCGTGGCGCCCTCGACGTGATACTTCTGGTTCCTAGTTGGGTCAAAGTCCGATTCCATCCCCGGTTCCGTATGTTCTCTCGTTGCTTGAAGATCAGCTTACGGTGGTTAGGGTCACTGAGCATAGTCGGCCGTGGTTCACATCACTTTCTGCAACTCTCTCCCTTCTCTGTTTGAAACTTTTTCTCCACCTCCAATTTTGTAATCTTTCTCTGTAATCCAACTAATCTATCACTTGGGGATAATCAACTTCTACTTGCAGCCATTGCAATGCAGGTGCAAGCTTTCTCTTCCTTCTTTCTTTTTTATTTGTTTTACTGAATTTAGGTTTCTTTTGAACAACCACATATTCACCGCATCTATATGTTGTAATCGTTGCCATTTGAAACAGTTAGGGTTTCCTTTCTTTTCTAAAATAGGGGAAACAAGTATGAAAGAAAAATAAGGAGAACAAGAAGTAGATAGATAAGTAGGGGTTTTAGATTCAAACAGATAAGGGAAAAGGAAGTTTCAGACTGATTCAATAGCTGAGTTCAGAAACCTGGGTTTAAGACTCATTATTTTGGGGGTTGGGTTGGGATTGGGTTCGATGTGCTCTTTTGACAGGTTGGGTCAAAAGAGATGAGTCGGACCTTCCACCTAAGCTTTTTTTTGCTGACTACGCATGCTGACTATTCGATTTGGCTGGAAAAGTGATAGGTGAGATGAATTTGTTCGAATTTAAAACATATGGGATTGAGCCGTTTTTTTCAAACGAATGGGACAATTTCGTACAAATCCCAAAGGAATGGGACTACTAATGCTAATTACCCTCATCATATGTGATTGCGTGAAGTGTTACTTGTGTTAGTCCAACCCCATTTGAGCACCTCTCTCAGAACCGAGTAAGCCGAACCAAGAGACCCGCAGGAATATGACCCTGGTGAAAAGCCAGGTATCTTTGTTGAAGGAGTTTTTCCTCCCGATCAGCGCCCGCTGTTCAAAACTGGTGGTAAATAAGATACAAGAAAAAATGATAAAGGGTTCGAGGAGAAGGATTGACATTTGTGGGGTGGGGGGAAGGGGTTGGGCGCGAGTTCGCCAGTAGGACCACGAATGCGAGGTGGACGATAGGGGTCAAATTTAGATCCTCACCTCCCTCGGGATGCCTTGGTCATTAAACTCAGGGTCAGAGTTGGCATCCTCGATGTAGTAGCGGGTCTCAAAATTGACGCTCGAGCACGGCCTGTATCATCACAACTGAGTCCCAAGCAAAGTCGAGATGTTCCTGACACACGTGGAGGCACAAGGCAATAACGGTCGAGCGCATGAGTAGTCCAACATGCTGACTCCCCTAGTATCACAACTCTTCCTTCAATCTATCAGCCTTCAACTTCGCCACCTTCCAGGCGTCCTCACGCTTGTGGGACGTCTCCAACTCGTGCTCTAAGCGAGACACCTCGGCGGTCAGGTCTGCCAAGCTCTGCTCAAACGCTGTGACGACATTCTTCTGCTCCAGGATCTCTACGTCCCTCACAACAACGAGTTTATTTGCTTCCTTCTACAAAGAAAAAGTTACAATCAAATGAGGAAGAAGTAACCTAGATAAGAGATAAGACAAAACTCAGCAAAGGGGCATAGGAAATATCTTGGCCGCCACCACCTTCTTTAGATCTGCCCGAACCTTCGCCCGCTCCTCTTCCAGATACAGAATAAGCTGACCTTGACCCGACGTCCCAGCCTTGCTGCCAACCCTCCTCCTGGCAAAGTAATCGGTATGCTGAGCCCCCGCCTTAGCAAAAATCTAGGACAAGGGAATGGTGATCACAAAGCGAACAATTTGCACAAAAGAGAAAAGAGGGCAAGAAAGAAAGTTACCTGAAGATAATTGACGACATTAGTGGTGGCTGTTGTACCCTCGTCGCTATCGGAAGGGTTGTCCAATCCCAATTTGTTGGCCACCTGCTCAACAAGGTCCAATATATAAGCTGAAACCCCTTCATCGGTGTCGGCCTGAGGAAAGCGCACATAGCCAAGAAGAGGTGGGCAGACAAGGAGATTGTCGTCATCAGAAGATGACAACTCCAGCGGCCCAGAGGGCCTCTTCCGGCTGAAAGCATGCTTAGCCATTGTCTTTCTCCTTTTTCTAGGTGGACTTCGAGGAATTGTTGAACCAGCCACACGAGGAGGTGAGGCCATAACCGCCTTCCCTTTCCCAGACAAAGAGGGCGGAGCTTTGGCTCTCACAACGGATGGTTTCAGCACTTACCCAAAGTAACCTTAGCCTTCTCAATGGAAAGACGAGTTCGTGGAGTAATCAACACACTGGCTAGAGAGTCAGCTACACAAAATAACGTAAGTGTAAGCGTACAAAACACCCTCAAGCCTTCCAAGTCCCAGGCTTCTAGATCATGCTCGGGGGAAATTGATGGGCCCACACTACGTTGCTAGCCCCCCCCCCCCCTCGCCGCTCGCTGCACTAGCCATCATATGATCATGACATGGTAGAACCCTAAGGCTAAAAGCCGCCTAGGCTTTCCTCGAAGATTGTCTGGGCTGCACAGATCACGAGGCCCACAGAAGCACTGCCGAAACCCTAGCCACCTAGGCTTTCCCCCTCAAACCCGGAGAACAATCCCCACACGGGAAATGACTCTCATATCGCGGCAAAATCAGACTTCAGAGTATTATAGATAAGAGGGTAGGCCTCAACATCGACACACACAACACATTCATAAGACACGCCTGAAATTGTAGACTCCAGTTAGTACGTTTAAGGCTATCATCCCCACAAAAACCTAAGGGTACCCCCAATACTTATTTGTCTCTCTCTCATAGGACCTTACCCCCCTTTTACTCATACATAACATTGTTCGTTCTCTTACTATGGTTTCCTATATTCCTTACGATGAACATTGTAAACAAGTTTATCAAATAACTGTCAAGCACAAAGCAGGACATATCATATTCCACGAGTCTCTTCTACTTGCTTACTCAAATGTGTTGGCAATTTTATTCAGGAACAAACAGTTTGTGCGTGGTGTGAGTTCCACGACTTCTATACTAGGATGCAAGACAAACTGAAAAGAAATTAAAATGCAGAATGATTGGTTGTTGGACTTAGACAGACGACAGGCAAGCTTAGATTTCGAATCCCCCTTAGATCACCAGAGCATTGGCAATCAACATACCAGCGGTTTTCAAACCTGATTCATTCAGTTCGTACACACCACCATAACTTCTTACCCTTAGGTTACAGACTGGCGAACGTTCACTCTATCCGATCTAACTTCCAAGATTAATTAGTCGCCCGAGTACGGTCGCTTCTGGCGACGACAAAACTAACTGGTGCAATTACTAGTGATTTATGAGTTATTCTTGAAGTGGATTAACCCTAACTGGTTCCTACGAAAGGCACACTCCAATGAATAGGTCAATTTTTTATTTGGTGTTTTAAAGCGACGCAAATATTTGCTACTATCCTCAACTTAACAAGAATCTAATCTAGGTGGCCAAACCAGACAAGAAACACAGAGAACAAAGAACAAATCAAACATGAAGGAGAAACTGAATGAACTTCGAATCTAATCACTGTCGATCCGTGACTGCTTTAAAGTCCTGGGTCACTTAGGGTTCATCTAATCTAAGCTCTACGAGATTAGCTATTCATATTCAATACAGGAGAATCAAAGGTGAACAAGGAATACATCTCAGGTAGGAAAGACAGAGAAGAACTATAAAACCTAATTTTGATGAATCCGTGAAGCTTCAATCAACTGGATCTTCAACTCATAGCACTTGTTCTCCGAGATGAAAGGATGGCGTCACGATCCTTTCCTAGCTCATCGAACTCTCTTCACTCTTTCTCTCTCTCGTCTAAGTCTTGGAATTTTTGTCCAAAAGTAAGTGTGTGTAATTTTCAGCCGGCGATTTCTTCTTTATAGCTGTCCGCATTTTGGCTGGAAATCAGCTAAGTTTTCGGCGAAAACTTGGGAAGTTTTCGGCGAAAACTTCCTTTAAAAACTCTGCTTACTTCGACTGTTCCTTGTCCTCAAGCAAACTGAAGTAGAACACACTCAAATTCACAAATGACACAAGATTAAACTGAGATTCAATTCTAACGATTTGTTAGACTGTTCCACGTAGAAAAAAATGACCTACACATGCAAGAACATCAACCAAACAAGTTTTCAATCTCACTAATTTTTGCACACTTAAGTAGTAGTTTTAACTAAGCTCGTTTCTTGGCAAAACAATTAATCATGATTAACCGACTACGATAACACCAATTCTAATAAAAAAAACTTTAAGCTCTAGCCATGATGTGGAGGTAGGAAAAATGACATGGCTATCGACTCGACTTCACCCGTTTCTTGATCTGTATGTTACATGTTCTAGCTAGGACCTATTTAAACAACAATTTATTTCAAGTTTCAACTTCTTCCTTCAATTTATTTACTACATACTAGTGCTCGATACCAAACACTTCACTTAGGTGTTGGACTTGCCTAGCTCACGGTATTTGTGCCTATGCTAGAGCTCAACCCGAACACTTCACTTAGGTGTCGGGCTTGCCTAGCTTTCATTTTCAGCACTTTAAGAACTTAGCATTGATTTGCACAACTTAATTACTTGATTTAACCATTTATCCACTTAATCCTAGCTAGTTATAACTTTTTACACGAGATTTCGAATTGGATTTCCGCCTAGTCTCTAGCCACAATCACAGGTGAACAAATATGGAGTGAAAAACATGGGAGAAGCTAGCATTTATCATCTTAGAACGGTGTTATCGAGCTTTCTGATTAACAAGCAAAACAATTCAATTGATTCATGTTTCAACTACAAGAGTGATTTATGATCTATTCTAACCTAGACTCATTTAATATCAGTGCCGACACGCTGGTTACAGGTTCTAAGTGGAACAGTCTAGACGTCATTGTGAAAAATTGAAGTCAATTTAACATCAAAAGTCAAGAATTGAGCAATTCTATGCTAGAGAATTCAAAATTGAACCACGAAATCACAGAAAATCAAGCAAGATCATGCAAAGAATCTAGCATCCTATACCACACCTAAACTGTTATGTGTCCTCACAGAACTAAACTAGAGTAGAGAGATACGAAGAACCTGTGACGAGATGGTCGATGTAAGGGATGAACACGGATAGCCCGGAGCGGAGCAGAGTAGCTACTCAAGATCCTACAAAACAAAAACAACAAAAAGATCAAAAGGATACCAGGACAAGTGTCCCTAATCCACACAGAATAAAAGTCGAACAAAGAAGGTTTAGGGGAATTTTGAAATTTTGAATTTTTTTTTACGGCACGGCACTCCTAGAGCAATCTAGAATGTCTAAGCTCAATCAGTTCAGAAAAAATCACACCGAAATAGTAGGCACGCAAAACGAGGTAGACCGAAATTAACTCGTCGAAATTCAACAATCAACATATCAAAAAGATTCGAAATTGAAAACCAACAACTAACCTTGAAGACATGACTCAAGAAAATGGACGGAAAGCGACGAAGTTGGCCAAAAACATGAAAAGCTTGTTTCGGGATAACCGGAGCTACAGAGCTCCGATTTGGGCGATCAAGTATGCGTTGGAATTGAACCAAAAAAAGGAAACTGGTTTTAAAAACAGACACAAATTTTTGGTGAAAACTTCAATGTTTTTGCCGAAAAATTCTTCGGAAAACACACAAAAAATAAACAGCCGCTCACTGTTTGAAAAGATAACAAAGTTTTCAAATTTTTTTTTATTTTTCGCCGAAAAAATACTTTTTTTTTGAAAACTGATTTTTTTTTTCATTTTGAAAAACCTGACACAAAAATTAAAAGTAACGAAAATTAAAACTGACACTTTGGCTCCCCCGAACCGACTCGAACGACGAAAAGACTGACTCAATAAATTCAAAGCAGACTCTAGCCGTGGCTTGCCTCTCACGAAGTGCTCTCTTTTAATGTCCTTGAGCCGAACGGTACCTGTTAGGGACCCCAACTTAGGAGTTCCTTGAAGTCAATCATCTTCTTCAAGGCCAGCGGTTGAGTGCCATGTAGCACTCCAGACGGGTGATGTAGCCGGTAGTGCTTCAGTAGATCGCGGTTCTGGTTGGATGACAAGTTCTTCTCGAATTCTCCTACCGGAGGAGGAAAGAGGTAGTACGGGGTAGCATGATCAATGAGCTCCATCTTCTCCACCTGATGCTCATCAAGAGGTCTCTCGGGATCGAGTGTGTATACTTCCAAATCCTTGACGTCTTTGATTCCCACGTGCTCGTCTCTAGCTTGATCTATAGGTTGGCTCGGAGGAAGCTCAATTGAGGATATCTCCTTGATTTATTCGTATTCCTCTTCAGCTTCAACTTCAAGATGGGTGAATTCCATGCTTTCAAGATAGACGAGCTTAACGCCTTCATCAGCCACCACCGCCAAGAATTCTTCATCAGATTCCTCTAGCTCATAATAGTCATGGACGGGCTCATCTTCTTCTTTGAACATCTCCTGAGCGTGTTCTTCTATTAATTGATTTGGTTGCTTGAGCTTGATGTCCGTCGTGAGATGAGCTTGTAGCTTTGAAATGAGATCATCCAAGGCGGATTCTACTCTTGCCGTCTGTTGTCGATGCTGATGAGCTGGTATATACATCTCTTGGTGAATTTGCTGGTGGTGTGTAGCTTCTGGTTCTTCTTCGAAACGCTTTTGAGCATCTTCTCCCATCAATTGCACTAGTCGCTTGAGCTCGGCATTCCTTGCATCAGCAGCTTGTCGCATTGACTAGAGTTTGTCCAAGGCGGATTGGGTGCTTGCCATCCATTCTTGATATTCATAAGTGTGTAAATCCATCTCTTGGGAGTCTTCAATATATGGTGCTTCATTGATGTACCACCCTTGGTACTGGTCATCCCACCTGTAATCCTTCATCTCAAAACTCAAAAGCACTACCCAGGTAAATCATGGAAATATTGAGGAAAAAATAAATAGTAAGGCGGAAAGGTAGAAGAATAATTTGCCAACTCTTCTTTCAAACAAGTAGAAGAGTCCCCGACAACGGCGCCAATTTGATAGCTGCAGTTTTAGCGGTATCAAATAACTAATCTACCAAGGCAGACTAGATCGTATTCTACTCAAGGTTTCTTCTTCTTGTCTACTCAAATATGTTGGCAAATTACTCAGGTTTAAACACGTTGTGCGTGGTGTGAGATCCACGACTTCTAATCTAATAAACAAAGGAAAATAAAAGACAGAAAGATTAAAAATGTTGACTAACGAGAAGATAGACAAACTTAGATTTCGAATCCCCCTTAGATCACCAGTGCAACAACAATCACAAGACCAGTGGTTTTAAATTCTAATTCATTCAGTTCTCAGACACCACCAAAACTCCTTACCCTTAGGTTTAAGACTGGCAAACGTTCGCTCTATTCGATCTAACTACCAAGATTAATTAGCCGCCTGAGTACGATCGCTTCTTGCGACGACAAAACTAACTGGTGCAATTACTAGTGATTAATGAGTTACTCTTGCAGTGGATTAACCCTAACTGGTGAAGACACTCGATTTGATGTGATTATCAGCCTCATTTAAGCGACATTTCTTTGCTTAAGACATGGTTTTTAGGGTAGAATAACGAATATTCAATCGATTGCCCTATCTCGTGCCATTTGTGTTACCTTGGCCCGTTTCGGGTCTATTTGATGGTTTTCTAGTGTTTTTGTGTTAACACAGGTTTTTGCCGTCAAATAGCGTAGCCATGGACGTGTCTAAGGCGTAGGAACCTCGAGGAATCAAACCGGAATCGATCAAAGGAGTCAATCAAGTCAAACCAAAAATCTGCCATTCACACTTACAGTTTCGGCGAAACCAGGCCCCCAGTTTTGGCGAAATCAACAATACAAATCAGCTGATGCCAAGTGAAGACTGATTTCGGCGAAACCATTAAGCTCTTCGGACCGAAAATGCAAGGCAGAGAAATCATGGCCATTTACACAAGAATTTTCGCCGAAACTATCCCTATGGTTTCGGCGAAAATATCAGCTCAGCCCGGCCCAACTAGGGTTAAGTATTTATACTTAATCCGGCGGCCCGAAAAGGAAGGACGATCATAATTAATCATAATACAACTTTTCGAGATCAGAATTCTCTGAAGTTGGGGAGCGAAGAGTTGAAGTTCGAAGAGCCGGATAGAGATCGTGACGCCATCCCTTCCATCTCGGAGAACCGGAGCTAGGAGTGCAACTTACCGAAGATCGGAGTCTGTCAGAGTCGTCTGAATTAGGTTTTTCAGATCCTTTTCTATTCTTCCTCTGAATGATGAACTCTTTCTTTGTCTTTCTGTCTTTTGTAATGATCATGAGTAGCTAAACCCTTTAGAGCTTAGACTAGATGAACCCTAAGTGACCCAGGGCTTTAAAGCGGTCACGGATCGGCGGTGATTAGATTCGAAATTCAATCAGTTCTTTTTCATGTTTGATTCGTTCTTCATTGTTCATGTTTCTTGTCTGGATTGATCACCTAGATTAGATTCTTGTTAAGCTAAGGATAGAAGTGAACGCTCGCCTTACTTTAGAACATCGAATTAAACAATTAACCTTATAATTGGAGTGTGCCTTTCGTAGGAACCGGTTAGGGTTAATTCACTGCAAGAGTAACTCATTAATCACTAGTAATTACACCAATTAATTAAGTCATTGCGAGAGGCGACCGTACCCGGGCGGCTAGTTAATCTTGGTAGTTAGAACGGATAGAGCGAACGTTCGCCGGTCTTAAACCTAAGGGTAAGGAGTTATGGTGGTGTCTTAGTAATTGATTGAATAAGAATCGAAATCCGCTGATCTGTTGATTGCCAATGCTCTGGGGAACGAAGGGGGATTCAAAGTCTAAGTTCGTCTGTCATCCTTGTTTCCAAACCCTAATTCTCAATCTGCTTTAGTTTAATCTTTTTAATTTTTCTGCATTTCTTAGAAGTAGAAGTCGTGGAACTCACACCACGCACAACGTGTTTTTCCTTGAATAATTTGCTAGTTCTGAAGTAGCCAATCATTCGAAGGCCCGTGGAATACGATCTATCCTAGCTCTTGAGCTTGATAGTTATTTGATTGAACCTGCTCAGCACAACGACGGTTCCATCAAATTGGCGTCGTTGCCGGGGACTTCTTTTGATTGTTGAAAGAAGAACTGGCAATTTATTCTTCTACTTTTCATCTTTCATTTTTCCATTCACTTTGATTTTACACTGGTTTTGTTTGTCTTTGTTATCTGTAGGTTTACAGGTGTATGCCTCACCGTCCTTGGACTCGCTCTCAGACCGAACAGGCTAAGTTTGCAGGAAATCCAAGCAGTTCTGCTACACCTCTACGATCACAGATTCTGAAGGAAGGCAGATCCAATCCATTCATCACTCCGATCAAGATCGAGGAACCGAAGGAGAGTTCCTAATCTCCATCTTCACCGCACTCTTCATCCGCTTCATACACTGAGTCACTTTCACCCCCTCCATCTCCCACCATGACCGATAGATTACCACCAAACGGCGATCAACCGCCGCCACCCCCACCTGCACAGAAGAGTCTAGCAGACTATAACAAGCCGAGCGCGACTAGCGTTCGATCTGCCATTGCCGTTCCGCGCATTGAAGGAGATCATGACTATGAGATCAAGATTCCATTCTTGACCATGATCTCTAGGGATTTACAGTTTGAAGGCAGGCCCCTGGACAATCCGTGCACTCATCTTGCAGACTTCCTTGATCTCTGCAATACTTTTAAAAACGGAAACCTCGACAAAAACACTCTTTGTCTGAGGGCTTTCCCGTTCTCTTTGAAAGGCGCTGCTAAGAGGTGGCTTACTGGCAAACCACCTGGCTACTACACTAACTGGGATACTCTGGCTCAGGACTTTGTTGAAGAATACTTCCCTCCGGCCAGGACAACCTCCATCAAGGACAGCATCACCAGATTCTCCCAGAAAGAAGGAGAAAGTTTATATGATACTTGGAATCGATTCCAAGAACTTCTCTACACCTGCCCTCATCATGGATTCAAGCAGAGGCAGTTAGCTGAAATCTTCTCTCGAGGACTTCGAGAAGAATCTGCCAAGTGGGTCAATTCTCTAGCTGAAGGGGATTGCACTACACTCACTCCTGAAGCTGCTCTTCTGCACTTCGCAAACTGTGCCTCCAAGTCAAGGAACTGGGAGCGACAATATGAAGGATCGAGGAGCAAGCTAGATTTCGAAGCAGCTATCAAGGTAGAGGTAGAGAAGCATTTGAAGAAGTCTACCACACCAATCAAGCCACCGGCAGCTTCTGTCTATATTGCCGATTGCGAGTGGTGTGGAGCTTGCTCACATAACGGAGGCCGTTGTCAGAATTTTGGTAAGGCAGAAGTCTGGTCTGCCGAAGAGGTAAATTTCATCCAACAAGGCTTCGTTAATAATCAGAATGGTTATGCTGGTTATCGTAACTTCAGACAGCAAGGGAACTACCAAGACAGACCTCCCTATAATGCTGGCACCAATCATAACCAGAACCAGAATAACCGCCCGGCTGGTCAAGTTCAGGATCAGAAGCCTAACCATCCGCCGACGGGTGTCTACCAGCCACCGCATCGCAATCCGGGTAATTATGGAACTGCTCCTGGCAATCACCAGAATCAATATCTTAACAATACCTATCCAGGACAGCAGCATCAAAGAGATAATAATGTCAGTGACCTGGATAAGAAGCTCAGCCAGATCATCACAAGACTCGATGATCATGACAATCAGTTCAAGGCTCAAGCTCTTCTCAATCAAGAACAAATAGCATCTGGACAACGGATTGAGCAAGTCGTGAACAACATCTCGAGCATGCTAGCATCTGGTCGACCATTTGGCCAGCTTCCAAGCCAGACAGAGCCAAACCCGAAAAAAGAACAGGCTAAAATGGTAACTGCTCGAAAACTTCCGAACTTAATTGCTGATGCCTTTTCTGTTTTACGCAGGATCGCTGAAACTCCGGAAGAAGAGGAAGAAGAAGAACATAAACCGGCGCCTAAGGAGGATCCTCCTCTTGCACCGTACGTCGTGAAACCTCCCTTTCCTAGAGCACTGCTGCCAAACGCAAGGATCGAGACTGGCATGAAGGGGAACAAGGAAGGATATCCTGACATTCGTATTAAGAAACCTGTCTCCCCATATCTAGCTAAGTTATCTGATCCTGGTTCTTTTACTTTGCCTTTGGTCATCAATGATGTTGAAATTGAACGTTGCTTAGTTGATCTAGGAGCATCTGTTAATGTCATGCCTGTGAGTCTATATGAAAAGTTAAACATAGGGGAACTTGAACCGCCCAGTATGCAACTCGTCTTTGCGGATAGATCGCTTAAAACCCCTAAGGGAGAGATTAAAGACGTTGTCACTAAATGTGGTCCGTTCACGTTCTTAGCTGACTATGTGATTATGGATACTAGTACCGATGATTCTACAATCCTCATAGGTCGACCTTTCATGGCTACTACTGGAATGAATATTAACGTTCCTAATGGTTCTTTGACTTTAAGAGTTGGTAAAGGAACGAAAACGTTCCGTCTTAAAGACGACATGAAATATGACTCTAGGAATGAAGAATCTCACTGCCTAGCTGTTGAAACTGTGGAGTTGACTCTGGTCAACTCCGTTACTAATGCTTCTTCCAGTGTCTCTAGATCAGTTGTTGATACAAGTATTAAACAGGTCATTGAGAAGAAGCAGAAACCTGTCGTTCAGAAGCCGCCTAAGAAGAAGAAGAAGGAACTGCAAGCCTCTTCTAAACCACCGAGCAGACCTCGAGGAAAGAACAAGAAGACAAAGACCCAAATGGTCTGGAGACCAAAAATTCCACCGTCTTCCACCGAGCCAGCTGCACCACCAAATCGTTCCGAGAAACCGGCGCCGGAACAAGTATGGAAGGAGAAGCCGAAAGCATCTCCTAAGGAAGTACTAACGATCACCGATCCTGGTGATAACAAGCCGAAGAAGAAAGAAAAAGAGAAACCGACAGTCCTCATTCCTTCCATCGTCACACTAAAGAAGGATGACCTCTCGAGAGAGCTGTTCGGACCATTCAAGTTCGTTGATCATCTTCCCGACGGACGTACCAAGCTTTTGCATGCGAACGGGAAGAGATTCACGTTTACCGGAGAAGTCCCGAAGCTGTACTTTATGAACTCCGACGCGAGCGTGAAGGAGAATCTAAGTTGGGATGTCTCCTAATACCGTCCAGGTATCGTCCAGCTCAAGGACGTTAATAAAAGAGCGCTTCGTGGGAGGCAACCCACGGCTGGAGTCAGTTTTGTTTTATTTCAACCTTGGTATTTTAGAGTCGGTTCGGGAGAGCCAAAAGTGTCAGTTTGTTTGATTTATTATTTTTCGTGTAGAGTCTGCATGTCATAAAGTCACTCGCAAGTTGATTGAGGTCGTTCCAATTTTTCTGGATTATAACTGTGATTTTCTGAAGTTGGCCTGATTTACGAAAATATTTTAAACCCGAACAGTTCAAAATTTTCAGCGAAACCCGAACAGTTCAAAGTTTTCGGCGAAACTGATCTTTGAATTTCGAACCTATTCTCCTGTTCCTCATTTTCGGTTCGAAAATTTTCTGATTTCGGTGAAACCATCCCAGCTGAAATTTTCGGCGAAACTGAGCTTCCATTTTCGGCGAAACCGCCAGTTCAAATCGGTCAATCCATTTTAACTAGTAGTTTCGGCGAAACCACCCCCTACTTTCGCCGAAACTGATTTGCAAAATCACCTAATTTATCCTTTAAAAATCTGGTCCACTTCCTCTCTCCTTCTCTTATTTTCGCTCAGCCTACCCGAAACCCCCTCTCCTCTTGAAATCGCCGACCGCCCCACTTTTAAAACCCGCCGCCGCCGCCGTTTCACTCGCCGCCGCCGTCGCCGACTGCCGCCGCACCTCCCCCCTCCTCATTCTGATCCCAACAAGCCCTAGAACATTCGAATCGGAGCTTTGCAGCTCCAGTTCTCCGAAACCCCAGTTTTCAAGTTTTTCACCGATTCCTCCCAACCCGTTCAGTTTTTGCTTCCATGGCTTCAAGGTCAGTTGTATAACTTTTCGATACGAATCTTTTGATATATGGATTGCTGACTTTCGTCAGGGTTGACTTTCAGTTGACTTTTTGGTTTACCTCGTTTTGCGTGCCGACTGTTTCGTGTGAACTAGGATTAATTGAACTTATAGAACTGTTCTAGGATGCTTAGGGAATTCCGTGCTTAATTTCCATATCATTTGGTCATGTGTTGCTATGCATACGATTGATTCTTTGTTAGGTTGACTTGTGAGATATGTCGGTTTGACTTTGAACTGTGTTGATCATTTGGCTGCCCCAAGTGTCCATTCTCATTCATATTATCGTGCTTGCCAATTGAAATAATATTTTACCGTCATTTTCTGAGTTGTGACAGTCTTGCCATGATTAGGGTTCACTATGACTTACTGTTGACTTTCTAAATGTCGGTTTGACTTTTTGAACTCTGATTGCGCTTACCTGATTATAGCTGTTCTTAAGACATGTGTTCTATTGTCTATGATTACCGGTTACCTTACTTTGCTTACCCCACTTAGTTTCCCTCATTTCTTTGTGAAATTGAGTTTTTCTACTAAGTGTGGGGTAGGATCTTAGTTGACTAATCTGGTTTCACTTCTGGTTTTAGGAACACTTTTGAGCGCAGGACTAAGGCACGCCTTGATGGCGCCTCGAGCTCAGGAGCTGCCGCTCCCGTCACACCCGCCATTCTGGGTCCTCCACCTGCATTCCCTCGCCATGCTGGATACCATCCCACCATCGCCCGTCTACCGGACTTCTACTTTGGGAACTTCCAGAAGATCGAACACATCCGTGGAGCTGACGTGCGTCCTTTATCCATGGAGTCACTCCAGGAGCACGACGAGGATTCCTACCGGAACGTGCATGACGCCCTAGCACCGGCCGGTCTCCTAGAGCTGACCACCATAGCCGCCGAGTTCCCGGACATTGCTCTCCAGGAGTTCTGGGCGACATTTGACTTGGACGAGCATAAGAGGAGATGGGGCCAGAAGGTGATCACCTTCTTTCTTGGTGGCGTGTACAGGCAGCTCACCTACGATGAGTTTGCCGCTCATCTGGGCATCCCCTACGAGCACTATCACGATCACCACCTCGGCTGGGGCGATGATGATGACGACGAGGAGTTACACGCCCTCTGGTGCCACATGACAGGCGTGCCTGGCGATCGCCTCGGGAAAAACAACTCAGTTAAGTCTCTCTCTCACCCGCTGTATAAGTTTATTCATATGGTTTGGCGGAGGTCACTTTTATATGTCAGAGACAAGGATCGCCACCATATCCTTAAGGAGGAGCTCGTGCTTCACCGAGCCATCCGAGAGAGCTACCCTCTCCACCCCGGCTGGGTGCTCGCTCACATCTTCAGCCAGCGGACCAAGAGGAAGAAGGTACCACGCAAACTCTTGGGAGGCAACTTCATCGGACAGCTCATCCTCTCCTTCGGCATCAGCCATGAATATGGCCCTAACATTCCACGACACCCAATTATGACCGTTGGAGGAGACTTGGCGGTCGAGTACGACTTAGAACTCGACCTCAGTCCCCAGGTAGCAGCAGATCCTCCACTCCAACCTGCGGTCGAGACGGATGACGAAGATGATGCTGGGGAGCAGCAGCCGCCGCCTGAGTTTCAAGATTATATACCCTCGCCACACCATCAGGCAGGGTACATCCACCAGTCGCCGCCGCGCATTCCAGACCCATTTCCGGCGCATACTCACCAGCCGCAACACCACCCCGCGGACATTGGTGAGCTGTACAAGCGACTGCAGGAATGGCGCATCACCGACAACGCCACTCAAGAGGCGCGGTGGACTATTATGCAGCAACATATGCACCGAGCCGACCGGCGATATGAGCGACAGCTGGAGTGGCAGCGACAGCTCAGCGATTACTTTCACTTCCCCCACCCTGACACCTCTGACCAGTGATGATCAGGTGGTGTCCTTTTCCTTCTCCTTTCTTTTTATTTATTCTTTTCGGACTTCGGTCCAACTTTTTTCTGTGTGGATCCGGGGCACTTGTCCCGGTTTCCTTTTTATGTTTCATTTGTTTTTGTTTTGTAGGCAGTTGGGAGATTCCCTTTGCTTCGCTTGGGTAGATTCCCTCCGCTCCGAGGACCCGTGCTCATCCCCTACACCAATCATCTCGGTCCAGGTTCTTCCATTCCACTCTGAACTCTAGAATTAGTCCTGTGAGGACACAGTCCGATTTAAGTGTGGGGTAGGATGCTAGAGAACCTTGCATGAACTTGATTGCCCTTGATTGTGTTTTGTGTGCCTCGTGATTCCATTCCAGTCTCTCTAGCAGTAGAATGGCTCAGTTCTTGATTTTTGATGTTAAGTTGTTGTTCAACCTTTCATAATGATGCTTAGACTGCTTAACCTAGAACTTGAGAACCAACTTGTATGCTTTGATGCTAAATTGCCTGGTCAGAACAGAATTTTAAAATCACACTTGTAGTTTGTAGCCTTGATTGCATGAAAATGACCGAATCCGACTAGCAAACCAACTGTGAGCTTTTGATCCATTGCACGTAACTTGCAATTTAGATTCTTTCTGAGTGGTTTTCTGTTTACTTGAATGAGTTAGAATTTGCATGAAACCTACTCGAGACCACACGATGACACGAGTTCTAGAAGGATAGGGGCACCTAGATTCAGCTACTAAGCCAGACAGCCTACCAAACGATAAAATCCACTAGGTTTAGACCCTTGAGCTTGGCCTGTTCTTTCGGTTCGATAATACATTACAGCCATTTCCCATTTCTTTCATTCCCCATTGATCCCCTGTGGTTGTAGTTCTAGATTGACCTACCGGAAGTCGGTTTGTGGTAACCTGCCTATAGCCATTAAACAGGTGGTCTTAGCTATCATGTCCAGACGTGTAAACCCCTCTAGCAACTAAAAGAAAAATCGGCACAAAAGAAAAAAAATAAAGTAAGAAAAGAAGCAAGCTTCAGAAAAAAATTGAAGAAAGAAGAAAATCAGAAAAAGTTCAAAGTTTAGTTCAAATAAAACGTTCTTCTCCCTACAAATGGAAGAACGAAGTCGTAAGAAAAGTTGAAAAGAAAAATGTATGCAAAAGAAAAAGAATAAGTGCTAGGTTGCTTGAGGGTATCATAGGACGAGCGTTCATTATTCCACCCGTGTTTGGTTAGACGGTAGGAAGCCATAGATTAGATTCGAGGGAAGTTAGTCGAAAGCTACACCGCACCAAGCCATCATCATTCATTCCCATCATCCATCTCATTATAAACCCGAGTAGTGTAGAATTCATTACGGTCCTAGCAGGGAAGTCCTTCTTGACTAGATACTCGTGTTGTCACAATGGTGGAGATGTGGTCGAAATACAAACCTATGACAGAATTCGGTAACCGAAAACGATCGAGAGCAGAAACACGTCCTTAAACACAGAGAGTGAGAGTTCCCATTGTACTAAATATATCCTGTGTGAGAAGTCTGGTCGGTCAGGTCAAATTCGTGAAGCTTCAATCAACTGGATCTTCAACTCATAGCACTTGTTCTCCGAGATGAAAGGATGGCGTCACGATCCTTTCCTAGCTCCTCGAACTCTCTTCACTCTTTCTCTCTCTCGTCTAAGTCTTGGAATTTTTGTCCAAAAGTAAGTGTGTGTAATTTTCAGCCGGCGATTTCTTCTTTATAACTGTCCACGTTTTGGCTGGAAATCAGCTAAGTTTTCGGTGAAAACTTGGGAAGTTTGCGGCGAAAACTTCCTTTAAAAACTCTGCTTACTTCGACTGTTCCTTGTCCTCAAGCAAACTGAAGTAGAACACACTCAAATTCACAAATGACACAAGATTAAACTGAGATTCAATTCTAACGATTTGTTAGACTGTTCCACGTAGAAAAAAATGACCTACACATGCAAGAACATCAACCAAACAAGTTTTCAATCTCACTAATTTTTGCACACTTAAGTAGTAGTTTTAACTAAGCTCGTTTCTTGGCAAAACAATTAATCATGATTAACCGACTACGATAACACCAATTCGAATAAAAAAAAACTTTAAGCTCTAGCCATGATGTGGAGGTAGGAAAAATGACATGGCTATCGACTCGACTTCACCCGTTTCTTGATCTGTACGTTACATGTTCTAGCTAGGACCTATTTAAACAACAATTTATTTCAAGTTTCAACTTCTTCCTTCAATTTATTTACTACATACTAGTGCTCGATACCAAACACTTCACTTAGGTGTTGGACTTGCCTAGCTCACGGTATTTGTGCCTATGCTAGTGCTCAACCCGAACACTTCACTTAGGTGTCGGGCTTGCCTAGCTTTCATTTTCAGTACTTTAAGAACTTAGCATTGATTTGCACAACTTAATTACTTGATTTAACCATTTATCCACTTAATCCTAGCTAGTTATAACTTTTTACACGAGATTTCGAATTGGATTTCCGCCTAGTCTCTAGCCACAATCACAGGTGAACAAATATGGAGTGAAAAACATGGGAGAAGCTAGCATTTATCATCTTAGAACGGTGTTATCGAGCTTTCTGATTAACAAGCAAAACAATTCAATTGATTCATGTTTCAACTACAAGAGTGATTTATGAACTGTTCTAACCTAGACTCATTTAATATCAGTGTCGACACGCTGGTTACAGGTTCTAAGTGGAACAGTCTAGACGTCATTGTGAAAAATTGAAGTCAATTTAACATCAAAAGTCAAGAATTGAGCAATTCTATGCTAGAGAATTCAAAATTGAACCACGAAATCACAGAAAATCAAGCAAGATCATGCAAAGAATCTAGCATCCTATACCACACCTAAACTGTTATGTGTCCTCACAGAACTAAACTAGAGTAGAGAGATACGAAGAACCTGTGATGAGATGGTCGATGTAAGGGATGAACACGGATAGCCCGGAGTGGAGCAGAGTAGCTACTCAAGATCCTACAAAACAAAAACAACAAAAAGATCAAAAGGATACCAGGACAAGTGTCCCTAATCCACACAGAATAAAAGTCGAACAAAGAAGGTTTAGGGGAATTTTGAAATTTTGAATTTTTTTTTACGGCACGGCACTCCTAGAGCAATCTAGAATGTCTAAGCTCAATCAGTTCAGAAAAAATCACACCGAAATAGTAGGCACGCAAAACGAGGTAGACCAAAATTAACTCGTCGAAATTCAACAATCAGCATATCAAAAATATTCAAAATTGAAAACCCAACAACTAACCTTGAAGACATGACTCAAGAAAATGGACGGAAAGCGACGAAGTTGGCCAAAAACGTGAAAAGCTTGTTTCGGGGATAACCGGAGCTACAGAGCTCCGATTTGGGCGATCAAGTATGCGTTGGAATCGAACCAAAAAAAGAAAACTGGTTTTAAAAACAGACACAAATTTTTGGCGAAAACTTCAATGTTTTTGCCGAAAAATTCTTCGGAAAACACACAAAAAATAAACAACCGCTCACTGTTTGAAAAGATAACAAAGTTTTCAAATTTTTTTTTTTATTTTTCGCCGAAAAAATACTTTTTTTTTTGAAAACTGATTTTTTTTTCATTTTGAAAAACTTGACACAAAAATTAAAAGTAACGAAAATTAAAACTGACACTTTGGCTCCCCCGAACCGACTCGAACGACGAAAAGACTGACTCAATAAATTCAAAGCAGACTCTAGCCGTGGGTTGCCTCTCACGAAGCGCTCTCTTTTAATGTCCTTGAGCCGAACGGTACCTGTTAGGGACCCCAACTTAGGAGTTCCTTGAAGTCAATCATCTTCTTCAAGGCCAGCGGTTGAGTGCCATGTAGCACTCCAGACGGGTGATGTAGCCGGTAGTGCTTCAGTAGATCGAGGTTCTGTTTGGATGACCAGTTCTTCTCGAATTCTCCTACCGGAGGAGGAAAGAGGTAGTACGGGGTAGCATGATCAATGAGCTCCATCTTCTCCACCTGATGCTCATCAAGAGGTCTCTCGGGATCGAGTGTTTATACTTCCAAATCCTTGACGTCTTTGATTCCCACGTGCTCGTCTCTAGCTTGATCTATAGGTTGGCTCGGAGGAAGCTCAATTGAGGATATCTCCTTGATTTATTCGTGCTCCTCTTCAGCTTCAACTTCAAGATGGGTGAATTCCATGCTTTCAAGATAGACGAGCTTAACGCCTTCATCAGCCACCACCGCCAAGAATTCTTCATCAGATTCCTCTAGCTCATAATAGTCATGGACGGGCTCATCTTCTTCTTTGAACATCTCCTGAGCGTGTTCTTCTATTAATTGATTTGGTTGCTTGAGCTTGATGTCCGTCGTGAGATGAGCTTGTAGCTTTGAAATGAGATCATCCAAGGCGGATTCTACTCTTGCCGTCTGTTGTCGATGCTGATGAGCTGGTATATACATCTCTTGGTGAATTTGCTGGTGGTGTGTAGCTTCTGGTTCTTCTTCGAAACGCTTTTGAGCATCTTCTCCCATCAATTGCACTAGTCGCTTGAGCTCGGCGTTCCTTGCATCAGCAGCTTGTCGCATTGACTAGAGTTTGTCCAAGGCGGATTGGGTGTTTGCCATCCATTGTTGATATTCATAAGTGTGTAAATCCATCTCTTGGGTGTCTTCAATATATGGTGCTTCATTGATGTACCACCCTTGGTACTGGTCATCCCACCTGTAATCCTGCATCTCAAAACTCAAAAGCACTACCCAGGTAAATCATGGAAATATTGAGGAAAAAATAAATAGTAAGGCGGAAAGGTAGAAGAATAATTTGCCAACTCTTCTTTCAAACAAGTAGAAGAGTCCCCGGCAACGGCGCCAATTTGATAGCTGCAGTTTTAGCGGTATCAAATAACTAATCTACCAAGGCAGACTAGATCATATTCTACTCGAGGTTTCTTCTTCTTGTCTACTCAAATATGTTGGCAAATTACTCAGGTTTAAACACGTTGTGCGTGGTGTGAGATCCACGACTTCTAATCTAATAAACAAAGGAAAATAAAAGACAGAAAGATTAAAAATGTTGACTAACGAGAAGATAGACAAACTTAGATTTCGAATCCCCCTTAGATCACCAGTGCAACAACAATCACAAGACCAGTGGTTTTAAATTCTAATTCATTCAGTTCTCAGACACCACCAAAACTCCTTACCCTTAGGTTTAAGACTGGCAAACGTTCGCTCTACTCGATCTAACTACCAAGATTAATTAGCCGCCTGAGTACGATCGCTTCTTGCGACGACAAAACTAACTGGTGCAATTACTAGTGATTAATGAGTTACTCTTGCAGTGGATTAACCCTAACTGGTGATGACACTCGATTTGATGTGATTATCAGCCTCATTTAAGCGACATTTCTTTGCTTAAGACATGGTTTTTAGGGTAGAATAACGAATATTCAATCGATTGCCCTATCTCATGCCATTTGTGTTACCTTGGCCCGTTTCGGGTCTATTTGATGGTTTTCTAGTGTTTTTGTGTTAACACAGGTTTTTGCCGTCAAATAGCGTAGCCATGGACGTGTCTAAGGCGTAGGAACCTCGAGGAATCAAACCGGAATCGATCAAAGGAGTCAATCAAGTCAAACCGAAAATCTGCCATTCACACTTACAGTTTCGGCGAAACCAGGCCCCCAGTTTTGGCGAAATCAACAATACAAATCAGCTGATGCCAAGTGAAGACTGATTTCGGCGAAACCATTAAGCTCTTCGGACCGAAAATGCAAGGCAAAGAAATCATGGCCATTTACACAAGAATTTTCCGCCGAAACTATCCCTATGGTTTCGGCGAAAATATCAGCTCAGCCCGGCCCAACTAGGGTTAAGTATTTATACTTAATCCGGCGGCCCGAAAAGGAAGGACGATCATAATTAATCATAATACAACTTTTCGAGATCAGAATTCTCTGAAGTTGGGGAGCGAAGAGTTGAAGTTCGAAGAGCCGGATAGAGATCGTGACGCCATCCCTTCCATCTCGGAGAACCGGAGCTAGGAGTGCAACTTACCGAAGATCGGAGTCTGTCAAAGTCGTCTGAATTAGGTTTTTCAGATCCTTTTCTGTTCTTCCTCTGAATGATGAACTCTTTCTTTGTCTTTCTGTCTTTTGTAATGATCATGAGTAGCTAAACCCTTTAGAGCTTAGACTAGATGAACCCTAAGTGACCCAGGGCTTTAAAGCGGTCACGGATCGGCGGTGATTAGATTCGAAATTCAATCAGTTCTTTTTCATGTTTGATTCGTTCTTCATTGTTCATGTTTCTTGTCTGGATTGATCACCTAGATTAGATTCTTGTTAAGCTAAGGATAGAAGTGAACGCTCGCCTTACTTTAGAACATCGAATTAAACAATTAACCTTATAATTGGAGTGTGCCTTTCGTAGGAACCGGTTAGGGTTAATTCACTGCAAGAGTAACTCATTAATCACTAGTAATTACACCAATTAATTAAGTCGTTGCGAGAGGCGACCGTACCCGGGCGGCTAGTTAATCTTGGTAGTTAGAACGGATAGAGCGAACGTTCGCCGGTCTTAAACCTAAGGGTAAGGAGTTATGGTGGTGTCTTAGTAATTGATTGAATAAGAATCGAAATCCGCTGATCTGTTGATTGCCAATGCTCTGGGGAACGAAGGGGGATTCAAAGTCTAAGTTCGTCTGCCATCCTTGTTTCCAAACCCTAATTCTCAATCTGCTTTAGTTTTAATCTTTTTAATTTTTCTGCATTTCTTAGAAGTAGAAGTCGTGGAACTCACACCACGCACAACGTGTTTTTCCTTGAATAATTTGCTAGTTCTGAAGTAGCCAATCATTCGAAGGCCCATGGAATACGATCTATCCTAGCTCTTGAGCTTGATAGTTATTTGATTGAACCTGCTCAGCACAACGACGGTTCCATCAACTGGTTCCTACGAAAGGCACACTCCAATGAATAGGTTAATTGGTTGATTTGATGTTCTAAAGAGAGGCGAACGTTCGCTACAATCCTCAGCTTAACAAGAATCTAAACTAGGCGATCAAGAAAGACAAGTTTATGCGCCAAAGCAGGGAAGCTGTCTGGCGACTAACCCTAGCTTGCATAAACATAATCTAGGCGACCAACCATAAGAGAAACATAAACAATGAAGAACAAAACAACCATGCAAAGAGAAACTGATTGAACTTTCAATCTAATTACCGCCAATCCGTGACCGCTTTAAAGACCTGGGTCACTTAGGGTTCATCTAATCTAAACTCTACAAGTTCAACTACTCATAACGATAACAGTAGAATCAAAGGCAACAAAGGAAATCATCATACAGAGGAAGAACAGATAAGAACTAAAAAACCTAATTCTGACGACTCCGGTGAAGCTTCGATCTCCTGGATCTTCAACTTTAAGCTCTGAGCTCTCCGAGGTGGAAGGATGGCGTCACGATCTCTCCACGGATCTTCATACTCTCTAAACTCTATCTATCGACCCTAGAGTCGGCTAACTCTCAAAAGTCTAATGTGTGAATAATTGTCGAATGATTGATTTCTCCCACTTTAGCTGCAGTTGCTTCTTTAAATAGGTAGAATTAGGGTTTGTTGTTTCTGTCACGGAAAAGGAAAGAGTTTTCGCCGAAAACTTCAGTTGAAAGCCTATGTTTCCTTCGTTGATTTCTTCACAACTTTTCGGCGAAAACTTAAATAGTTTTCTCTGAAATCTTTAGTGTAAACTCCTCTGCCTGTATTTGTTAACATCTTTTCGCCGAAAACTCTAAGGTTTTCGGCGAAGACTTAGTGCTGGGCAGTGGTTTGATTAATTCTCTGATCAGTTTGACTTCTGGTTTCAATTTCGGTTCACTTTGTGAGGTCTTGAACACGTCCATGGCTACGTAAATGATGGCAAAAACCTGTGCTATCACAAAAACACTAGAAAACCATCAAATAGACCCAAAAAGGGCCAAAGTAACTAAATCGGTAGGAAATAGGGTAGTTGAGTGAATATTCGCTATTTTACCCCTAAAACCACGTTTCAAGCAAGGAAATGTCGCTTAAATGAGGCTAAAAATCACGTCAAATCGAGTGTCATCATACGCCTTGAGCACTGACCGGCGACCAGGGACGAGACGAGCAACCACCCATCTATCAACTCTCCAGGTTGAACCTCATTGTACGCCATGACTCTCGTGGGCGGAACAGCTAGTTATGAACAAAATAACTTATTACAATTCAATTTCAAAAGAAAAATAAACTTGTTGCAGTTTAGTTAACATCGAATAACCTATTATCTAATTTTTTCAATAGTTTATCAGATACATGTGAACTGATAGACATTTGGGGACATTGTTCTCATAGACATATTGGACAACCGTACCATACATTGAACCGAGAAGGTAACGATATGGTATATGTAAAATTTAGTATGTTGAAAAAAATAATAGAACTAGAAATGACTGGGTGGACCTTTGGGGGATTGATGATTTATTTACACTATTAAACCCTTTGGATGTTTCGATTTTATGTTTACAAGATGTGATTCAATTCCATGTTTTTATTCTCATTTCCTCTTTAGTGTATTCTTGACCTAGATGCGTTGTAACATCCCCGCCCAACCAGATGGTTTGAGACTCGAGTTCGAGTGATCGGGACATTAAAATCAATGTCCTTGAGGTTCCATCAAAGTCCGGGATAATTGGAATTAAGGCGGGTTGATGTTATTTTGAGCTTGGTGTACAGTGGGAAACACACAACCGTGCTTCTCTACAATATGTCATGTGTCTTCAAACAATACACCATGTTGTTAGACAATATGTCGTGTGTATTTAAACAATACACCGTGTTGTTATACAATACGCAGTGTGTCTTCAAACAATACACCGTGTTGTTATACAATATGTCGTGTTGTTATACAATACGTCGTGTTGTTATACAATATGTCGTGTTGTTTGCCCAAAGTATAAAAAAGCGGGGTTTTGGTAACTTTCCTCTTCCTTTCTCTCTTCGAAAACATCAATTGACGAACAAAAAACCCCCCAAACTTTAAACCTTGATTTCGGGAGCTACAAAAGTCAAGTTGAGTCGTCATTTCTTCCTATGGATTCTTGGTGAAGAGAAAAAGAGGTCGCTATTCTTTGTTTGAGCTATTTTTCTTCTGAGTGTTGCTAGTCAGAAGGGAAGAGCTAGGATTTCTGAAGGGGAAATCATGTTATCTGTGGATCGAGAAGATGATTAGAGCCTTCATGAACTCAAATAAACTACCAAGCTGGAAGCTAGGGTAGATCGTATTCCACGGGTCTTCTAATAATTGACTACTCAAATGTAAAGGCAAATCACTCAGGTTAACACTTCGTGCGTGGTGTGAGTTCCACGACTTCTAATTCTAAGAAATGCACATAAATTAAAAATTAAAACTGAAAACAGATTGAAAGATTGGTTGAAAACAAAGATGACAGACAAGCTTAGACTTTGAATCCCCCTTCGTTCACCAGAGCATTGACAATCAACAGATCAGCGGATTTCGATTCTCGTTCAATCAATTCTAAGACACCACCATAACTCCTTACCCTTAGGTTTAAGACTGGCGAACGTTCGCTCTATCCGATCTAGCTACCAAGATTAATTAGCCGCCCGGGTACGGCCGCCTCTCGCAACGACTTAACTTAACGGTGCAATTACTAACGATTTATGAGTTACTCTTGCAGTGGATTAACCCTAACTGGTTCCTACGAATGGCACACTCCAATGATTAGGTTAATTGTTTGATTTGATGTTTTAAAGTAAGGCGAGCGTTCGCTTCTATCCTTAGCTTAACAAGAATCTAATCTAGGTGATCAATCCAGACAAGAAACATGAACAATGAAGAACAAATCAAACATGAAAGAGAAACTGATTGAACTTTGAATCTAATCACCGCCGATCCGTGACCCCTTTAAAGCCCTGGGTCACTTAGGGTTCATCTAGTCTAAGCTCTACGAGTTTAGCTACTCATGTTTTTCACAAAAGAATCAAAGACAAAGATAGAGTTCATCTTGAACAGAGGAAGAACAGAAAAGGATCTGAAAAACCTAATTAAGACGACTCCGGCAAAACTTCGATCTCCGGTAATCTGCAATCCTAGCTCCTAGTCTTCGAGATGAAAGGGATGGCGTCACGATCTCTTCCTGGCTCTTCAAACTCTAAACTCTACTCCAGAACTCTTGAGAATCCTTGAAGTATTTGGTATTATGAGATATGATGTCTCTTTTTTGGTTTGGGCCGCCGGTTATGTATTTATACTTAACCCTAATACCGCCGGTTTTGCCTATAATTTTTGCCGAAAATCTGATGGAATTTTCGCCAAAAATTCCTTTGTAAATGGGGTGATCGCTGGCTGTTTTCTCCTGTGATTTTCGGACACCGGGTTCTCGGCGAAAACTTGAAGTTTTCGCCGAAAACTTCTTCTTGAATGCTCTGCCGATTTCTTCATGAGTTTTCGCCGAAAACTCCAAGGGATTTTCGCCGAAAACTTCTTTGTAAATGAGAGTAGGATTTGGTTCGACTTGATTGACTCCTTGGATCGATTCCGGTGCGATTCCTCGAGGTTCCAACGCCTTAGACACGTCCTTGGCTACTTTATTTGACGGCAAAAACTTGTGCTAACATGAAAACACTAGAAAACTGGCGGGTAACGGGCGGCGGCGGCGCGAATGTGGCGGCGGTCGGGTTGGTTTTAAAACAAAAGGGGAGGTTTTCTGATTTTCAAAACTGAAAGTGAGGGGAGAGAGAGTGTGACCAAGAATTAAAAGGGAAAAATTTGTTGATTTTCACTCAAGTTTTCGGTGAAAATGTGTGCAATTTTTCACCGAAAACCCAAGGCAAAATGGTCTACCAGTTTTCAAATAAATTTTCGCCGAAAACTTCATAGAGTTTTCGCCAAAAAGGTTAGTTAAAATCGTCCAGAAAACACAGTGGGATTTTCAAAGGAGTTTTCGCCGAAAAATGGGTCAGCTTTCGCCGAAAATTTTGAACTGCACGATTGAAAATATTTTCGCAATCCCGGCAAACTTCAGAAAATCACAATTAAATCCAAAAAAATCGGAACAACCTCAAACGACTTGAGATTGAAACGATGACACAAAGACTACACACGAAAAATAAGAAATCTTGCAAACTGACAATTTTGGCTCCCCCAAACCGACTCTAAAACACTAAGGTTGACACAAATGAAAAACTGACTCCAGCCGTGGGTTGCCTCCCACGAAGCGCTCTTTTATTAACGTCCTTGAGCTAGACGATACCCGGACAGTGTGAGGAGACATCCCAACTCAGGTTATCCTTAATGCTAGCATCGGAGTTCATGAAGTAGAGGTTCGGGGCATCTCCGTTAAGCGTAAATTTCTTCCCGTTAGCATGTAAGAGCTTGGTACGTCCGTCGGGAAGGTGATCAGTGATCTTGAACGGACCAAATAGCTTTGTTGAGGGGTCATCCTCTACAAGGAAGACGGTGGAGGGGATGAGAATGATCGGCTTCGTCTTCTCTTTATCCTCCGGCTTTGTATCACCAGGATCGGTGATCGTCGGTATTTCCTTAGGAGATGCTTTTGGCTTCTCCTTCAATACTTGTTCTGGCGCCGGTAGCTCGAAACGAATTGGCGGTGCGGCTGGCTCGGATGAAGGTGGTGGAACAACTGGTCTCCCACACCATTTGAGTCTTCGTTTTCTTTTGATTCTCTTCTCCGCGACCTGCCAGGTTCCTTGCTTGGTGGTGAAGAAGAGGCTTTCAGTTCCTTCTTCTTTGGCGGCTTCTGAGCAGCAAATTTTGGTTTCTGCTTGGTAATCTGTCCACCACCTGCAACAGCAATTGATCTAGGAACACTAGAAGAGATGTCAGTAACGGAGTTGACCGGAGTCAACTCCACAGTTTCAACAACTAGGCAATGAGATTCTTCATTCAAATGGGTATATTTCATCCCATCTTTAAGGCGGAACGTTATCGTGTCCTTACCAACCCTCAAAGTTAAGGAACCATTTGGAACGTTAATTTGCATTCCAGTTGTAGCCATGAAGGGTCGTCCTATGAGAATGGTAGAATCATCCTTACTAGTATCTATGATCACATAGTCAGCTAAGAACGTAAAAGGACCACATTTAGTAACAACGTCCTTTATCTCTCCTCTCGGAGTTTTCAGTGATCTATCAACAAAGACAAGTTGCATGCTAGTTGGTTCAAGTTCTCCTAGGTTCAATTTTTCAAATAAACTCATAGGCATAACATTGACAGACGCGCCTAGGTCAACCAAACTACGTTCTATCTCAACATTATTAGTAACTAGAGGTAGCGTTAAAGAACCAGGATCAGAACACTTAGCTGGATATGGCGATGAAGGCTTCTTGCTACGAGCGGCAGGATATCCTTCTTTACCTCCCCGCATGCCAGTCTCGATCCTTTCATTCGGCAGCAATGCTCTTGGAAAAGGAGGCTTCACGTAGTACGGAGCAAGAGGAGGATCATACTCCTTAGGCGCCTCCTTCAGCACTTCCTTAGGAGATTCATCAGTCATGCATAAATTAGAAGAAGCATTAGTAGATGAGTATGACAGTTCTTGAACGGATACCATTTTAGCTTGCTCCTTTCTCGGATTTGGCTCGGTTTGGCTCGGAAGTTGGCCAAATGGTCGACCAGATGCTAGCATGCTCGAGATGTGGTTCACAGCCTGCTCAATTCTTTGACCGGATGCGATTTGTTCTTGGTTGAGAAGAGCTTGGGCCTTGAACTGACTGTCGTGATCATCAAGTCTAGTGATGATCTGACTAAGCTTCTTGTCCAGTTCACTGACGTTGTTTTCCCTCTGATGTTACTGCCCTGTGTAGGTATTATTCAGATATTGATTCTGGCGATTGCCAGGAGCAGTTCCATAGTTACCCGGATTGCGGTGTGGCGGCTGGTAGACACCTGCCGGCGGATGGTTCGGCTTCTGATCCTGTGCTGGACCAACTGGGGGCTATTCTGATTCTGGTTGTGGTTGGCGCCAGCATTGTAGGGAGGTCTATCTTGATAATTCCCCTGTTGCCTGAAATTGCGGTAACCAGCATAACCATTCTGATTGTTGCTGAAGCCCTGTTGAATGAAATTGACTTCTTCGGCAGACCAGACTTCTGTTGTACCAAAATTCTGGCATCGGCCTCCATTATGCGAACAAGCTCCACACCACTCGCAATCGACAATGTAAACAGCGGCTGCCGGCGGCTTGATGGGTGTAGAAGACTTCTTCAGATGCTTCTCTACTTCTGCCTTGATAGTAGCTTCGAGATCGATCTTGCCTCTTGACCCTTCAGATTGTCGTTCCCAGTTCCTGGACTTGGAAGCGCAGTTCGCGAAATGAAGAAGAGCAGCTTTAGGTGTAAGCGTAGTGCAATCCCCTTCAGCTAGGGAATTGACCCACTTTGCAAATTCTTCTCGAAGACCTCGAGCAAAGATTTCAGCTAACTACCTCTGCTCGAATCTGTGATGAGGACAGTTGTAGAGAAGTTCTTGGAATTTTGAGAGAATCTGGCGATGCTGTCCTTGATGGCTGTTGTTCTGGCAGGAGGGAAGTACTCTTCGACGAAGTCTTGAGCAAGAGTTTCCCAGTCGGTATAGTAGCCAGGTGATTTGCCAGTAAGCCACCTCTTAGCTGCGCCTTTCAGAGAGAACGGGAAAGCTCTCAAGCAAAGAGTGTTATTGTTGAGATTTCCGTTCTTGAAAGTGCTGCAGAGATCAAGGAAATCCGCCAGATGTGTGCACGGATTGTCTAGTGGCCTGCCTTCAAACTGTAGATCCCTAGAGATCATAGTCAAGAATGGAATCTTGATCTCATAGTCAGGATCTCCTTCAATGCGCGGCACGGCAATGGAAGATCGAACGCTAGTCGCGCTCGGCTTGTTGTAGTCAGCTAGACTCTTCTGTGCAACTGGTGGTGGTTGACCGCCTGGTGGTGGTGGTGGTGGTGGTGGTAACTGATCATCCATGGTAGGAGATGGAGGAGGTGAAAGTGACTCGGTGTATGAAGCGGATGAAGATGACGGTGAAGATGAAGATGAGGAACTCTCCTTCAGTTCCTCGATCTTGATCGGAGTGACGGGTGGAAGTGGATTGGTTCTGCCTCTCTTCGAAATCTGTGATTGTCTCGGTGGAGCAGAACTGCCTGGTCTCTCTACACTCTTAGCCTTGTCGTTCTTGGCGCTTTGGAGACGCGTGAGAGGGCGGTGGTGCATAAACCTGCGAACAACCTACAAATAACAAAAATAAACAATAACCAGTGTAAAATCGAAGTGGATGGAAAGGTGAAAGATGGAAAGTAGAAGAATAAGATGGCAGTTCTTCTTTCGAACAATCAAAAGAAGTCCCCAGCAACGGCGCCAATTTGATGAACTCAAATAAACTACCAAGCTGTAAGCTAGGGTAGATCGTATTCCACGGGTCTTCTAATGATTGACTACTCAAATGTAAAGGCAAATCACTCAGGTTAACACTTCGTGCGTGGTGTGAGTTCCACGACTTCTAATTCTAAGAAATGAACGGAAATTAAAAATTAAAACTGAAAACAGATTGAAAGATTGGTTGAAAACAAAGATGACAGACAAGCTTAGACTTTGAATCCCCCTTCGTTCACCAGAGCATTGACAATCAACAGATCAGCAGATTTCGATTCTCGTTCAATCAATTCTAAGACACCACCATAACTCCTTACCCTTAGGTTTAAGACTGGCGAACGTTCGCTCTATCCAATCTAGCTACCAAGATTAATTAGCCGCCCGGGTACGGTCGCCTCTCGCAACGACTTAACTTAACTGGTGCAATTACTAACGATTTATGAGTTACTCTTGCAGTGGATTAATCCTAACTGGTTCCTACGAAAGGCACACTCCAATGATTAGGTTAATTGTTCGATTTGATGTTTTAAAGTAAGGCGAGCGTTCGCTTCTATCCTTAGCTTAACAAGAATCTAATCTAGGTGATCAATCCAGACAAGAAACATGAACAATGAAGAACAAATCAAACATGAAAGAGAAACTGATTGAACTTTGAATCTAATCACCGCCGATCCGTGACCCCTTTAAAGCCCTAGGTCACTTAGGGTTCATCTAGTCTAAGCTCTACGAGTTTAGCTACTCATGTTTTTCACAAAAGAATCAAAGACAAAGATAGAGTTCATCTTGAACAGAGGAAGAACAAAAAAGGATCTGAAAAACCTAATTAAGACGACTCCGGCAGAACTTCGATCTCCGGTAATCTACAATCCTAGCTCCGAGTCTTCGAGATGAAAGGGATGGCGTCACGATCTCTTCCTGGCTCTTCGAACTCTAAACTCTACTCCAGAACTCTTGAGAATCCTCGAAGTATTTGGTATTATGAGATATGATGTCTCTTTTTTGGTTTGGGCCGCCGGTTAAGTATTTATACTTAACCCTAATACCGCCGGTTTTGCCTAGAATTTTTGCCGAAAATCTTATGGAATTTTTGCCGAAAATTCCTTTGTAAATGGGGTGATCGCAGGCTGTTTTCTTCTGTGATTTTTGGACGCCGGGTTCTCGGCGAAAACTTGATGTTTTCGTCGAAAACTTCTTCTTGAATGCTCTGCCGATTTCTTCATGAGTTTTTGCCGAAAACTCCAAGGGATTTTTGCCGAAAACTTCTTTGTAAATGGGAGCAGGATTTGGTTTGACTTGATTGACTCCTTGGATCGATTCTGGTGCGATTCCTTGAGGTTCCAACGCCTTAGGCACGTCCTTGGCTACTTTATTTGATGGCAAAAACCTGTGCTAACAAGAAAACACTAGAAAACCATCAAATAGACCCGAAACGGGCCAAAGTAACACAAATGGCACGAGATAGAGTAGTTGAATGAATATTCGTTATTCTACCCTAAAACCATGTTTTAAGCAAGGAAATGTCGCTTAAATGAGGCTGATAATCACATCAAATCGAGTGTCATCAAGCCTTGTTTTCTTTTCCAGGTGAGGGCTTAGCATCAATAGGACCAGATGAGTAGTGTGAGGAGTTTCAATTCGACTTAGATGAAATTAGGGATTTTGCATGAAACTGAAGAGAGTAAAATTGAGGAAACTGTTCTTTGGTTGATGTTTGATGATTGTTTGATTGTGGAATTTTTTTGTGGTGTTTGGGATCATGATTAAAAATGATGTTAATGGATCAGAGTTAGAAATGAGTGATAGGAGGAATGGGTCTTTGCTCTTGTGAATTGCATATTCTGCTGTTGTCAGTTTTGGTTGCAAGAGGATGGTTCTGCCAATGTAGAATCTGAAAGAGTGAATTGGTTGGAAGATTTACCCACACCCAACCGTGTGCATATTGATATGTACTTATAGAATAATTATTTTACAATAATAGGAAGAGATAATCACAATAGATAATTACAAAAGGTAAGAGAATAAATCTATTTAATATTTTGATCCTTATCACTATGCAACCTAGGATGAACAATTCAAACAATCACAAGATGGGATCTTTTGACAATTAAATGAACATGTGTGCTAAGACTCTCTCCAGACCATTAGAACCAAGCGTAAACACCAATCAATCGAACCTCGTCTCAAAACTGACTAAATGAAAATGCACAAAAAGTGTTCAATGAAATGCCTATGGATTTTTGAACCTAGAAAGACCTAGCGAACAACCCTCTCTCGAGCGTAATGCAAACCAAGCACAAATACACAATAAAATATGAAAGCCGCTCGGGTCAATTCAAACCAAATAGTAACCTATTCAAGCATGTATTACCCGTCCCAAATTGTCATGGTTGAACTCATGGTTAGACCGTAACCAGTGCCACGGTTTGACTTAAAACGTAAATCGAGTAATAACCAACTTTAAATTAATATAAACAACAAAAGTCAAAGATAAATCAGAAGCGCTTCCATTAATTTAAAATTTAAAATCCCATCAACAATAGCGGTTCAAATCCAATAATAACACAATCTGAAATTCAATACATTAAACATGATATAAAACATCCCAAACCAAATGGTCAACTGAAAATAAAATAAAAGTCAACTCCTCGTCCATGCTTCCAATTGTCACTTCAAGCTTCCTGCTACCACTCAACCCGCATCAACTACAACTCCAGCACTTCAAACACCTAGCCACAAAGAACTAGGAGGGGGTCAGTTTCCTAATGAAACTGAGTGAACCCACTAGACATTACTATGCGTCGAACTAAACCTCAAAGAGTTGTCCCAACACTCCACAATGAACACTTGCAATGGGACTCATCCCACGTCTAAACCATTATTAATCCTTAACAGTAATGCTAGGTGTTTAAACACAAGTCACTACTTAGCATGCTCATCAACTCATCAACAACATTCAGAAATTCACCGGTTCACATAATCATCCCTAGGCAGTCTAGGTTATCACTCAAGTGCAGTTCTCTATACTAACATTCATAATTCATAACATCATCATAACCACATTTCAACCGAATCAATTCCACCATTCAACACATCATCACAAGCCAATTCATAGATCAAATCCAACAAAGTTCACAACATGTCACATACAATTAATTCTATGTGTGTTATTAAGCGCCAAAGAGTTTATCTTGCACCACCCCTACTAGCCAGACGCACCACTCTCCCCTGAAGAGGCCCAAAGACGCATCCTCTCCCTTGAAGGATACAACGAAACATTTCCTTTGAAGGAATCTTAAACAAGACTGAACCAAAACAAAACCATGATTTTCCCTTGAAGACATGACTGCACCCCTCTCCCCTGGAGAGGCGCTTAGCACCCATAGTGCAGATAAGAAGGTAGTGCAGGCTCATATCATTTCTATCGTTTTACATTCCCAATAATTAATCACTTAACTCAATTTTCCAATGCCACATTCACATCATATGATCACAACATCTCATATCACCAACATCATCATCCATTAGAGCAATTCATCAACTCTCACAATCCATTTCCACATCATTTCATGAATTCATAATCGCAACAAGGGTAAATTGCTAGCTTGCCGGCCACCCCACCTGCATAATAAGGGAGAGAGGTAGCTATATCGCAAGTCTAGGGTTACCCTCATGTTCGTCCTTCATAGGATAATTCTGTTAAGGATCAGAATATTAAATAGATTTATTCTCTTACCTTTTGTAATTATCTCTTGTGATTATCTCTTCCTATTATGGTAAACTAATTATTCTATAAATACACATCAATATGCACACGGTTGGGTGTGGGTAAATCTTCCAACCAATTCACTCATACACGTAGTTCATGATTCATGACCATTAAGGGGAAACTTGCTTGAGCCTTCATTCTCATCCATTACATTCACCTCGTATTTTCCATCATGCGCGCTTTGATTGAATTGTTGACCCCCTTTCCATGCTCTTTGAGCCATTGCTTGATAGTTGACTTGAGCCCATGTTATCTTTGTGATTGTTGACTGTTCACCTTCGAGGAACCTACACCTCAACCACCCATGAGCACTTCCCTCTTAACGAGTAAGCTGAAAGAAGGTTAACCCCATGAGAATATGATCCTAGCCAAAAGCTAGGTATCTTTGTGAGAGGCCTTTGGCCAGGGGCGGAACCAGGATTAGAAAATACCCTGAGACGAAATTTATTACTAGAATATATATTACGTTACGTATATTATTTTACTTTCAATATATAATGCTATTTTCCATTAGATCATTGCGCGCCGATATGTTTGTTCTTAAGATTATTAGTATTACTCTTGAAAAAAATGAAATTAGAATGTGCCACCGGTGATTTTTTATTATTTTGAATGATTTATCATCAAATATTGTTTTTTTACTCATTCATAAGTTGAGATAAAATGGTATTGGGTTTACTCAACCCTCTACACATGTTGACGAAACATTAGCATTAGGGAAGCGTATGGTTAATATGATAGTATATTAACTATTTTAGAGTTTTTTTTAAGACAAAAGTATTATAGGGAAGCGTATGGTTAATATGATAGTATATTAACTATATTAGAGTTTTTTTTAAAGACAAAAGTATTATAATATATTTAGTTGTTAAGTTTGAAATTATAACAATGAACTGAGCCGAATTAAAATAACACTCAGCCGGAATTAAATTTTGCACTGAGCCGGATTCGAAAAAAGCACAAATTTATACTCGAATTTAACGCTCGGGGCTGAAAGTGGGGTGAGCCGGGGCTCGGCCCGGCTCCCCCTCAGTTCCGCCCCTGCCTTTGGCCCCGATTAGGGGCTCAGCAATTCAGGTGAGATCGAATTGCAAATGGTGTCTTCCGGTGATCAGTTTATTCATCTTCATGGCTCTTGTTCGTTGTTTATGGTAAACCAAGTGCGGCAGATAGAGAGCATCCTCGGAATAATTTACGTAGGCTTGGTACGTTGGTGGAGGGGTTCGTGGATGTTGGTCGGAGATTTCAACGCACTACTCTCTTCCCTTGGCTAAGGAGGAGGAGTTGAGTTCTACCTTCACAAACACTAGCCCTTCACTGATATGGGTAGTGATTGTAGTTTGGCTAATGCGCAGTTTACAAACTCCTGATTTACCTAGAAGTGGGTCGATTCTATGGGTCGGTTCTATGTGACCCTCCTTCAGTTGCAACATGTATGGTTTTACGTGACACCATTGGTAGAGTTCAATATGCAACAACCATCAACCTTGGGAGATGTTCTATTAGTAAGGCGGAGATACGAGGTATAGTCGAAGGCATGTCTATGGTGTGGGACATAGAGGTTCGACGCTTAGAGATACAACTTGACTCTATGACTGCTATTAGCATCCTCTTGCAGATTAACTCTAGTCACCAGCATGCTAGCTTCGCGACCCGCTTCCAGAGACTCAGAGAGAGAGACTGGGAGACTAAAATTGTTCATGTTAACCGCGAGGCTAACCACCTCACTGATTGTTTGGCAGGCAAATGCCACAACCTTCAAATTAGTTCTACAATTCAATTGGAGGATAACCATGAGATTCAAAGATAAGAGGCATACGATGCTAGAGGAGTGACATAAAAGAAAAAAATTAGTGAGAGTTAATAGTTTTGCTTTAGGTTTGCCAACAAAAAAAAACATAATAGTTAGATTCTACAAAAAATATGTACTTTGATGGGTTAGATTCTATAGTTTAATTTTCCACATTAAAAATAATTTTTATGTAGATGAATGAGTTTCTAATAGCTTTCTATTGATTCTTCCGGGAAACTTTATATCTAGAATTAATCACATACTTAACAAACATTAAAATTTAAATTATTGATAGTTTACAACTTTGACAAAAAACATAATTTGAATGGTTAGATATGTGTTAAGTAAACATATGTTGTAAGTTAACTTATGAAACAACAAAACAAAAGTTTCACTGCCACTTTTTCATAAAGAAGCCTACCGAAATGATGAATATTTTTTTCTTTCTTATATAAATTTTATAATTCAGATTTTACAATATTAGTTTTTTATGTTGCAGATAATGAAATAAAGAACACTAAGATTAAAATATTAAAAAATTGTCCCTAGAATTAGGGTTTCCCTATACTTAAGGTTCTGCGCCGCTTTCTTCTTCTTTGTTGAACGTGGGAGCTCCCTTGTGTTCTGAGTGCTTCTGTTTCCGGTGCTGGGTTTAATGGTATCATCGATCGGTAATGATGAACGCTGCAGAGCGGGTTATCAAATAACTACCAAGCTGGAAAGCTAAGCAGATCGTATTCCACGGGCCTTCTAATGATTGATTACTCAAATATAAAGGCAAATTACTCAGATTTAACACTTTGTGCGTGGTGTGAGTTCCACGACTTCTAATTCTAAGAAATGCACAGGAATTAAAAATTAAAAGAGAAAACAGATTGAAAGATTGGTTGATTAAACAAAGATGACAGACAAGCTTAGACTTTGAATCCCCCTTCGTTCACTAGAGCATTGGCAATCAACAGATCAGCGGATTTCGATTCTCGTTCAATCAATTCTAAGACACCGCCATAACTCCTTACCCTTAGGTTTAAGACTGGCGAACGTTCGCTCTATTCGATCTAGCTACCAAGATTAATTAGCCGCCCGGGTACGGTCGCCTCTCGCAACGACTTAACTAACTGGTGCAATTACTAATGATTTATGAGTTACTCTTGCAGTGGATTAACCCTAACTGGTTCCTACGAAAGGCACACTCCAATGATTAGGTTAATTGTTCGATTTGATGTTTTAAAGTAAGGCGAGCGTTCGCTTCTATCCTTATCTTAACAAGAATCTAATCTAGGTGATCAATCCAGACAAGAAACATGAACAATGAAGAACAAATCAAACATGAAAGAGAAACTGATTGAACTTTGAATCTAATCACCACCGATCTGTGACCGCTTTAAAGCCCTGGGTCACTTAGGGTTCATCTAGTCTAAGCTCTACGAGTTTAGCTACTCATGTTTTTTCACAAAAGAATCAAATACAAAGATAGAGTTCATCTTGAACAGAGGAAGAACAGAAAAGGATCTGAAAAACCTAATTAAGACGACTCCGGCAGAACTTCAATCTCCGATAATCTGCAATCATAGCTCCGAGTCTTCGAGATGAAAGGGATGGCGTCACGATCTCTTCCTGGCTCTTCGAACTCTAAACTCTACTCCAAAACTCTTGAGAATCCTCGAAGTATTTTGATATTAGTTGGTATTATGAAATGTATCTAATTTAGGGCCGCCGGTTAAGTATTTATACTTAACCCTAATACCGCCGGATTTTGCCTGGAATTTTCGCCGAAAACCTAAGGGATTTTTCACCGAAAATTCCTTTGTAAATGGGATGACTGCTCGGCTGAATTGTCCTGTGATTTTCAGACCTTGGATTCTCGGCGAAAACTTCTTCTTGAAAGCTCTGTCGATTTCTTCATGAGTTTTCGCCGAAAACTCCAAGGGAATTTCGCCGAAAACTTCTTTGTTAATGGAAGCAGGATTTGGTTCAACTTGATTGACTCCTTGGATCGATTCTGGCATGATTCCTCAAGGTTCCAACGCCTTAGACACGTCCTTGGCTACTATATTGACGACAAAAACCTGTGCTAACATGAAACACTAGAAAACCATCAAATAGACCCGAAACGGGCCAAAGTAACACAAATGGCATGAGCTAGAGTAGTTGAGTGAATATTCGCTATTCTACCCTAAAAACCATGTCTTAAGCAAGGAAATGTCACTTAAATGAGGTTGATAATCACGTCAAATTGAGTGTCATCAGGTAGTATGGAGGATCAACTCCGGTAACTTGCGAGATTGGAGGATGAAGGGGAGATCGAGATCCCGGAGTTGTTGGAGGACACACGCGCGGAGGATTTCTCGCTTTGTATTGTTGGCTGCCTCCTCACTGACAGGGCGTGCAACTTCAATGCTATGCGAGTACAACTCGCAAATTTATGGAAGCCAGGTCGAGGCATCACGATTGAAGATCGAGGGGAGGGTTTGTTCCTTTTCCGTTTTATCACCAATTGGATCTAACAATGGTACTTGAAGGTGGGCCATGGACTTTTGACAAGAACCTTCTTGTCATGCACGTGATGAAGCCGGGTGAGGACTTACAGACAGTGCTACTGCATTTTGCCGAGTTCTGGGTGCATGTTTGTGAGCTGACGGCGAAGTTTTACTCGGAGCTGGTGGGTAGGGCGAATGGAGCTTTTCCGGGAGAATTCATCGCCTATGATGAACAGAACCTGTACTCGGCTCGAAGGACCTATATGTGTATTAGGGTCAAGATGGACGTGCGAAAATCGCTAAAGAGAGAGAAAGAAATCAGGAAGCCAGGTCGTTCTCTATTGGTGAAATTTAAATATGAGCGCCTACCGAATGTTTGCTTTATCTGTGGTAGGATGGGACATATCGACAGATATTGTGAGGTGCGATTTCAAATCCCAGAATCTGATATTGTCCGTCTGTGGGATGAAAATATTCGGGCTCCTGAACGACGAGTTTTAATGCCTATCAGAAGTCGATATCTTATTCCGTCGGAGATGGAGAGAAGGGCTAGTGAGATGGGTCGGGGATGGCAGGGTGCGGGGTGAGGTGGTAGGAGGCAGGAGGTCGTGACGACACGCAAGCCGAAAAATATTATGGCACTTGAATCAAATTTTGGAGCGTGTGTTGGTAGGTTGGCTAGTATTAAGGAGCTGGGGTATAACGAAACTGATGAAGAGGGAGTTGCGGTGGAAGTGGTGGAGGATAGGAAGCGACGTCGAGCTTCGATGAACCAAATGGAGGTGGATGGTACTAATAAGGAGAACTATAACGAAGGCCAGGCTTCGATCAACCTGGTGCAGGCAGGCTCGATGTTCGAGTCCTGCCGACCGCGATGATTTACTTAAGCTGGAACTGCCAGGGACTCAACAACCCCCAAGCAGTTCAATCGTTGAGTGATCTTATTAAAGATCACCGGTCGGATGTAGTGTTGTTGATTGATACGTTTGTTGATTGAGACGTTTGTTGATAAGCAGAGGATGGAGATGATTCGTGTGAAGTTTCATTTTGGTGGATGTTTTGCTATTGATGCTCGGGGCGAAGTGGTGGATTGGCGGTTTTGTGGAGGGCCTCAGTGCATGTTGATTTGTTGACCTTTAATGATAATTTTATTAATGTTGCTGTTACAGATGGTGAGGCTGGAGTTAGTAGGATGACGTGCTTTTATGGCTTTCCCGAGGGAACGAGGAGGAGAGCCTCTTGGGATATGCTTAGGAGTTTGGCTGGTGAATCGGGGGAGAAATGGTGCTGTATGGGGGATTTCAATGACATTTTGAGTCAGAAGGAGAAAAGTGGGGTGCATGGGAGGCCGTCGAGCTTTATTAATGGCTTTCGGGAAGCAATTCTTGACTGTGGGCTTCATGATATTGAGTTGCAAGGCTATCCCTTTACGTGGGCGAGATCAAAGGGGAGACCGGAGGCTGTGGAGTCAAGATTGGATAGAGTGATGGCCACAGATGAATGGAGAGCTTGTTATCGTTTAGTGAGCTTGACTAATCTGGTGGCAGCCACGTCTGACCATACACCCATTTTGTTGAACACTACGGGACGAGAGGATTGGAGAGGGTCTTGTTCGTTCAGATTCGAGAATAAGTGGTTCGAGGAACCTGCTTTGCTGCTAATGATCGATAGGTGCTGGAATGAGAACCAGACGGCCACACTTGTTGACAAAATGACCGCTTGTGCGGCTGAGATGGAGAGATGGGGGCGGGAGTTGGCGTTACGATATAGAAGGGAGGCTCGGTTGGGTAAGGAGAGGATGGCCCGCATGAGAACTCAACCGGGGGCTGAGGCGGCAGCGGAGTACGAGGAGAGCAGGAGAGACGTGCTTCGTGCTCTTGGGGCGGAGGAGTCGCACTGGAAACAGAGGGTGAAACATTATTGGTTGCGGGATGGTGATAGGAATACGAAGTATTTTCACTCAGTGGCTAACGCGAGAGCTGCTAGGAAGAAGCTAACGCGGCTCCGCGATGCAAATGATCAGTGGGTGGAATCAGATACGAAAATGGGTGATGTAGCGCACCAATACTTTTCTGACCTATTCCGAGCAGGAAGTTGTTTTGCTGGGCCGGTGGTTGATGCGCTCGCGGAGAAGGTCTCGGGGGAGGATAATAGGAGGTTGGTGGAGGTTATTTCGGAGGAGGAAGTTCGTCAAGCGGTCATTAGTATGGACCCCAACAAATCACCTGGCCCGGATGATTTCAATCCGGGATTTTTTCAAAAATGTTGGGGCATTGTGGGGAGGGATGTGACAAATGCTTGTCGACGATGGGTGGAGGAGAGGAGCATGCCGTCGTGGGTTAGCCGTATGAATTGAAATCATCCTAGCAGCTTATTTTATGTGTTGAAAGCTTGATTGTTCTTGTGCAACAGGCAAACCGAAATGGAGTATTCATGGTGTCCAAGTGTGTCAAGGTGCTCCGTTGATCTCACATTTGCTCTTTGCAGATGATAGCTATTTCTTTTTCCGAGCGGATATTGGTGAAACTCGGGCTATGAGACGCCTCTTTGATACGTATGCAGAAGCCTCGGGTCAGTTGATTAATTTGCTAAATCAACGGTTTCTTTTACTGCTAGTACATTCAGTTTGTTATAGGAGGAAATTCGGAGTATATTGGGGGTGGCGGCAGCAGGTGAGGAAAATAGGTACCTTGACATGCCTTCTGTTATAGAAAGGAAGAAGAAACAAGTGTTTCTTTTTTTAAGGGACCGAGTGTGGGATAGGCTTAAGACTCTGGCGAGTAGCCGAATCTCGATGGGAGGTAGAAAGGTTCTAATTAAAGCAGTTGCACAAGTCATTCCTCTATATTGTATGCAAGCTTATCTACTCTCTCTGTCTTTGTTGGATGAGATTGAGAAGATGATGAATTCGTTCTGGTGGGGTATGAAGGGTGGTGATCGAAGAGGAGTGTCGTGGATGCGGTGGGAGAGGTTGTGTGTTCGGAAGGAGGATGACGGGATGGGGTTTCGAGACCTGCATGGATTTAATCTGGCAATGCTTGGGAAGCAGGGTTGGAAGTTTATTTCCGACCCTGATGCTCTTGTTAGTCGTGTGTTCAAAGCTTAATATTTTCCTCGTGGGGACTTTTTCTCGGGTCTATGTGGTAGAACCTCGAGTCCTATTTGGCAGAGTATTTGGGCGACCCAAGGAGTTGTTGGATGTGGCATGCGGTGGAGAATTCGGGATGGGAGTAAGGTTGGAGTTTGGGACAGCCCTTGGCTTCGCTTGGACGACAATTTTTTCATGGAGACACCTAGGGATGGAGAGCTGGCTAACTTGAAGGTGTGTGATTTATTCATCCCAGGTACACGTGAATGGGATGTCGAGATGATCCAGGAGCTGTTTTGTGAGCGGGATTGGCGAGCTATTCTGTCGATTCCAATCCATGCAAGAGCTGGCGGAGATACGAGAATCTGGCACTTTAGCAAAAATGGAGCTTATACTGTTCGGTCCAGCTACAGGGTCATTATGGAGAGATTGGCACCTCGTACTCATACGCATATTGTTGGGCCCTGGCGGGAGCTATGGAGTATGGCGGCGCCACCGCGGATCGTAACTTTGCTTGGCGTGTGGCGCGATACGTATTACCTACGAGGATGGCTTTGCAACACCGACATATTGCGGTGCCTTCGGAGTGCAGCGTTTGTGGGAGAGAAATGGAGAACTCGTGGCACCTCTTTCTGTCTTGTCCCTTTACGCAAGAATGCTGGGTGACGGCCGGAATGCAAAGTGAAATCAATTATTTGATGCTAGCGGCCGACTCTATGCAGGAATGGATGTTTCAACTGATTGTGAGCAAGCCTATGGACATGGTGGCGGGGGCTGTGGCAATCATGAATTCGATTTGGCGGGAACGAAACAATTGAGTATGGACCGGCAAGGAGGGAGTGGCTCTGGCAGTTGTCCGAGAAGGGGTGGAGAGTTTGAAGAGCTGGACGGCAGTAAGAATGAGAGAGTCGGAGGTGACGGCCCCAGTCACGCGATGCACCAAATGGCACCCCCCATAGGTTGGGAAGTTTAAGTGTAATATTGATGCAACCATTTTCGCGGAAGAGGGTAGAAGAGGTGTCGGCGTTGCGATTCGAGATTGGGAAGGCAGCCTGGTGAGTAGGGGTGTTGACGAGCCAAGCCGAGTCGAACTTCACTATGCTCAAGCTTGGTTCGTTGCTTTTTAGACGAGCTCGAGTTCGAACTCGAGCTAGAATTTTTAAGCTCGTGACGAGCTCGAGCTTACTTGAGCCTGGCTCGTTAACTACACTTAACGAGCCAAACTCGAGTTCAAGTCCAACTTAGCTCATTAAAACCACTTGATGCGTCCAATTTTAGCCCAATTTGAAGTTTGTGAAACAAAAAAATCAACGAGTCAAACTTAAAGACAAGTTATCCTAAAATTTAGAAGTTTTTATTGAATATGAGAAACCACATGTTTTGTTATTGAGTTTATAATAAGTCATATAGTGGACCAAGTATTCGAGTTGGCTCTCGAGCTCGAGCTCGAACCAGCTCGCGAGCCTATCGAGTCGAACATGACCTGGCTCAAGCTTGGCTCGTTTAAAATCGAGCCGAGTCACGAGCGAGCTTTTCTCAAGCCGAACACCGAGCCGATCACGAGTGGCTTGGTTCGTCAACAGCCCTACTGGTGAGTTATCATATGAGTACGTCTGGGGATGCCCAACTGCCACAGAATGTGAGTCGCTAGCTTTGGAAGAGGCGGTCCGGTGGGTGAACTCCCTTGATCTTAATTTCGTCACCATTGAGATGGATGCCCTTGGAGTTGTTCATACGGTGGATTCAAAGAAGGCTGACGTTTCAGAGCTTGGAACGTTGATGACTGCTATCCGAAGTGAGCTACGCCCTACATGCTCAGTTTCTTTTGTTAGGAGGACTGGTAACTCTGTTGCTCATGTGTTAGCTAGGCAATCGAGGAACCTTGCATCACCGTCTGCTGGTGTTGCTCCTCCGTCTTAGTTATTTGATGCTCTTCGCGATATTTGTACCACTTGCGATCATTAATAATATTTGATCACTTGACGTAAAAAAAAAATTAATGTGTTATAAATTGTGGATAAAACTGGAGAGTGGTAAATTTTCCAAATAAAAATGTTATTTTTCTCTCTAAAATAATTTATTTTTTTCTCTAAATGAAATTCAGAACTGGACAAGTTGTGACCCACCAACATGCGTGTGAAAAAGATAGTTATAACAGAAAATCTTGTATGAGAACACTCATTTTGTTCTCACCATGAGAACACTAATCTCTACAATCCATTTTCTTAATCTAATCTATGGCTATAAATTCATGGGCATCTATGTAAATTTCTCTATTAATATTAATTTCCTTATTTAAATCATTTAATAAAATAATATGATAAAAGATTAATCCTAACTAAGAAGTAGGAATTAGTTATGGGAAAGAATTCAACTGCACGTCTGAATTTTTCTATTATTTTCCAGTGGCTTTTTTTTCCGACGGTTCCATTCTTTAATCGACTTTGGTGTTTTTTTCGGCGGCTTCAATCTGTAATCGATGGCGGTAATCGGCTGATTAAATCGGCATCTTCGTTTGTTGGTAATCGACGGTAGCAACATCAAATCCGCATCAAATCGAACCATCATTGCTTAATCCTGCAACCTTCATTTGTTTATCAGGTTTTTTCAGAATTCGAACTTTGATAGCCATCTGTTTCGTTTCGATTATGGTGATCAGTCATTTAATCTTCCGATAATGCTACAGCAATGGAAACGATCATTAGAGAGAAGATATCATCGGAGTCCGGTCCGTTGCCGACCACCGTTCCATCATCATCTGACACTGTTGCTTCAGGTTCGTTAGGTACTTATTTTTTCACTTTAGGTACATTATGTACCTTTTCTTCTTATTTAGTACTGACGTAGTGGCTTCTGTTCCTTTTTCCCATGTTTGGTACCAGATTCATTGTCAGAGTCGATCCCTAACCACAATATTGGTGAAACTCCTACCCGTGTTCATGCTTCAGGTTTGAAGATATCATCGGAGTCCGGCTTGTTGCCGACCACTGTTCCATTGTCATTGGACATTCTTGCTTCAGGTTCGTTAGATACCTATTAACTCACTTCGGGTACATTAAGTACCATTTCCCCCTTTTCCAGTACTGACACAGTGTATTGTGTTCCTATTTTCTATGTTTGGTACCAGATTCATTGCCAGAACCGGTCTCTAACCACAATATCGGTGAAACTCCTACCGGTAAAATCGCAAGATTTGAGAATCAGAAAATGCAAGAGCTTGAAGTTTTAAAATTATACACGAAACAAAATTGACACGAAACAAAACAATACTATGTATCAGTTACATCTAAACGTAACAATAATATGTACCAATAAAATCAAAACGGAACAACACTAGGTACCGATGTATATCGATTCAGAACAACACTAGATACCAATGTAAATCGAAACGGAACAACACTAGGTACCCATAAAATCGAAACGGAACAACACTAGGTACCAATGTAAATCGATTCGGAACAACAGTTTGTACGAGGAAACTCCAAACGGAACATGCCGGAAAGAACAACAATAGAACCTGAAAATCGTGGTCTGAAGAAATCTCGCCAACAGTTGGCAAAACAGTCGCCAATGAACGTGGACGACGCAATCCACGGGAAGAATCGCCGGCTGCTCCTCCTCGCCGACCAGCAGCCGTTCCTCCGCCTCTAACGCCGTTGTCGCCTTCCGCCGCTTTGCAACGACGAGGTCACCTTCCGCCGAGGTTCTCCGAAGCAACGCCGAGGTCGGCTTTACCCGCGGTACTCCCATCCTCCGATTCGTGGCTGACCACTCCCCCTCGCCGACCAACAGCAGGCCCCCTACTTTCTTCGTCCGGCCAGGCGATGGCATCGGCGGCGTATGTGGAACCAACGAAGAGAGAGAATGTTTTAAGGATTTAGGATTTAGGATTAGATTTCAATTTTTTTAAGATAATATGAACCCTTTTTTATTTTAGGTAAAATTACAATATTATCCTTTCTTTTATAGCCATTGGATGTTAGTAAATTTATCTAACGATTCTAATAGGTGTTCTCATATGAGAACACTTATAGGTGTTCTCACCGCAGGTGACCCGTATTTATAAATACCAAGAAATACTAATCAATCCGTATGTTCTTTAACATTACATATCTCTATTCAATTCACAAAATATTAAACGTAGTCAAACGTAACCCAAACGAGTATATGATCAACATCAACAACACAGGACACAGAAATAGAACTAGGAACAGCAAAAAGCCAAACTCTTACCAGAAAACGCTAATCTCTTGGTAAAATTCACACACAATGTGACTTTCAGCATTCAGGTAGGCCTCTCAACTTTCTCATTGTCCGCAGGCGACCTGCTGTCAGATTGACTCACCAGTTCCTCGCCTTTCTCGTCGGGCAATCTCAAACTCTCTTCATTACCTCGATTGATGTCATTGCCCTTGATCTGGTCTGTTGTTACTAATGCGTACTCGGTTTCTTCAGCTGTTTCATACTTCTCTTTGTCGCTTTTTTCGGCTTCACCTTCACTGTTTGAGACTACCGTCAGTTGTGCTGCATTGTTTTCCTTGTGTGTATCCTGGTACTCTTCATGGTATTCTGCTTTGAGATCACCTAATCCTTCTTCAACAGATTGAAGATTATGGGGATTATCAACATAATCCTCGCCTGCCCGGATGACAGAATTCATTTCTCCTGTACTAGATTCATCATCCCGCAAAATGTTGATTTCTTTACCATAATTGCTAGTTTCAGCCATATGAGGTTCTTCAGCATCACCTTTTGATTCAGTCGCAGCTACAATGCTAGATGCAGGGATAGACTGGAAAGCATCCCAGTCATCATCGTCTTCATCATCCTCTTCTGCATCTTCTTCGCTTGGATGATGAAGAGAAACTTGTGCCGGAACAGAAGCTTTTGCAGGACTTGTTTCTGGTAGTTTCACAGGCGACGGTTGGGAATCTTTTGGCAATGGTAATTTTATTTCCAGTGGGGCTAACAACTTTGACGGAGAGGCATTGTGATCCTGCGCTACTGATGCACGAAGAACTCCCTATCCATGAAAGAAAAAGATGCGAGCTAAATGTCTTGCACAAAAGACGAAGCTATTTAATGGAAGTGTTCACTGAAAGCATTAATTCAAATACCTGGAGCAACTGCCGATGTGCTACCGGCATAGATAATAGCACGTCTTTAAAGTGGGCGGCAGATGAAGGAATTTGAGCGATTTGGGAAACTAGCTTTACAGATAAGGCTTTCACATCATCAAGTTCCTGTTGATTGTTGCCACACGATAAGTCAATTCTAATTAAGTAGTCAACTTATTTCTCAATTCAAAGTGACTCCCAAGTATTCACCTGAGAATAATCATCCTCTGATGACAAAAAGATCGTAATAACAGCTGTCAGAAATAAAACCATCGAGCTTCTTTGACTTCCACTCGATGTTGAGACAGTTTGCAAGAGAAGCAGGAATCTCAAGCATTCGGGAAGAACCACAACTGATTCTTTACTTACAGGTTTCTGTCATCAACAGAATACAAGATCATAATGGTGATAACATCTTCTGTAAATCAACAAGTGCTATGGATGAAGTCTAGTAAAGAAACTCTGAAAGAAATACCTTCAACGTTGACTGTATTATTGTGAAAACATCACCAATAACTTCTCCACTAACAAGTAGGAGAAATGTTCTGTCATCTACATTGGTGCTCTTTTGCAGCAGACTCTTCAGCACTTGTAGTCCAGTTACTTGTACCTGTCCAAGCCAAAGTTCCGAGAAGATTACTTTACACAATAAACATTGATCCAATCGAGAGACCAAACACCAAAAACATTTTAATAGGTGAGCCATAGACAAAAGAAACTTTCAACCCTCATCATTAGTAAGCCAAACCCCTGAAGTTCAAAGAATCAAGATATTGTCACCTGCATATCGGAATCACTGAGCACGATGTGGAGACCATCTGTACAACGGCTGAAAACTGAAAGATGGATGGAACTTTTTTCTGCTACTTCTTCAACATGGCACAATTCGTAAGCTAGTTTAGCAATCAACACAGTTTGCTCAAGAGAGAAACGTAGCTTCAATTGCAGTAGCTTGCATAGGTCAGAGCTCCTATCCTTGAGAAGATGCATGCCCTTGATGCAATCCTTGGTCAAGGCACTAATACTGTGCTGAGAGGTTCCCAGGAGAGCTCTCAGAGAGTCATCACCTTGTTTCAAACAATCTGTTGTTGGAACACAAATTAGCACATGTGAGTTTAAATCTATAACCCCTAGCTTTCTGTTTTAGCAAGCTGAAATGACAGCAACATCTGAGTGGCAATGTCGCTCAACAGCTATGTTTTGTTTGTCCCCTAGTAAGAGCTTATTCACGTAATGAAGGGATGATGAAAAATAAAACAACAAGAACATTGATAATACATATGATTATGTGTTTTATTTTATTTCCTTTATTATCCATTGTTTTGTGGAAAGTAGTTATCTCAATAACTCGAGTTGTTGGGAGAGATTCATAATGGGTTTATATAATATCTAGTTAACACGCCCACTAAAACGAAAGTCCATACAAAGAAATTGAAGTTTACAAAGATTCACCATGCCTTGTGCAAGTGAAATTGTTACATTGGTGAGACTACAGACTGCACTCTACTGCCAAGGATATTTAGAAAGATGCACGTTACACCTCCAATACTAACAACATGTCCACACTGTTTGAAGTGTAGACCAGCAGAATAATCTCAAGCAGGAGAACATGATTGCAATTGAGTACTTCAACACCCCGACTTCAGCTGGATGCGTATGAGTCAACCATGGGATACCTCCAATTATGTAAAGCCCATTAAAAAGAAAAGAATACTTCAATTTCTCCTTGGCCTCAACAATGACTTGGATGATGCAAAGGTAGAGTTACGGGAAACAATCCTTTTCTTAATCTCAAAACTGCATTTTTTGAAGTGAGAAGGAGGAGAGTTGTTGACAAGTTATGACCCCTGAAGCAAAGTTAGAAGACGAAGTATCTGTCTTGGCAACAACTCAACAGTGTTACCATGTTTAGGGGTCGCAAAGAGTTTTGTGACCACTGCAACAAGATCGATTATTGCAAGGAGAAATGTCAGGGCATTGTGAGCAATCCTGAAGAATTAGGTCAATCGAGGGAAGTTGTTCCTCGTTGATTGCTTAAGTTTATTATTGATCTAGGTATTACATATATACAGGTCTGGGAAGAAAACTTCCTTAATTAGACTTCTAACTACCATAATTAACCTATATACAAAAAAAGGAAGATAAATACAAACAAGGAAAGAGAATAACTATCGTTATTCTCCACACTCCCCCTCAAGCTTGGTATAGATGTTGATCAGGCCAAGCTTGAACTTGAAATGTTCTAATAGATCTTTGGGCAGTGCCTTAGTCAAGACATCAGCCGTTTGTTGTCGTGATGGAACATAGCTGACATCAATAATTCCTTGTTCCACCTTCTCTGTTATGAAATGTCTGTCTATCTCCACATGCTTCGTTCTGTCATGATGGACAGGGTTCTTAACAATGCTCAGAGCTGCTTGACTGCTGTGAACATGTGAACTGTATCATGTCCTGGCAAGTTCAGCTCTTTTAGGACTCGTTGTATCCACATAGCTTCTTGTATACCAAGAGCTAGTGCACGGTACTCAGCTTCAGCACTGCTCCTGGCAACTACAGATTGCTTCTTGCTTCTCCACGTTACTAGGTTACCCCATACATAGGAACAATAGCCTGTGGAAGATCTCCTAGACATGACTTCACTCGCCCAGCTAGCATCAGTGTACATGTCTACTGATCTGCTTGCACTCTTTTTGAATATTAGTCCCAATCCAGGTGTCTTCTTCAAGTACCTGAGTATGTGAGTAACTGCCGTGAGGTGTTCTTCTGTAGGATTGTTCATAAATTGACTCACTACACTCACTGCAAAGGCAATGTCAGGTCTAGTGTGTGAGAGGTAGATCAGTTTCCCTACTAACTGCTGGTACCTTCCTTTGTCAGTAGGCTTCACTTCTTTTTCTCTGCTGAACTGGATATTAGGCTGCATTGGAGTATCTACTGGCTTGCATCCAGTCATCCCAGTCTCATGTAGTAGGTCCAGAATATATTTCCTCTGAGATATCAGTAGCTCATTACTTGTTCGAGCCACTTCCATGAACACCTCTTCTGTCAAGTTTCCATTTAGGAAAGCGTTCTTGACATCCATTTGGTGCAACGGCCAGTCCTCATTGACTGCCATGGATATCAAGATTCGGACAGTCTTCAACTTTGCAACTGGAGCAAAAGTTTCTTGGTAATCTATCCCAAATGACTGAGTAAATCCTCTAGCCACCAGACGGGCTTTATACCTTTCTATACTCCCATCTGAGTTGAACTTTGGTGTAAATACCCACTTACAATCCACAGTTTTCTTCCCAGGAGGTAGAGGGACGATTGTCCATGTCTCATTCTTCTCCAAGGCTGCCAGTTCCTCAAACACAGCCTGTTTCCATTCTGGAATTTTCATTGCTTCAGCTATATTCCTGGGAACACCATCTAAGTGAGTGGTGAATGCCCGAAATTTAGGATTCAGTCATCCATAGTGCACATACCTCTGGATAGGATGTCGGGTGCACTCCCTTACTCCTTTCCTTAGGGCTATTGGCCATTCCAAGTCATCATCAGCTGGTTCCGCTTCCTCTACAGCTGTTTCGACTGTTTCAGTTTCACCCTGGTGATCATGAGTTTCGGTAGAGGGTAGAACCTCACTTTCTGGCCTCACAGTCTCACCTGGTTCACCTTCTTCAGGAATGTTGCCAGATTTCTTCCTCCTTTCATACAAATTAATGATTTCTGGAGGATTTCTCCTTTCCAGCTGTTTGGAATTTCCCTCAGCACTGTGATGAAATTGATCGGCTGTGTTTCTGACATTCGGCACGACCAATCCATCCAGAGCAATGATGTTTTCCCAATCACGATCTTGAGCTTCCTCATACTGTACCCTCTCCCCTGAAGCTCAGGATTGTAGTATGAGTGATTTTCAAAGAAAGTCACATCCATTGTGGTGAAAACTTTGCGGGTGATGGGCGAATAACACTTGTACCCCTTTTGCCTTGATGCGTACCCAATAAATACACATTTCTGGGCACGAGGGTCAAGTTTTGTTCGCTGCTGTTGTTGAACATGAACAAATGCTAAGCACCCGAAGACTCTAGGTGCAAGCTCAGACATGTATGCTTGTACATGTGGATGGGCTTGTACCAGCACCTCCTTGGGTGTCCTGTACTGCAGAACACGACTAGGCAGTCTGTTAATGAGATATGTGGCTGTGAGCACTGCTTCTCCCCACAAGTACTTGGGTACATTGTTTGTAAACAGTAGGGCCCTAGCAGTATCTAGAAGATGTCTATTCTTCCTCTCAGCTATTCCATTCTGCTGGGGAGTGTCGACACATGAACTGCAATGTACAATCCCATTTTGAGACAGAAATGAACCCAAGACTGAGTTGAAGTAATCATGGGCATTATCTGTCTTGAGAACTTGAAGCTTAGTGTGAAACTGAGTCAGGATCATCTTATAGAACTCCTGAAATATGGCAGAAGTTTCTGATTTTTCTTTCATCAGAAATGTCCATGTGAGCCGAGTATGATCGTCTATAAACGTGACAAACCACTTGGCACCATTGACATTTTTAACTCGTGTGGGACCCCAAATATCGCTGTGAATTATAGCAAAGGGCTGAGTAGGCCTGTAATTCAATCCAGAATAAACACTTCTTGTGTGTTTTGCCAGTTGACACGTTTCACATTGAAAATCCTTAGAAGTTTTATTCCGAAATAACTTAGGCAACAATCTTTCCAAATATCCGAAGCTAGGGTGTCCCAATCTACTATGCCATAACATCACTTGGCTATCAATACTATTAGTACTACTAGTAGCTAAAGCTCTACTCTTTCTTCCACTCGATCCTTCATCACCAGGGCACCCTTTTATGATGAAGAGGTCTTCATGTAGTCTACCAGTTCCAATCGTCCTCCCGGAGCATTCCTCCTGCAGGGAACAACGATCAGAACTGAAAACAGCCTTGCAATTTAAATCCCTAGTGATCTGACTAATGGAGATTAAGTTGCAGTGTAGGGTTGGAACATATAAGACAGGAAACAACTCAATATCATGACTGATCCGAACCCTGCCAATCCCTTCAACTGGTGATAAGCTTCCATCTGCTATTCTAACTCCAGCTTTCTTAGGATAGCATTGATAATCATCCAACACTTCCTTAGAACCCGTCATGTGATCAGAACATCCTGAGTCTATTATCCATTGATCACATGTTGTAGAATTTACAGAATAGGCAGAAATCTGATTACCTCGGTTAGCAAATAACCCTGAGTATACATCAGGAGGACTTGGCTGCGGTGGAGGTGCTTTGCTCATCATTTTCGAGAAGAGTTTCTCCAGGGCACCAGCTTGTTCCTTGGAGAATGGAGTTGGTTCAGGTTCCTTGTCCACCTGCTTCTCAGATGCAGCAACATGAGCACGCCTTCTCCTTTCAGATCGAGATTTCCAATCTGCTGGTTTTCCAATCAACTCCCAGCATTCGGCCTTCACATGCCGCTGTTTGTGGCAGTGTTCACAAACAGGGATAGAGTCCTCATCCCGATCTCTGAGTTGAGATTGAGTCTGCTGCTGTCTGGCTCGTTGGTGGCTTCGGACAGCTAATGCAGAACTCTCTCCTTGGGATTTTATGTCAGGGATCATGAGTTGTCTCCTACTCTCCTCCCTCTTTATCTCAGCAAATGCCTCGTTGAGGCTTGGGAAGGGCTTGGTGCTCATGATTCGTCCCTTGACATCATCCAGATTCTGACTGAGTCCCAGCAGAAAATAAAAAGAGTCCTTTTCTTCTCTGTGTGCTTCTTGAAGCGTGCTTGGTCAGCTGGTGTGTCCCAGACTTGATTTTCATACATATCTAGGTGAAGCCAATAGCGTCCTAGTATGTTGAAGTACTCCGTGACATCTTTGTCTCCTTGTTTGAGGTGAAACAGTTGTGTTTCGATCTCAAATAGGGCTGAAGAGTTGTCGACAGTTGAGTATGTGGTACGGGCTGCCTCCCAAATAGCCTGAGCAGTTGGGTGAAGAAGATAATTCTCCCCAATGTGTGGCATCATGGAATGAATCAGCCAAGTACGTACCAAGTTATCATTCTCATTCCAGTTCTGGAACTGAGGGTCTTCAGGATCAGGTTGCTTGACTGCTCCCGTCAGATACCCTCCTCGGCTCCGACCAGTGATATGCATCTCCACGGTCTTAGACCATTGAAGGTAGTTCTTCCCATCCAGCTTATGCGTGGTGAGGATTCCAGCATAGTCAGCTGTTGCAGGGGCCATGGTGCTCGAGGATCCTCCAGATGCACCTCCCACAACATTCACAACACTGCTACTGGTGGCTGCTGTTGTCATGGTTGTAGACTAACAGTGAAGATTGTTGATTTAAGAAGTAGAAGAAGAAGAAGAAGAGCCAACCGAGAATAGACGTGCGGCGGCGGAATAGTTAGGTCAGAGAAGGCTCTGATACCATGAAGAATTAGGTCAATCGAGGGAAGTTGTTCCTCGTTGATTGCTTAAGTTTATTATTGATCTAGGTATTACAAGCTGGATTTGGGGAGATTTCAGATTCTCCAATGTGGGACCCACAGAGAATTTGGCTGTTTTTCAATTCTCCAGTGGAGGGGAGAGAATTGAACAACCATTGGAGAATTGGACTTTTAGTACCAAAAATACCCTCTTTGCCTAACCTTATTTACTATTGTGCTTGGTATATATTAAATCCTTAACAAACCCCATCCTCACAATTTCACAAACCTATACTACTGCACCGAGAGACCGCCTCATCTTCATACCGGAACTCATCGAACCTCGACATAAGGACGTCAATTTCTACAAATTAAATATATGGGAGTGGTTGACAGCAATACTAAAAAAATCTGAAGAACAGACAACCAAGAACAAACTCAAGTACCTAGTTTGGCTGTAGAAAAAATTAAACTCTTTGCTGAATCTGTGATGCGAATGAAAGAACAGGAAGAAGAAGGGGGAAATGAAACTAGGCTGTTGGAGCGGGAAATGAGATAAGGGGGAAATGGGTGGAATAAGTTGGGGCTATTTCTGTCTTTTGCAAATTCGTTTTAATTTGTTTTTTTTTTTTTGAATATCAATTCTCCACCCCACAATCTCTCCTACGAACGGTCTACTTTCGAAATAGACAATTCCCTCTAATTCTCTAGCTAATTCAATTCTCCCTCTCTAAATTCTCCCTAACGAACGATCCCTTAAACTTTGGAAGGTACTATAAGAATATGGTGGATAAAATCTCTCATAGCCATACTGTAGGAATATTAGGTAGTTCCGTGATTTACTATAAAGGAAATTATGTTAGGGAGCATAAGGTGAATCATTAAAAAACTACAACAGGACACATCAAAACGAACTTTAATATCATTGTTAAGATGCTCACCTTTGACAAGGTCCTTCAGCAAGGGACTGGTAGACTTAGAAAAATCATTGATTGTAGAAAAGTACAACTCACTTGCCGCTTGTCTAACACATTTGCAGCTGACTAATGAGAATGCCAGCACTATAGACTTCAATTGACCCTGTATCTTAAAGATAAGTATCAATGGGAGCATCTTTTAGAAACTTCATATGATACTGAAAAATGTTAGAAATACAAACATAAAACATGATAAGGATGATGACAAAATATTAAAGAATAGAAGAAGCACAAGGAAGAAAGAATATCAATAATCACAGTACCATAGAAACCAAAAAAAAACAAATACACTAGGAAAAGAGATCTTGAAACCTACAAGGTTGGTAAGACATAAAAATACAAACCTTTATGTCTAGGCGCCTAACAAGGGTCGTAGCTGTATTGAATGTAGGAGACGTCAAGTCCTCCCAGTTTGAAGGCACCGAAGAAACTCCAGAACTAACCACCAGAGAAGAAGATATGTTAGCCAACACATTGCCATCAAATGCTCATGTGTGAAAGTATTCCATGGTAATGACTCACTGATACAAAAGGGATCACCTTCGGAAAATGTTGAAGATGTACACCAAAATAAGTTCAATGATCAGATTAGCAATACTTTCTTCTTTAAGGAAATCTGTTGGGCAGTTCTCGACAATCTGTTAAACAAGATAAAAGACAAACTTGCTTGGCTGATGCTTACTCAGGCTCATAATTATGTAGAGTCAATAGCAGTCGAGCTAAAATACTGGATACCCATGAACAGTCTATATAAATTGAATTCAAATGTATAAAGGATTGCACATTATAGCAATAGTCCAGTATGCCTAAGGACTACAAATATACTATAGAGCACACAGTGACTAATGAGTAACCTGTCAACAAAAGTTGACAAAAAGAGTGCATTTATCTAAGTAATGGAAGAGAACCTTATACAACATTCAGCAAAATACATCTACTATAAATAATAAGATAACAAATTTTGCTGCAGAATACCTGCGACAGAACTGATAAAGCAAGACTGTTCCATGAGCTGTCCATGTAGATAGAATACGAGAAAACCTACAAAAATTAAAATGTTGGAAGAGTCATCATAATCACAATCAATATCTAATTTTGCTCAGGAAAAAGTGCCTCCAGCAGGCGACGTTATCATAGTGGTCTTTAAATAGCATGTATTCAGTTTTCCATCCCTTGCATAAATGTGGCAGTCATAAACATAGGACATTTATGCATATGATAGTTCAAAATGAGAGATCTACAAGAAACAATATTACAGCCAAAATGAATATTTCAATCAGAGGTAAGAACTATCATATCTGGACTAGGAAGACTAGCTAATAATCCACAAACCGTTCAAGAAAGTTGAGAGAACAGAGAATTATTAGGAAAACATGTGAAACAACATGAAAACAGGCAGTAACGAAAAACAAGAAACTAACCCACAAATAATATGTTTAAATAACATCTCAAAACTGAAAATTATTATAAACTAACCTACAAATAACAGTGAGGACTATTAACACTGCCAAATTCAAAGGTACTCAGGACGGATAAAAAGCTTTTAAGGCAAGGTAAATTGACATCAAATTTAGTTTCAGAATTGACATTAAATGTCTAAGTTTCCGATGATGTCAACAACGAGCCGAGCCTACAGCTGTATGTTGCTACTCACACTGTAAAATTATAGAACATTACACAAGTAATCAGTTGTAGCAGAAGACTGAGCATACTGAATATACAAGAGGAACAGAATAAAAACAGATACACAAATGGTTTTACACCCCTGCAAAAGATAAACATAAAAGATTTAGTACCACCTGCAGCAACTCTTCGCAGACATCCACAGTAAGAAATCCAGCAGTGAAAAATCTGTGTGTTGAAAGAAACTGGAAAACTGGAAGTACAATTTCATGCAACTTCCAGGTCATTGGAGTTTTTTCATCAATAGCCGCATCAGCACCATTTGTATCTTTTCTTGAAGTTACTGGTATGATTCTTCTACGTTGGCTAGTATGATGTCGCTGGAATAAAACAAGTATAGCAAATCCCCAAAGAAAACGATAGTCTTCCATGTTCAATTCCACCATGGTATATCCTGATATCAAGCTACTTCTCGATGCATTGTCCGCATCGAAATTTACAGGAACTGCATCCAGTGCAAGCGCTTGCAAAATTATTGGCCAAACTTCTTCCAAAATTGGCTGCAGTTTAGCTAAAGCTAGAGGGGATTGAATTCCATCAAAGAGATTCCACTGTGACAGGCAAGATTGTCAGAAGTTTTGCAAAAAAACAAATATACATAAATTTAAACAGCACTGTTTTAATTTCTGATCTTACTTTTTTCTTTAGATTCAATTGTAAGCATACGTAACTGTAATCCTTCAGCACATGGATCCAGTACTTCCCCAAAGTGCTTGAATTCTTGGAGAACAGTGGTAATAGTGCTAGATACTCATCTGGAACTCCAGTTTGATGCCTCCTCAAAAAAGCAAAAGCATAACATTTGAGGGAGGCATGAGCAGCCAGAAGTCGTATCTTGATCTGTAACACAAACCAAAGTAAGTATTCCACTATAACACTGTAAAAAGAGTGCAAGTCCATAATTACTGCCTACTGGCACCGAGTCGACTTACAAGTTTTACTAGTAATATTACGCAAAATCCCAACCTATGGCACGAACTTTTCAATTATTACTATCGTATATATGACATAATGCCTGTGTTGAGGCGGCACAACCTACCTATTGAGTTGAAGGTTTCACGTGAAACAGCGTCTGTTTTCAATCGTTTTGTCCTAGTTGGTTAGACGGAGTTAGATGACTGTGTAAAATAGCCTTGTTGACGTCCTATGTGGCAATTTTTTTTTATAATTTATTACACAAAAATAATAATATTAAAAAATTAACAAAAAAAGATTAAACAAATTAAAATATATACAAATACTCTCTCTCCGCCATATCCTCCAACATGGTCTTAAACTCTCTCTCCGCCAAATTAAAATGTAAGCTGAAGAAGGCTTCATACGGTCTTAAACTATCTCCACGTGTGTAGTTTGATCGGTTCTCAACTGCTGTGAAATCTGGAAGATACAAGCAGTGTCAAAAAAAATCACACCTTATTCATGAAGCATGGTGTGAGTAGAAATTTGACAATACTTATCTCGTATGTTAAAGATTTAATCATCATTGAGAATGATGAAGATGAGATTGCACTACTCAAGAAGAGCTTGGCAAACGAGTTTGAGATCAAGGATCTATAAAATTTAAGATATGTTCTCGGAATGGTAATTGACAAATCAAAGGAAGAACTTGAGAATTGTAAAAGAAATATGTTCTTGATCTTCTCTCAAAAAACAATGAAAACTTGTGAATTCTCAGGGAAATATGTTCTTTACCTATCAACACACCAATGAATCAAAATAAATGTTGGAGGGAAAAGAATGTTGGCTTGGTTGACAAAGAACGATATGAAAGACTTGTTGGGAAACTTATCTATTTGTCTCACACTCGCCCTGACATCTCATATGTTGTTCGGATAATGAGCCAGCATATGCGAAATTCAAATGAAGAGCACAATGAAGTTGTAACCCGAAGGTATCTGAATGGAACTCCTAGCTTGGGGATCAAGTTCTGTAAATGTGATAATCGGAGTATCAAAGTGTTTACAGATGCTAGTTGGGCTGGTGAACTTACTGATAAACACTCTACTAGTGGTTAGAGCAGCTTCGTTTACTGTAATCTACCTGGATAAGTAGAAAACAACAAGTTCTAGCAAGGAGTAGTGTTGAAGCAAAGTATAGGGCCATTGCTCTTGCGATGTGTGAGGGAATTTGGTTTTAAGACATTAAATTCAGTACTTTATGGAGTGACAATCAATCAGCTATCAACAGTACTTAAAATCTAGTGCATCATGATAGAATAAAGCACGTGGAAATCGACAAGACATTTCCAATCAGCTATCAACAGTACTCTAAAATCTAGTGCATCATGATAGAATAAAGCACGTGGAAATCAACAAGACATTTCCTATCTGATAATGTAACACGAGTTGTTGAAGTAATCTACATCCCTACAGAAGATCAGACTGTTGATATTCTGACTAAGCCTATTGCCAAAGAAGATGAGAGATATTCTGACTAAGCCTATTGCCAAAGAAAACAACCGGAATTATTTTATCCCTAATCTTGAGCAAACGATAAAAAAAGAAAAGATGAGAGATTTATCAATATAAGAAATGGCTTCACAAGGACAACTTTTATGTCAACTGTGAGTGTGGGGAGGGTGTGCAATATAATGCAGGGTAAAAGAAACCCAGAAATACTATACCTGCTTCTGCTGCTAACATAAATAACAGCGGACAAATCTCAATCTTTCATGAAGAAAGATTTATTCTCTTTTCCATTATAGCATATGACATCCATAATCATTTTTCAGTAATAAAGAGAGGACATACCATGCATGAGACCCATTCTGCAAATGAAGGATAATATATGTCCTTGAATTCATCCAGAGGTCGAGAAATCAATAAAAATATCCGTTTCACTGCAACTTGATCGCCTCCCAGTATCCCACTGGTCATTATCTGATGAACATGTGTTAGCCAATTTATGTAGCATAAGTAATACAATTTTTTTTGTTTTTTTTCAAGATTTTAGAAAAAACATAGAGAATTTGAAACTATTGAGTGGAAAAAAAAATCACAGCCTGAACCTTTGTTGCTAATTGCAGACCTGCCTCCAGAAGTACAGGGCCGGAAGATACATCTAATGCTGTGCGGACAGCTGATACTAATTGTGCCTAGACAAAAAAAAAATTAAGTGATTAATGCTTCAGTTTACATTTCAATATTTGTGTAAAGACGGTAGAGAGTATGAACAAGTAAAAGGTCGAATACAAGATTTGAAGTATGCTTAGTAACTTAAGTGCTGCAAAGACTATAATCCACTTTCTGATAACAAGACTACAATCCAATTTACTTTTGTAGAATTATCTCCGAGTTAGTTTACTAATTAGTAGCCATTAATTACTCCTATTTGTTAGGGAGAAAAGTTAGCTAAAATTAGTTTCCATGTTGTATTAGCAATTAGGTTTGGACTACTTACAATATAAAAAGAGTTCGTTCTGTAATTATGTACACACGCAAAATAACAAGAATATATTTCTTCCTCTAAAAATCATTCAACTCTTGAATTGCTAAAAGTAATACTGGTGTTACAAAGAGCAATCAGAATACAAAGAGCAATAATTTAACAAATTTTGTTATGTAGGATTATCTATCGATTTCGGTCCCCTTGTTAGAACATGTCTCTATCTATTAGTTAGACTCCTTGTATAGTAAGTAGTTAGAGTTTTACCCTAGTTAATCTAACCCTCCATATCAGGACTCGTCTCCCTCAATCACTCAAATACTATTCTCATCAACTCTCTATATTCTATATGAGAGCTCTAGTGTTGAAACCCTAATCAAACCTTTTTTTTATTCTATATGAGAGCTCTAGTGTTGAAACCCTAATCAAACCTTTTTTTTCTTCTTCTCAATTTTAGCTATAATGGCCAAATCTGATTCAGAGGCTTCCGCTCACTCTGAGGTGAACTCTAAGCCTATTGATGTAGCTACTCCAACCTCTTCTACTAATGTTGTTATCGGCAGCATCATCAATCATCGCTTGAACAGTGAAAATTACCTTCAATGGTCAACATCAGTTATTATGTTCATCAATGGCAGAGCAGAGAGAACAAAGGATATCTGACAGGTACAATTGAGCAACCAGCTGAAGTAGATCCAAAATTCCCTACCTAGACATGTACTCATGATTCGACTTTCTATCTAGAAACTTTGGAAAAAAAGGACAATCAAGTTTCTGCTCAGACTAAATCTAGTGTTGGATGAAGTTCGAGGGCGTCTCATAGAAAGGAAACCCTTATTGAATGTGAGGAAGGCCTTTGCAGAGAATCGTTGGGAAGAAAGCCATAGAAAACCGATGATCCCAAAAGTCAAAGTCCAAGTGGAAATTGTTCAAGAGGCGGGGACATCCCTAGCTACACAACAAGGCAATACTCGTCAAAAGGGCAGACCACGACCCTATTGTGACTATTGCAACAACCCTGGTCACCAATGTTCAAGTAGGCGTTAGGCGCTAAGCGAGCGGTGAGCCTCCGACTAGAGCTTTTTAAGCTTAAGCGGAGATTAAGCGAGACTAAGCGTTAGTACAAAAATTGTAAAAATAGTTTAGAATAGTGTACATAATACCTGATAACAAGCATAATAGTGGAAGAAGAGGGAGGAAGTGGAAGAAGATCGGTGGAGGAAGGATTTCGAGAGAGAGGTAGAGGCCGATGGAGTTTGAGTTTATGATTTCATTGGCTCAACTCCAGCCTTTTAGGGTTTTTACCAATAAAAACTCAATAGATGGCTGAGCAAAATGGTGAGTTTAGTTTAAGTTTTTTAAGAAAATAAAAAACAAACTTTAAGCGGCGCTTAATTGCCGCTTAATCACCGCTTCTTGCCGCTTAATCCCCGCTTCTTGCCGCTTAACAACTTCAAGCGCTTAAATCAACGCTTAGTGGCTAAGCGAGGCGCTAGGCCACCGCTCAGCGCTTAATTGCGCTTAAGCGGACGCTTTTTTCCGCTTTTTTGAACACTGCTGGTCACACTCGTGAGACTTGTTGGAAGATCCATGACAAGCTAGCTGACTAGAATCCTCGATCCAAATGAGAAGGAAGGGCCAATACTGCTACCTCTAAGAAGACGAGAGAGTCAAAGGAGCTTATCGAAATTTTCCAACAAATGCTAGCAAAGTCTTTTTGCCATTCAAGGTAGATGTCCCTTTTGCTTCCCTTACTAATCACAAAAATTAAGATTGTTAGGTTATAGACTTTGGGCAACTGATCACATGACTGGGAACCTACAATTACTTCATGATGTTCAGCAATACCCAGGAAAGGTAACGGTGAGAATTGCTAGTGAGAATTGCTAATGGTACCCTAGCATCACTGACTGTCGTGAATTGCAAGAGGTGGAATCAAGGAAGGTGATGTGCAAAACTGAAATGTGTGATAATCTATATCTCATCAAGCGTCTCAAGACAAAATGTGGAGGTTAACGAGAGGATGGTGAAAGTTCAAGCTTTAGCAGTACCAACGAGTGAGATAAAGTTATGTTTCTGCCTTATCGGTTAGGACAACTTAGTTTTAGTAGAAAAGTTGTACCCTCAACTATTCATCAATAAAAGTTCAAACTGGTTTTCATATGATATCTGTCAACACACGAAAAATACTAGAAGTATCTAGCACGACCTCATCTATCAACCTTCTCAGCCATTCTCTATCATACGTTTAGATATTTGGGGACTCGCTACCACAAAATATCTCAACGACTCTCGTTGGTTCATCACTTCCATATATGATTACACTAGAACGACTTGGACTTTCCTTATTTAAAATAAGACTAAACTGTCGCAATCTTCCAAACTTTCTACAAGATGGTCCAAACTCAATTCAACCGCTATTAGAGTTCTTAAAACGATAATGCAAGAGATTATTTCAATACCACCTCAGGATCTTTCCTTATAGACCAAGGCATAGTTCACAGAATTCCTATCCTTGGAGAACTCAGCAAAATGGAATAGCACCTTTTAGAGATAATCTATGCCTTGATGTTTGCCTCTCATTTCCCTTAATACCTACGGAGAGGAGCATTTCTAACAACTACATACATTATCAATAGATGTCTGCCTCGAAATTTCCTTAATACCTACGGAGAGAAGCACTTCTAACAACTACATACCTTATCAATAGAATGCCCTACAGAACTCTTAGCTTCCAAACTCCTAGATCACTTATCCTAGTTGCTTATCTTCATATTATAGCTTTTTCCTTAGACTTACCTTTAAAAATCCTAAGAAGGACTACCTTTGTCCACATTGCACATCAACTTTGGACCAAACTAAAACCTAGACCATCCAATGTGTCTTTATAGACTACTCAACCTATCAAAACGGCTACAAGTGCTACTCACCCATCACCTAGAAAGTCTATAGTTAGAAGGTCACCTTCTTCGAATCCCGACCTTATTTCTGCAAAACTCAAATTCAGTGGTACACCGACACAAGAATCTAAACTTTAAGAAAATATTCTTTCAAATATACCGAGCCAGCCTCACACTCAGCACGAAAGTTCAATTCCTGAGCCTGGTCCTAATAACAAGAAGCTGTTACAGGTTTATCAAAGAAGGTAGAAATAGGAAACTACCACACAAGATGTAGCCATCGCACGCACACAAGACTATCCATCGTTTGACACGATTCCTACCTCGACTCGAAACACGCAGGTATGGTTGTTCAGGTAACTGAACAAGATGATGATCCTATTAGTATTGCTGATTTAGACGAACTAATTGTAGAAAGAAAGGGTGTCGGGACATGTACTAAGCATCCAATGCATTCGATTGATTAATGGATCTCTTCGGCAAGCTAAGCAACAATTACAAAGAATTTCTAACAACACACAATGGGATTCAAGTACCTAAAACCATGGTTTTCATAACCAAGCCGAAGGTTGAACCGGTAAGGCAAAGGGCTCAGCGTTCAATTTGTCAAACAATGTCAAACCATAAGTGTTCGAGTTCGAACCGTTTTAGTTATTAAATAAATTAATTAGTAATTAATTTAATTAAATCGAATTAGTCAAACTTTTAATTAGGTCGGATCAAACCGAAAATACAAAGACCTAATATCAAACCTAATCTACTAAAAACATAACAAAAATCATGTTTCAAATCCAAATCATAAACTCAACCAACAAAATTACAGGGTTGGTTACTTAAATATTCACTGAACTTTGACCGAATAACCTAGTGATCATTAAACTTCAAAAAAATTCCTAGCCATCACTGAACTTTGGTCGATTATCCTAGAGGTCACTGTTAGCTACGAACATCCATAATTCCTTCTCACCGTGACAGAAAAATGGTGAAATCTTTCTCACAATGACACTCTCACCATCAGCATTAATTCAATAATGGTGAAATATTTCTCACTATTAATTCAATAACACTCTCACCATTAATTTAATAACACCGAATACTATTCTCCTCCACTCTTGTCTAAATTCTGTAGGTTCTTAAGCTAGTCCTGCACTGACATGAATATCATAATCAGCTTTAAAAGAAGTAAGGAAATACCTGGTACTGTTCCAGAAGAAGATGACCTGGAAGCTCTGGATCAGATGCAGCTTCAAACTGGATTACATAATCAGAAAACTGAGTATGATCAAAAGGAATAAAACACAAAATTATTGCAGCAGTGGAAGAAGTTAATAACTTATGTGCTAGTTCTAAACATGGAAGAACAGATTTTGGAAAGCTATAAATCATGTAATAAAAATGCAATGCCAACAGAATACAATACAATACAGGAATTAAATTATTTTCGACATGCAAGACTTAGGTCTCCAACACATGGAGTAACATTATTTGAAACGTTTTCCATATGATTAAATAAAATGATAAAATGGGTCAGCATCAACAGGATGTCCAACATTACTTTACCTTGTCAACGATGGTACATAAAAGTGCCACACCAATTGGACGCATGTTCTCAAACTGGATAGTACTTATCTATAGTATGCAAGATCAAAAACAGTCAGATATTTGTTTGATAATTTGACATTTATCTAAGTCATTTATAAAAATTCACCAGTGATTTTTTCTTGCACCTGATAAGCAAGTGAAATAAGATCCTGAAGATGGAGGGCAAGCCAATCTCCATTCCTTGGTGCATTATTTGATCTCCTTGCGACAGATAGGTCAAAATGAGCAATGTTGTTTCCCACAGCATCAGGTAGACAACTCAGGCATCTAGGTCAAAATTATATAATTTATGAGCACCATCAGTTATTAAGAAAAAGAACAATATAAAAAAAAGGTTTGACACTAAGGTTTATGTTCAAGCCTCAACAGTTAGTATCCACCATCCCCCTCCTACCACCACCATATGCTTGTGGCCATAACTCACTAGACATATGCTTGTGGCCATAACTCACTAGACACTTGCATCACTTCCTAGAACCCAGATCATAGTTCTAGACACTACGAATAATAATACCATGCCAAGTGTCAGAGAAGCTAGTAAAGTATAACATGAACTAGCCAGAACATTCATCATAAAAAGGTTTGCCAATAAAGTGATGATGAAAAACCTAGGGCCAAACCTATCTAAAATCAAGGGAACAGAAATGCTTAGAACGTCCAACATTACTCTGGTGCATTTTTTTTTTCTTTTAAACAATTGTACAAGCAAAACTATTGAATTGGATATTGTCTCTATTGAAACTAAATAAGACGAAAGATGAAATAGATAGCAGTTATACTCAGCAGCGAAGACTCTGGTCCGATATCTGAGCTGCTTGACTCTCTTGTAATTTTCAGCAGAGGTTTCAGATTCATATCCAAGTGTTGGTGTCTCTTTGGAGCTAGATACCATATCTTCATCATCCTCTCCATATTGTTTTGAATCACTGTCTAGACCACGAAGAGAATTATTTCCCAAGTCATTTCTATCTGCATCTCTTGTTGTTGATGTAGCGAGAACCTGGAGGTTAGGTTTATGAATGTCAGACTACGACTAGTATGTGGACTTTTGTTTCCATCAACGAAAAAGGTGATCATTTAGTGATCAGTATATGAAAGGGTACATGATGGCAGTCGATATTAACCTATCCATTAGTCAATTGTTCTCAAGTATTCCTACCTCAAATTCCATGATGTGCATAAGCGTTTTCAATGACGACAAAGAACAGTGTATTCTTTGCACATAATAACCAAAATGCAAAAAACAACAGAAAAGTGTTCCTGTTTCTATGACTGCTTATTCGTGTCTTTGTATTTATGTGTGAATTTAGCCTTTTTCAACTATTTTCTTTACCTCCTTTATATTGCTACATAATTTCAACGAAAATTCATAATTTGATAAATTTAAAATCAAATTATGGATATAGAAAAGAGGTTGAAATTAAAATAATATATCTTATTAAAGCAGTTTATAGTTGTGTTGTAAGTCTATGATACAAACTAATGTAATTGATCTAAGGAATCTTTATCCTCATAAATTTCTTCTTTAAATTTTGCACATTTAAATCGAGTGAATTTAACACAGCGGCAAATAGGTCAGGGGATAGTCTAGTAATACAAATACGAAATACGTAGACAAATTTCATGCATATGCATGTACTTTGTGTTTGTTCTCTGTTCCAATTAAGTTCAAGGGAGTCATTCAATGTCTACTTGCCATTTTAATGATTTGCAGTTAAGCAGCTTTTCCCCTAAAACTAGTAATGGACTTGATTCAAATTCATCAATACTTGAAAATTTAAATAGTTACGCTAGAAGGGTTCTAGATAATTACAATACATGTCTCTAGTTTAGTACTAGATTCATAGAAAAACAAAATCATAAGATTTCCTATTCATTATATAATATCAACAAAAACATCGCAATAATTATTGCAATTTTCTATTTTATAATGAAATTTGAGTATATGGTCATCAACAACAAAGAGCAGGGCAATTCTAATTTTCTTACCATCTTGCGGCATACTTTAATCCAGTGGGACGGCTTTGAAGGACATGAGAAATGTAGCAGTCTCATTATAGTGGCACTTACCAGACTGCCAATCCTGAAATACAAAATTGAGGGAAATAAAACTTCAACCGTTGAATTGAATTCCTGTTATACGAAACAGACAGTTGTCTCTGTGACCAATGCTAAAACAGAAAATATGACATTTACGTCTAGGATGTAATGAAGGAATATTGTTCAATAGGATTCTGGAAGAATTCCAAGCCCAAGCTTGAGAGGGACGGTTGGGAATGCGTATTACTCTCTCTTTTATTTCATTCCTTTATTATTCATTACCTTATTTAAAGTAGTTAATATAGGGGTTATATTGTTACTTAGCCTTCTAGTTTCGGAATAACTCAAACCTATGAAGGGAGGTAGGAGTCTGAAACCAAAATAATCTTCCTTCCTATGATTCTCTCTCTCTCTTTAATCTCTTTATTCCACTAAGTTTGAACAATAATGACAAAATACATTAGAATGCAAAAGCATAGAACAGTGGTTCCTAGCTTTATCAAAATTCCTTTCATCCTAGCATATGGAATGGAATCTAGTTTATAGATAGCAAGACCTGCAAGATGCACACATATTACCGGATGCAAGACCTTAAGCTGATTATTGCATGAGTATGGCTTTTGTTCTTTAAACAAGCAGATCATGGCAGTTAATGCTGAATGAATTATAGGCCAAGTGTGCAGTCTAGTTAGGAGAAGAATTCATACCTTGATGCTTACCAGCCCAAATAACTCAGTGTTTAACTTTAGCAAACAGAAAATAAATAAAAGGTAGGCAAGGACAGAAACAACACAAGCACAAAGAAGAAAACTAAACATAAGGAAAGAATGGAAGTTACTGAATCAGCTAAATGACATAAAATGTCAACTTTTGGTGGAAGGAGACGTGATTGTTATTAACTTACTCAGAATCAGTTTCCTCATCTAGCATGTGAAATAACGTATCTTCTATCTGCTCATCAATAACTGAAACCTGTGATAAATACAATACATTCAGAATCTCATTTACGAAGACAGAGAAATGGAAACCAAGGCAACAGAGACATACAGCACATAGGTTCAAACTACTGATGACTTACCGGGTCCTTTTCAATGAGATGCCTTAGGGTGGATACGGCAACATGCCTTAAGGTTGGCTGCTTCCAATCAAACAAATATTACAAGACAACAAAGAGTAAGGAGGAAAGGATCAAGAGTTTAGGAATGATCAATCATCATGGTAGAATACCTGTCTAGAGGACAAAGTGGAGAGAAGAGTTTGCACATGAGAGCGCACTGAAACAGCTCGTGGGGCAAACAAAACAAGTTGCTGAGTGAACCGGACACTCCTGTCAAACAAGCACATATACAAGCACTAATGAAACATACCAAATTATGTTTCTGATTGTGTTTATTGTTCGACTTTAAAATATAATCCACAAAGAAAAATGTTATAAACACCAAATACACTAGAAGAGATAGTTCGGTTGCATACTCAAGTAGTGTTGCAGTCTCGTGCCAGGAGCTTATCTCGGCAATGACAGACTGAAACCAAAGTTCAAAAGAGTTTTCATTATCATGTCATTATAACTAATACATTTATTTCGCGGGGTGAAAGCTTTGACTCATCTTTCAGATGAAGCAAAAGGTTCTGCAGCAACAAGGTTGATAACTCATTTATCCATGCATCAGAACCTTATAAGCATTGTGAGTATGGCCCAATCCACACCAGCCACACCAAATTCAATTGTATCTTGCACATAAATCTACTCAAATACCAAAGAAGAAACTAAATGAACTTATGTAGGACAAAAAATACCTTGCAGCGTGAAAAGAAAATGCTGCCAGGGGCAAGCTCTGGGCCAAGAACAGCAACAATGGCATTTATAAGACGTGCAACTCCTTGTTGAAGGTCAACCAATCCATTTTCTTCCGATAAAAGAATATCTGTAGCAAGGCCAAGTGTTGCCTGAGTGGAAAGGACCAAAAAGGATAAATATTCACCATCAGCACGATAACAATCAATACACTGTACATATTAAATGCTTTATTAGCACCACTGAACCACCATATATGCATACCAGCCTAAAAAGCATGCACCAATCCCCTCGACACTCAACAAGTGTTACTTCTTACCAACGGCAGTATGGCAGTACAAGAAACTATTGATGAAATGAAGTCAAGAATTCATAATCATCCAGGATTCACAATACCAACGTGCTAATAAAGCTGCCTAAACTTTGTTAGAGTGGAAATAGAAGATCACTGTTTAGCTATTTCTTGTATACAAGCAACCTATAATGTTTAGCTGTCACATACAAGATCACTGGTAATCATGGCATTCACTTGTCTAATATGCACCAATAAACCTACAACAACCCAGAAATTTGATCTAGTGTATTTGATGATGTTATTAACACTAACATGCAAATAAAAGTATACACCAGCTTTTGTTAACCCTTTTCATGCATTTGCATGTAAATCAAATAGAACAGAAGATCTCAGTAAGTTTTTCTTTTCCTTTTCTGCAAGTGAATATGATGCATTATAACAATCAACCAACTCAAAAGGAATGAGAAGTACAAACAAAGATATACATAGAGCTAAAAGAAGTATTTAAAAATGCGCTACAGAAGTGGGTTCTACACGTCTTTTTTAACTTTTCAGGAAAAACTTTACATACAACTGCACTGAACCAAACACTAGTTTCAGACATACATCACCATTCATTCTCTAAAAGACTCATCAAAACACATCCCGTATTCAATAAAATAACTTAAACAAAAGAAAGGAAGTTGAAGGTCAAATTTGTCTCATGAGTCACACCTGGACATGAGATACATAAGAGAATCCTGCATCTTCAATGGTTAAAAGAAGTCCATGCAGTGACCAAATCTGTAAACCAGTGATGGGACTTTTGGCTAAAGTCGACAATGAGGTCACTGACGCAGGCACTAAAGTAGACAATGCCATTCCTCCAGCGCTGCAACCATGAAGCATAGACTGATACTTAGAATCAAATTAAAATGATGAAATTTTTTCTGGTCTTCATAGACAGTAGTGGATTGAAAAACCAAAGTTGCTTGAATTGCACAAAAACTGACAAAACATTTAAGCATTCCTGATATTCTACGAAATTCAAATTAACAAACTGATGAACCACAGCTTAAGTAAGTGCATCAAATGTAACAAAAGTCAAAAAGGTTCATGCCCAACACAAACTCATAGTAGTAATTTACAAAAAAACCCAGAAATATAATGATAAAAACTAAAAAACATGCATTTAATTAAAGTTTGCATCTTATTCATTTTACTGTAAGTGATTACTGTACTGTAACATGATGAGTTGATAAGACCCCAATAAGAAATAAGTAGTTTATTATTATTTTAGTTTTATTAAAGCTATGTAATTTTATTAATTGTTATTTTAATACTGGTCATAAGGTTGTTTTAGAAATTAATTATGTGTTTCGCAAATCCATATTTCGCTAGGGACAAACTCTTCCTATTAGGATTTACTTTTATCTTCTGTTTATGCAAAGCTATAACTTGCACAATAACTTATGTATGATATGACATTATTTTGCGTCGATTACCCATTGGAGATCCACTTATTTCGGTTGTTTAGTGTTTTACTTGTGGGATCTTTATTAATAATGCAAACTGCAGATTTCTATGCTTATAGTCGAGTTTCAGGTACATAACATATCATTGGCATTTGACATGTTCCACGGAATAAAGGAAGACATATGTCGGAGGAACCACTACCACATTAGTCTTCAAACATGTCCAAGCGAAGGCATCTAATTTAACTTGGAAAAAAGAAGCCTAATGAAAGAGTGGAATCTTAGACATCCATAACAACTGACATCTTCCAATTCACCTGCGGTGGATACAGCCAAGAGCGAAAGCCATCGATCCAGCATAGTTAGAGTCTGTCGCAATTGCTAGTTCGCTAAGAAGTAACCTAGTCTGTTTAAAATCACAAGAACAATGGTGACAGTTAAGACTAATGGATAAAAGCATAGCTACTTAAGCTTTGAGTGTTAAGGACCTGCATTGTAGATACCTTAATCAGTACATATCATATATGGACTCACCATTTTCGCCGTAAAAAGGTCATTTCCAAGGCGAGCTAAAAGACCAAGACCTTCTGCTGATGCTCTGCGTTGGGATGCACAGATTTCCCCTTCTCGTAGAATACTCTGCATATACAATAAACAAATCAGCAGGTACAACATAACACAACCTTGTTTAGCACAAAAATCAAGTCATGGGATTCTACAGGAGTAGTACCTTAAAGATGGCATGTGCTAGACTTAATATCTCAGATCCTAACGGTTGAGGACGTAATGCAATCAAAGCCTAAAGACAACATCAAATCATCAGCATGATGTCACTCCCCTAGGGAGCCTAAGCTTATTAACATAATTAGAGCACCTTCAGTCCGGCGAGAAGGCCCACGCATATATTGCTCAAACTGGTTGTATGCCATGTCTGCCTTTTCCCTGCTTTTAGACACTGCTCGATCATTTGAAGAAGTGCTAGCATTTTGTTACTTTCCTGAGATGAAAACTGGATATTAGGAACATGTCACAAAGATCCCGTTGCGACAGCCAAGTAGATTATAAGAAACATACCTGAGTGGCAAACATGAGACCAAAGCAGAGTAGCATCTGGTTGACCAACATTTTGTTGATTGTTTCAGGCTTCAAAAAATATATATATCATCAAATTTCAGAATCTAAGGAAGGTAACAACAGTCCCTAACCCACCCTGTAGCCATGGTAAAAGTGGGAGATCTAAACATGCAGAAACACACACAAATCTTCTAATTATGAGGAGTAATAGCAAGATAAGTAGTAGCACTCAATCAGAATCAGATCAATCATAACCAATCATAATTGGTAGGACAAATATTTCAAGCATGTATAGGGGAACATATTTGTCAACAAGGGGCGGATTTAGGATAGGGAAGGACCATGAGCCAAGATTAAAGAAATACAAAATCGTTTTGAAAAAATGTTATGCCTAACAACAAACACCTGAATAATTTACATAATTTCTTTGTTATGATTTTTGGGAAGGCTGGACCTGGGCCTCTATCATGAATTAGTTCATCCCAATAACATGAATTGTGAAAGAGGCTCAAACTGGGTTTTGTATCATTGCTTTAAACTACCTCACAAATGAGCTCATTGATCAAGGTTGAAGTTGCACAATACCAAATAAGTAGTTCATCTCAATACCTCAAATAGTTAGGAGGTTCAAAATGGATCTTACATCATTCGTGAACAATCTCAATACTTTCATTGCCAGTAAAGATGTCTCAATCAGGGATGTTCGTAAAATCAGCTTCACCAAGTGTTAAACATGGTAGCTTTTCAGACTTATTATCTAGTGAGCCTGTCCCAAAGCAAATATATCTTAGATCTTCTAAAAGAAACTGGTATGCTCGGCTATAAACCCATGGGAACTCCCATGGAACCGAATAAACGTCTCAGCCGAGAAGAAGGGATTGCCTCGGTGGACAAAAGAGCTATCAACGCCTCGGTGGAATAATTAGCATGTTTAGGTAATTCTGGAATAGTATTAATTATTCAATTATCATAGGAAGGAAGTTAATTATTCAAACTACAAAATATACTCTTCTCCCTAAACTTCTACACTCTCTTCTATATCTCAATAGAAGAAATTTGAGTGAGATGTGTCCAAATAATTCACAAACCAGGAAAATCTTACCTGAGGAAAACTGGAAAGTTCACTTTCCCATATACAAGGGACAAGGCCATCTTGTCCACCTTGAAAAGCACGTAATTCATCCTCCAACCAATCCCTGATGAGTGCACGAACAAAGGATAGTTTCAGAGTAATTTATATAATCATTTTCCCAGAAAATGACTAATTCATAGTGGCCAAAAATCTGCTAATGTCTTAATGGTTGAGGGACACAAACCAGCCCCTGGCTCAAATTATATCCTTTAGTTTCACCATTAAAAAAAGCCAAACTGGAAAAGGTCAAAGAGGATAAGGAAGAAGATTGAAGCGTAAAAATGCATTGCGAACAAATATAATAGCTGTTGGAGAAAGAGAAAATAAAAGGAAATGATAAAAGATGGAAAACATGGCACCTTGCTGGAATCCAAGGTCCCAGCCAAGCATCTTTCTTGTCCAACAGCAACCTCAAGCAGGAGCTTTCCTCATATTTGAATGCTTCTCTTTTGATTTACCAAAGATGATGAAAAAAACAAGTAATATAAGAACCAAAGAACGGATAAGCCAACAGAATAATAAAGTTGAACAATAACCTGAAAACTGCTTTTGTGAACTGTACCGGACAATCACCTAAATGGTAATGTACACAGCTGAATCATCTGGGTATGATCCCTCTTGAATGTCATTGGATCGGGAAGGGTTCGATAAGCCATTAAAGTTCTTATAATGAATATGTCCATTGCAGGTTTAATCTTGGATGGGTCTTTTCTTTGTAGCACTGATATACAAGACAGAGCACTGCTTTCAAACAGCAGCACAAACAGTAAGTATATGAAACAAAACACTATAAAAAATTTTCATTAACTTTACAAATGGTGGTGACAAATAAGGATTGTAAGATATGTAATGTCTCCCATACCTACTCAGATAAACCAAAACTGGTTGAAGCAAAATACCATTGTCAATGCTATTCGATGTTATGAAGCATCTTACAAATGCAGCAAGTGCATCAACAGCAGCAGACCACACACTACAAAAGCACACAAAAACAAGAATTGAATATTTAAATGACCTAAGATATGATAGTGCTCATGAAAAACTCTGTAAATGTATTAGAGGTACAAACTCTGAAATGCATGCTGTCACTAAAGCAGACTGCGATCAGAAAGAAATAAACAGACTCAGACACTATTCTGCATGATTAACAGAATCGTACCAGAGATAAAAACAGTGGTGTGCAGTTCAGCTACTTCGGCCGTTATTAAACTGTAGAATAACCATTATTGTACCACTATTGTACCATGATTGTATCGGACTGTTATGATCATCCAACACTGTTGGACCAGTCGAACTGTCCGGTACAATTTTGAAAACACTGTTGTTTTGTGATAAGGAAGGCTTCTGATTGCCATGAATGATGCATATTATATTGCTCCGCTAAAAATGTTCTACATAAGTTTACATAGTATAGCCAGGAACATAGTGGATTGCAGATTGCATAAACCAACATGATCAAAAAAAAAAATCCATCTCAAGCATCATTGTAAGTGAACAATGCAAAAGCCAAAAGGAACGTAACAGTGAAATTCTCAACATGAGAAGCCATCACAAAATCAGACAAAAAAGCAAGTGTGGGAAACCCTGTTGTGATCTTGAACGGAAATAGTTCATTATATGAGTTAATATTTTATAACAGGGATAACGATGGTACTTTCCATAGATGTTTTTTGGGGAAAAAACTTCAAATTTCAAGATAAAGTTACAGACTGACATAAACTTTCAACTAATAAGAATTTAGCTGTGCAATGAAGCTATATAGTTCCCTTATTCTGATTCCATCAGGGAATGTGTAGAGGTCTCTGTATCTCTTTTTAAGTGTCACTGCCAACATTTACTAATCTTCTACTTATTATGACAAATGAACTCTAAAGAGTTTTCGGAATAGGGTAGACGAGACATGTCAATATAGTAAAGTTCCTATACAAATCGACTACTATCAAGTCTATATCTCTACGACTTATCTATAAACTTAAAAGACTTACAGAAGTGCAACAATATACTAGCGGATAAGTATAACTATGATAACACGACAATATCATTATAATTCAACATACTCCTAATAGGAGGCTCTAATTACAATCTAGCCTATAGTGATAAAAACAAGGTAGGAGCAGCGCTCGGAATTGCCCAAATGATGAAATCATTTCTTGCTATCTCCCTATCTCAAATCTTATTAGTACCTCACTTTTTTCAATGGCAACAAAAAATTTCACAATCAGAAGTACCATCAATGACTCTTCTAGCTTCACCCTTCACATCTTACGAGAAGCACAAAAAATCACCTCCCCACACTAAGAGTTGATAGTTCTACATGTATTAATCTAAACACTTGCAAATAATGCTCACCATATCTTAGATGTCAAGTCTCCCCCTTGTTAGTTTCTTGTTCAGGACTTTTGTTAAACAGAGTAGCCCATAAAGAAAGAATATCAAAGACTTGATCTTCAAGTTCCTGCATGCACAATCATAGCAATATGATACTAAAATTCTAATTTTCGTAAACAATACAAATAATTGAGGAAAACTGTTACATCCCAATAATTCGATGTTAGATTATACATTGTGTATAATATTATTAGGTGTGAGATTACTAGGATAACTACATATGGTAGCTATTAACGAGGATCCCTAAGTTATAGGGATTGAAGTAGATAGGACTCTTAAGAATCAGATGCTTAGTTTACGCCTTCTTCCTGTACATATTCTCTCTTGTATTGTAATGAGAACATAACAGAATTCTCACCTCTGAACACTCTTACTCGAGTTGTTGGAAGAGTTCTATAATTGGTTTATATAACATTCATTAATACGTCCACTCAAAAAAAAAAAGATCATTGAGAGGGAATTGAGTTAACGAAAGGACCACCAAGCCTTATGCAAGAGAATTGTTATACTGGAGGCAAGATTTTATGCCAAGACCTTTCTATCATAAAGGCTTTGATACTATGTGTACAACCGTTGCATCTCAATAAATTGAGTTGTTGGGAGATTGGTTTATATAACATTCTTTGACCATAACAGCAGCAATTACATACCTCCTTTGGCATAGAAGACAAAAGTGATGACAGAAGCAACCAGCCAGCCTCCTTCACTGCAGTTGCAGCAATAGGATTCCGATTGGATTCGGTCAGGAGCCTTTTAGACACTTCAAGCACAGAATTAGGCAATCTGAATATAAAAACAAGAGCACAGATCAACAGAACATTACATGGTAAATCCACAAATTGTTCCGCAACGAAACAAAGATAAGCTATGTTCTTCCAAATGAAAGCTTTTGGAAGAAGTAGAGTTCAGGTTGAATATTCTCCAAATACATCACCAGGACTCTAAGCGAAAACAAGTCAGGCAAGTACAAAGAGCACATCGCTCACATAGATCTGCAATCAGTGCTTCAAATACAATGTGATGAGAGGATGCTACTCTACCAAAAGAAGGGAAGGTGGTAAGTCCAGTGAGATGTTGAGAGGCAAATCCTCTCATCACAGGGAACAAGACATAAGCCAATTAAAGTCACATGCTGGTTTTATGAAATTTTCAAAGTACTCAATTAGGATCCAGGAAAAAATTTCAATGCAGAAACCAAGAAATGCAGTCAATCTCTATAATTCTGTTAAGAAAAAGACACAAAAAATACAAGGATAATCATCAACAACCAAAAATTTAATTAATGGATATGTGACAAAACTGCAACAGCTAAGAAAACTAAAGGTAAGGAACTCCATTTACCTTGTCGGATAACCGAGAGGTAGCTTTGGAGATGCCGCAACTAGAGCAGCCAAAACTGTAGCTTGTCCGTGCAAAGAATCAAGCTCAAATTTCAGAGTAGTTTCCTGAACTTACATATAAGAATTTATTAAAAAAAACTGCAGAAGCAAAAACCAAAAGAAAAATTACAGAGAATTCAAAAAAGAACATATACCTTCCCAAATAAGATAGTTTCTCTCAAGGCGCTTAATGTGGTCACCCCATAAGAAACCAAACCACCAACACATGTAGGATCAACCTCAGCCAACACACGCAATGTTAAAGAAGCCTCAACGCGCACCTATTCTCAACAGAACGGTTTTACGAAGTACTCAGCAGATGAAGAATAATTGGAGAACCCACATAATCAGATGATGAAACACCCTTCTAACATAGCAAGAGGTACTTACAAGTTGCAAAGGGTGAGATACTGCAGCAACAACTGCATCATCAAAAACTTCCTTAAACTCAGTAGGAACCTATAGAAGGCAAGAAAAAACACCACCTTGATACATATCCGCACCAGTAAACATCAAAAAATCATAACGATGACCTCTATGATAGTTAAAAAAACGTGCTCTTCTCTTCAGGCCCTAGATTGACAATTTTGTAATAAGCAAACTAAGGTTTTACACACCAAGAACAAATCTAATCCAATAATAATATCCGTCAAGAACACTTCTCTATGTTGACCAACAGGTGGTCAAAAAGACTGATTCAAACAATATGCAACACAATAATATTTATTTCCAATCTATTGATCTTAAAATGAAGAATCGTGAAGAAGGAAACTTTCCAATCAGCAGCCAATGACCAATGCAAATAAGGAATGTCAAAGGAGACTAGGTAAAATCACTCAGCAGCAAAATTAGAAGAGCATCATAGTCCCTACTGACACATAAGAGGAAAAACTGGTGCTACTGTGCATTCGTGAGTGTGTAGTGAGACAGTGTTGGGTTAAACACATTAGGATCAGTTTATTTTTTAACCAAACAGTCCCTTGTTGTTAACCAAAGGGTCACGACGGTTCAGTTGTACATATAGTAATCAGTTATTGTAATCTGAATATAATAAGAAGTTAACATTCTCTAAGACTCTTTCTACTCTACTCCGAATATAATACAAGGATTCGATATGTTTCTTACGGGTAGTACAGGGATGGACAAACACAATTAGAACCAAGATATATTTATGCATGGCTTACCTCACCCAATGTTTTCAAAGTGTATGACATTGTACGCAAAGCAGCAATTTTTATTGAAGGACTGGCACCAGAAGACCTGAGCTGTGAATTCCACAAGACTAGTACAGTTAGAACCAATTCCCAGTGATTATAACACAACTAAATTTCGTTCCAAACCTGTTTCCCAAGGAAAACCAAGAATCCCCTCTGAGTAGGTTCTGTCATCTGATCAGTCACACCAACTCGCAGGATATAGAGAACACATGCCTTCACAAGACCCCAACATCAAGTAATCAGGATCTCAATCAGAATGCAACTTAGTTCATTTCGTAGTGGAGGTATATAAAGTAACAGATAGTGATCATTCAAGTTGTTGGACATCTACTAACCACATCTAATCATTCTACGGCTATCTCAAGTTATCAAAAGAAACTTTATCTCTGGAATATCAAATGAATCTCTCAGGAATATCAAGAGAAACTTTATTCTAAGGAAAACCAAGAATCCCATCTGCGTAGGTTATGTAATCTAATCAATTACCCCAACTCACAGGATACAGAGAACACATGCCATTCACAATACCCAGACATATCATAATTAACATGTCAAGATGCAATTTTACAATCATCATTAGTTCTCAAAGTAACGTACGATCATATTGAATGAATAAGAACTAGAAAACAACATTGCGGAAAAAAATCATCACAAGTTTGATGAATATACCAATGCATGGGCATCAACGAAACTATCAGTGTGAAGCATTTCCATAACCTGCACGCCATAGTTTTGGAGATCGCTATTGGATACAAATACTTAAAACGTATCACCTGTAAGGGAAGGAAACGTGTCTTAATCATACAGTATAGGTCCTTTTACAGGTAGTTTTCCTGTTGAAATATGAACCAGAAGACTTGGCATCACGAGAAACTGATAATATTAATCATGGTTGACTGAAAAGCATTACTTCCACAAGAAAAAAATTGGATGATTGAAGCAGTTATCAAATAGTCAACTAAATGTTCATGAAAAATGCAACTGGTTGACTTTCCGGCCATTCAGATATGTGATCTATAGGGAGGAATGTGGCAAATGGCAATGGGAATTTGCAACTAACAGAGCCACATCAGAGAAACAAACCATTTAGACAAGAGCAACAAATAAACACCCAAAGGCTAGCAGTTAGTTTTTCTGGCAATAGCTAAATGCTCATTTTCCGCATAAACCTCAATCATTGAATAATTTACTCCACAATCAAGTAAAGACAAAACTTGGGAGCCTAATTGGTTTAAGATTGCATTAGGCACAACTTGTTCAACCTTCTATTCAACTCCATTGGAGTATCAAACTAGTTTACAACAAACATCCCAACTTCAACAAGTCAATGACGTTTCCGTTGGGACATGAAGGTTGTTGTTTGAACTGGATACTTCCGTATCCAAATAATCCAAAAAACAATTTTCCTTCAAAATCATGTTTCACGAATAGAATGCGATTAGACTAACACTGATAGTATCCACTACCCTTCACTATTCTGGTGAATCTTTCAAACCATGCATAGGGGGTTGCTAAGGTTATATAAAGCCCTCAGCAACTTGTAAACTGTTATAGTATTTTTAGTATCTATAGAGAAGCAAAAACACGTTGCCAATCTCCATGCAGAACTTGAAGAAGAGGTATATGTGAATATATCTGCTGAGATGGAGACCTCTAACACCATGGAAAATAGGGGTAGCTTATATGGTGGTGGAATAAATAAGTAGGTGACTTTGTACCAAAGCTGGGAATGGTTAAATAGGTGACTATGATTAGGGTAATATTAGCAAGTCAGTTTATTGCTCAAAGTAACTATAAACGATTAGAGGTGGTAATAGTTATATTTTTATTCAGTAGAAAATCCTTAGATATATATACAATAGTTGTAGCTCTATTAATGCTAACTCCTACAAGTTAGGAGTTGATCTCTATCAGTACCTACCATATTTACCTACCTATCAAATATCATAAAATAATTTGACAGCTATTCAATGATAATTATATACGCAATCTCATAGTAACGCTAGAATTAGACAGAATGTGAAAATGGTGTCTTGATGTGTTGGTCAAAACATGAATTCAATAAACCTCCATCAGGAAGGACGTGGCACAAATGCGTTGCTCCCATCGTTAAGTAACCGCTGAAGTAAAATCTAATTAAACTGAGGGAAACATAAATGTTGTTGGCATAGAAATTTGAAAGTGATCATAATCATTTGTCCAACAATAATCTAGTTAATATTCCATCAAGAGAGAGACTAGGAAAGACAAAGATCATAATATTTGTTCAAAGACCGATAAAACATAAAGTAAACAGAATGTTTCAAATAAATTGAGTGCACATGAAGTCATGTACAAAGATCTCAGACTCAATCAAGACATATCAGATAGCAAACACTAGGACAATTACTCTAAGTTGTGCTAGAAACATAAAGGAGATGGCAAAACAAGGAAAAGTAAAGAATGACCGGTAGAAAACACAGGATACTCAGGCTAATGTTTTACCTGAAGAAAGGATACCCATGACAATGTAATGCCAATTCGTACATCCTTCAATCGAGCACCAGAAGCTGCACATTGAAATGGTTGTGAGAGCTAATAAAAAGCGTAGGAACCTTGTTTACCCTACCCTTATCCATATTCTATCTTTTTCCTCTTTTTCAACATACACAACAGCTTCTTGATAAGCCATTTTGTGGCTTTGCCAGCAACTTAATCACTTCCTTTCTAGACTGTAGCTAGCATATCCCATTAGGAATGCCATTATAACTAACCAAAACCCACCAAAGGTTCCAGCCTAAAGGGACATATAAAGCACTAGTTGATCCAAACAACTCGAGTTGTTGGCCCATAATGGATCTTATCATATTTATTTACCAGGTTCTTAACACCAAAATATCTCCATTAGACTAGATATTTGCACAGTTTTCCATACCTTAACTCAAATGTTAAAATTAAAGTGCTAACAAAACTTGATATGGATAACTGAACTCTAATATAATGTTATAATCCACTCAGCAAAAAATAAAACGGAACCTATAAAAAGTTATAAATCTTTCATTCTTAGCACTTTGAGAAAGCACAAAATAGAACAAACATATTTGTTTTCATTCCCATCTTCCTCATAAAGATGAAGTTAATATGTCACCACATTAATAATTTCAGCTATATCAGTTTCTTAACTTGAAAAACATGAGTCAAACAGGACAGACATATAATGTTTGGACAAATGAGCTCCTGAGATAGCCTCTAGAGCAATTACTATGGAATTTAGTGGACATATAAAACAGATTATTATAGAGACACCCCATCATATATACTTCTCAATTGGATTGGGTGCCTTGGCAGTTGTTTCATTCTCACGTTCTTCCTTTTCCCTCTCTTAATTCACCATTGGTGTGTGAAAAAAGGAAGAAAAATGAAATAAGTGTCAAGAAATGTCAAAAACCCATTCGTGGATTCTCCCATAGGAACAAAAAACTGTGTGGTTCCTATCTTGGAGGAATTGTGTACTCTACTGATGATATGATTCAAGAGTCCTTTAGAAAAACTGCTAATGGTTTTCCATAACAAATTTCTACTGACCAAGGATTAAAAAAAAGGACGGGGTTCTCTATTAATGATGAATAAAAAAATTCGTAAACATCCACAAGTGACATGTACCTCTGGTCAAGGCTATATATACATTGATGTTCTGAAATTAGTTTCAAAATATGAGCATACATGTTACAGGTAAAAAAATATTCCAAATTTGCTTACGACTTTTTATAGTAGAAGTATTAAGATAACAAAACGATACTGTAGCCTACTAAGTCAAATTCAATCGATAAAGATGCTGAAAGGAAAAATGACATGCATGCAATTCATTCAATACCTTTTCTGAATGGCAAAGCCAAATGCCTGTGAAGACATCCTTCTAATTTCTTTGGAGGAGGGCACAGACCTCTTCCCTTGGGTTGAACCTAGTAGACAATATGTGAGGAGAGGGAAGAATGGGACTAGGAAACTAAATTGTTAGACCAATATACCTGTGCTTCTGGATTCATTCCAAGAGCAAGAAGGAAACCTAAAGCATCAGCAAATGCATCTCTGACAGATGAAACAGGATCTTCAAGAGCCTATGAAAAACGTAATAAGACATAGCTTCTTTTTGCATCCTTTATGTTAATAAATTGATCTGATAATAAAAAGAAAAGGGAGAAATGCAAATGAACCCATAAGAACTTGCCTTGACACAATAAGAAGCCAAACTCTCAAGTTCTCCAGCTCCTAAGCCTGGTCCTCCGATGCTAGCAAAAGCCTTCAGACAGCGAGCAGCAGCTATTCTGACTATAGTAGACTTATCTACAACACCAATACGTGTGATAATACGGTAAGCTTCAGTGTATGCTGAAGACATTGCACTACCACCAGATCCTTCCAAAGCTTTTTGAAGCATAAGGAGAGCCTCTTGTCTCACAAACTCCTGAAAATTTCAAGTGTTGAAAGAACATCAAAGGAAAGAAATCCAAATAAAAATTCCAGTATTGCGGCCAAAAATAACTTTTTCATCAATGCCTAAACACAGCCATAAACAGCTCTTCATTGTCCATTCAATTGTGATTTATAGTTGGGAAAACAATTTCCATTACAGAAGTAATATGAAGATCAAGCATGATTAGGGCAACCACAGCTCTAGAGTAATATGTAAAAAAGAACTCAAGAAACTGGAAATAGACACATATAACTAAGAAAAGGGCAGGGCATTTTACATTCCCATCGACAAATCTTGGTAGGACTTTGACAAAACACTCTCTGATAGATATGGAGACAAGTTATTTCCTTATCTAGATTTATATGTAATTATCTCCTACCTCATTTAGAGTTATAATATTAAGTACTTACATTTCTGGAATCTCTTACAAAAGGTAGGTCTTTTCTGTGATCATAACACTATATATTAGAGTCATTCGTATCAATAATATTATCATCGAACAATTAACCTCTGAAAGATATCATCGTATCAAAGCTCTAGTTAACCGAGGAGCCTCTTCTTTTTTTCTTTTTCTTCATCCTCTCCTTCTTTCCTTCTATATCACCAAACTTTGGCGAAAGGCACCATGTCATAAGTCAGTTCAGTGAGTGGAGCTCATGGAGGGTCCACAGTCACTGCAATCCACCGAGAGTCATATTTTGGCCCTGTTATTGGCCACAAATTGGATGGAAAAATTACCTCCAGAGGTCACAAGCAGCCAAATGAATATTGTTGGACGAGGAAAATATGGATATCTTACTGCAGCTATCGAACAAACAGAAGAATTTGATGTTGCTTATTCAACCTGGTTCGAGAATGACGCTTTGGCCAGGTCGTGGTTGATCACATCAATGCAACTGAATGTTGGAGAGAATTACCTTCTCCACAAGTCAACCAAGGATGTATGGGAGGATGCCCGAGACACTTACTGAACAACTGACAATTATACTACTCTATTGGAGGTAGAAACAAGGTTACTCAACTTAAACAGGGTGAATGGCTTCATCTTGACACGTATGAGACGTTGCCATGGGTGAATCCCCAAGATGCCAAGACATTCAAGAAGAAACGCACCCTGCAGTTTCCTATTGGTCTAAACCGAAATCTGGATGTTGTCAGGAGAAGGGTGATGAGTACCAAGCCCTTTCTGAGTTTCAATGAGGCCTTTGTTGAGATCAGGTGAGAAGCAACAAAAGGAAGCTTATGATGATTCCTGAAACGAAACCTAAAGAAGAGAACTCACTTCTGGTTGTTAAGAAATCAAGGAATTGCAAAGGGAAGAAACCTTATGCCAAAGCCTTGGATAAGAACTAGACATGGAGTATTGTTCCTTTACCTCAAGGCAAGAAAACAATTGAGTTGTAAATGGGTATTTGTTGTTCAATATAATTCTGATGAGAGTTTAGAAAGATACAAAGCTGAGATTAGTAGCCAGGGGTTTCTCACAGTCTGCGTGGATGCCATAAACTATGAAGAAACCTTCGCACTAGTGGCGAAGCTCGGTTCAGTCAGGGTATTACTTGCATTCAGTGAACCTAGATTGGCCACTATTCAATTAAATGTTAAGAACGCTTTCTTAAATGGAGACCTTAAAGATGAGGTATATATGAGTATACCAGAAGGAAAGGAATACATTGGTGGACCAAAGGGATGTCTACAAGCTTCGAAAGGCCTTGTATGGTCTTAAGCAATCACCAAGGACATGGTTTGATTGCATCACTAAGGTTGTAAAGACCAATGGCTACAACCAATGCCAAACTGATCACACCCTATTTGTGAGACATGGAAAAAATGGAAAACTTGCAAGTGATTCAGAGGAAATTGGTAGACTAAAGAGAGGACTTGCTACTAAATTTGAGCTCAAAGACTTGGGGGAAATAAAATATTTCCTAGGTATGGAGATTGCAAGATCCAAGAAAGGAATCATGGATCTACCCTCGGAGGCAGGAATGTTGTGGTGCAAACTTGCAGAAATACCAATGGAACAAAACAATAAGAGTAGAAGTGGAAATGACATTGAATCAGTTGATTTGGGGAAGCACCAACAACCGGTGGGAAAACTAATCTATCTTGCTCATGCAAGACCCAATTTTGCCTACTCTATGAGTTTCGTAAATCAATATATGCACAAACCAAATGTGGAGCATATGGAGGCAGTAATTCAAATTCTAAGGTATCTAAAGAGAACACCATGTCTGGGATTACTGTTCAGAAAGCATGAAAGTAAAATGATTGAGGTGTATACAAATGCTTCTCCAAGTAACTAGGTTGGGCAAGAGAGCTAACAGATATAAGATTTGTGACTGGCTACTGCTCATATATATGGGGGACCTAGTTACTTGGAGAAGTAAGAAGCAACATGTTGTTTCTTGTAATAGCGTTGAGGCCGAGTATAGAACTTTAGCTCTTAGAGTGTGTGATGGGATATGGTTGATTAGAATGTTGAAGGAGTAACAGGTGAAATTCCAGCAACAATTAACTAGTTGAGCTACAGTCAACAGTATAGTTAAAATCCTATACATCATGACAGAACCAAACATGTTGAGATTGATCGCCATTTTATCTCAAAAAAAAGTTCAATAAGAAATTGTCGAAGTAAGCTATGTTCCCACAAGACAGCAAACTACAAATGTGTTCACTAAGGCTCTGCCTCAAGACTTATCAAAGGAGTTCATTTCCAAGCTCGACATGACAGATATCTACACCAAACTTGAGCGGGTGTGTTGACAAATACGAAGATAAGTTATTTCCTTATCTAGATTTATATGTAATTATCTCCTACTTATTTAGAATTGTCAAATTAAGTAGTTACGTTTCTGTAATTTCCTACAATAGGTAGGTCTCTTCTAAAATCATAACTCTATATTAGAGTTATTCATATCAATAATATTATCATCAAGGAATTAACCTCCAAAAGTTATCAGTAAAGTTAATGCTTGGTCAGTGCTCATTTAAGTGTTCGTTTCAAGGCAAACCAGTCACTGACCACATAACTATTTGTTAATGGATGAACTTACCTCTCCGTTGTCGAAATTTCTCTTAAGATTCAGCTCCTAGGTTACCAAGGATATATAACCAAAGGTTACTAATAATAGTAACCCTGGCCATAAACTTTAATATTGACAAAGAATCCATATTTGATAAAGACTTGGCCCATAATGAATTGAGGAATACACGTAGACACTCTCCCTCGAGTAGGAGAATAGATAGTTTCTATATGCAACTTGAAAACACAATTTTCATATGCCATTTGTTGTAACCTTTTGGTGAGAAAATCCGCCACTTGGAACAAATGCACTGCAAATCAGTCCACTATCAAGTTACTCCTTTTATGAAGTGTCTGTTAACCTCACTATGTTAAGTTGGTCACTATAGAGATTTACCGTTAATTATACAAAATATGAGTAATTTCATTCAATATACATCATATTTGGAAAGTACGGCGTAAACGATGCATACATAAATATATAAATATATATTGATTAAGTAACTCAAATAAACAAATAAAAAATTATCAAACAAAATATTGATCACTATACATTCAAGTTGCATGGTATGTTGATTTTTTTTATATTAATCTAAATTTGAGAACCTAACAACAACTAATATTAATTTTATAAAATTCATAGTATTAAGACTTGGATGGTGCTCTAAGTTATACTGATCGGGGTCATTTATCTTAATAATAATGATAATTTTGTTTTACATTATTTTTTATTTCCTCCAAAATTTAAAATTATAAATTATTTGAAGCTTGGACCCCGCCGACGGGCGGGCAAAATACTAGTAGACAATGAAGGCAAGATGATTTTGAAGGAATGAGACACAAAGACCAAGAATTTTTCACCAATAATTTTTGGTAGGGAAATTTAGCAGTGAAAACCTAATTGTTTTAAAAGCCTACGTTAATTATGGCCACCAAATCTAGCTATGTGTCAAACAGACTTCCAGAGAACCAAAAGCTCTTGTACATGTTGAAATTGTGGTTTGTGTGCAATAGTTCTTTGATTTAATTCAAATTGTACATGCATACTATTGCATACAACAGCCGCGCAAAAAAATTAATGCATACAGGATCAGAAACATCAAGCATGAGCAACAGGTCAGTTGAACTTACCTCATTATACTTCATTAGTTTAGTCGCAATTGATGTAGTTTCAAGCACACCTGATGTGATTTTTCTTCCAAAACGCCGATATAGTTCTCCCAAGCACTGTGCAGCACCTACAAGTATTCATGTAAAAATCAATAAAAGATAAGCTAGGAGATTTCACTAAAAATGTAGTTTACTGGAACCCGAGATCAGAATTTCAGTTCTCTAGAATTTTCAGAGGCCATCTTAAACCAGTAGGAAGAATTACAGAGGTGATACATAACAGAAGATGAGGATACTACAAAACATCTATGTCGTAATAACGTGACTGTCAGTGTTTTAGCAAACCCATTGAGAAGTATGTGAAAGTTGCCATCACAAGATTCACATACAAACAGAAAACCCACATCCTTGGGAAACAATGAATGAGTGGCTTGCTTCATGAAGAATGAACAACTGGCCAACTCATTTGTAAAGGGACGTTCAGGGATGAGTTTGGAAGATAGATAAAAAGTGACTGATACTGTCCTCATTCCAACATCACAGTCGCCAAAACAGTTCACTTCCTACATCCACCTAAGTCAGATTCCATAACACTATGACTGAAATTGTCCCCAGTCCAACATCACAGGGCCAAAAATGTTCACTTTCTACATCCACCTTAGCTCAGATACGATAACCACTGTTCACAAGTTAGGAATGAAAAATAGAACTTTAAGGAATTGGAATCACCACACTTAATCATAATAAAAATAGAAATAAAAATAAAAACAGTCATTGACCTTCTCCCTCACGTCAAATGGCCTGCTTTTGGTTATGCTAGGATCAGTAGGCAATGATTAACATGTCTCAAAGGCTCACGTAGCTCCCATTCGAAAAGGACTATTGCTCACTCTCTAAAGAAAGAAAACCTTGTGTGATGCAAAGGTCAATACTTTATTTTTTTCGAATTCTTGATGTCATTTTAACAAGCCAAGTAGCGATGGTCCAAGCTTAGATTCTGCTGAATCAACCCAAAACCTACTCTGGATCTAATTTCATAAACCTCTTCTGCTGTCATTGCGTGGAAAAAACAAATGCTTTTGAGATTACTCATTAATCAACAAACAACTAGCACCATTTATATGAGCGACAGAACGAAAGTATTGACCAACCAGCAACTTTCTGAGGTTCATTCTTCTTCCCATCCGCAAGAAACCCTTGGAGACTACTTGCTCTCGAGTATATGGAGATACTATCTCCTTTAGATATTATATTCGTCATTGCTACTGATGCCAAATGCCGAACAGGTCGCCTTGCTCCTAAAGCAAGTAAAGCATACAATGCATCCTCACATTTTCTTTGCCATGCAATAATAGATTCCTGAGATCAACAGTTACCGCATTAACTATCAACCATGTTCGCAACAACAAGATTAAAAACAATGAAAGCTGTTTACACAAGCACATCAAATTAGCTCAAATTATTGTGATATTCTACCTCACATTGGAAATCAAATTAATCTATGCTAGGATAAAAGCATAACTTTCTACCAGAGAGAGAATACGAAATCACATCTGATAAAAATCAATAAAAACGCCCTGCGGTTGATAAGCGAAGAGCAATCTCAAGTGGGGCACGGCCATTAATTTCTTGGAATAGTAGGAATTCGCATTTTCTTCCACCAGCAAGAGACTAACATAAGAAAAGAATGGGAAAATAGGAAAGACACAGCACCTGGGGCTCTTCATCTATGGCGGAAATGAGATCAGAGAGCAGATCGAAGCAAAGGAGAGGATCCGGGATTTTCTGAGATGCCGAAGCGACCAGGGACTCCAACTGCGCGACTAACACGCCGAAGCGGGAAAGTGGTATGTTCGCCATTGAAGAGCTGCTATACTGTGAAGGAGAATGAGTTAAACTTGCCGGGACTCTGAAGTCCGAACTGAAGTATGTCGTCTAGTTCTCGAATAAGGAAGATGCAGAATGCCAGTTCTAAAGTCTAGAGACGGAACTTTATGGAGAAATCATAACATTTTAAGAGTGTCTTTGGTAATTTGACGTCGCCAATGAACTCACGGACACGGTTGGTAAAGGTGAGGATCAAACTTGGAACCTTTTTCGAGGGTTAGATAGATAGCCATTAGATCACATTTTAACCATCTTTTTACCCTTTTTAACCTTTTAATTAATTTAATGATCTATACGGTTAAGGATATTTTAAAATATTTCACACACAATCTAATTTTATTTTTAACTTAATTATTTATTTGGCGACTGATCGGTAACTCTCCGGTAACCATCCACTATCTTCGGTTAGACTTTTCCGTCGAAACATGCTAGTTAACACCTCTTTTTTTCCCTGATAACTAGTTAATAGTATTTTTTACTGATAACTAGTTTACATTATTTTTAAACTAATAACTAGTTATCTATACTAGTTCACAGGTTTTTTTCTCAAAACTAGTTAACGAATTTTCATGATAGTGATCTTCTTTAGAGAATAGAGATAATTGAGAGAGAATATAAATCTGAGATTATAGATCTCAGTTTTGAATATTGAAATTTGAAAAAGTGTTGACTCTCTCTGAAAAAAGAGGCGACATGCGATTTTGAGATTTTCATCGCCGCTTTTGGCACCTGTGATTGTGTCATGGTTAGAGCTTCTTCTTGTGCAGATGTAGTAGCAGAGAAGTCAGAGGATCTGATCTTTTTTAGGAGAGATCGAGCGTAGGGGGGAGTCCTAAGGATCCCGCATGAAGTGATGGATGTAGGGTTGGAGAAACTGAAAAAGGAAATCATGGTGCAGTTCATTGGGGAAATCTCTCCGGTGAAAGTGTTTGTTTCAATGGTCAATCGCTTATGGGGGTTCGAAGGCCAGATAATTGTGTCTACACTTTTTGAGGGTTTCTTTTTGGTTGAACTACCTTCGATGCAGATCTGCAGTTGGATCCTCAGTCGGTCCTGGCATATTCATCATATGTTGATGTTGCTGCGTAGATTGCCATTAGAAATTACTCCTACTAAGTTTCCGGTCTAGGTGACGTTTGTGAAGGTACCACTGTATTTGATTTCGAATGAAGGGATCGGCTAACTTGCTAATGAGATCGGAAAGCCAGTGAACAAGTTTGTACGAGACGAACTGAACATTAAGGTATGTGTAATGAAGGACCTTGTTGATCCTGAAATTCTGGAGATTCATGTTATTGTTGGTGAGGAGGAGCAGGTTTCGATAAAGGTAGACGGCGCGTAAATTTGAAGGATCAAGGAAGAAGGTATAGGTGGTTAAAGAAACAGCTCCTAAGGAGAGTGAGAAGAAGGATATGCCTAGCTCTAGCGATCCGTCTAACTCCAGCCATGAAGTAGAAGTTATTGTTGAGGAGGGAGCTCATGAAGTAGAACCGGTTAATGTGGAGAAACTAGCAGAGACACAGGACCCTACAAGTAATGAGGGGGCACCTTCATTGGAAGGGAGATTCTCACATGTCATTCTTATTCCAGGTGATTCATGTTGGGGGACACCTTCTAATGAAGGGAAATTCCCACCTACACAAGCTATAACACAATTAGGCAATGATTCCAAACTTTCTTTAGAAAGGGAGGAGTCACCTAATGATTTAGATGTTACTGATGTCTCTGAAAGTTCCCAGGATAGCCATGGATCAAGTAGGAAACTAGTTGCTTTGGTTGACTATTTTATCTATGGCCCGAGTTAAGGTTAGGGTGGAAAAGGTGGTAGGGGAGGTCACCACAATAAGAAGAAAAGATGAAGGTCTGGTGTTGGAATGTCAAGGGTTTTAACTCTGACGATAGGTATAAAGAGTTTCTTACTTATAATGTAGATATGTTTGCGATTTTCAAACCTAGAATTCTCAAAAATAATATTAGCTCTTTGATTTCTTCTCGGTTTACTGGTTGGAAGTTTGAGATTAGCTTCGCTGGAGATTTAAGTAAGATTTGTTTGTTGTGGAAGCCAAACATTAGTTTGGTTGTGATCAAGCTTTCACCTCAGTTTATTCATGTTCAGGTGGATCAAGCTCAAGCATTTTACTTCAACTTTGTCTATGCCTCTACGTCGATAATTGAGAGAAGGGAGTTACATAGTGAGTTGTTGAAGTATAGTACGGGGACCTTAGATGATCGTGGGGCATTTCAATACTTTCTTGGGTTGGATACCCAAATGGTTACCGAAAACTTTTGGAAAATAACACACCAGTCACTGAATTCAAAAAAATTACCTAGCAGTCACCAGGCTTCAGCCCATTATCCTAGAAGTCACTACCGTCAACGGACATCTAAAATTTCGTCTAACTGCTTATGTGCATCTAAAAGTAACATCACCTCCTATCAACCTAAACCAATCTCAAACACCCAACCAGATTTCCAAACCAATTACCCAATTCTTCTTCACGCTCCTCCCTTCTCATCCCAGATTAGACCTCCATCCGCCTCTCTTCTCCCTCCTTTCTCCTCATTCCTTCTCCATGTTTATAGCTTCCAAAGCAGCCACAATAACATCAATGATCAAACCCTTTGTCATTCGCCACCAAAACCAACACCAGCCCTCAATCCCACTATCGGCCACCAGAACTTCTTCTTATTTGTCTGTCCCTCCAATTTCGTCGTCGTCGCCGTTGTACTAGCTACTAGAACATTTGAGGTCAATAATCGCGTCAGCTGGAGAATTCGACAACTGGGGTTATTGAGAACAACGAGATTAGGATGTGGGTTCTTGTCAAGAATCGCACAACTACACACTCGTCGGCGTTCTTCAACGGTGACTGCCAACTCGACCAGGCCTTTGGTCCGCAACAACCAATGGTCGACTTTCTCTGCATCTCCAAGCCGAAAATCGGATCATGGAGGAAGAGCAATGATATTCGTCCTCCAGAAGTAGTATCTGTTTTGGCGATGGCGGATTTGGTGGTTGGTTCCACAGTTGAGCAGATTTGAGCCAATCAGATTTTCTCCTTCTGCTTGACGTTTCTGCTTTTGGTTCATTTCAGTGGTCGTTTGTCATATTTCTCATTCTCGTCCTCGCATGAACAGTTCGACTTGATAGGGATAAACTCTTCAGTCACAGGACATTCGCTGGAGGTCTGCTCGGAACAGTCGAATTTACTAGGCATCTCGTGTTCCGTCGTTCTCTTTGACAAGTTTTGAACGCTGCATAATCAGATGAACATTTTTAAGGTTGTTAGGATCTTGCAGAATTTTAATGTAGATTTAGGCTTTTGGTTTCAAATTTCACTGCTTTTTTCATTAGCTAATTGTGGGTATGATTTAGAATGAAGCGATGGATATGGAAGAACAGATAATATTTGCATTTGAACCCTTTAAGAACAGATGGATTTTTTATTTCAAAATTGCAGATTTTTCGAGTTCAAGATCTGAGAGGAGAAGAAAAGTGGGAGCAGGAGGAGCCGAATCTTAGAGGAGGAGGGTGGAGAAGTGATTGTATCCTGAAGTTAATGGGTTATACCTGAAGTGATTGTATCCTCCAATCGGTTTGTTACAAGCATAATAGAAGAACTTACCACAATGTGCACATACCATCTTGTTGCAACAACTAGTCAAGAAATCACCATTCTGCAAATTGGGCATTGCTTCGAATCACGAGCTATCGCCTTCTTGTTCAGAAATTCATTGATCTTTTTCATCTCTGCAAGCTCTTCTAATCAATTTCTTCACTCCATTAGATATCTAATCATGATCAGATTATAACAACACTAACACAGATCTGGGAATCAATTTTGCTAACCTATAACACTCGAGTTTGGAGTTGGGTGGCCGTTGGACTGATTCTGACCGGTAGTGGTGCTACGATAGTAACGGAAGAGGTGGGTTGGTTCGCAACTTCGGTGAGGAAGGTCGGTGATGTGACTTTATTTAGTGCATTTTGAGCTTATGATTGACCTATGAAATGACTGTGTTTGATCGTGAAATGCCATGCTCTATATGTCCTCATTGAAGTTTTGTGCAAAGTGCATATTTGTTGTCCGATTGCTACTTTGGAGTATTTTTTGTGCATTCCCAGGTTATGACATCGAAGTACTGGTGACAAGGAGCATGTAGGATCAAACGGGAGGTCAATCGGAGCTAGGACGGAGGAGTTATGGCCGATGCAAGTTTGAGAAAAATGCACAACATTTCTGAAGAAGTTTTCGTCGAGAACTTAAAGTTCTCGCCGAGAACTTTCGCACAATTGGACAGCAGAATTTACAGAAGGCTGGAGTTGAATTTTTCCTAAATTTTTCGCCGAAAACTTATAAAGTTTTCGGCGAAAACTTATTTGAGAACCGGCGGACCTATTTAAGTTGAAGACTTGGCAAAAATCGGGGATTCATTCATTCACAACCTTCGACACTTCCTCCCAATTGCCAAAGACGATTTTCCTCCTCTCCCATCATCAACCATTATCCTCCTCCATCTCAACCTAAGAGCTAAGTGAAGATCATCTAGAAAGAAGAAGCCATACCTTGGATTGAAGCTTGAAGAGCCAAGTTGCAAGATCCTCCATGGAAACAAGGATGATCTCCTCTTCTCAATTTCAGGTTTCTTCCATGGTTATGCTTGGCTAAACCTAGGTTTAGTTTAGTGGGGGATGGATCAAGCTAGGATAGGTGATTGATTGTATGGATTGAGTTTCTCATAGCCATTTGTGTAAGATGATGATCCTAGACCTTGTGCTTGTTGTCCATGAGAGCTTGACTTGTTCTTTTGGTACATTGTTTATGTCTTTCAATACATGAGAATGATTGATTGATGTTGATCTAAGGTGCATAGCTCATGTTCAACTCTTTATTAGCCGAGAATGCCTTGTGCTCAAGCTCAACTGGTAAATGGCATGACTTGCCATAGACCAGCTGATACGGTGAGGTACCGATGGGAGTCTTGTAGGCAGTTCGATAAGCCCATAAGGCGTCATTGAGCTTAGATGACCAGTCCTTGCGAGACCGGCCAACTGTCCTATCAAGAATCCGCTTGAGCTCACGGTTCGTCACTTCCGCCTGACCATTCGCTTGAGGATGGTAAGCAGTGGACATACGGTGGGTGACGCCGAAACGTTTGCACACCCGGTCGAATTGCCCGTGGAAGTGGGTTCCCCTATCGCTTATGATGAAGCGAGGTGAACCAAAACGCGTGAAAAGACGGGTAAGGAACCGACCCACCACTCTAGAATCATTAGTGGGTAAAGCTTCAGCTTCAGCCCACTTAGAAACGTAATCAACGGCTACAAGAATGTACTTGTTTCCGTTGGAGGGCGTGAACGGACCCATAAAATCGATTCCCCAAACATCAAAAATTTCAACAGTTAAAGAAACAATTTGGGGCATCTCATTACGGTTTGAGATGTTACCTGATCACTGGCACGCATCACAACGTCGAGCAAAAACATCGCAATCACTAAAGATCGAGGGCCAGTAGAAACCTGTTTCGAGTACCTTTCTCGCAGTGCAGTTGCCTCCGAAGTGTCCGCCAAACTGTCCTTCATGGCATTTACGAATGATGTCAGCTGCTTCAGTGTAAGAGACACATCTCCGGATCATTCCGTCAAGACTGATGCGGTATAAGAAAGGTTCATCCCAGAAGTATGACTTGGCTTCTTTAAAGAGCTTCTTGCGTGCATTGTAATCCAGTTCAGGAGGTACAATGCCATGGGAGAGGTAATTAGCCAGGGTTGCATACCATGGTTCCTCTGAGTCGGCAGCATTACTCAGATCTTGAGCGTGAGGAATCGCCCAGGGCTCGATAGCTATGATGTTAACCTGTTCATATGTTTCAACACGCAACAGCTCGTCAGGGAAGGAATCATTGATAGGGGTGGTAGACTTACCTGCTTGTGATTCCTCGAGGCGAGAAAGATGATCCGCTGCTAAGTTCTCTGCTCCTTTCTTGTCTTTTATTTCTATGTCGAATTCTTGAAGAATGAGGATCCATCGGATGAGACGTGGCTTTGAATCCTGCTTGGCTAGAAGATGGCGCAGAGCGGCATGATCTGTGTAGACAATGGTATGTGAAAGAACCAGATACTGTCTAAACTTATCAAAGGAGAAAACGATAGCCAGAAGCTCTTTCTCCGTAGTAGTGTAGTTCCTCTGAGCATCATTGAGTGTCTTGCTCGCAAAGTAGATAGGATGAAATCTCTTCTCCTTTCTCTGACCAAGAACCGCCCAACGGTGAAATCACTAGCATCGCACATGATCTCGAATGGAAGATTCCAATCTGGTGCTGTAAGAATCGGTGCGGTGGTAAGTTGAGTCTTCAGAGTCTCAAAGGCTTCGAGACAGGCTTTGTCAAAGACGAAAGGAACATCTTTCTCAAAGAGCTTCGTCATTGGAAGGGTGATCTTGGAGAAATCTCTGATGAATCTCCGGTAGAATCCAGCATGACCGAGAAAACTTCAAACTGTCTTGACTGAGGTCGGCGGTGGTAGGCTGGCAATGGTCTCAAGCTTGGCACGGTCGACTTCTATACCGGTCTTAGATATCCTATGGCCTAAAACAATGCCTTCTGTAACTGATGTGACTTTAATTAGTGCATTTTAAGCTTATGAATGACCTATGAAATGCCCGTGTTTATTCGTGAAATGACATGACTTATATGCTTTTATTGAAGTTTTGTGCAAAGTGTCATTTTGTTGTCCGGTTGCCACTTTGGAGCCAAATTCGTGGTCTATTGGAGTTGCCTCTGTGCATTTTCAGGTTATGGCATCAAAGTACGGATGACAAGGAGCGCATAGGAGCAAACGGGAGGTCATTTGGAGTCCGGACGAGGGAGATATGATCATTACAAGATCGAGCTTTCTGCAGAGTGTAGGGGTGCACGCCGTGCAGATGTGCACGCCGTGCACTGTCCCCTGCACTATAAATACTCTTGTTTTTGGCCATTTTGGGCAATTCTATCACCTCTCTTGAACCCCAAACACATACCCACGAACCTTCAAACCCTAGAACACATTTTTGGAGCAATTTGAAGCCATTGGAGCTAGGATTGAAGCCAACAAACCTTGGGAGAAGTGCTTACAAGTGGAGAAGTGAAGATCAACTCAAGGATTCATCCATGGTGTTCTTGGTAACCATTCTTCCTTCTTTTCTCTTTACTCCCTTGGCCATGTGTGGCTGAGTTTCTAGGGTTCATCTTGGATGGGTAGATTAGTTGTGCTATGATAGAGGGATGATTGTATAGAACTTGCCATGATTGATCTTGGTTGTATGAGGATGATTCCTAGACTTGTTCTTAATGCCATTTTATGCCATGTTTGCTTGATTTGGTCCATTCATTGTGATTTGATGCATGAGAGTGCTTGGATTGCATAGATTGTAGGTCTAGGGATTGAAGTGAGTGTGTTCTAAGAGATTAGATCATCTTATTTCAACCATTTTCACTTGATTTCTCTCTTGGGCATTTTATCGAACACTTGGTGTGCATGTGGATTTTCATTCAATTGAGTTTGAAAAGGCTTTTTGGTGAATCTCTTAGTGTTGGGGCATTGATATGAGAGTGTTGTGCCTAGCCTTGTGGTCATAGAGTCTTAAGAGAGTATCTTGTGTCTTGGCATTTCATCAAACACTTAGAATGCATCCTTTATTTCACTTAGCTTGAGAGCGAGAGCCTAAGTTGAGTGGTATTGGGATAGGGATTAGGTGCTACGAGAGTGCATTGAGTCTATAGAAGTGAAATGCATGGTCATCCGAATGCAAACTCGATCTTAATTGGCTTGTTTGTTCAATTAGTCATCTTGAGCATGATGAAACTACCCACCAAGAGAGTCCCCTTTGTCTTTGATTTGAACCACCTTTCTCTCTTGCTTAGTCTTTGTTAGTATTGCATTTCTTTGCCTTTGTTTCTGAATTTCTAAATTAAACCAAACCAATTTCAAATGTCTAGACCGTCTATGAGAAGTGTGAGTATTGGTCTATGAGAGGACCCCGTGGAATACGACCTTGGTAAAATCGTTTTTATCAAGTTTTTGGGAATTTGATGTGACTTTAATTAGTGCATTTTAAGCTTATGAATGACCTATGAAATGCCCGTGTTTATTCGTGAAATGACATGACTTATATGCTTTTATTGAAGTTTTGTGCAAAGTGTCATTTTGTTGTCCGGTTGCCACTTTGGAGCCAAATTCGTGGTCTATTGGAGTTGCCTCTGTGCATTTTCAGGTTATGGCATCAAAGTACGGATGACAAGGAGCGCATAGGAGCAAACGGGAGGTCATTTGGAGTGCGGACGAGGGAGATATGAGCATTACAAGATCGAGCTTTCTGCAGAGTGAGAATGGCGGAGCATTGTTCGTTGAGCTTTGCCGAAGTTACATCCTTAAGCTTGCGTTTGTTGGTGAAGATCTCTTTCATGAACTTCGCATATTGAGGCATCTTGGTGATTGCTTCTCCAAAAGGCATTGTGAATTGCACCTTGTCAAGAATCTCAACAAACCTCTTGAAATCTTTCTCCATGGAATCCGGCTTCAAGCGAGAAGGGTAAGGTGGCTTAGGCTTGTACGGAGGCAAAACCGGTGCGGGAGGAGAGACTGGAGTAGCACTCGTCGTAGCCTCTTGGGATTCATCCTTGGTGGTAGTCTTAGAAGCTTCTTTAGTCTTCGCCTCTTTCACTGTGACTTCAATTTTGTCCGTATCATCATCGGAAACAAAATCTTCAACTAGAACATAGTCATCAATTTGAGCTCTTACCGCTTTAGGTGTGGAATCTTGAAGTTGCTTACCATTCCTCAATGTTACCATCATAAGCTCCTCGGAACCTTGGGGTTGACCTCGGTGTTGGAGGGTAGGCTACCCTTTGGTCTCTCCGAGAGTGCCTTAGATATTTGACCCAATTGAGTATTCAAATTGGCAATTGAAGCTTGTTGATTCTTGATAAGTTGGATCATTGCCGCATTGGTGTCTTCTTGGGAGATTGTAGAACCACCCTCTTTGTTTTGAGAAGGCTTGGTGAAACCGGGCGGCCCATTACCCCTATGATTATACATCCCCGGTGGATTAGAACCTTGCTCAGCACCTTGGTTACCTTGATTTTGATTGTCTCCTTGGTTACCTTGGTTTTGGTTTCCCCCTTGGTTCCATTGGTTGCCTTGCTTTTGATTTCCCCATTGATTACATAGGTTTCCTCCTTGGTTACCTTGATTGTACCCCTTGTAACCTTGGAATCCTCCTTGATTACCTTGGTTGTAACCCTTGTTATAACCACCACTTTGATTACCTTGGCCTTGGTACCCTTGGTTAGGCTTGTTGTACCCACCTCCTTGGTTCCAAGGACGGTTGTAGTTACCCCCTTGATAGTTCCCTTGAGGGTTGAAGTTACCATGGAATCCTTGACCTTGTGCAAAGCTTACTTCCTCAATGTTTTCATCTTGGTTAGGCTCGGAAGTAGCGGAAGGGCATATATTTACATCATGGCCTTGGCCTCCACAACCTTCACAACAAAATACCGAAGCAACCGGTGGATTACCCACTTTAGATGGCTTAGAGGGAGTCTTAGGCATACTAAGGTTGCTTACTTGTGAAGCCATGGCGTCGATCTTAGACATAAGGAGAGCGATCATTGGATCATCTTCATCTCGGTGCCCCGGTAACTTAGGCTTCTTCCCATAGCTAGACGACTCCTTTGGTGCATCAACACTTACGGACCGAGAGTCATAGTGCGTGTCACTTCCATACTTAGACTTAGGAGGTTGTTGTCGAGACCAACTCCTTGTCTTGTTGGCCATCTCCGCGAAAAGTTCTAGAGCATCTTGGGAGTGAGCATCCTTAAGTCACCTCCGGCGGCTTGGTTGATCATCCTTGTATTCTCAAAATCAAGGGACCTAGCAAAGATGTCCGCCAAGCTCCATTCGGCGAAGTTGTGATGAGGACAAGACCGAAGAATGGCTTGGAACCTATTCCAAGTCTCATGGAAGAGCTCTCCCTTGTGTTGTGTGAAGTGGTTGATGCGGTCTCGGATTGCATCCGTCATATAGGGAGGAAAGAACTCTTCAAGGAAAGCTTCGGCTAGGCCCTCCCATGTGGTGAAAGCTCTACTCGGTTGATTCTCCAACCATGACTTAGCTCTACCTTTGAGTGAGAAAGGAAAGAGCCGGAGTCTCACACAATCCGGGTGAACTTGGTCATTCTTAACCGTGTCACATATCTCCAAGAAGTCCTTGAGATGCCTAGATGGACATTCACCATCAATGCCATTGAACACCACTCCATTTTGAACCATTTGGATCATATTAGGCTTGAGCTCAAAGTTCCTAGCATTGACGGGTCTTCGAACAATGCTAGAGGCTGCCCCTTCAAGAGTAGGACGAGCATAATCCGCCAAGGTACGTCTTGCACCCCTTTGTGAGTGATCATCATCATTGGTATGGTGAGAATGCTCTGAAAGGTTGTCTTCATCTTCATGGTGAGACATGTTGTTGCGTGTGGCGCTATGAACCAAATGAGAGGGAGAGAAGGTTGGTGGCTCAATCACTTGCGCAAGACCTTGAAGTCGTGCTTGAAGACGAGTGAGTCGCCTCATGCACTAGTACAAGATACCTACAAACAAGCACAACAAATACACCCAAGTAATACGACAATGCGGAATAACAAAACCAAACAACAAGTAAAAGGAAGCAAAAACTAAATTGGAAGGAAGTGAATAGATCGGTCTACTACTAAATGCTTTCAAAGGAATGAGAGAGTCCCCGGCAACGGCGCCAAAAACTTGATAAAAGGCGATTTTACCAAGGTCGTATTCCACGGGGTCCTCTCATAAACCAATACTCACACTTCTCATAGACGGTCTAGACATTTGAAATTGGTTTGGTTTGAACGAGAAAATCAGAAACAAAGGCAAAGAAATGCAATACTAACAAAGATTAAGCAAGAGAGAAAGGTGGTTCAAATCAAAGACAAAAGGGGCTCTCTTGGTGGGTAGTTTCATCATGCTCAAGATGACTAATTGAACAAACAAGCCAATTAAGATCGAGATTGCATTCGGATGACATGCATTTCACTTCTATAGACTCAATGCACTCTCGTAGCACCTAATCCCTATCCTAATACCACTCAACTTAGGCTCTCGCTCTCAAGCTAAGTGAAAAAGGATGCATTCTAAGTGTTTGATGAAATGCCAAGACACAAGATACTCTCTTAAGACTCTATGACCACAAGGCTAGGCACAACACTCTCATATCAATGCCCTAACACTAAGAGATTCACCAAAAAGCCTTTTCAAACTCAATTGAATGAAAATCCACATGCACACCAAGTGTTCGATAAAATGCCCAAGAGAGAAATCAAGTGAAAATGGTTGAAACAAGATGATCTAATCTCTTAGAACACACTCACTTCAATCCTTAGACCTACAATCTATGCAATCCAAGCACTCTCATGCATCAAATCACAATGAATGGACGAAATCAAGCAAACATGGCATAAAATGGCATTAAGAACAAGTCTAGGAATCATCCTCATACAACCAAGATCAATCATGGCAAGTTCTATACAATCATCCCTCTATCATAGCACAACTAATCTACCCATCCAAGATGAACCCTAGAAACTCAGCCACACATGGCCAAGGGAGTAAAGAGAAAAGAAGGAAGAATGGTCACCAAGAACACCATGGATGAATCCTTGAGTTGATCTTCACTTCTCCACTTGTAAGCACTTCTCCCAAGGTTTGTTGGCTTCAATCCTAGCTCCAATGGCTTCAAATTGCTCCAAAAATGTGTTCTAGGGTTTGAAGGTTCGTGGGTATGTGTTTGGGGTTCAAGAGAGGTGATAGAAATCCCCAAAATGGCCAAAAACAAGAGTATTTATAGTGCAGGGGACAGTGCACGACGTGCACCCCTGCACGGCGTGCACCCCTGCACTCTACAGAAAGCTCGATCTTGTAATGCTCATATCTCCCTCGTCCGGACTCCAAATGACCTCCCGTTTGCTCCTATGCGCTCCTTGTCATCCGTACTTTGATGCCATAACCTGAAAATGCACAGAGGCAACTCCAATAGACCACGAATTTTGCTCCAAAGTGGCAACCGGACAACAAAATGACACTTTGCACAAAACTTCAATAAAAGCATATAAGTCATGTCATTTCACGAATAAACACGGGCATTTCATAGGTCATTCATAAGCTTAAAATGCACTAATTAAAGTCACATCAAATTCCCCTACGACTAAGCTTTGCTTGTCCTCAAGCAAATGAATTAGAAAACATCCAAGTTCACAAATGACAAGTTCGGTCCATTAAGATTCAAGCAATCACAATTTAGCTTAAACTGTTCCACGAACAAACTAAACCTACACATGCAAGAACATCAACCAAACAAGTCTAAACCTCACTAATTTCTGCACACTTCAAGTAGTGGTTGATTGGGACACAACAAAACCGACCACGACAACACCAACTCTAATCAAAAGGACTTGAAATCGGGACATGGATCGTAAGTGGCGAGTGATTATGATGTGGCTATCGACTCGACTTCATCCGCTTCTAGATCCGCACATTTGAGAACTCTTTTTCTTTCTTTTCTTTTCTTTTCATTTCCATTTTTCTTTTTTTTTTCTTACTGCATACTAGTGCTCGATTCGACACTTCACTTAGGTGTTGAACCTGCCTAGCTCACAGCCTTTGCCCTTTTGCTTAGTGCTCAACCCGACACTTCACTTAGGTGCCGAGCTTGCCTAGCTTTTCTTTTGAGCATTTTTTTTTTTACAATTTAGCCACTTGATCCTTAGCCCTTTACAACTTCCACACAAGATTTCGAATTGGATTCCGTCTAATCTCAAGCCACAATCACGAAGGATCAAAAAGGGTAAAGAAAGACATGGAAAAGGGGTGAAAATTCTGATTGCCTTCATCATCTTAGACCGGTGTTATCGAGCGGTACAAAAACACGTATCAAACCAGTCAACCAACATACCAGAGTGATAAAATCTCAGTTCTGGCCCAGACTCATTTGATATTAGTGCTAACATGCTGGTTATAGGTTCTAAGTAGGACAGTCTAAACGTCATTGTGAAAACTTGAAGTCAATTAAACACCAAAAGTCAAGAACCGAATGATTCTACAATAGAGGAATTTGGAAACAATCAAGATCATGCAAATCAAGCAAAGCATAGCATTACATCTCTACCACAAATAATCACACCAAACCTCAAACTCCCCTACGACTAACATGAGCATTGCCCTCAATGATCAAGAGAGAGAGGGTAAGGAGGAACGAAGTTACCGCGTTGGTAGAGAGGAGCATAGGACGTAATAGTGGTGAAAGAGTTCCATGATGATCCTTGGTGAAGAGTGATCCAGAATGCTTGTCAAACCTTATTCAAAAAGCTAAAACAACACAAAAACCTCAAACAACAATTAAAAGCGAAAAATTAAAGATAACATGGGGTGCATAAACAAGTGCAATAAAGCCAAAAGAGAGCCTTGATTGATCTACACACAACCACAATCAAATAAAAATAAAACAAGGGTCTTGAGATAGAAGTGGGGCCCTGGAAATCTCACTGGGAAGGATCAACACAAAAATCACTAATCACGTATCCTTCAATTTTGAAATCCAAAACATGAAAGATCGGAGCAAAGATCAAACAATTTAACATCCACAGCTCAACGATCACATCAAAATGGAAATATCACTTAGCATGAATTAAGATCATCAGAGTCAAAAGTGACAACCTATGCTACAAAGATCAAATCATTAAGGACCACTCTAAGCATTAGGCATGTAAAACGGGCAATATTACTAATAGCAACATATGAGCAAGAAATCACATAATGTAAGGAGGGATGTACAAAAATAGACCCATGCGTGGTGATCAAACACACCCCTCCTCACACAAAGAAGGTAAATCAGCCCCTGAATTCATCACCTGCAACACCCAACAAAATGACATACACCACCCTCAACCAACCATCCCAAGAGAATATACCATTCACCATGAACTCAAGCAAACCACAATTTGTTAAGCAATGAACTCAAGCAGCAAACCACAATTGAAGACGCCAATGGCACAACAATCATGACAACAATCAAACCACTTAGCCAAACTCAACAAGCCAATTTTCATGGGCAAACCGTCATGAACAAATACCACAATAAATACCAATGAAAAACCAAATCATAATCACCCCAATACCTCATTAACACCCCCCAAATGAATCAAACAGTGAAAAATATTGTGGAAAAAAATTGCAGAGGGGGTGCACGGCGTGCAGGGTGCACGGCGTGCACCTTGGAGCTGAAAATTTTTCTGAATCCTCCTGGACAGCACGTGCACCAACCGTGCACGGTGCACGGCGTGTGCACCTCCTCAGCCTAAAATCAAATTTTTATCTCGACGAAAAATGACCAAAACACCGTCAAATCAACCCAAAACGGACCCCGAACTTCAGAATTTCAACACCTACGAGACCACAAAGGACACCACAACAACTCAAGGACCTTGAATACCACAAAACACACAATCATGCAATCAAATCAAGAAGAAAAGACATGAAAAACACTCGGGTTGCCTCCTGAGAAGCGCTTGGTTAACGTCTTAAGCTCGACGAAGCACAAGGACCAGCTAAGTAAAACCATCCCAACTCATTACCTCTTTGAAATCGAAGTCATTACCTTCGCATGGCACACGGAACTTGAATTGAACCTTACCGACTTCGGGAGGTGTGAGCTCGGATTTCCCGGATGATGAAGTGTGAGCAATGGAGAAGGGGCCAAACCACTTGGAGTGAATTCTCTCATCGGGTGGCTTCTTAGTCTTGATAGTCTCACCCATTGGTGCGGCTTCCTTGCCCTTCTCGGGTGGCTTCTCCACACCTTTCTTCTTAGCCTTAGGTGGAGTCTTTTGAAGCACGAAAGGTGGAGCCTCCTTTACTTCATCCTTTTTCTCCTGAACATCACTAAGAGCAAACAACTCCGCCAGACTATGACGGACAAGGTTAGTGCTATTAGTAGCCGAAGTAAGCTCATGCGGATTCTTAGGATCATGGTGACTAGCATAAGACAAAGTAAACTCCATGCCATTTGAACGGTCAAAGATCATGCATTCATTATCGACCCTAAGTGTAAGTTTACCACCGTAGACATCAATCAAAGCACGAGAGGTTGCTAAGAAAGGTCGTCCTAGAATCAAAGGCACATCGGTACCACCCATAGCATCTAGAATAACAAAATCCACAAGGAATTCAAAAGCACCGACCTTAACCAACACATCTTCAACAATACCACGAGGGGATTTCATGGACTTATCCGCTAATTGAACATACATGAGGGTTGGTTTTAGTTTTCCTAGGCCCAGCTTCTTAAACATGCAATATGGCATAACATTGATACTAGCACCCAAATCGGCTAAGCCTCTACTTATTGCATGCTCACCAATAGTGCAAGGAATAGTAAAGCTACCTGGATCCTTAAGCTTCTCCGGTGGTTGCTTAGAGAGAATGGCGGAGCATTGTTCGTTGAGCTTTGCCGAAGTTACATCCTTAAGCTTGCGTTTGTTGGTGAAGATCTCTTTCATGAACTTCGCATATTGAGGCATCTTGGTGATTGCTTCTCCAAAAGGTATTGTGAATTGCACCTTGTCAAGAATCTCAACAAACCTCTTGAAATCTTTCTCCATGGAATCCGGCTTCAAACGAGAAGGGTAAGGTGGCTTAGGCTTGTACGGAGGCAAAACCGGTGCGGGAGGAGAGACTGGAGTAGCACTCGTCGTAGCCTCTTGGGATTCATCCTTGGTGGTAGTCTTAGAAGCTTCTTTAGTCTTCGCCTCTTTCACTGTGACTTCAATTTTGTCCGTATCATCATCGGAAACAAAATCTTCAACTAGAACATAGTCATCAATTTGAGCTCTTACCGCTTTAGGTGTGGAATCTTGAAGTTGCTTACCATTCCTCAATGTTACCATCATAAGCTCCTCGGGAACCTTGGGGTTGACCTCGGTGTTGGAGGGTATGCTACCCTTTGGTCTCTCCGAGAGTGCCTTAGATATTTGACCCAATTGAGTATTCAAATTGGCAATTGAAGCTTGTTGATTCTTGATAAGTTGGATCATTGCCGCATTGGTGTCTTCTTGGGAGATTGTAGAACCACCCTCTTTGTTTTGAGAAGGCTTGGTGAAACCGGGCGGCCCATTACCCCTATGATTATACATCCCCGGTGGATTAGAACCTTGCTCACCACCTTGGTTACCTTGATTTTGATTGTCTCCTTGGTTACCTTGGTTTTGGTTTCCCCCTTGGTTCCATTGGTTGCCTTGCTTTTGATTTCCCCATTGATTACATAGGTTTCCTCCTTGGTTACCTTGATTGTACCCCTTGTAACCTTGGAATCCTCCTTGATTACCTTGGTTGTAACCCTTGTTATAACCACCACTTTGATTACCTTGGCCTTGGTACCCTTGGTTAGGCTTGTTGTACCCACCTCCTTGGTTCCAAGGACGGTTGTAGTTACCCCCTTGATAGTTCCCTTGAGGGTTGAAGTTACCATGGAATCCTTGACCTTGTGCAAAGCTTACTTCCTCAATGTTTTCATCTTGGTTAGGCTCGAAAGTAGCGGAAGGGCATATATTTACATCATGGCCTTGGCCTCCACAACCTTCACAACAAAATACCGAAGCAACCGGTGGATTACCCACTTTAGATGGCTTAGAGGGAGTCTTAGGCATACTAAGGTTGCTTACTTGTGAAGCCATGGCGTCGATCTTAGACATAAGGAGAGCGATCATTGGATCATCTTCATCTCGGTGCCCCGGTAACTTAGGCTTCTTCCCATAGCTAGACGACTCTTTTGGTGCATCAACACTTACGGACCGAGAGTCATAGTGCGTGTCACTTCCATACTTAGACTTAGGAGGTTGTTGTCGAGACCAACTCCTTGTCTTGTTGGCCATCTCCGCGAAGAGTTCTAGAGCATCTTCGGGAGTGAGCATCCTTAAGTCACCTCCGGCGGCTTGGTTGATCATCCTTGTATTCTCAAAATCAAGGGACCTAGCAAAGATGTCCGCCAAGCTCCATTCGGCGAAGTTGTGATGAGGACAAGACCGAAGAATGGCTTGGAACCTATTCCAAGTCTCATGGAAGAGCTCTCCCTTGTGTTGTGTGAAGTGGTTGATGCGGTCTTGGATTGCATCCGTCATATAGGGAGGAAAGAACTCTTCAAGGAAAGCTTCAGCTAGGCCCTCCCATGTGGTGAAAGCTCTACTCGGTTGATTCTCCAACCATGACTTAGCTCTACCTTTGAGTGAGAAAGGAAAGAGCCGGAGTCTCACACAATCCGGGTGAACTTGGTCATTCTTAACCGTGTCACATATCTCCAAGAAGTCCTTGAGATGCCTAGATGGACATTCACCATCAATGCCATTGAACACCACTCCATTTTGAACCATTTGGATCATATTAGGCTTGAGCTCAAAGTTCCTAGCATTGACGGGTCTTCGAACAATGCTAGAGGCTGCCCCTTCAAGAGTAGGACGAGCATAATCCGCCAAGGTACGTCTTGCACCCCTTTGTGAGTGATCATCATCATTGGTATGGTGAGAATACTCTGAAAGGTTGTCTTCATCTTCATGGTGAGACATGTTGTTGCGTGTGGCGCTATGAACCAAATGAGAGGGAGAGAAGGTTGGTGGCTCAATCACTTGCGCAAGACCTTGAAGTCGTGCTTGAAGACGAGTGAGTCGCCTCATGCACTAGTACAAGATACCTACAAACAAGCACAACAAATACACCCAAGTAATACGACAATGCGGAATAACAAAACCAAACAACAAGTAAAAGGAAGCAAAAACTAAATTGGAAGGAAGTGAATAGATCGGTCTACTACTAAATGCTTTCAAAGGAATGAGAGAGTCCCCGGCAACGGCGCCAAAAACTTGATAAAAACGATTTTACCAAGGTCGTATTCCACGGGGTCCTCTCATAGACCAATACTCACACTTCTCATAGACGGTCTAGACATTTGAAAATGGTTTGGTTTAATTTAGAAATTCAGAAACAAAGGCAAAGAAATGCAATACTAACAAAGACTAAGCAAGAGAGAAAGGTGGTTCAAATCAAAGACAAAGGGGGCTCTCTTGGTGGGTAGTTTCATCATGCTCAAGATGACTAATTGAACAAACAAGCCAATTAAGATCGAGTTTGCATTCGGATGACCATGCATTTCACTTCTATAGACTCAATGCACTCTCGTAGCACCTAATCCCTATCTCAATACCACTCAACTTAGGCTCTCGCTCTCAAGCTAAGTGAAAAAAAGGATGCATTCTAAGTGTTTGATGAAATGCCAAGACACAAGATACTCTCTTAAGACTCTATGACCACAAGGCTAGGCACAACACTCTCATATCAATGCCCTAACACTAAGAGATTCACCAAAAAGCCTTTTCAAACTCAATTGAATGAAAATCCACATGCACACCAAGTGTTCGATAAAATGCCCAAGAGAGAAATCAAGTGAAAATGGTTGAAATAAGATGATCTAATCTCTTAGAACACACTCACTTCAATCCCTAGACCTACAATCTATGCAATCCAAGCACTCTCATGCATCAAATCACAATGAATGGACCAAATCAAGCAAACATGGCATTAAGAACAAGTCTAGGAATCATCCTCATACAACCAAGATCAATCATGGCAAGTTCTATACAATCATCCCTCTATCATAGCACAACTAATCTACCCATCCAAGATGAACCCTAGAAACTCAGCCACACATGGCCAAGGGAGTAAAGAGAAAAGAAGGAAGAATGGTCACCAAGAACACCATGGATGAATCCTTGAGTTGATCTTCACTTCTCCACTTGTAAGCACTTCTCCCAAGGTTTGTTGGCTTCAATCCTAGCTCCAATGGCTTCAAATTGCTCCAAAAATGTGTTCTAGGGTTTGAAGGTTCGTGGGTATGTGTTTGGGGTTCAAGAGAGGTGATAGAATTCCCCAAAATGGCCAAAAACAAGAGTATTTATAGTGCAGGGGACAGTGCACGGCGTGCACCCCTGCACTCTGCAGAAAGCTTGATCTTGTAATGCTCATATCTCCCTCGTCCGGACTCCAAATGACCTCCCGTTTGCTCTTATGCGCTCCTTGTCATCCGTACTTTGATGCCATAACCTGAAAATGCACAGAGGCAACTCCAATAGACCACGAATTTGGCTCCAAAGTGGCAACCGGACAACAAAATGACACTTTGCACAAAACTTCAATAAAAGCATATAAGTCAGTAACCATGAAATGACATTTCTCCTAGCTAAGAGCTAGGTTGGTCTCCTCACAACGAGCCAGCACCTTGTCCAGATTAGCCAGACACTTGGAAAATGAATCGCCATAGACGGAGAAGTCGTCCATGAACACCTCCACCACATTCTCTACCAGATCTCCAAATATTGCAAGCATGCATCTCTGAAAGGTAGCAGGTGCGTTACATAAACCAAAAGGAATACGACGATAAGCAAACGTACCGAACGGGCATGTGAAGGTCGTCTTCTCTTGATCAGCAAGCTCGATGGGGATCTGAAAGTAACCGGACATCCCGTCCAAGAAGCAGTAGTATTCATGACCAGCCAATCGTTCAAGCATCTGATCAATGAACGGCAGTGGAAAGTGATCCTTCTTGGTGGCATCATTTAATCGTCGATAATCGATACAGACTCTCCATCCGGTAACTGTTCGGGTAGGAATGAGCTCACCCTTTGGATTAGGGATGACTGTAATTCCTCCTTTCTTCGGAATGACTTGAGTCGGACTGACCCAAGGACTATCGGCAATAGGATAGATGATACCGGCATCTAGAAGCTTGAGTACTTCTTTCTTTACAACTTCCTGCATCAGAGGGTTAAGCCGGCGTTGCGGTTGTCTGACTGGTTTGAATTCCTCATCAACGACTATCCGATGTTTGCAAAAGGTTTCAGAGATGCCTCTGATGTCTGCTAACTGCCAGGCAATAGCTCGGATGTGCTTCTTGAGTAGCCCGATCAGTTGCCCTTTCTGCTCGGGCGATAGATTCGCATTGATGATGACAGGTAACTGGCAGTCCTTTCCCAGAAATGCGTATTCTAAGTGGTCAGGCAGCTCCTTTAGAGTGAGTTCTGACGGATTCTCATATGAAGTAGTAATCCGACTCGACGCTGGCTCAATATGGGTAGGTGCAGTGATGGGTGTGAATGTCGCCTTTTGTTCATCTAGCTCATCTTGCCATAAGCATTGCTCTGGGTCTTCTAACGCATTATCAATCCCTGAAATCAAACACAACTCTAGCAGATCACTAGATAAAGCATTAGTAAAGGAGTCGGCCGATGCCAACTCTAAGGGGTCAATAGCATAACATTTATCATCTTGAGCAATAGAATATCTCATGCTATCTTTAATGCAGAATGCAACGCTCTCTTGACCTACACTTAAAGTTAACAGGCCTTGTTTGCAGTTTATATTCACACCAGCAGTTGCTAAGAAAGGTCGACCTAGGATGAGTGTTCCATCTAACTCACGAGTATCTAGAACAACAAAATCTGCAACTATAGTAAACGGACCACAGCAAACAGTTACATCTTCTATTATACCTCTGGGTCGTTTGACAGACCTATCGGCTAAAACGAGATGCAGAGTAATCGGTTTTAATTGCCCTTCAGCTTTTCATATAGATAAACATACATAACATTAATAGAGGCACCAGAATCAACCAGACTGCGATCAATTTGAATGCCATTAATAACGCACGGTAATGTAAAAGAACCCGGATCAGAACACTTAGCTGGGGGTGGTGACGGCTGTCGCATGGGAGATGGCGCACCGAGAATAGAAGCGCATTCATTAGTGAGCGTAACAGAGTACACCTCTCCGCTCTTCACTTTCTTCACTAGGTCTTTAAAGAACTTCCCAAGTGGTGGTATAATCTCTACAGCTTCTGTCACTGGTATCTTGATTTCTGCAGTCTTAAGAACATTGTACCATTTCTTATACTGAGTGTCGTGATCCTTGGCTTTGCTCCTTGCGGCTTTTGGAAAAGGGATCCTAGGTACATACGGCGCCAAGACGTGTTCATGAGCTGTCTTGGGCGGCGGAGGAGGAGCAGCAGGTGCTTCTTCTTCCTCTTCTGTGATATCTTCTATTTCTGGCATATCTATGGCAGCACTAGTATCTGGTATCATGTCAGCTTCCGGAGCTTTTGGATCAGTTGTTTGCTTGCCGCTCCTTGTGGTAATAGCTTGAGCGTGTTCGCTCCTTGTATCGGAATCTGCTTGAAATGCTTCTGGATTAAGGAGGGGGTTGCTAGTAAAAAGTTTAGCCATGGTGCTTATAGCGTCCTCTATTCTTTGACTTTGAGCTCTTTGTCCTTGATTAAGTGCCGCTTGAGCTTTTAACTGAATGTCATGGTCATCAAGTCGGCTCATGATCTGATCAAACTTCCTCTCATAATCCATGTCCCTATTATAGTACGGCTTTGCCTGAAACTGGTGTTGTCCTCCAACGAATCCCGGAGGTCTATAATAAGGATCTACTAACCGGTTGCTCTGCTTCCATGGCACGTAATTTCTGTAACCGGCGTAGCCTTTCTGATTATTAGCGAAGCCCTGATCAATGAATTTTATCTCTTCTGTAGACCAGACTTCTGCTGTACCAAAATTGAGGCAGCTTCCACCGTTGTGAGCACAGGATCCACACCATCCACAGTCAACCGAAAAGACGGTAGTTGACGGAGATTCTAGGGGAATACCAGCTGCTTGTAGATGCTTCTGAACTTCTGCCTTGATCTGCTCTGCAACACTTATCTGACTCTAGCTCTGACTCTTGGTTCCTTCTATTTGCCTCTCCCAGTTTCTAGATTTTGAAGCACAGTCAGCAAAATGCAGAAGAGCATCCTGAGGAGTGAGAGCGGTGCAATCTCCGTCAGCTAGGGTGTTGACCCAGTTTGCAGATTCTTTGCGCATACCACGAGCAAAGAATTCAGCCAACTGTCTTTGTTCATACCCATGGTGAGGGCAGTCGAAGAGAAGAGACTGGAATTCATTCCAAGTGTCATACATGCCTGCATCCTCTCTCTGAGTGAATCTGGAAATGCGGTCTTTATAAGCAGTTGTTCTTGCAGGAGAAAAGTATTCCTCAACAAAATCTTGAGCTAATGCCTCCCAGTCAGTGTAGTGACCTGGCGGTTTGCTGCTAAGCCATTGTTTAGCTGCACCTCTGAGAGAAAATGGGAAAGCTCGGAGATATAACACATTCTTGTTGAGATTCCCAGACTTGGAGGTGTCGCAGACAGCCAAAAAGTTGGTTATGTGTGTGCAGGGGTTATCATCTGGTCTTCCCTCGAATTGTACGTCCCTAGAGATTAGTTCCAGGAGAGGAATCTGAATCTCATAGTCAGGATCATTGTCATTGGAAAGCACGGTGATGGGTGATCGAAGATTAGATGCACGCAGCTTACTATAGTCCGCAACACTTTTAAGAGTGGCCATTGCGGTAAAGGAAGATGGAACGGAAGTGATCTGCTTCTGTACCTGCTATGATCTGCAAGAGACAAAAACAAAACACAACCGGTGTAAAATCGAAGTGTAATGGAAAATGAAAGATGGAAAGGGTAGAAGAATTAAAATGCCAACTCTTCTTTCAACGAAATAGAAGAGTCCCCGGCAATGGTGCCAATTTGATGAGCTGCAGGATAGCGGTCAATCAAATAACTACCAAGCTGTGAAGCTAGGGTAGATCGTATTCCAGGGGTTTCCTCTACTTCCTTACTCAAAGGTGTTGACAGTTTTAATCCAAGGTTAAACACGTGGTGCGTGGTGTGGGTTCCACGACTTCTATTCTAAAAGTTGCAAAGATAAATTGAAATGAAATTAAAACGAAGAAAAAGTAAAGATTGATTGATTGACGAGAAAGATGACAGACATGCTTAGACTTCGAATTCCCCTTAGATTACCAGAGCAGCAGCAGTCAACAGACCAGCAATTTTCGATTCTAGTTCATTCAGTTCACAGACACCATCATAACTCCTGACCCTTAGGTTTAAGACTGGCGAACGTTCGCTATATCCGATCTAGCTACCACGATTAATTAGCCGCCCGGGTACGGTCGCCTCTCGCAACGACTTAACTTAACTGGTGCAAATTCTAGTGATTAATGAGTTACTCTAGCAATGGATCAACCCTAATCGGTTCCTACGAAAGGCACACTCCAATTATAAGGTTGACTGTTCGATTTGGTGTTTTAAAGTAAGGCGAGCGTTCGCTTCTATCCTTGGCTTAACAAGAATCTAATCTAGGTGGCCAAACCAGACAAGAAACACAGAAAACGAAGAAAAAATCAAACATGAAAGATGAAACTGAATGAATTGGTGTTGGTGTTGGTGTTGTCGTGGTCGGTTTTTCCGTGTCCCATTTAACCACTACTTGGAGTGCGCAGAAAATAGTGAGGTCTAGACTTGTTTGGTTGACGTTCTTGCATGTGTAGGTTGAGTTTGTTCGTGGAACAGTCTAAGCCAAATTGTTATTGTTTGAATCTCAATGGGACCGATCTTGTCATTTGTGAACTTGGATGTTTTCTAATTCATTTGCTTGAGGGCAAGCAAAGCTTAGTCGTAGGGGAATTTGATGTGACTTTATTTAGTGCATTTTGAGCTTATGATTGACCTATGAAATGACCGTGTTTGATCATGAAATGTCATGCTCTATATGCCCTCATTGAAGTTTTGTGCAAAGTGCCTATTTGTTGTTCGGTTGCTACTTTGGAGCCAAAATCATTGTCTATTGGAGTATTTTCTGTGCATTCCCAGGTTATGACATCGAAGTACTGGTGACAAAGAGCATGTAGGATCAAACGGGAGGTCAATCGGAGCTAGGACGGAGGAGTTATGGCCGATGCAAGTTTGAGAAAAATGCACAACATTTCTGAAGAGGTTTTCGGCGAGAACTTAAAGTTCTCGCCGAGAAATTTTGCACAGTTGGACAACATAATTTACAGAAGGCTGGAGTTGAATTTTGCCTAAACCTCTACGAATGCCCTGTGAACCTGGAGTTAAGACCCAGGAGTTCTGGACCTGTGAACCTGCTACGAATGCCTCGTGGGTTTGGAAACGTATTCTGAAGGTACGGCCTAAGATTATTCCCTATATTACTTACTCTTTAGATGGTTGTCTTCGTTGGGATGGAGTGCCTTGGTTACATTTTTGTATCACTAAGGTTTGGAATGTCATCCGCCCTTCTGGAGCTGAAGTTTCGTGGTATGAACAAGTATGGGGGGCTCCCTCTATTCCTCGCCATTCATTTATATGCTGGTTAGCTGCTAGAAATCGTTTGTCAACAAAGCAAAGGTTATTGAAGTGGGGACTGGGTACTGATGATTTCTGCATTATGTGTGATCAGCAAAAGGTGGAGTCTAGAGACCATCTGTTTGCAGGTTGTGACTATGCTAAGCAGGTGCAGTTGAAAAGTCGATTTCCGGATGAAGTTATCGTTTGTGATACTTGGGAAGACTCAGAAAAGACTATGGATTTGCTCAATCTGTCGACCAATGAGAGGAAAGCCCTTCATCTTAGGTGGAGAGGATTTGTTTATCATGTTTGGAGAGAGAGATGTTGTCGTATGTATGACGAGGGTAGGAGTTTTGATGCAAGTAGACTAGCGATTCTCATTTTACGTGACCTTCGTAGCTTACGAGGTCTTGGATGTATCCCTATAGTGTCTAGTCTCCTTTAGTTTTACTTGTAATTGACCTTATTAGATCGATCTCCTTTTTTTTTAGATCGATACTTGATGAATGAAAGCTCAAACGTTCATAAAAAAAAGAATTTTGCCTAAAGTTTTCGCCAAAAACTTATAAAGTTTTCGGCGAAAACTTATTTGAGAACCGGCGGACCTATTTAAGTTGAAGACTTGGCAAAAATTGGGGATTCATTCATTCACAACCTTCGACACTTCCTCCCAATTGCCAAAGATGATTTTCCTCCTCTCCCATCATCAACCATTATCCTCCTCCATCTCAACCTAAGAGCTAAGTGAATATCATCTAGAAAGAAGAAGCCATACCTTGGATTGAAGCTTGAAGAGCCAAGTTGCAAGATTCTCCATGGAAACAAGGATGATCTCCTCTTCTCAATTTCAGGTTTCTTCCATGGTTGTGCTAGGCTAAACCTAGGTTTAGTTTAGTGGGGGATGGATCAAGCTAGGATAGGTGATTGATTGTATGGATTGAGTTTCTCATATCCATTTGTGTAAGATGATGATCCTAGACCTTGTGCTTGTTGTCCATGAGAGCTTGACTTGTTCTTTTGGTACATTGTTTATGTCTTTCAATACATGAGAATGATTGATTGATGTTGATCTAAGGTGTTTGGATTGTAATTGAATGATTTGAGAGATTGGATTATGCAATTGCAACCATTTTGAGCTTGTTTTCCTTGGTGACATTTTGTCGAACACTTGGTGTGCATTAGGTTTTCAGTCATTTGAAGGTTGAAAGGCCCTTTGATTGCTAGACTAGTGTTCTATGATTGGCAAGAGAGTCTCTTGCATCATTTACCTTGTGTTAGATGAATGTTAGCATAGAGATCAAGTGTTGAGCATTTCATTGAGCTAGCTAAAGCTCTCCATTCCCTTTGTTCACATAGCGAAAGCATGGTGCATTTGGTCTAGGAGTAGAGAGTCAATTGTGCGAGAGTTCGTTGATTCTACTTGAGTGAATCGCGTGGTCATCCGTTTATACATCGTTGCTTGAGATTCAATCCAGCTTTCATGATCCTTGAGCTTGAAGAAACCCCTTGCTAAGCTAACCTACTTCTCTCTTGTTTGACCCTCATCTTACCTTGTTAGCTATTGCTTTACTTGCTTGTTTAGTTTTTTAATTTGAATCTTTGTCACCAAAACCAAATCTCAATTAATATGTTTAGACCGTTCATGAACCGTGTGAGTATTAGCTTATGAGAGGACCTCGTGGAAATACGACCTTGATAGTTGTGAGTTGAAATTCACACGTCAGTCGGCAGTATAGGGTCGATGTTTGGGTTGGTTTTGATGTAGGGGTTGATGGATCGTGGGTTGGTGGAGAACAGGCTAGGAACACCTACGGTTGATGGTGTGGTGTAGACCGACACTGGCGATGATGTTGGGGGGTCGGAGGGAGGCGACCAGATCTGAGATCTGATAAGAAGAAGGTGGTGGAGGGATAAGGAGGAGGTGGAGGGTGGAGGGAGGAAGGGGGAGAAGGAGGAGGAATGGGTTGAGTTTCAGAATCGGTTGGATAATCCAATTGGTTGCATGGGTAATGATGATTGGGCGAAAATATGCCACCTAGGCTGAGTGGCATGTCCATATAAGCATACTAACATAGTTTTGGATGTCCATTGACAGTAGTGATTGCTGGGATAATGGGCTGAAGTTCGCTGATGGGTAGGTCATTTTTCTGAATTCAGTAACTAGCGAGTTATTTGTCCATAGTCCAATGACCAAATGGGTAACTGATGAGCCAACCGTTCCCTAGGCACGATCGGAGCTGCCCTTGACCCGAAGCCAGGTTAATTCTTTCAAGGACCGGATCAAATAATACATGGAGTCATGGAGCAAGGGTGGTTGATGAACGTTGTAATGCGTTTCGTCAAATAACTAATTGATGACACTCGATTTGACGTGATTTTCAGCCTCATTTAAGCAACATTTCCTTGCTTAAGACATGGTTTTTAGGGTAGAATAGCGAATATTCACTCAACTGCTCTATCTCATGCCATTTGTGTTACTTTGGCCCGTTTCGGGTCAATTTGATGATTTTCTAGTGTTTTCATGATAGCACAGGTTTTTGCCGTCAAATAAAGTAGCCAAGGACGTGTCTAAGGCATTGGAACCTCGAGAAACCGCACCGGAACCAATCCAAGAAGTCAATCAAGTCAACAGAAATCCTGCCCCGTTTTACACTACAATTTTTGGCAAAAACTCCTCAGGTTTTCGGCAAAAACTCCTCAGGTTTTAAGCGAAAAGTACAGAAGAAATCGGCAGAGCTTGCAAGAGGAAGTTTTCGGCGAGAAGTCAAAGTTTTCGCCGAAAACAAGTCCGAAAATCACAGGAGAATCAGCCGACGGAAGCAACATTTTATAAAGAAGTTTTCAGCGAAAACTCCTTAAGTTTTCACTGAAAAATCCAGGCAAATCTGGCAGACTTAGGGTTAAGTATAAATACTTAACTGGCGGCCCAAAATCAGATATACCTGATAACATTCAATTAGAGAGGATTATTCCAACAACTATTCACAAATTAGACTTTTGAGAGTCAGCCGACTCTAGGGTCGATAGATAGAGTTTAGAGAGTTCGAAGATCCGTGGAGAGATTGTGACGCCATCCTTCCACCTCGGAGAGCTCGGAGCTTAAAGTTGAAGATCCAGGAGATCGAAGCTTCGCCAGAGTCGTCAGAATTAGGATTTTCAGTTCTTATCTGTTCTTCCTCTGTATGACGATTTCCTTTGTTGCCTTTGATTCTTCTGTTATCGTTATGAGTAGCTGAACTTGTAGAGCTTAGATTAGATGAACCCTAAGTGACCCGGGGCTTTAAAGCAGTCACAGATTGGCGGTAATTAGATTCGAAGTTCAATCAGTTTCTCTTTGCATGATTGTTTTGTTCTTCACTGTTTATGTTTCTCTTCTGGTTGGTCGCCTAGATTAGGTTTATGCAAGCTAGGGTTAGTCGCCAGATAGCTTCCCTGGTTTGGCGCATAAACTTGTCTTCCTTGATCACCTAGTTTAGATTCTTGTTAAGCTGAGGATAGAAGCGAACACTCGCCTCTCTTTAAAACATCAATTCAACCAATTAACCTATTCATTGGAGTGTGCCTTTTGTAGGAACCAGTTAAGGTTAATCCATTGCAAGAGTAACTCATAAATCGTTAGTAATTCCACCAGTTAGTTTAGTCGTCGCGAGAGGCGACCGTACCCGGGCGACTAATTAATCTTGGTAGCTAGATCAGATAGAGCGAACGTTCGCCAGTCTTAAACCTAAGGGTCAGGAGTTATGGTGGTGTGTAGAAACCGATTGAATTAGAATTGAAAACCGTTGGTCTTGTGATTGTCGTTGCCTTGGTGATCCAAGGGGGATTCGAAATCTAAGCTCGTCTATCTTCTCGTTAGTCAACCTTTTAATCTTTCTGTCCTTTATTTTCCTGCTTTATTAGATTAGAAGCCGTGGAACTCACACCACGCACAACCTGTTTAAACCTGAGTAACTTGCCAACATATTTGAGTAGGCGATTAGAAGAAACCCTGTGGAATACGATCTGCTTAGCTTTTAGCTTGGTAGTATTTGATCACTGTTTTTACAGCACATCACTAATCTACAGAAGTAGACTAGATTGAATCTCTCGAAGTTTCCTCTAATTGACTACTCAAAGAAGCTGGCAATCTATTCGGGCTTAAACACGTTGTGCGTGGTGTGAGTTCCACGACTTCTAAACTATGAAGCAAGAAAATTGAAATGAAAACAAAAGACAGAATGAAAGATTGGTTGACTTAACAAGACGACATGCAAGCTTAGACTTAGAATCCTGATGTGACTTTATTTAGTGCATTTTGGGCTTATGATTGACCTATGAAATGCCTGTAGTTGATCCTTAAATGTCATGCTTAATATGCTTTTATTGAAGTTTTGTGCAAAGTGTTCATTTGTTGTCCGGTTGCCACTTTGAGGCCAATTCCGTGTTTATTGAAGTTGTTTTCTTTGCATTTTTAGGATTTGGCGTTGAAGTATCGGTGACAAGGAGCACGTAGGATCAAACGGGAGGTCAATTGGAGTCCGGACGAGGGAGTTATGGCTGTTGCAAGTTCGGGTTTTATGCAGAGTGCAGGGGTGCACGCCGTGCATAGGTGCACGCCGTGCACTGCCCCCTGCACTATAAATACCCACGTTTTTTACTCTTTTGAGAGAATTCTTTCATCTCTCTTGAACCCCAAACACATACCCATGAACCCTCAACCCTTATAACACATTTTGGGAGCAATTTGAAGCCATTGGAGCTAGGATTGAAGCCAACAAACCTTGGGAGAAGTGCTTACAAGTGGAGAAGTGAAGATCATCTCAAGGATTCATCCATGGTGTTCTTGGTGACCATTCTTCCTTCTTTTCTCTTTACTCCCTTGGCCATGTGTGACTGAGTTTATAGGGTTCATCTTGGATGGGTAGATTAGTTGTGCTAAGATAGAGGGATGATTGTATAGAACTTGCCATGATTGATCTTGGTTGTATGAGGATGATTCCTAGACTTGTTCTTAATGCCATTTTATGCCATGTTTGCTTGATTTGGTCCATTCAATGTGATTTGATGCATGAGAGTGCTTGGATTGCATAGATTGTAGGTCTAGGGATTGAAGTGAGTGTGTTCTAAGAGATTAGATCATCTTGTTTCAACCATTTTCACTTGATTTCTCTCTTGGGCATTTTATCGAACACTTGGTGTGCATGTGGATTTTCATTCAATTGAGTTTGAAAATGCTTTTTGGTGAATCTCTTAGTGTTAGGGCATTGATATGAGAGTGTTGTGCCTAGCCTTGTGGTCATAGAGTCTTAAGAGAGGGTCTTGTGTCTTGGCATTTCATCAAACACTTAGAATGCATCCTTTTTCACTTAGCTTGAGAGCGAGAGCCTAAGTTGAGTGGTATTAGGATAGGGATTTGGTGCTACGAGAGTGCATTGAGTCTATAGAAGTGAAATGCATGGTCATCCAAATGCAAACTCGATCTTGATTGACTTGTTTGTTCAATTAGTCCTCTTGAGCATGATGAAACTACCCACCAAGAGAACCCCCTTTGTCTTTGATTTGCACCACTTTATTTTTCTTTCTTTTTTTAGTTTCCTTTAAGTTTTTTATTTCTATTTCAAACCAAAAATCCTTTCAAATGAATAGACCGTCCGTTTTAGTTTTGCTTCTTTTTATTAGTTTGTTTGGTTTTGTTATCCCGCATTGTTGTATTACTTGGTTGTGTTTGTTGAGCTTGTGTGTAGGTACCAAGTCATTGATCCACCAATCCGTTCTCTACCTCATTTAGTTCATGGTAGCAAGGTTATAAGTAAGATGAACTCGTGGAATGGAAGTAATGGTTATGGTTCCTATCAAGGGTGGAATCCATCTCCTAACCCATACTATGGTCATCCTACTCCATCCAACTACTACCAAGAAACTTGTGAGGAAGATGGCCAATGGTGGGGTCAAGAACAACAAGCTTCAACACCCATGTGGAATGAGCAATGTCCTTATCCATCTCCACCCTACCATCAAATCTTGTCGGAGTATTATCAAGAGGATTTCACAAGTCATGAACAACATTCTCCACTGCCTTCCATGCTAGAGGAGCTCTTTAAGATGGTTAAAGAAAGCGAGCGTCCTCAAGAGGATTTCACAAACTATGAGAAACCCTCTCAACCTCCTTCTATGCTAGAGGAGCTCTTGAAAATGGTGAAGGAAAGTGAGCGTCCTCGAGAGGAGTTCGTAAGCTATGAGGAACCTCCTCCATCTCTTCCCACGCTTGAGGAATCTTTGAAGATTGCGGAAGACAATGCGAACCAACTTAATCTTCTAGCTCAAAGCGTGACGCTCATCAAGGAAGCTCTAGAGGAGGAACAACACTCTCCACCTTCCCCCACAATTGAGGAGATGTTGCAAATTACGGAAGATAATGCGGCCCGGTTGGATCGTTTAACTCAAAGTGTGAAGCTCATCACCGACACCTTTGAACCGGAAGTGCTTGTCATGGAAGAGGAAGAAAGTGAGTCTTCCCAAGAGGAGTTCATGAGCCATGAGAAACCTCTTCCACCTCCTTTCATGCTAGAGATCTTGCAAATTGCGGAGGATAATGCAAACCGAGTTAACCGCTTATCCCAAAGCATAGAGCTCGTCACGAAGATTCTTGAGAATGAACGACATCCCAATCATTTGGAGCAAGTTTATGATGATGAAGATGACACTTGTGAATCCGAGGAGCTTGACACGGAAGAAAAGTTGGTAGTGGAGGAGATTGAAGTACATGTTCTTCCCAAGAACACACCAAGTAACGATGATGATTGGATAGCAGAATCAAGGAGACTTGAGGATGATGGCACTTTAGAGGAGGTGAGACATGTTGTGAAGACTCTTCAAGAAGAGGTGGTATCGAGAGTGGAGCACGAAAGTGAACAACACCACCCTATTGTGGTGCCACCAAAGATTGTGAGTGCTCTTCAATCTTCTTGCTTGGTCATGAAGTATTTGTGCCAAGAACCCAAGGAGACATGCAACTCTACTCCTCATAAGGTGGTCATGGAAGTGGAGCCACCTCTCCTTGACCCGGATGACTCTTCGAGTGGCATCACCAACTTGGAGACGATGGAGCTAAATGGTGGCCCCTCACCTTACTATCTTCCTCAAGTTCCAAATTTCAAAGGTAGCAAGCCACCCCAAAGTACCAAGTGTTATGTAAGCATCAATGTGCATTGGCTAGCCTACCATTCTCCCAAGATGTTTCTTGGAGCTCCACTTTCATCGTGGAAGAAACTACTTGACTTGAAGGAGGTACTAAGTTGGACACCACAACGCAGGTATCGTCAAGCTTAAGACGGTAACTAAGCGCTTCTTGGGAGGCACCCCATGTTATCCTTAATTTTTTGCTTTTAATTGTTCTTTGAGGTTTTTGTGTTGTTTTAGCTTTTTGAATAAGGTTTGACAAGCATTTTGGATCACTCTTCACCAAGGATCATCATGGAACTCTTTCACCACTATTACGTCCTATGCTCCTCTCTACCAACGTGGTAACTTCGTTCCACCTTACTCTCTCTCTCGTGATCATTGAGGACAATGCTCATGTTAGTCGTAGGGGAGTTTGAGGTTTGGTGTGATTATTTGTGGTAGAGATGTAATGATATGCTTTGATGATTTGCATGATCTTGATTGTTTCCAAATTCCTCTATCGTAGAATCATTCGGTTCTTGACTTTTGGTGTTTAATTGACTTCAAGCCTTCACAATGATGTTTAGATTGTTCCACTTAGAACCTATAACCAGCATGTTGGCACTAATATCAAATGAGTCTAAGCCGGAACAGATATTAGATCACTCTTGTATGTTGGTTGATTGGTTTGATATGTGTTTTTGTACCACTCGATAACACCGTTCTAAGATGATAAAGGCAATTAGAAGTTCACCACATTCAGCCAAAAAGCCTACCCGAATCATTATCCTTTAGGATAATAACCCCGTTGAGCCTTGGCCTGTTTGTTGGATGATACACATTTTCAGCCCTACCCCATGTTTTTCATCACCTTTTTGATCCCTCGTGATTGTGGCTTGAGATTAGACGGAAATCCAATTCAAAATCTTATGTGGAAGTTTTTAGGGGCTAAGGATCAAATGGCTAATTTGTGAAGGAATTGTTCAAAAGAAAATGCTCAAAAGGAAGTGTTCAAGTTGCTGAAACTCTTGAAATGCCAAAAGAAAAGCTAGGCAAGCTCGGCACCTAAGTGAAGTGTCGGGTTGAACACTAGCAAAGGCAAAGGCTGTGAGCTAGGCAGGTTCAACACCTAAGTGAAGTGTTGGATCGAGCACTAGTATGCAGTAGAAAAAAAAAAAGAAAAAAAAGAGAGTTCTCAAATTGGCCCTTGTTGTAGTGATCCTAGCTTGAGCATAAAAAGTGCAGATCTAGAAGCGGACGAAGTTGAGTCGATAGCTACATCACGATCACTCACCACTTTCCAAATTACCCTACCTCCGCTTAATCCGTTCCATCTCCCGAGTTCAAGTCCTTTTGATTAGAGTTGGTGTTGTTGTGGTCGGTTTTTCTGTATCCCAATTAACCACTACTTGGAGTGCGCATCAAATAGTGAGGTTTAGACTTGTTTGATTGATGTTCTTACATGTGTAGGTTAAGTTTGTTCGTGGAACAGTTTAAGCCAAATTGTTATTGTTTGAATCTCAATGGGACTGATCTTGTCATTTGTGAACTTGGATGTTTTCTGATTCATTTGCTTGAGGACAAGCAAAGCTTAGTCGTAGGGGAATTTGATGTGACTTTATTTAGTGCATTATGGGCTTATGATTGACCTATGAAATGCCCGTAGTTGATCCTTAAATGTCATGCTTAATATGCTTTTATTGAAGTTTTGTGCAAAGTGTTCATTTGTTGTCCGGTTGCCACTTTGAGGCCAATTCCCTGTCTATTGAAGTTGTTTTCTTTGCATTTTTAGGATTTGGCGTTGAATTATCGGTGACAAGGAGCACGTAGGATCAAACGGGAGGTCAATTGGAGTCCGGACGAGGGAGTTATGGCTGTTGCAAGTTCGGGTTTTATGCAGAGTGCAGGGGTGCACGCCGTGCATAGGTGCACGCCGTGCACTGCCCCCTGCACTATAAATACCCACGTTTTTTACTCTTTTGAGAGAATTCTTTCATCTCTCTTGAACCCCAAACACATACCCACGAACCCTCAACCCTTAGAACACATTTTGGGAGCAATTTGAAGCCATTGGAGCTAGGATTGAAGCCAACAAACCTTGGGAGAAGTGCTTACAAGTGGAGAAGTGAAGATCATCTCAAGGATTCATCCATGGTGTTCTTGGTGACCATTCTTCCTTCTTTTCTCTTTACTCCCTTGGCCATGTGTGGCTGAGTTTATAGGGTTCATCTTGGATGGGTAGATTAGTTGTGCTAAGATAGAGGGATGATTGTATAGAACTTGCCATGATTGATCTTGGTTGTATGAGGATGATTCCTAGACTTGTTCTTAATGCCATTTTATGCCATGTTTGCTTGATTTGGTCCATTCAATGTGATTTGATGCATGAGAGTGCTTGGATTGCATAGATTGTAGGTCTAGGGATTGAAGTGAGTGTGTTCTAAGAGATTAGATCATCTTGTTTCAACCATTTTCACTTGATTTCTCTCTTGGGCATTTTATCGAACACTTGGTGTGCATGTGGATTTTCATTCAATTGAGTTTGAAAATGCTTTTTGGTGAATCTCTTAGTGTTAGGGCATTGATATGAGAGTGTTGTGCCTAGCCTTGTGGTCATAGAGTCTTAAGAGAGGGTCTTGTGTCTTGGCATTTCATCAAACACTTAGAATGCATCCTTTTTCACTTAGCTTGAGAGCGAGAGCCTAAGTTGAGTGGTATTAGGATAGGGATTTGGTGCTACGAGAGTGCATTGAGTCTATAGAAGTGAAATGCATGGTCATCCAAATGCAAACTCGATCTTGATTGACTTGTTTGTTCAATTAGTCCTCTTGAGCATGATGAAACTACCCACCAAGAGAACCCCCTTTGTCTTTGATTTGCACCACTTTATTTTTCTTTCTTTTTTTAGTTTCCTTTAAGTTTTTTATTTCTATTTCAAACCAAAAATCCTTTCAAATGAATAGACCGTCCGTTTTAGTTTGCTTCTTTTTATTAGTTGTTTGGTTTTGTTATCCCGCATTGTTGTATTACTTGGTTGTGTTTGTTGAGCTTGTGTGTAGGTACCAAGTCATTGATCCACCAATCCGTTCTCTACCTCATTTAGTTCATGGTACAAGGTTATAAGTAAGATGAACTCGTGAATGGAAGTAATGGTTTATGGTTCCTATCAAGGGTGGAATCCATCTCCTAACCCATACTATGGTCATCCTACTCCATCCAACTACTACCAAGAAACTTGTGAGGAAGATGGCCAATGGTGGGGTCAAGAACAACAAGCTTCAACACCCATGTGGAATGAGCAATTTCCTTATCCATCTCCACCCTACCATCAAATCTTGTCGGAGTATTATCAAGAGGATTTCACAAGTCATGAACAACATTCTCCACTGCCTTCCATGCTAGAGGAGCTCTTTAAGATGGTTAAAGAAAGCGAGCGTCCTCAAGAGGATTTCACAAACTATGAGAAACCCTCTCAACCTCCTTCTATGCTAGAGGAGCTCTTGAAAATGGTGAAGGAAAGTGAGCATCCTTGAGAGGAGTTCGTAAGCTATGAGGAACCTCCTCCATCTCTTTCCACGCTTGAGGAATCTTTGAAGATTGCGGAAGACAATGCGAACCAACTTAATCGTCTAGCTCAAAGCGTGACGCTCATCAAGGAAGCTCTAGAGGAGGAACAACACTCTCCACCTTCCCCCACAATTGAGGAGATGTTGCAAATTACGGAAGATAATGCGGCCCGGTTGGATCGTTTAACTCAAAGTGTGAAGCTCATCACCGACACCTTTGAACCGGAAGTGCTTGTCATGGAAGAGGAAGAAAGTGAGTCTTCCCAAGAGGAGTTCATGAGCCATGAGAAACCTCTTCCACCTCCTTTCATGCTAGAGATCTTGCAAATTGCGGAGGATAATGCAAACCGAGTTAACCGCTTATCCCAAAGCATAGAGCTCGTCACGAAGATTCTTGAGAATGAACGACATCCCAATCATTTGGAGCAAGTTTATGATGATGAAGATGACACTTGTGAATCCGAGGAGCTTGACACGGAAGAAGAGTTGGCAGTGGAGGAGATTGAAGAACATGTTCTTCCCAAGAACACACCAAGTAACGATGATGATTGGACAGCAGAATCAAGGAGACTTGAGGATGATGGCACTTTAGAGGAGGTGAGACATGTTGTGAAGACTCTTCAAGAAGAGGTGGTATCGAGAGTGGAGCACGAAAGTGAACAACACCACCCTATTGTGGTGCCACCAAAGATTGTGAGTGCTCTTCAATCTTCTTGCTTGGTCATGAAGTATTTGTGCCAAGAACCCAAGGAGACATGCAACTCTACTCCTCATAAGGTGGTCATGGAAGTGGAGCCACCTCTCCTTGACCCGGATGACTCTTCGAGTGGCATCACCAACTTGGAGACGATGGAGCTAAATGGTGGCCCCTCACCTTACTATCTTCCTCAAGTTCCAAATTTCAAAGGTAGCAAGCCACCCCAAGGTACCAAGTGTTATGTAAGCATCAATGTGCATTGGCTAGCCTACCATTCTCCCAAGATGTTTCTTGGAGCTCAACTTTCATCGTGGAAGAAACTACTAGACTTGAAGGAGGTACTAAGTTGGACACCACAACGCAGGTATCGTCAAGCTTAAGACGGTAACTAAGCGCTTCTTGGGAGGCACCCCATGTTATCCTTAATTTTTTGCTTTTAATTGTTCTTTGAGGTTTTTGTGTTGTTTTAGCTTTTTGAATAAGGTTTGACAAGCATTTTGGATCACTCTTCACCAAGGATCATCATGGAACTCTTTCACCACTATTACGTCCTATGCTCCTCTCTACCAACGCGGTAACTTCGTTCCACCTTACTCTCTCTCTCGTGATCATTGAGGACAATGCTCATGTTAGTCGTAGGGGAGTTTGAGGTTTGGTGTGATTATTTGTGGTAGAGATGTAATGATATGCTTTGATGATTTGCATGATCTTGATTGTTTCCAAATTCCTCTATCGTAGAATCATTCGGTTCTTGACTTTTGGTGTTTAATTGACTTCAAGCCTTCACAATGATGTTTAGATTGTTCCACTTAGAACCTATAACCAGCATGTTGGCACTAATATCAAATGAGTCTAAGCCGGAACAGATATTAGATCACTCTTGTATGTTGGTTGATTGGTTTGATATGTGTTTTTGTACCAGTCGATAACACCGTTCTAAGATGATAAAGGCAATTAGAAGTTCACCACATTCAGCCAAAAAGCCTACCTGAATCATTATCCTTTAGGATAATAACCCCGTTGAGCCTTGGCCTGTTTGTTGGATGATACACATTTTCAGCCCTACCCCATGTTTTTCATCACCTTTTTGATCCCTCGTGATTGTGGCTTGAGATTAGACGGAAATCCAATTCAAAATCTTGTGTGGAAGTTTTAAGGGGCTAAGGATCAAATGGCTAATTTGTGAAGGAAGTGTTCAAAAGAAAATGCTCAAAAGGAAGTGTTCAAGTTGCTGAAACTCTTGAAATGCCAAAAGAAAAGCTAGGCAAGCTCGGCACCTAAGTGAAGTGTCAGGTTGAGCACTAGCAAAGGCAAAGGCTGTGAGCTAGGCAGGTTCAACACCTAAGTGAAGTGTTGGATCGAGCACTAGTATGCAGTAGAAAAAAAAAAAAAAAAGAGAGTTCTCAAATTGGCCCTTGTTGTAGTGATCCTAGCTTGAGCATAAAAAGTGCAGATCTAGAAGCGGACGAAGTTGAGTCGATAGCTACATCACGATCACTCACCACTTTCCAAATTACCCTACCTGCGCTTAATCCGTTCCATCTCCCGAGTTCAAGTCCTTTTGATTAGAGTTGGTGTTGTTGTGGTCGGTTTTTCTGTATCCCAATTAACCACTACTTGGAGTGTGCATCAAATAGTGAGGTTTAGACTTGTTTGATTGATGTTCTTGCATGTGTAGGTTAAGTTTGTTCGTGGAACAGTTTAAGCCAAATTGTTATTGTTTGAATCTCAATGGGACTGATCTTGTCATTTGTGAACTTGGATGTTTTCTGATTCATTTGCTTGAGGACAAGCAAAGCTTAGTCGTAGGGGAATTTGATGTGACTTTATTTAGTGCATTTTGGGCTTATGATTGACCTATGAAAAGCCCGTAGTTGATCCTTAAATGTCATGCTTAATATGCTTTTATTGAAGTTTTGTGCAAAGTGTTCATTTGTTGTCCGGTTGCCACTTTGAGGCCAATTCCGTGTCTATTGAAGTTGTTTTCTTTGTATTTTTAGGATTTGGCGTTGAAGTATCGGTGACAAGGAGCACGTAGGATCAAACGGGAGGTCAATTGGAGTCCGGACAAGGGAGTTATGGCTGTTGCAAGTTCGGCTTTTATGCAGAGTGCAGGGGTGCACGCCGTGCATAGGTGCACGCCGTGCACTGCCCCCTGCACTATAAATACCCACGTTTTTTACTCTTTTGAGAGAATTCTTTCATCTCTCTTGAACCCCAAACACATACCCACGAACCCTCAACCCTTAGAACACATTTTGGGAGCAATTTGAAGCCATTGGAGCTAGGATTGAAGCCAACAAACCTTGGGAGAAGTGCTTACAAGTGGAGAAGTGAAGATCATCTCAAGGAGTCATCCATGGTGTTCTTGGTGACCATTCTTCCTTCTTTTCTCTTTACTCCCTTGGCCATGTGTGGCTGAGTTTATAGGGTTCATCTTGGATGGGTAGATTAGTTGTGCTAAGATAGAGGGATGATTGTATAGAACTTGCCATGATTGATCTTGGTTGTATGAGGATGATTCCTAGACTTGTTCTTAATGCCATTTTATGCCATGTTTGCTTGATTTGGTCCATTCAATGTGATTTGATGCATGAGAGTGCTTGGATTGCATAGATTGTAGGTCTAGGGATTGAAGTGAGTGTGTTCTAAGAGATTAGATCATCTTGTTTCAACCATTTTCACTTGATTTCTCTCTTGGGCATTTTATCGAACACTTGGTGTGCATGTGGATTTTCATTCAATTGAGTTTGAAAATGCTTTTTGGTGAATCTCTTAGTGTTAGGGCATTGATATGAGAGTGTTGTGCCTAGCCTTGTGGTCATAGAGTCTTAAGAGAGGGTCTTGTGTCTTGGCATTTCATCAAACACTTAGAATGCATCCTTTTTCACTTAGCTTGAGAGCGAGAGCCTAAGTTGAGTGGTATTAGGATAGGGATTTGGTGCTACGAGAGTGCATTGAGTCTATAGAAGTGAAATGCATGGTCATCCAAATGCAAACTCGATCTTGATTGACGTGTTTGTTCAATTAGTCCTCTTGAGCATGATGAAACTACCCACCAAGAGAACCCCCTTTGTCTTTGATTTGCACCACTTTATTTTTCTTTCTTTTTTTAGTTTCCTTTAAGTTTTTTATTTCTATTTCAAACCAAAAATCCTTTCAAATGAATAGACCGTCTACGAGGAATGTGAGTAGTGGCCATTGAGAGAACCCCGTGGAATACGACCTTGAATGTTGTGAGTTGAAATTCACACATCAAGTTTTTGGCGCCGTTGCCGGGGACTTTCTCAATCCTAAGAAAGCATTTAGTAGTGGACCGTTCTATTCACTTCCCTCCGTTTTAGTTTTGCTTCTTTTTATTAGTTTGTTTGGTTTTGTTATCCCGCATTGTTGTATTACTTGGTTGTGTTTGTTGAGCTTGTGTGTAGGTACCAAGTCATTGATCCACCAATCCGTTCTCTACCTCATTTAGTTCATGGTAGCAAGGTTGCAAGTAAGATGAACTCGTGGAATGGAAGTAATGGTTATGGTTCCTATCAAGGGTGGAATCCATCTCCTAACCCATACTATGGTCATCCTACTCCATCCAACTACTACCAAGAAACTTGTGAGGAAGATGGCCAATGGTGGGGTCAAGAACAACAAGCTTCAACACCCATGTGGAATGAGCAATGTCCTTATCCATCTCCACCCTACCATCAAATCTTGTCGGAGTATTATCAAGAGGATTTCACAAGTCATGAACAACATTCTCCACTACCTTCCATGCTAGAGGAGCTCTTTAAGATGGTTAAAGAAAGCGAGCGTCCTCAAGAGGATTTCACAAACTATGAGAAACCCTCTCAACCTCCTTCTATGCTAGAGGAGCTCTTGAAAATGGTGAAGGAAAGTGAGCATCCTTGAGAGGAGTTCGTAAGCTATGAGGAACCTCCTCCATCTCTTTCCACGCTTGAGGAATCTTTGAAGATTGCGGAAGACAATGCGAACCAACTTAATCGTCTAGCTCAAAGCGTGACGCTCATCAAGGAAGCTCTAGAGGAGGAACAACACTCTCCACCTTCCCCCACAATTGAGGAGATGTTGCAAATTACGGAAGATAATGCGGCCCGGTTGGATCGTTTAACTCAAAGTGTGAAGCTCATCACCGACACCTTTGAACCGGAAGTGCTTGTCATGGAAGAGGAAGAAAGTGAGTCTTCCCAAGAGGAGTTCATGAGCCATGAGAAACCTCTTCCACCTCCTTTCATGCTAGAGATCTTGCAAATTGCGGAGGATAATGCAAACCGAGTTAACCGCTTATCCCAAAGCATAGAGCTCGTCACGAAGATTCTTGAGAATGAACGACATCCCAATCATTTGGAGCAAGTTTATGATGATGAAGATGACACTTGTGAATCCGAGGAGCTTGACACGGAAGAAGAGTTGGCAGTGGAGGAGATTGAAGAACATGTTCTTCCCAAGAACACACCAAGTAATGATGATGATTGGATAGCAGAATCAAGGAGACTTGAGGATGATGGCACTTTAGAGGAGGTGAGACATGTTGTGAAGACTTTTCAAGAAGAGGTGGTATCGAGAGTGGAGCACGAAAGTGAACAACACCACCCTATTGTGGTGCCACCAAAGATTGTGAGTGCTCTTCAATCTTCTTGCTTGGTCATGAAGTATTTGTGCCAAGAACCCAAGGAGACATGCAACTCTACTCCTCATAAGGTGGTCATGGAAGTGGAGTGATAAAAACGGGTTTACCAAGGTCGTATTCCACGGGGTTCTCTCAATGGCCTCTACTCACATTCCTCGTAAACGGTCTATTCATTTGAAAGGAGTTTTGATTTGAAATAGGCATTAAAAACTTAAAGGAAACTAAAAGGAAGAAAGAAAAATAAAGTGGTGCAAATCAAAGTCAAAGGGGTTCTCTTGGTGGGTAGTTTCATCATGCTCAAGATGACTAATTGAACAAACAAGTCAATCAAGATCGAGTTTGCATTCGGATGACCATGCATTTCACTTTAATAGACTCGATGCACTCTCGTAGCACCTAATCCCTATCCCAATACCACTCAACTTAGGCTCTCGCTCTCAAGCTAAGTGAAAAAAAAAGATGCATTCTAAGTGTTTGATGAAATGCCAAGACTCAAGACCCTCTCTTAAGACTCTATGACCACAAGGCTAGGCATAACACTCTCATATCAATGCCCTAACACTAAGAGATTCACCAAAAAGCCTTTTCAAACTCAATTGAATGAAAATCCACATGCACACCAAGTGTTCGATAAAATGCCCAAGAGAGAAATCAAGTGAAAATGGTTGAAATAAGATGATCTAATCTCTTAGAACACACTCACTTCAATCCCTAGACCTACAATCTATGCAATCCAAGCACTCTCATGCATCAAATCACAATGAATGGACCAAATCAAGCAAACATGGCATAAAATGGCATTAAGAACAAGTCTAGGAATCATCCTCATACAACCAAGATCAATCATGGCAAGTTCTATACAATCATCCCTCTATCATAGCACAACTAATCTACCCATCCAAGATGAACCCAAGAAACTCAGCCACACATGGCCAAGGGAGTAAAGAGAAAAGAAGGAAGAATGGTCACCAAGAACACCATGGATGAATCCTTGAGATGATCTTCACTTCTCCACTTGTAAGCACTTCTCCCAAGGTTTGTTGGCTTCAATCCTAGCTCCAATGGCTTCAAATTGCTCCAAAAATGTGCTCTAGGGTTTGAGGGTTCGTGGGTATGTGTTTTGGGGTTCAAAAGATATCCATCCATTCTTCTAAATGGCCAAAAATAAGAGTATTTATAGTGCAGGGGACAGTGCACGGCGTGCACCCCCCTGCACCACGGCGTGCACAGTGCACGGCGTGCACCCCTGCACGGCGTGCACATCTGCACGGCGTGCACCCCTGCACTCTGCAGAAAACCCGATCTTGCAAGGCTCTTATCTCCCTCGTCCGGCCTCCAAATGACCTCCCGTTTGCTCCTATGCGCTCCTTGTCATCCGTACTTTGAAGCCATACCTGAAAATGCACAGAGGCAACTCCAATAGACCACGAATTTGGCTCCAAAGTGGCAACCGGACAACAAAATGACACTTTGCACAAAATCTCAAATAAAAGCATAAAAGTCATGTCATTTCACGAATAAACACGGGCATATCATAGGTCATTCATAAGCTTAAAATGCACTAATTAAAGTCACATCAAATTCCCCTACGACTAAGCTTTGCTTGTCCTCAAGCAAATGAATTAGAAAACATCCAAGTTCACAAATGACAAGTTCGGTCCATTGAGATTCAAGCAATCACAATTTAGCTTAAACTGTTCCACGAACAAACTAAACCTACACATGCAAGAACATCAACCAAACAAGTCTAAACCTCACTAATTTCTGCACACTTCAAGTAGTGGTTGATTGGGACACAGCAAAACCGACCACGACAACACCAACTCTAATCAAAAGGACTTGAAATCGGAACATGGATCGTGAGTCGTGAATGTGGCTATCGACTCGACTTCATCCGCTTCTAGATCCGCACTTTACAACTCTGGCTAGGATCAAGGGCTACAGTTGAGAACTCTTTTTCTTTCTTTTCTTTTCTTTTTTTTTTACTGCATACTAGTGCTCGATTCAACACTTCACTTAGGTGTTGAACCTGCCTAGCTCACAGCCTTTGCCCTTTTGCTTAGTGCTCAACCCGACACTTCACTTAGGTGCCGAGCTTGCCTAGCTTTTCTTTTGAGCATTTTTTTTTCTTTTTTTTTTCACAATTTAGCCACTTGATCCTTAGCCCCTTAACAACTTCCGTACAAGATTTCGAATTGGATTCCGTCTAGTCTCAAGCCACAATCACGAAAGATCAAAAAGAGAATGAAAAACATGGAAGAGGGGAAGAAATTCTGATTGCCTTCATCATCCTAGACCGGTGTTATCGAGTGGTATAAAAACACGTATCCAACCAATCAACCAACATACAAGAGTGATAAAATCTCAGTTCTAGCCCAGACTCATTTGATATTAGTGCTAACATGCTGGTTATAGGTTCTAAGTGGAACAATCTAAACATCATTGTGAAGGCTTGAAGTCAATTACACACCGAAAGTCAAGAACCGAACGATTCTACAATAGAGGAATTCGATATTCAATTAAGATCATTCAACACATCAAAACATAGCTTTAGACTTCTACCGACAAATAATCACACCAAAACTCAAACTCCCCTACGACTAACATGAGCATTGTCCTCATTGATCAAGAGAGAGAGAGGAGAAGGTGGAACAAATATACCGCGCGGTGAAGAAGAGAAGCCGAAGATGGAATCCCGGGTCAAGTAACCTGTTCAGGACGAGGACCTGAATCAGGGGTACCTGTAGAAAACAAGGGAGGGCACACCACTCAAACACACCCATAGTCGACAAGATGAGTGTACGGATGAGATGTGTGATCCAACAACACGACAAGTTCAATGCCAGAAATGAAAAGAGAAAATCAGAAGTCAAACACAACAAAACATGCAGTCATAAACAGAAATAAAAGAAAGGAAAAATCCAAAGTCCTGAGAAGTGGTGAGTGATCCTGCAGCTCTCAGTGGGGTGGTGGTCGTGGTGCCCAGGCCACTGTGACCATGGATGGTAGCCGTCAAACGGGGGAGGCGGTGGAAAGAATGCCCAAGTGCTGGAGGGGCCGGACTCAGAGTGGAAGCTCTCCTGGTAGTAGTAGGACTGATGCTGCTGCCTGTACTGAGAATGCTGAATCTGAGTAAGCTGGATACCCTGAAACTGCTGAACCTCATGCACCTGAGCAAGCTGCTGTCCATAGAACTGCTGACTCTCAAAGTCCCTAGCGTTGTACGCCTCTAGGTTCTGAACTCTCCTGCTAAGGTCCTGTATCGCCGCACTGTCTCTCCTCTGTCCCTCACGCATATCCTCCACTACGGTCGTGAGGCGACCCATCCCCGAGATAAGCTCATGAAGTGTAGTAGGGTCGATCTCTTCATCCTCCTCATCACTGTCATCATCTGAGATCCGACAAGTCGGAACCAGAAGGTCTGTGATCTGAGCTGTAGGTAGGACAATCCGCAAGAGAACTGGTCGAGGCTCGACAAATGCTGGAGCAGGACCAAAAGCATCAAGGCACTCATACCCACGCACCAACCTGGTCACATATCCTCCTCCCAGCAGAACACCAGCAGTGTCATTAGCTTGCATCTGAAGGAGGGCTCCTAGCACTAAATCACCTAGATGCAGCTTGATGCCCCTCTCCAAACAATAAAAGAGAAACAAATCTCTGACTGAGACTACACCTGGAGAGGAGGATGACTTCCTGTGGGTGATGGAGTGCCGGAAGAAGTGATGAAGGAGCTTCAGCATAGGCCGATTCACTTCTGTGACCTTGGATGAGCGAGCTGAATAACCTCTAGCCCTCGGTGCAATTTCCTTGAAGAATGCACTCTTGGCGTCCCCCGCAAGAGAAGATATGAGAGCCAACCCAGAGAGCTCGCCACTTTGAACCTCCGCCCACTCATAGAACCCAAGGCGGTATCCAAACTCGTCAATGGAGCACACACGCGCCATCCCGCCGAGCCTGAAGCGTACACAAACCTCACTAGTGGTCTCGTGACACTCCACGGTGAGAGTGCTTAGGAATTCCTTTGTAGGCCACTCATACGCCCTCTCGTCAACCTCCAAGAGCGGCCAAATACCGGCTCCATCAGCCAAAGTCTTCAAAGCATCCAACCAACCATCACGACTCTGCAACCCCTCAAAATCAAATCTACCCTGCCTCGCCACGGGCCATCTCGCCATAACCTGATAACGACTGTAAGCCCGATCTCTGGGGTCGAAGTCGAAGATCCTCTGAACCACTGATTCAGGAGGGTCGACGCCACGAGGAGCTGGAGGCGGCGAAGGCGACCGTGGTGGAGGAGCAGAAGACTCCCCAGTCTGTCCCTTCCACTTCTTGGAAGCTGGTGCCTTGGATCGCTTGGGGGTGGAGGATGAAGAAGCTGCTTTACCCTTGGGAGGCATCCTGCAAAAGAAGTGCATACAAAGAATCAACCAAAAAGGCTACACTCCTAAGACAAATCCTATCAAGGCGCCGAATCATAACACATGATCAAAACATTGAGCACAATATCGAGCACGATTCAAGATCATCACGTTCAAGTGCAACCACCTATGCTAGCAAAAATCAAATCATTGCAATCCAAACTTAAGCAAAAGGCATGCATCATGGATCAAAAACACTAATCAAGAACATATAAGCCTAAGTCCACACAATGTTAGGAGGAAGACATAAAAATTAAACCAATGAGTGGTGATTAACCACACCCCTCCTCACACAAAGAATGGAATTCGGTCCCCGAATTCAGAACCTGTAGAAACAAAAGACACATCACAAAGATAGGCACGGAGTAGGATCACAAGTCAAACACTAACAACCACACCTAACTCCATCATTCAAATAAAGCACGATAAAACAACATTCGGCCCCCATCAAGCCACCACTAATCCTTTGCAACCATCCACCAATCAAGAATAATCAAATCAGCCACCAAGCAAGAACAATCAATCAATTTCACAAAGCTAAAATCGGCACAACAATGGACACAAGCAACGCCATAACCCCAAACCCGCTCACATGAAACCAATCAAAACCCACACCCTAAACTAAGCAAGTAGAATCTGCCAACACTCAAAGAAACACCACACCACAAGTAAACAAACAAACCAACTCAACAACCCACACCCCTCACATCAAAATCCTAACAATCAAAATCAATGCCCAACTCCACAAATCAAAGCAAACCAACAATATCAACATTCAATCAAACCACACTACCAACGGCCAACTAACTCAAGCAACCAAAGCTGAAATTCCAAATTAAAATTGGAAACCTGGAATCGGGGGCTGAGATGGGAGGTTGGCGGCTGGAGTGGGAGAAGGGAGCCGGCGGCGGGATAGGGAGGAAGCTGGCGGCGGCTGGGAAGAGAGAGGCTGGGCGGGTGAGCGGTCGGAGCTGGGGGGTGTGGCGGCGGCAGCGTCGGCAGGCGTTGGCTGGCGGAAGCTCTGGTGCGGGCGTCGGGCGGGTGAGCTGTGGCGGCGGGGGTCGGGTCGGCGGGGGGCTGGGCAGATGCTGGTGGCGGCGCGGCTGGGTCGCGTGGTCGGATGAAAGAATCGGCGGCTGGGCAGGGAGTGGCGGCGGGCAGGTGTGGAAAGTCGGCGGGCTGGGCGGACGGCTGTGGGAAAGAGAGTTGAGGGAGGCTGGGGTCGGGGTCGGGTGAGGAAAGGGATAAGGGGGTTGGGTTGGGTTTAGTTGGGTGGGTTGGGTGAGTGGGTCGGTTGGTTCGGGCGGGTTGGTTTGGTTTGGGGTAGGGGGGAGGGGGAAAGTTTTTCACACCTCCTGGACAGCCCGTGCACCCAACCGTGCACGGTGCACGGCGTGCATCATGCACGGCGTGCAGCGGTGCACGGCGTGCACCAGGAGGTGAAATTTTTTTTCACACCTCCTGGACAGCCCGTGCACCCAACCGTGCACGGTGCACGGCGTGCATCATGCACGGCGTGCAGTGGTGCACGGCGTGCACCTCCTCAGCTCAAAATCAAATTTTCACCTCGACGAAAAACGACCAAAACACCGACAAATCAACCCAAAACGGACCCCGAACTTCAGAATTTCAACGCCTACGAGACCACAAAGGACACCACAATAACTCAAGGACCTTGAACACCACAAAAACACACAATCATGCAATCAAATCAAGAAGAAAAGACATGAAAAAACACTCGGGTTGCCTCCCGAGAAGCGCTTGTTTAACGTCTTAAGCTCGACGAAGCAAGGAGCACTCAAGGCACGACCAAAGACAAGACCTCAACAACACCTATAGTATCACTAACAACATAATGCTTAAGTCTATGGCCATTCACCTTAAAAGGTTCGGTTTGGGATGGAGAGATTACCTCGATGGTGCCATAAGGAAAAACATGAGTTACCGTAAAGGGGCCGGACCAACGAGACCTCAATTTCCCGGGAAAGAGCTTGAGCCGAGAGTTGTATAGGAGGACTTGATCACCAACTTTGAAATCCTTGCCCGGCTTCAAACGGGAATCATGAATGAGCTTCGTCCTCTCCTTGTAAAGCTTTGCATTCTCATATGCATGATGGCGATACTCCTCGAGCTCATGTACCTGAAACTTACGCTCTTCTCCTGCGAGACTCATATCAAGGTTTAGAAATTTCAATGCCCAATAAGCTCGGTGCTCGAGCTCTACCGGCAAATGGCATGCTTTGCCATAGACCATCCTATAGGGAGTAGTGCCTATAGGGGTCTTGTAGGCCGTGCGGTAGGCCCATAGAGCGTCATCAAGCTTCTTCGACCAATCTTTCCGTGATTGGTCGACCGTCTTCTCTAAGATTCTCTTAAGTTCCCTATTGGTCACCTCGGCTTGGCCACTAGTTTGAGGGTGATACGAGGTGGACATCCGATGAGTGACGCCGAACCGGTGGCATACTCTATCGAATTGCCCTTGAAAATGAGTACCTCGATCACTAATGATAGCACGAGGGGTACCAAAATGGGTGAACAACTTAACAAGAAACTTCCCTACGACTCGGGCATCATTGGTAGGCAAAGCTTGTGCCTCTGCCCATTTAGACACGTAATCTACCGCAACTAATATGTACTTGTTACCATGCGAAGTAGGAAACGGTCCCATGAAATCAATACCCCATATATCAAATATTTCTACCACTAACGAGACATTTTGAGGCATTTCATTACGGGAAGAGATGTTACCTGAACGTTGACACGCATCGCAAGACTTGACAAAGTCTTGACAATCTCGGTAGATCGAAGGCCAAAAGAATCCGGACTCAAGTACCTTGCGAGCCGTGCGATTAGCTCCATGATGTCCACCCGTAGGACCGGAGTGGCAATGTCGCATGATGTCCTTAGACTCTCCATAAGTGACACATCTTCTAATCATACCATCCGAGCCAACTTGAAATACAAAAGGATCGTCCCAATAGTAATGCTTCAAATCCGCAAAGAACTTCCTTTTGTCTTGAGTGGAGAGGCCCTCCTTCAAGTCTCCACTAGCAAGGTAGTTAGCCAAATCCGCGAACCAAGGTTCCTTGAACTCTAAAGTTGCTATAGTGAATAATAGCTCATCGGGGAAGTTGTCATTGATCTCTTCATTACCATTGTGTACCATTTCCGCCTCTTCCAAGCGAGACAAGTGGTCGGCGGCTACATTCTCGGACCCCTTCTTATCTCGAATCTCAATATCAAACTCTTGCAATAGAAGGACCCATCGGATCAACCTTGGTTTAGCATCGGCCTTAGATAGAAGGTACCTCAAAGCTTGGTGGTCCGTGAAGACAATAGTGTGAGAAAGTACTAAGTAGGACCTAAACTTATCAAAAGCAAACACTATGGCCAAGAGCTCCTTCTCCGTAGTTGTGTAGTTCCTTTGAGCATCATTGAGAGTCTTACTTGCATAGTATATTGGATGGAATCTCTTGTCGATTCATTGGCCTAGAACCGCTCCAATGGCGTAATCGCTAGCATCACACATCAACTCAAATGACTTTGACCAATCCGGAGCAATGAGTATATGGGCATTCGTGAGCTTACCCTTGAGGAGTTCAAAAGCTTGCAAGCACTCTTCATCAAAACGAAATTCCACATCCTTCTCAAGAAGCCGAGTCATAGGAGTAGTTATTTTCGAGAAGTCTTTGATGAAGCGCCTATAGAAACCGGCGTGCCCCAAGAAGCTTCTCACGGCTTTCACGGATGAAGGTGGAGGAAGTTGAGAGATGGTCTCCAACTTTGCCTTGTCAACCTCAATGCCCTTTTTAGAGATCTTGTGACCAAGAACAATCCCCTCATTGACCATGAAATGACACTTCTCCCAACTTAATGCAAGATTGGTCTCTTCACACCGACGCAAGACCTTCTCAAGGTTCCTCAAGCATAGGTCGAATGAATCCCCAAAAACCGAGAAGTTGTCCATGAACACTTCCATGATATCTTCCACAAAATCATCGAAAATGGCAAGCATACACCGTTGGAAGGTGGCGGGAGCATTGCACAACCCAAAGGGGATCCGTCGATAAGCAAAAGTACCGAAGGGGCAAGTGAATGTGGTCTTCTCGATGTCCTCCGAGGCGATCGGGATTTGGAAGTACCCGGACATACCATCTAAGAAACAATAGTACTCGTGACCGGAAAGACGCTCGAGCATTTGATCCATGAAAGGTAGAGGAAAGTGATCCTTCCTAGTGGCATCATTGAGTCGACGATAATCTATGCAAACACGCCACCCGGTGATCGTCCTTGTCGGGATAAGCTCATCCTTGTCATTAGCTACCACCGTGATCCCTCCTTTATTGGGGACAACTTGCACGGGGCTAACCCAAGGGCTATCCGAGATAGGGAAGATAATACCCGCATCCATAAGCTTAATAACCTCTTTCTTCACAACCTCCTTCATGTTAGGATTTAGCCTTCTTTGTGGTTGCACAACCGGCTTGAAATCTTCCTCCATAAGGATCCGATGTGAGCAAAATGTGGGACTTATACCTCGAATATCCGAGATGCTCCACGCAATAGCTCTCATGTACTTCTTGAGGAGCTCCACTAGACGGTCCTTTTGCTCGGGTAGAAGCTCAGAATTGATGATGACCGGTAGCTTAGAATCCGGCATGAGAAAAGCATACTCCAAATGTGCGGGAAGAGGCTTGAGCTCAAGAGTAGGTGGTTCTTCATAGGAGGTCTTTACCCTTTCCACCTTCGGGAGAGCAACAAAAACCGTTTCACCCTCTAACTTGTCTCTCCCTTCATCAAGGTAAGCCACTTGAGCTTTTAACTCCGGGGTGCCTAAATGTTCCTGCACATCCGTTCTAAGGCAAACATCCAAAGAATCTCGACACACGAAGTTAGAAATACTACACACACTAGCCGAAGCAATAGTATCACACGAGTACTCTAAATCATCTTGTGCGTGAGCAAACTTCATGCCATCGGCTATGCAAAACGTGACACTCTCTTGTCCTACTCTCAATGTCAATTTTCCGTCATGCACATCAATCAAGGCACGAGAAGTAGCTAGGAATGGTCTACCAAATATCAATGAGACATCCACATCATCGGTATCTATGACCGCAAAGTCAACTAGGAAGACAAAAGGGCCTACTTTAACTAGCACATCATCAACAATCCCCCTAGGACTCTTGGTCGACTTGTCCGCAAGTTGAATGTACATACGAGTAGGACGAAGATTAGACAACCCTAGCTTCTCAAATATGCAATAAGGCATGACATTGATACTAGCACCTAAATCCGCAAGACCATTAGCAAGAGAAATATTACCAATAGCACAAGGGATAGTAAAGGTACCCGGATCCTTGAGCTTTTTGGGTGGACTTTTGAAGAGAACGGCGGAGCATTCCTCATTAAGGTGGACTAGAGATGTCTCTGGTAGCTTTCTCTTGTTGGTGTAGAGTTCCTTCATGAACTTAGCATATTGGGGCATCATAGTCATTGCTTCGGGAAACGGAAGAGAGAATTGCATTTGACTAATCCGCTCCACAAACTTCTTGAAAACCTTCTCAAGGCCATCCTTCTTCAATTGAGATGGGTATGGAGGCTTAGGCTTGTATGGAGATACAACCGGTGCGGGAGGAGAGACCGGTGGTGTACTCGATGTAGCCTTACTAGGTTCCTTGGCAACCTTAGTGTTCACATTACCCGTGGGAGGTTCGACTTCAACCTCAACTTCATCCGAAGGAGGATCATTAATATCATCATCATCAACCATTAGATTAGGATCTTGTACCTTTGTAGAGTCAATTGGAGTAGAGGTTGTAGCTTGCAAGGGTCTTCCACTTCTCAAGGTCACTACCTTGCAATGCTCCGGACCTTTGGGGTTGATCTCGGTATTGGAAGGTAAAGTGCCCGAGGGTCGCTCCGAGAGTGCCTTAGAAATATGTCCTAATTGGTTCTCCAAATTGGCAATTGAAGCTTGTTGATTCTTGATGAGTTGGATCATTGCCGCATTGGTGTCTTCTTGAGAGATCGAAGAACCACCCTCCTTATTTTGAGCAGGCTTGTTGAACCCGGGTGGTCCTTCACCTCTATGGTTGTACATTCCCGGTGGGGTAGGACCTTGGAAACCTTGACTTGGATGTCCACTTTGATTCCATTGATTTCCCCCTTGGTGCCCTTGACCTTGGGGTCCTCCTTGAGTCCCTTGGCTACCTTGGTTTAGGTTACTTCCTTAGACCATTGGTTGCCTTGATAACCCCTATAACCTTGATAACCTCCTTGATTTCCTTGGTTGTAGCCCTTGCTATAACCACTACCCTGATTCCCTTGGCCTTGGTAACCTTGGTTAGACTTGTTGTACCAAGGTCAGTTATAGTTACCTTGATAGTTACCTTGGGGGCTGAAATTACCATGGAAACCTTGACCTTGTGCAAAGCTTACCTCCTCAAGGTCGCATTGGCCAAGTTCAGGAGTGGCCGAAGGACAAGCACTAACATCGTGGCCTTGACCTCCACAACCTTCACAACAAAATACTGAAGCAACCGGTGGATTACCCACATGAGATGATTGAACCTTGGAGGGATGCTTAGGCATGCTTAGGTTGCTTACTTGTGAAGCCATGGCGTCGATCTTAGACATAAGGAGAGCGATCATTGGATCATCTTCATCTCGATGTCCCGGTAACTTATGCTTCTTCCCATAGGTGGATGAATCCTTTGGTGCATCAACACTTACGGACCGAGAGTCATAGTGCGTGTCACTTCCATACTTAGACTTAGGAGGTTGTTGTCGAGACCAACTCCTTGTCTTGTTGGCCATCTCCGCGAAGAGTTCTAGAGCATCTTGGGAGTGAGCATCCTTAAGTCACCTCTGGCGGCTTGGTTGATCATCCTTGTATTCTCAAAATCAAGGGACCTAGCAAAGATGTCCGCCAAGCTCCATTCGGCGAAGTTGTGATGAGGACAAGACCGAAGAATGGCTTGGAACCTATTCCAAGTCTCATGGAAGAGCTCTCCCTTGTGTTGTATGAAGTGGTTGATGCGGTCTCGGATTGCATCCGTCATATAGGGAGGAAAGAACTCTTCAAGGAAAGCTTCGGCTAGGTCCTCCCATGTAGTGAATGTTCTACTAGGTTGGTTCTCCAACCAAGACTTGGCTCGACCTTTGAGTGAGAAGGGGAAGAGTCGGAGTCGTATGCAATCCGGGTGGACTTGATCATTCTTAACCGTGTCACAAATCTCCAAGAAGTCCTTGAGATGCCTAGATGGACATTCACCATCAATGCCATTGAACACCACTCCATTTTGAACCATTTGGATCATATTAGGCTTGAGCTCAAAGTTCCTAGCATTGACGGGTCTTCGAACAATGCTAGAGGTTGCCCCTTCAAGAGTAGGACGAGCATAATCCGCCAAGGTACGTCTTGCACCCCTTTGTGAGTGATCATCATCATTAGTGTGGTGTGAATGTACCGATTGGTCATCGTCATCCCCGTGTTGAGACATAGTGTGGTGTGAGATGCGATCAACTTCTTCTTCTTCAACTATAGGAGGTGGGGAAGTGGTAGGTGACTTGAGCACTTGTTCTAGTCCTTGGATTCGTGCTTGAAGACGAGCTGAACGCCTCATGCACTAACCCAAAATCTCCTTCAAACAAGCACAACAAACACACCCAAGTAATACGACAATGCGAAATAACAAAACCAAACAACAAGTAAAAGGAAGCAAAAACTAAATTGGAAGGAAGTGAATAGATCGGTCCACTACTAAGTGCTTTCAAAGGAATGAGAGAGTCCCCGGCAACGGCGCCAAAAACTTGATAAAAGCGGGTTTACCAAGGTCGTATTCCACGGGGTTCTCTCAATGGCCTCTACTCACATTCCTCGTAGACGGTCTATTCATTTGAAAGGAGTTTTGATTTGAAATAGGCATTAAAAACTTAAAGGAAACTAAAAGGAAGAAAGAAAAATAAAGTGGTGCAAATCAAAGTCAAAGGGGTTCTCTTGGTGGGTAGTTTCATCATGCTCAAGATGACTAATTGAACAAACAAGTCAATCAAGATCGAGTTTGCATTCGGATGACCATGCATTTCACTTTAATAGACTCGATGCACTCTCGTAGCACCTAATCCCTATCCCAATACCACTCAACTTAGGTCTCGCTCTCAAGCTAAGTGAAAAAAAAAGATGCATTCTAAGTGTTTGATGAAATGCCAAGACTCAAGACCCTCTCTTAAGACTCTATGACCACAAGGCTAGGCATAACACTCTCATATCAATGCCCTAACACTAAGAGATTCACCAAAAAGCCTTTTCAAACTCAATTGAATGAAAATCCACATGCACACCAAGTGTTCGATAAAATGCCCAAGAGAGAAATCAAGTGAAAATGGTTGAAATAAGATGATCTAATCTCTTAGAACACACTCACTTCAATCCCTAGACCTACAATCTATGCAATCCAAGCACTCTCATGCATCAAATCACAATGAATGGACCAAATCAAGCAAACATGGCATAAAATGGCATTAAGAACAAGTCTAGGAATCATCCTCATACAACCAAGATCAATCATGGCGATCAATCATGGCAAGTTCTATACAATCATCCCTCTATCATAGCACAACTAATCTACCCATCCAAGATGAACCCAAGAAACTCAGCCACACATGGCCAAGGGAGTAAAGAGAAAAGAAGGAAGAATGGTCACGAAGAACACCATGGATGAATTCTTGAGATGATCTTCACTTCTCCACTTGTAAGCACTTCTCCCAAGGTTTGTTGGCTTCAATCCTAGCTCCAATGGCTTCAAATTGCTCCAAAAACGTGCTCTAGGGTTTGAGGGTTCGTGGGTATGTGTTTTGGGGTTCAAAAGATATCCATCCATTCTTCTAAATGGCCAAAAATAAGAGTATTTATAGTGCAGGGGACAGTGCACCCCTGCACGGCGTGCACATCTGCACGGCGTGCACCCCTGCACTCTGCAGAAAACCCGATCTTGCAAGGCTCTTATCTCCCTCGTCCGGCCTCCAAATGACCTCCGTTTGCTCCTATGCGCTCCTTGTCATCCGTACTTTGAAGCCATAACCTGAAAATGCACAGAGGCAACTCCAATAGACCACGATTTTGGCTCCAAAGTGGCAACCGGACAACAAAATGACACTTTGCACAAAATCTCAAATAAAAGCATAAAAGTCATGTCATTTCACGAATAAACACGGGCATATCATAGGTCATTCATAAGCTTAAAATGCACTAATTAAAGTCACATCATGGAGCCACCTCTCCTTGACCCGGATGACTCTTTGAGTGGCATCACCAACTTGGAGACGATGGAGCTAAATGGTGGCCCTCACCTTACTATCTTCCTCAAGTTCCAAATTTCAAAGGTAGCAAGCCACCCCAAGGTACCAAGTGTTATGTAAGCATCAATGTGCATTGGCTAGCCTACCATTCTCCCAAGATGTTTCTTGGAGCTCAACTTTCATCGTGGAAGAAACTACTTGACTTGAAGGAGGTACTAAGTTGGACACCAGAACGCAGGTATCGTCAAGCTTAAGACGGTAACTAAGCGCTTCTTGGGAGGCACCCCATGTTATCCTTAATTTTTTGCTTTTAATTGTTCTTTGAGGTTTTTGTGTTGTTTTAGCTTTTTGAATAAGGTTTGACAAGCATTTTGGATCACTCTTCACCAAGGATCATCATGGAAATCTTTCACCACTATTACGTCCTATGCTCCTCTCTACCAACGCGGTAACTTCGTTCCACCTTACTCTCTCTCTCGTGATCATTGAGGACAATGCTCATGTTAGTCGTAGGGGAGTTTGAGGTTTGGTGTGATTATTTGTGGTAGAGATGTAATGATATGCTTTGATGATTTGCATGATCTTGATTGTTTCCAAATTCCTCTATCGTAGAATCATTCGGTTCTTGACTTTTAGTGTTTAATTGACTTCAAGCCTTCACAATGATGTTTAGATTGTTCCACTTAGAACCTATAACCAGCATGTTGGCACTAATATCAAATGAGTCTAAGCCGGAACAGATATTAGATCACTCTTGTATGTTGGTTGATTGGTTTGATATGTGTTTTTGTACCACTCGATAACACCGTTCTAAGATGATAAAGGCAATTAGAAGTTCACCACATTCAGCCAAAAAGCCTACCTGAATCATTATCCTTTAGGATAATAACCCCGTTGAGCCTTGGCCTGTTTGTTGGATGATACACATTTTCAGCCCTACCCCATGTTTTTCATCACCTTTTTGATCCCTCGTGATTGTGGCTTGAGATTAGACGGAAATCCAATTCAAAATCTTGTGTGGAAGTTTTAAGGGGCTAAGGATCAAATGGCTAATTTGTGAAGGAATTGTTCAAAAGAAAATGCTCAAAAGGAAGTGTTCAAGTTGCTGAAACTCTTGAAATGCCAAAAGAAAAGCTAGGCAAGCTCGGCACCTAAGTGAAGTGTCGGGTTGAGCACTAGCAAAGGCAAAGGCTGTGAGCTAGGCAGGTTCAACACCTAAGTGAAGTGTTGGATCGAGCACTAGTATGCAGTAGAAAAAAAAAGAAAAAAAAGAGAGTTCTCAAATTGGCCCTTGTTATAGTGATCCTAGCTTGAGCATAAAAAGTGCAGATCTAGAAGCGGACGAAGTTGAGTCGATAGCTACATCACGATCACTCACCACTTTCCAAATTACCCTACCTCCGCTTAATCCGTTCCATCTCCCGAGTTCAAGTCCTTTTGATTAGAGTTGGTGTTGTTGTGGTCGGTTTTTCTGTATCCCAATTAACCACTACTTGGAGTGTGCATCAAATAGTGAGGTTTAGACTTGTTTGATTGATGTTCTTGCATGTGTAGGTTAAGTTTGTTCGTGGAACAGTTTAAGCCAAATTGTTATTGTTTGAATCTCAATGGGACTGATCTTGTCATTTGTGAACTTGGATGTTTTCTGATTCATTTGCTTGAGGACAAGCAAAGCTTAGTCGTAGGGGAATTTGATGTGACTTTATTTAGTGCATTTTGGGCTTATGATTGACCTATGAAATGCCCGTAGTTGATCCTTAAATGTCATGCTTAATATGCTTTTATTGAAGTTTTGTGCAAAGTGTTCATTTGTTGTCCGGTTGCCACTTTAAGGCCAATTCCGTGTCTATTGAAGTTTTTTTCTTTGCATTTTTAGGATTTGGCGTTGAAGTATCGGTGACAAGGAGCACGTAGGATCAAACGGGAGGTCAATTGGAGTCCGGACGAGGGAGTTATGGCAGTTGCAAGTTCGGGTTTTATGCAGAGTGCAGGGGTGCACGCCGTGCATAGGTGCACGCCGTGCACTGCCCCCTGCACTATAAATACCCACGTTTTTTACTCTTTTGAGAGAATTATTTCATCTCTCTTGAACCCCAAACACATACCCACGAACCCTCAACCCTTAGAACACATTTTGGGAGCAATTTGAAGCCATTGGAGCTAGGATTGAAGCCAACAAACCTTGGGAGAAGTGCTTACAAGTGGAGAAGTGAAGATCATCTCAAGGATTCATCCATGGTGTTCTTGGTGACCATTCTTCCTTCTTTTCTCTTTACTCCCTTGTCCATGTGTGGCTGAGTTTATAGGGTTCATCTTGGATGGGTAGATTAGTTGTGCTAAGATAGAGGGATGATTGTATAGAACTTGCCATGATTGATCTTGGTTGTATGAGGATGATTCCTAGACTTGTTCTTAATGCCATTTTATGCCATGTTTGCTTGATTTGGTCCATTCAATGTGATTTGATGCATGAGAGTGCTTGGATTGCATAGATTGTAGGTCTAGGGATTGAAGTGAGTGTGTTCTAAGAGATTAGATCATCTTGTTTCAACCATTTTCACTTGATTTCTCTCTTGGGCATTTTATCGAACACTTGGTGTGCATGTGGATTTTCATTCAATTGAGTTTGAAAATGCTTTTTGGTGAATCTCTTAGTGTTAGGGCATTGATATGAGAGTGTTGTGCCTAGCCTTGTGGTCATAGAGTCTTAAGAGAGGGTCTTGTGTCTTGGCATTTCATCAAACACTTAGAATGCATCCTTTTTCACTTAGCTTGAGAGCGAGAGCCTAAGTTGAGTGGTATTAGGATAGGGATTTGGTGCTACGAGAGTGCATTGAGTATATAGAAGTGAAATGCATGGTCATCCAAATGCAAACTCGATCTTGATTGACTTGTTTGTTCAATTAGTCCTCTTGAGCATGATGAAACTACCCACCAAGAGAACCCCCTTTGTCTTTGATTTGCACCACTTTATTTTTAAGCATTGGCGATCACAAGACAAGCGATTTTTAATCCTGATTCATTCAGTTCTCAGACATCACATAACTCCTTACCCTTAGGTTTAAGTTTGGCGAATGTTCGCTGTATCCGATCTAACTACCAAGATTAATTAAACGTCCGTGCGTTCACTTCTGCAACAGAAAACTAACTGGCGCGATTACTAGTGATTTATGAGTTACTCTAGCAGTGGATTTATCCTAAATGGTTCCTACGAAAGGCACAGTCCATTGAATAGATTAATTGTTGATTTGGTGTTCTAAAGTGAGGCGAACATTCGCTACTATCCTCAGCTTAACAAGAAACTAATCTAGGTGATCAAGCTAGAAAAGAAACACAGGCAATGAAGAACAAACCAAACATGCAAGAGAAACTATCTGAATCTGAATCTAATTACCGCCGGTCCGTGACCGCTTTAAAGCCCCGGGTTTAACAAAAAAAAAAGCCCCGGGTCACTTAGGGTTCATCTAATATAAGCTCTATGAGTTTAGCTACTCATATTTAATACAAGAGAATCAAAAACTGTTAAGGAATACATCTCAGGTAGGAAGAACACAGAAGAACTATAAAACCTAATTTGATGAATCCATGAAGCTTCAATCTCGAGAATCTTCAATTCCTAGCTCCGAGGGGGAAGATGGCGTCAATATCTCTCCGGGAAACTCTGAACTATCTCTCTAACTCTTTAAGTCTGAAAATTAATCCTAGGAATAAATTTTTTTTTTCAATAAGTGTCCGCCAGTTGTCTTATATAGGGTTTACCAAAACCCAGCCGGAAAAGGAGAGACTTCTCAGCGAGAAGATTGAAAGTTCTCGCCGATAACTTTAGTGCAGGGGCTCCTGTGTCTGTTTCCTCAATATTTTTTGGCGAGAACTTCCAAAGTTCTCATCGAGGACTTTGGGCTCCTTGTCTTTTTCCTCAATATTTTTCGGCGAGAACTTTCGAAGTTCTCGTCGAGGACTTCTTTCTTGATGCCTCCTGTAACTCTGTGTAGGAAACTCCTCAGCGAGAACTATGAGAATTCTCCCCGAAATATTCAGTTGTGGCAGGGGAGGTTTCTGGTTTTGACTTGTATGATTTCTAGATCGATTCCGGGCAATTCCTTGAGGTTCGTTCACTTCCCGAGCACGTTCGTGGCTACGTTATTGATGGCAAAAACCTGTTCATTCACAAAGCACTAGAAAACACATCAAATAGACTCTAATGGGCCAAAGTAACCAAAATGGTAAGGAATAGAGCAATCAAGTGAAAACACCCTAAACTACCCCAAAAACCGTGTCTCAAGCAGGGAAATGTCGCTTAACTGAGGCTGATAATCACGTCAAATCGAGTGTCACCAAATACCCCACACTTAAGCTTTTGCTTGTCCTCAAGAAAAACTGAACTAGAACGCGCTCAGATTCACAAATGACAAGATCGATCAAGTTAAGATTCAAGCCTTCACAATGAATTATTAAACCGCTACTCCTAGAAAAAATGATCTAACATGCATACATGTCAACCAAACGACCTGGTCTCACTAATTATCTGCACACAACAAGGAGCAATCACAAATCATCCATGAATCCAACCTAACCGACTAGACTCCTCACACAGATAATATTTAGTCCATGGGGAACTCTCGCACTCTATGTTTAGGGATGTGTTTCTGCTCTCAATCACTTTCTCGACCGAAGTATGTCATATGTTTGCAATTCGACCACATCTCCACCACTGTGACAACACGAGTAACTAGTCAAAAGGACTTTCGCAAGGGACTGTATCAATCCTACACTACAAGGGATTATGATGAATGGATGATGGGATGAATGATGGAATTGGCTTTGGTGCGGCGTAGCTTTCGACTAACTTCCCTCGAATCTAGCCTATAGCTTCCTACCGTCTAACCAAACACGGGTGGAATAGTGTACGCTCGTCCTATGATACCCTCAAGCAACCTAGCACTTTATTTTGTATTTTTTTCTTTTTTCTAAATTTTCTGACTTTTCTTTACATTTACTTTGACTTCGTTCTTCCATATGTAGGGAGAAGAACGCTTTGAGCTATCGAACTACTACTTGACTTTGAACTTGATTTTATTCGAACTTTTTCTGAACTTTTTATGTTTTTCTTCTTTTTCTCCTTTTTTTCTTTTAGTGCCGATTTTTAAGTTGCTAGAGGGCTTTACACGTTTGGACATAATAGCTAAGACCACCTGTTTAATGGCTATAGGCAAGTTACCACAAACCAACTTCCAGTAGTGATGTGGACCACCGCAACCGTGGGCAGACGACCCTAACCACCGCAAGTTGATGATCGTGCAACGAGGTAGAAAATCGTCGGAACCGGGATGGAAGAGGACTTTGACCTGCTAGCTATATAACAGCTAGGAACCAGAAGTATCAAGTCGATGACGCCACTTCAAGGGAGGATACCCTAGACGATAAGCCGGTCTAAACGACAGTCAATTCCATGAAAGTCGAGAAGAGATTAGCAATTCCATGCTAAAAGAAAAACCGAAGTTTAAGTAATTTATTCAATTCAAGGTGTGTTTACAAAGGGTGGCCGGCGGCCTACTTATATAGGCGAGGGAACAAGCTCTCCTCCCTAAAGACTACTTCTTAAATAATAATAAAATAAAGAAATAAAAAGAGTCCTAATTAAACTACTAAAAAGGACTTAAACTAATCCTAATCTAGACTAAAAATAGGGAAAATTCGGATTCCAATCCTATAAGGGAAAAGAATCCTACCCAAACTAGAACTCCTAAAAAGGAGGCTAAAAAAATCCCAAAATACAGCAGAACGGGTTCTGGGAGAAATTGCCAAATAAATAGCAAATAAAATAGGAAAAATAATCCTTTTGGCAGATCACTAGTAGACGTCATCAGCTTCAACTTTCATGTTGGGCTTCAGCCCAAATTCTATCTCCAGGGAGCCCAAATCCGTCATTCTTCGTCAGACTAAAAATCTGTCCAAAACCTGTAAATCCTAGCTTGATTAGGATTTCTTGTTTGGAAGTACTTAGCATCTTCTCTTCATTTCCCGTATCATAAATGGTCACCCATCCCTCCTTGGATCAGGCTCAAGTGGTGGCCTGATTACAGCTCCTATCATGGGCTTCCTCGAATCAGCATCCGAGTCTTCCTCTTTGGTGCTCCACCCATGCTTTCCTAGGACTTGGCCTAGCTCTATCTCCTTCGATACATATCCAATTGGAGCTCCGTTTGTTGGAGAGTAACCCTGGGGCCATAAGGATTCCAATGCCTTTGGAAAATCCCAAAAGGCACGGGTCAATTATTCGCTGGGCCAAAAGTGCTCCTCTGACGGGCGCTGGCATCGGCCCTGTGCCTGTGGCAAGCTTAGCTTGGGGCCTTCTTCAAATCTGTCCAGGCCTTTTTAGTTCTGCTTTGAGCCTTCTTCCCAGGGTACCTTAGGGATGTCTTTAGGGGCTTCTTTCCATCCAGAGCTCGTGGCATTCGGCGTGGGGCCTAGGAGGGGTGCTAGGCTCGGCCCGGGGTCCGGGTCTGGGCTCGGTGTCAACATCAGCTCCTGGCGGGTCATGAACCGGACTTTGGCTGGAGCAGGAGCTGGCCTTGGTGCCTGGCGGCGGATCAGCATCCTCCCAGGTGCATCTTCTAGCTCCGGGGCTTGGGCTCTTCTAGGCTCCGGTGGGGGTGCTGGTGTAGGCCTGGGGCCGGTTTACTCTCGGCCTGGCATCAGTGCTGGGGCCGGGTCGGCATCAGTCGTGTCCAATCTTGATATGACCCGGCTCCACCGCCCCGGGCCACAAAGGTATACCTACACCCCACCAAGGTACCCCGTAGAAGGCAGAACTCCGGGTCCATATAAAAAGCGCCTAGAACTAAGGACTGGCTACCTACAAGCTCTCAAGCCTAGAAATGAGCTCAAGAACAGACTCAGGTCGGCCCCACCGGGAAGGAAGACACCCCGAGATGGAAGGGAGTTCCAGGTCATGTTACTGGCCGAGAACCTAAGTCCTAGATCGAGCACTGAGTCTCAATCTTTCCCCAACCTCTCTTCCATGATCCCTCAAGTCAAGCACACGTCAAAGGCCATCTGGGAAGAATTCTGGCGTATAGAAGACAAGAAGATTCGAGAATATGTGGCCAAGACAGGTTGGCTTCCTAAGGACACTACCCGGGCCCCGGCGGATACGGCCAACCAGCCCCTGCCTCGGCTAACCCTACTCCACACTCAGAACCTGGCGGACAAGTTGAAGCCAGAAGACTCAGGAGGTCCAAAGACTTGGAAGGAACCTCACTTGTCCGAGGAAATGTCCAGCAAGAAGCCAGAACCGCCCGGCATCACCAAAACCCTAGTATCGGGTCCGGAGCACTTGATGCCGAGCCGGTCACCAGCGCCGAAGGACGCCACCCGGCCGCCCGGTCACCCGGAACCCGCGGTAATTACAGAAATGCCACCGCGCGGGTTCCGGGCACTTTTCCTAGCCGCGCCCGGAGGACTTTCCTAAGCCCGATCGGACACGGACACCCGGTGTGCCCTAATCCGCCCGGATTAGGGTTTTGCTCGACTTTGCCGGTTTTAGAGTTTTATTCTCGGACAACTATGTTTATTTTAATATTTTCTTCGGCCTATCTTTTAGGATTATTTTAGTCTTACCTTTTTAGAGTTGGAGACGGCTTAGGCCACCATTGTGCTATAAATAGAGGCCTCGGCCATCATTGTAAGACACGTTAAGTCATAATTGAAATTTCAGAACTTTGTTCTTTTTCCTTCAAGTCTTTGCTCGTTGTTGCTTAGCTTAAGGTTTGGTTTATCATCAGAGGTTATCACCCTTTGTTGTGGCACCAATTCGACTGAATACCTTGGGGTTCCTAAGTCTATACTTAGTGGATTTCAAGTATTCCCCGCGGTTTCAAAAGTTAGGATTCGTGAAGCTGGTAATATAGTTTTGGGTGTTGAGTCGATCCCTTCCTAGAGGAGGCGGTTCGCATCAGCTGGTATCAGAGCACGGTTCAACTCTTGGACCAACAATCTATCCCAGTTTTCAGGTTCTTTTACTTGAATTCATATCCTTTAGTTTTCGTTGTTTTCAGTTTCAGAAAAACCCTAAAAAAATCGTGCATTGTGTTTGTTCTATTCTTCTACCTTTCTTTGAGTTTTTGTTGTGAGAAAAAGCTGTGGCCGATCAAAGAAAAGAAAAAGAAAAGAAAAGAAAAGAAAAAAAAAATCAAAGGTCTAGAAAAATTGACCTAGCTAAAAAGCAAGGCCACGTTCACAATCAAGGTAGTAGAATAAGTTCAAGAAGAGGGGTTTTTCATAAGTTAGCTACTAGCTTTCGCACTACTAGCTTCCTTGGTAGAACACCCAAATTTGTATGTCTTGTCATCCCACGCCCTAACTCAAGATTCTGGCCCCTAGAAATCCGAAACCCTAGGTATAAGGTCTTGTTAGTGACATTGGTAGACTTAGACTGCATAGCTTCGAAGAAACTTGCAACTACTTGAATTGAGATTGACTTTGTTTTGAAAATTTCAAAGAAAACCCTAATTTGAGTGACTTGTTAAAAAAAAAAAAATTTTCATACACGAGTGGTAAGAAAACGAGTGTGTGAGGTTCAATTGAGAGATTTTGTGAGGTCCCTTGTTCGTGACTAACCATGGCAGACGAGAGATTCAATGCTTTTGATGCCCGGTTGACCGCCATGGCTGAAAACATAGCCCGAATCGCCGAGCAGTTCGGAGCCACGAATGGAGAAGGCCCCCGGCGGCCAAGGAGGAATGAGCAGGAAGAAGATGATGATGTGAGCAGCCTGAAGCTCAGTGTGCCTAAATTTACTGGCAAAACCAACCCCGACGACTACATTGATTGGGAGAGGGCCATGGAGGATTTCTTTGAGTGCCACAACTATTCCGAGAGGAAAAAGGTAACCCTAGCCACACTAGAGTTTACTGACTATGCTGCCTTGTGGTGGTCTCAACTCAGGAATCAGATCAGGAAAGAGGAAGAGGACCCCGTCCTTACTTGGAGGAGTCTGAAAAGAAAGATGAGGAGGACGTTTGTACCGAGTAGCTACAACCGAGACTTGCACACCAAGCTTCGATCCTTGAAGCAAGGGAGCATGACGGTTGAGGAATACAACAAGGAGATGGAAATCTTGGTTGCACGGCTTGACCTGAGTGAGGATGAAGATGCCAAGATAGCCTGTTTCACCGGAGGGTTGCAAAGAGAGATTCTACACCAAGTCAATATTCTCAACTTTGCTGACTATGATGACTTGATCAACGTAGCTACTAGGGTTGAGAAGGAGCTGAAGAACGGTCTTGGAAGAAAGACTACCCCGCCGCCACCGATCAGTGCCCAGGAGACCGAAGCGCCGGCCACACCCCATACCGGCCAAACCCTAGCCGGAGCGCCGGATCGCGACCAAACCCTAACCAAGGGTCGGCATCACGGGTAAACCCTAATCCCGGTTCAAAAATCCCTACTACTAACGCTCGACCAAGTGCCATTGTGTGTTTTAAGTGTCATGGTAGGGGTCACATAGCAAGGGACTGCCCTAACACCCGAACCATGGTGCTTAGAGAGGGAGAAGTCGTGACAGACGACGAGGAGGAACCAATGATTGAAGAATTGGAGGGAGAGTCGAGTGAAGGAGAAGAAGTTGAGATAGAAGGCTTGGAAAAATTCTCAGCCTTCAGCAGTCGAGTGATCACCCCAGCACAGTGCCCAGCACTGCCCCAGCACAGTGCCCAGCACTGCCCCAGTACTGCCCCAGCACTGCCCCGGCACAGCGCCCAGCACTGCCCCGGCCCAGCGCCCAGCACTGCCCCAGCACAGCGCCCAGCACTGCCCCGGCCCAGCACCCAGCACTGCCCCGGCCCTGCACCCCGCGCTGCCCCGGCACCGCACCCAGTACTGCCCCGGCCCAGCACCGGCCCTGCCCCGGCCTAGCATCACGACTGCCCCGGACATCCTGTCCGCGCCGAATGATGTCAATCGGCCCACCCCGGGTCTTTTGAACATTTCCTCGGCCAATTTTGACCTGAAGAAAGCCGGAGGGCTCTTTGACGACCTGAAGCCGAGCGCCGGCCCCGACGGCCACCTGGCGCCCCCGACGGTCATGAACCCGATGGCCCCGACGGCCAAAGAACCAATGGCCACCCGTCCCGAGATTCAATGGGAAGTCATCTCCCGGCGGATTTTAAAAGCTGCCCCGAGCGAAGAAGATCCAGAAGCAGACTCGGATGAGGAAATGAGTGAAGAACCCTCCCCCAGCAGCTCCCCGAGCCTTAACATTACTGTTAATGGCATTTATGAAGTGGAAGAAATGGAGACTGAAGGAGAAGACACTGAAGAGTCCGAGACATTGTCCAGTACCGACTCAAATGACACCCCTAGTGCTACTGATGAGGATGAATCTTTCCCGGCCGTAGCCCACAAGATTGCTAAAGTTTGGAAAAGAGTGAGGGGTTCTAGGAAGGATGCCGAGGTGGATTTGGGGACAAATCCCAGTCAAGAAGAGGGGATGATATGACCCGGCTCCACCGCCCCGGGCCACAAAGGTATACCTACACCCCACCAAGGTACCCCGTAGAAGGCAGAACTCCGGGTCCATATAAAAAGCGCCTAGAACTAAGGACTGGCTACCTACAAGCTCTCAAGCCTAGAAATGAGCTCAAGAACAGACTCAGGTCGGCCCCACCGGGAAGGAAGACACCCCGAGATGGAAGGGAGTTCCAGGTCATGTTACTGGCCGAGAACCTAAGTCCTAGATCGAGCACTGAGTCTCAATCTTTCCCCAACCTCTCTTCCATGATCCCTCAAGTCAAGCACATGTCAAAGGCCATCTGGGAAGAATTCTGGCGTACAGAAGACAAGAAGATTCGAGAATATGTGGCCAAGACAGGTTGGCTTCCTAAGGACACTACCCGAGCCCCGGCGGATACGGCCAACCAGCCCCTGCCTCGGCTAACCCTACTCCACACTCAGAACCTGGCGGACAAGTTGAAGCCAGAAGACTCAGGAGGTCCAAAGACTTGGAAGGAACCTCACTTGTCCGAGGAAATGTCCAGCAAGAAGCCAGAACCGCCCGGCATCACCAAAACCCTAGTATCGGGTCCGGAGCACTTGATGCCGAGCCGGTCACCAGCGCCGAAGGACGCCACCCGGCCGCCCGGTCACCCGGAACCCGCGGTAATTACAGAAATGCCACCGCGCGGGTTCCGGGCACTTTTCCTAGCCGCGTCCGGAGTCCAGCCCGCGCCCGGAGGACTTTCCTAAGCCCGATCGGACACGGACACCCGGTGTGCCCTAATCCGCCCGGATTAGGGTTTTGCTCGACTTTGCCGGTTTTAGAGTTTTATTCTCGGACAACTATGTTTATTTTAATATTTTCTTCGGCCTATCTTTTAGGATTATTTTAGTCTTACCTTTTTAGAGTTGGAGACGGCTTAGGCCACCCTTGTGCTATAAATAGAGGCCTCGGCCATCATTGTAAGACACGTTAAGTCATAATTGAAATTTCAGAACTTTGTTCTTTTTCCTTCAAGTCTTTGCTCGTTGTTGCTTAGCTTAAGGTTTGGTTTATCATCAGAGGTTATCACCCTTTGTTGTGGCACCAATTCGACTGAATACCTTGGGGTTCCTAAGTCTATACTTAGTGGATTTCAATATTCCCCGCGGTTTCAAAAGTTAGGATTCGTGAAGCTGGTAATATAGTTTTGGGTGTTGAGTCGATCCCTTCCTAGAGGAGGCGGTTCGCATCAAATCTGGTCTTGGTGGCCAGGATCACATCAAGTAGGCTAATCTCAAACTACTACTACAAGGGATCAACGGGGTGATGAAAAATGTGGGAAATGGCTGTAATGTATAACGAACCGAACGAAGGGCTAAACTCAAGGGTTTACACCTAAGGGATTTATCATTGGGTTGGCTTTATGGCTTAAGTAGTTGATTCTAGGTGCCTCTATCCTCCTAGAACTCGTGTCATCATGTGATCTCGAATAGGTCTTGATGTGAACCGCTGAAACCGTGGGCAGACGACCCTTGAACACCGCAAGTTGATGATCGTGCAACGAGGTAGAAACCGTCGAGAACCGGGGATGGAGAGGACTTTGACCCGCTAGCTATATAACAGCTAGGAACCAGAAGTATCAAGTCGAAGGCGCCACTTCAAAGGGAGGATACCCTAGACGATAAGCCGGTCTAAACGACAGTCAATTCCATGAAAGTCGAGAAGAGAATAGCAATTCCATGCTAAGAGAAAACCAAAGTTTAAGAGTTTATTAATTTCCAAGGTGTGTCTTACAAGAGAGGCGAATGCCTCTTCATATAGGGGAAGGAGTAGGGAACAAGCTCTCCTATTCCTCCTTAGAAACTAATTAAATAATAATAAATAAAAAGAGTCCTAATTAGAAAACTAAAGAGGACTTTAACTAATCCTAACCTAGACTAAAAAGAGGGAAAATTCGGATTCCAATCCTATAAGGGAAAAGACTCCTACCTAAACTAGAACTCCTAAAAAGGAGGCTGGAAAATCCTAAAAAAAGCAGAACGAGTTCTGGGAGAAATTTCCAAATAAATACAAAAAAATAGGAAAAATAAGCCCTTTGGCATATCACTAGTAGACGTCATGGGCTTCAGCCCCAATTCTATCTCCAAGTAGCACGAATTCGTCAATCTTCGTCAGACTAGAAATCTGTCCAAAACCGGGAAATCCTAGCTTGATTAGGATTCCTTGTTCGGATGTACTTGGCTTCTTCTCTCCATTTCCCACTTTCATCATGGTCAAGCATCATTCCTTGGATCAGGCTCAGGTGGTGGCCTGATCACAGCTCCTAGCATAGGCTTCCTCGGGTCAGCATCCGAGGAGTGCTCTTTGGTGCTCTATCCATGCTTTGCTAGGACTTGGCAGAGCTCTATCTCCTTCAGTCCTTCTCCAAATTCAGCTCCGTTTGTTGGAGAATGCTCCTGGGGCTTTAAGCTATCCATAACAACTGGAATTTCTTCAAAGGCACGAGCCAATTGTTTGTTGGGCCAAAAGTGCTCCTCTGATGGGCGCTGGCATGGGCCCTGTGCTTGTGGTAGACTTAGCTTGGGGCCTTCTTCAAATCTGTACAGGCCTTTTGAGTTCTGCTCCGAGCCTTCTTCCGAGAGTACGGTAGGGATGTCTTCAGGCAGGTCTTTACACCGGGGGCCCGTGGGGGTTGGCATGGGGCCTAGACTTGGTGCTAGGCTCGGTCTGGGGCCCGGGTCGGGGCTCGGTGTCAGCATCAGCTCCTGTCGGGACATTAGTCTGATCTTGGATTCAGTAGGAGCTGGCCTTGGTGACTGGCTGAGGATCAACATCCTCCCAGGTGCATCTTCTAGATCCGGGGCTACGGCTCTCATAGGCTCTGGTGGTGTCGCTGGCATAGGCCTAGAGCCGGTGTGGTTTTGGCCCGGCATCAATGCTAGGGCCGGATCGGCATCAGTCGTGTCCAAACCGGGCTTGGTGGCCAGGATCACAGCATCTCCCTCTTCTTGAAGAGGATTCATCCTCGAATCCTTGCCAGATAATCCTTTAGAAATAATAAAAATAATCACAGGGGAGTATATGACTTGACCTGGTGCTTCACTGGCGCTCCTCACGGGTTCGGGCCGTAACGGGGCTGGTACGGGTGCTCGGGGCTCAAGTCTGAGGCCTTCGGGTTGGGGCACGATGTCGGTGCTCGGGGCTGGTGTTGGGGCTGGGGCTGGTGCCGGGGCTGGGCGCTGGAGGGCCGGGGCGGGGCACTGGGGCGCCGGGGCTGGGCGCCGGTCGTGCGTTGGGCGCTGCTCGGGCGCTGGGCAGGCTGGGCAGGCGCTGGGGCTGGTGCTGGGGCTGGCCCTTGTGCTGGCACTCGGTGCTGGGCTGGTGCTGGCATTGGTGCTGGGCAGGCGCTGCGCCGAGTGCTGGACCGGTGCTGGCCAGGCGCTGAACCTAGTGTTGGGCCTAGTGCTGGCACTCTTGGCTTCGGCTCCTCTGTCCAACCTTCTAATCGAATCTTCTACGCCGTACAGGGCTAGGCGTGCATTATTGATTTGAAGCTCCAACATAAGTAGCCTCAACTCTGTCATGGTTAGTAGAAACAAACACCAAAACTTTTTCTAATATGATTTTTCTAATACTCTTTTTCTAGGACTCGATGCAACAATAACTTAGTGGCTAAAAGTAGGGTCGTGGCTCGGTTCAACACAAGCAACAGAAGCTAGTCTATCCCCTCTTCTTAAACACACTATTACAATGAAAATAAAGAACTTGGCAAGGGTGGCCTTGCTTGATTTTTGAGTATTGATGACACTCGAATTGACGTGATTATCAGCCTCATTTAAGCGACATTTCATTAATTAAGACATGGTTTTTAGGGTAGAATAACGAATATTCAATCAATTGCTCTATCTCGTGCCATTTGTGTTACTTTGGCCCGTTTCGGGTCTATTTGATGGTTTTCTAGTGTTTCTATGTTAGCACAGGTTTTTGCCGTCAAATAAGTAGCCAAGGACGTGTCTAAGGCGTTGGAACCTCGAGGAATCGCACCGGAATCAATCCAAGGAGCCAATCAAGTCAAACCAAACTTCTGCCTCATTTTACACTGAAGATTTCGCCGATAACACCCAAGGTTTTCGGCGAAAATCCATGCACAAATCGACTGAGCTCATTCAAGGAAGTTTTCGGCGAAAATGTGAAGTTTTTGCCAAGAACCAATGGTCCGAAAACCACAGAAGAATCCAGCTAGCGGTCATCCCTTTTACACTAGGATTTTGGGCGAAAATACCTTCACATTTTCGGCGAAAATCTCAGTTAAAAACCAGCGGTATTAGGGTTAAGTATAAATACTTAACCGGCGGCCCAAAATACGAGGACGATTTTTCAGAGATCATAATTACCAACTAATACCAAAATTCTCAGAATTCTCATGAGTTCTGAAGGAGAGTTTAGAGTTCGAAGAGCCAAGAAGAGATTGTGACGCCATCCCTTCCATCTCGAGGACTCGGAGCAGGTTTTCTGTCTTTGATTCTTTTGCAAAAAACATGAGTAGCTAAACTCTTAGAGCTTAGACTAGATGAACCCTAAGTGACCCAGGGCTTTAAAGCGGTCACGGATCGGCGGTGATTAGATTCAACGCCTTACTTTAAAAAATCAAATTGAACAATTAACCTAATCATTGGAGTGTGCCTTTCGTAGGAACCAATTAGGGTTAATCCACTGCAAGAGTAACTCATAAATCATTAGTAATTTGCACCAGTTAAGTTAAGTCGTTGCGAGAGGAGACCGTACCCGGGCGGCTAATTAATCTTGGCAGCTAGATCGGATAGAGCGAACGTTCGCCAGTCTTAAACCTAAGGGTAAAGAGTTATGGTGGTGTCTAAGAAATTGATTGAATGGAATTGAAATCCGCTGATCTGTTGATTGCCAATGCTCTGGTGAACGAAGGGGGATTCAAAGTCTAAGTTCGTCTGTCATCTCTGTTTTCAACCCTAGTTTCCATTCTGTTTTTAGTTTCAATTTTTAATTTCCGTGCATTTCTTAGAATTAGAAGTCGTGGAACTCACTCCACGCACGAAGTGTTTAACCTGAGTAATTTGCCATCTTATTTGAGTAATCGATCATTAGAAGGCCCGTGGAATATTATCTACCCTAGCTTCACAGCTTGGTAGTTATTTGATAACCCGCTCTGCAGGGTTCATCAAATTGGCGCCATTGCCGGGGACTTCTTTTGATTGTTCGAAAGAAGAACTGGCATTTTATTCTTCTACCTTCCATCTTTCATTTTTCCATCCACTTCGATTTTACACTGGTTTTTGTTTGTTTCTGTTATTTGTAGGTTGCTCACAGGTGTATGCATCGCCGCCCTTGGACTCGCTCTCAAACCGACAAGGCTAAGAGCATAGAGAGACCAGGCAGTTCTGCTCCACCTCGACAATCACAGATTCCAAGGAGAAGCAGAACCAATCCACCTCCATCCGTCACTCCAATCAAGATCGAGGAACTGAAGGAGAGTTCCTCATCTCCATCTTCACCGTCATCTTCATCTGTTTCATACACCGAGTCACTTTCACCTCCTCCATCTCCTACCATGGATGATCAGTTACAACCACCACCAGGCGGTGATTTACCACCACCACCACCACCACCAATTGCACAGAAGAGTCTAGCAGACTACAACAAGCAGAGCACGACTAGCGTTCGATCTTCTATTGCCGTGCCGCGCGTTGAAGGAAATCCTGACTATGAGATCAAGATTCCATTCTTGACTATGATCTCTAGGGATCTGCAGTTTGAAGGCAGGCCACTAGACAATCCGTGCACACATCTGGCGGATTTCCTTGATCTCTGCAGCACTTTCAAGAACGGAAACCTCAACAAGAACACTCTTTGCTTGAGAGCTTTCCCATTCTCTCTGAAAGGCGCAACTAAGAGGTGGCTTACTGGCAAACTACCTGGATATTACACTGATTGGGATACTCTTGCTCAGGACTTCGTCGAAGAGTACTTCCCTCCTGCCAGAACAACAGCTATCAAGGACAGCATCGCCAGATTCTCCCAGAAGGAAGGCGTAAGCTTATATGATACTTGGAATCAATTCCAAGAACTTCTCTACAACTGTCTTCATCACGGTTTCGAGCAGAGGCAGTTAGCTGAAATCTTTGCTCGAGGTCTTCGAGAAGAATCTGCCAAGTGGGTCAATTCTCTAGCTGAAGGGGATTGCACTACACTCACACCTGAAGCTGCTCTTCTTCATTTTGCGAACTGTGCCTCCAAGTCAAGGAACTGGGAGCGACAATCAGAAGGATCAAGAAGCAAGCTCGATCTAGAAGCTACTATAAAGGCAGAAGTAGAGAAGCATCTGAAGAAGTCTTCTACACCCATTAAACCGCCAGCAGCCTCTGTCTATGTTGATGATTGTGAATGGTGTGGAGCTTGTGCGCATAATGGAGGCCGATGCCAGAACTTTGGTAAGACAGAAGTCTGGTCCGCCGAAGAAGTCAATTTTGTTCAACAAGGCTTCAACAACAATCAGAACGGTTATGTTGGCTACCGCAACTTCAGGCAACAAGGGAATTATCAAGACAGACCTCCCTACAATAATGGCGCCAACCATAACCGGAACCAGAATAACCGACCTGCTGGTCCAGCTCAAGATCAGAAGCCTAACCATCCGTCGGGAGGTGTCTATCAGCCGCCACACCGTTATCCGGGTAACTATGGAACTGCTCCTGGCAATCGCCAGAATCAATATCTGAATAACACCTATACAGGTCGGCAGCACCAGAAGGAGAACAACGTCAGTGACCTGGACAAAAAGCTTAGTCAGATCATCACCAGACTTGATGATCATGACAGTCAGTTCAAAGCTCAAGCTCTTCTCAATCAAGAACATATCGCATCCGGTCAAGGAATTGAGCAAGCTGTGAACCACATCTCGAGCATGCTAGTATCTGGTCGACCATTTGGCCAACTTCCAAGCCAGACAGAGCCGAATCCGAGAAAGGAGCAAGCCAAGATGGTAACTGTTCAAGATTCTACAAGCTCATCTACTAATGCTTCTTCTGATTTATGCAGGATCCCTGAAACTCCAGAGAAGAAGGAAGCACAGAAAGTGGCCCCTAAGGAGTATGATCCTCCTCTTGCTCCGTACTATGTGAAGCCCCCTTTTCCAAGAGCAATGCTGCCAAATGCGAGGATCGTGACTGGCATGAAGGGGAGCAAAGAAGGATATCCTGACATTCGTAGCAAGAAAACTTCCTCTCCATATCCAGCTAAGTGTTCTGATCCTGGTTCTTTCACTCTACCTATAGTCATTGATGATGTTGAGATAAAGCTTTGTTTGGTTGATCTAGGCGCGTCTGTTAACGTTATGCCTATGAGTCTGTATGAGAAATTGTATCTAGGGAAACTTGAACCGACTAGCATACAACTTGTCTTTGCTGATAGATCATTGAAAACCCCTAGGGGAGAAATCAAAGACATTGTTACTAAATATGGTCCTTTCACTTTCCTAGCTGACTTCGTGATCATAGATACTAGTGAAGAGGATTCTACCATTCTTTTAGGTCGACCTTTCATGGCAACATCCGGAATGCAAATTAATTTTCCGAATGGTTCTTTGACTTTGAGGGTTGGTAGGGAAACGATAACATTCCGTCTTAAGGACGGTATGAAATATGCTCCTAAGAATGAAGAATCTCACTGTCTAGCTGTTGAAACTGTGGAGTTGACTCCAGTCAACTCTGTTACTGATGTCTCTTCCAGTGTTTCTAGATCAGTTGTTGCTGCAGATGTTGAACAGGTTATGAAGCAGAAGCCAAAATCTGCTGTTCAGAAGCCGCCAAAGAAGAAGGAACTGAAAGCCTCTTCTTCACCGCCAAGCAAGAAACCTAGCAGGCCCTGGGGAAGAACAAGAAGTCGAAGACTCAAATGGTCTGGAGACCAGTTGTGCCGCCACCTTCATCCGAGCCAGCTGCACCGCCAATTCGTTCCGAGATACAGGCGCCGGAACAAGTATTGAAGGAGAAGCCGAAAGCATCTCCTAAGGAAATACCTACGATCACCGATCCTGGTGATACAAAGCCGGAGGGTAAAGAGAAGACGAAATCAATCGTCTTCCTCGTAGAAGATGATCCCTTGACAGAGCTCTTTGGTCTGTTCAAGATCACTGAGCACCTTCCCGACGGACGTACCAAGCTCATACACGCTAATGGGAAGAAATTTATGCTTAACGGAGATACCCCGAAGCTCTACTTCATGAACTCAGATGCTAGCATTAAGGAGAACCTGAGTTGGGATGTCTCCTAATACCGTCCAGGTATCGCCCAACTCAAGGACGTTAATAAAAGAGCGCTTCGTGGGAGGCAACCCACGGCTGGAGTCAGTTTTCATTTGTGTCAACCTTAGTGTTTTAGAGTCGGTTCGGGGGAGCCAAAAGTGTCAGTTGTTTTATTTCTTATTTTTCGTGTGTAGTCTGCGTGTCATAGTGTCAATCACAAGTAGTTTGAGGTTGCTCCGATTTTTGTGGATTTAATTGTGATTTTCTGAAGATTGCCGGGTTTGCGAAAATATTTTCAATCGTACAGGTCAAAATTTTCGGCGAAAATACCTTCATATTTTGGCGAAAACTCCCTTTAAAATCTCACTGTGTTTCCAGATGATTTTAGTTAAACTTTTCGCCAAAAATTCCTTGAAGTTTTTGGCGAAAATCCTTTTGAAAAACTGGCAGTGCATTTTAACTGATGTTTTCGGCGAAAATTTGCCCTAGTTTTCGTCAAAAACTCAAGGCAAATTTTCGGACCTATCCCTTTTAATTCCCGGTCGTGTCTCCTCTCTCTCCTCACTTCCATTTTCAAAAACTTAAAACCCCTCCCCCTTTTGTTTTGAACACTCGCCGCCGCCGCCCTCTCTTTCATCACCGCCGACCAAACCAGCCGCCATCGCCAACTGCCGCTGCCCTAATTCCCTTCCTTTTCCGATCATTTTGAGACGTAGATCATCCGAATCAGAGCTCTAGAACTCCCGTTCAGCCAAACCCTAAAATTTTTGATTTTTCACCGATTTCTCTCTCTCCGTTCATTCTCAGCTCCCATGGATTCAAGGTAAGTTGTAGAACTTTTCATTCTGAATCTTTTGACATATTGAATGCTGAATTTCGTTGGGGTTGACTTTCGGTTGACTTTTCAATTTACCTCGATGTGCGTGCCGACTGATTTCGTGTGAACTAGGTTAACTGAATGGTTTGGACTGATCTAGCATGCTTAGGGAGTATTGTGCTGAATTATAACACCAATTGTTCACGTGTTGCTATGCTTAAGACCTATTCTTTGCGGTGTTGACTTTATGAGAAATGTCGGTTTGACCTTGACTTGTCTATGTTCATTTGGCTGCCATATGTGTTCATTCACGTTCATATTATTGTGTTTGCCATCTGAGATCATGTTATACCGTCATTTCCCGCTTTGTGCTAATATTGCCATGATTAGGGTTCAATGTTCTATTATGTTGACTTTTTGAATGTCGATTTGACTTCCGAACTCTGATTGTGATGACTCCATTCTGGCTGTCCCTAAGCATGTATTTTAATTGTTTGTGATTACCGGTTAATCTGCTTTGCTTACCTCCACTCGGTTTTCCTCGTTTCTTTGTGAAATTGAGTTTTTCTACTAAGTGTGGGGTAGGGTTTTAGTTTGACTAATCTGGTTTGTTTTCTTGCTTAGGAATGTAACTCATGAGCGCAGGACCAAGCAGAGACTTGACACCGCCTCCAGCTCCCGAGTTCCCGCTCCCGTCACACCCGCCGTCTAGGGCCCTCCACCAGCTTTCCCTGGCCGTGTGGGGTACCATCGCACTGTTGCTTGCCTACCCCAGTACTACTTTGAGCGCTACCAGCAGCTCGAGCATATCCCTGGAGCTGGTGTTCGCCCCCTTTCCATGGAGTCCCTCTTCGATCACGATGAGGACTGGCACCGGAACGTGCTCGATGCACTGACGCATGCTGGACTCTTGGAGCTGACCACGCTTGCCGCCGACTTCCCAGACGTCGCCCTTCAGGAGTTTTGGGCGACGTTCGATCTGGACGAGCACAAGAGGAGGCAGCACAAGAAGGTTGTCACCTTCTATCTGGGCGGGGTGTACATAACACTCACCTATGATGAGTTTGCTGCTTGATGTGACTTTATTTAGTGCATTTTTAGCTTATGATTTTCCTATGAAATGCCCGTGTTTGATCCTTAAATGCCATGCTTAATATGCTTTTATTGAAGTTTTGTGCTAAGTGTCCATTTGTTGTTCAGTTGCTACTTTGAGGCCAATTTCGTATCTATTGGAGTTGTTTTCTTGGCATTTTCAGGTCTTGGCGTCGTAGTACTGGTGACAAGGAGCACGTAGGATCAAACGGGAGGTCAATCGGAGTTTTCCCCGAAAACATTAGAAGGAATTGAAGAATGCCCGGGGTTTTTCAAAGAGATTTTCGGCGAAAACTTGTATAGTTTTCGCCGAAAATTCCAGGTCTTTTCCATCAGCCTATATAAAGGGAATTTTGGGGAGAAAGAGGCATTATTCAACGACTCTCATAATTCACATTTCAGCCCATTCCTCGACAAAACCCTTTCTCCCTTCATCTCTTCTCCTCATCTCCAATCCACAACCCTAGAGCAAGGTGCAACTCAAAGTAGAGGAGCTTGGATTGAAGTCCACAACCTTGGAAGAGGAGCTTGCAAGAGGAGGATTGCCATGGTGTACTTGGTGATCATCTCTCTTTCTTTTTCCTTCATTTCCTTGGCCATGTGTGGCTGATTTCTTAGGTTTCCTTGGATTGGTAGATAGTTGTGCTAGGAAAGAGGTTTATTGTACAAATATGCCATGATTGATCTTGGATTGTAAGAAGATGATCTCTAGACTTCTTGTTAATTCCAAATTATGTTATGTGCTTGATTTGGTCTATCATTTGTGATGTAATGCATGAGAGTGCTTAGATTACATGGTTTGTAGGTCTAGGGATTGAAGGGAGTGTGTTCTAAGAGATTAGATCATCTCAATTCAACCATAGTTGCATAATTTCTCTCATGTGCATTTTATCGAACACTTGGTGTGCATTAGGTTTTTCATTCAATTGAACTTTGATTAGTCTTTTGATGATTCTCTTAATGTTAGGACATTGACATAGAGTGTGGTGTCTAGCCTAGTGGTCATAGAGTCATAGGAGAGGGTTTTGTAGCTTGGCATTTCATCAAACACCTTTAATGCATCCTTAGTCACTTAGCTTGAGAGTGAGATCCTAAGTTGAGTGGTTCTAGGATAGGGATTTAGTGCGATGAGAGTGCATTGAATCTATAGAAGGGATTTGCGTGGTCATTTGATTGCAACCTCGATCATGTTTGGCTTGTTTGTGCATTTGTTCCTCTTGAGCATGATGAAGCTATTTTTCCAAGTGAACCTCCTTTATCTTTGTTTTGCACCATTTTGTTTGTTTGTTTAGTTTTCTTTATGTTTTCATTTGTTCCTATTTCAAACCAAAACTAATTTTAAATGTTTAGACCGTCCATGAACCGTGTGAGTATTAGCTTTTGAGAGAGCCCTCGTGGAATATGACCTTGATTGTTGTGAGTGAAATCTCACACATCAAGTTTTTGGCGCCGTTGCCAGGGATCTTTCTCAATCCTTTGAAAGCATTTAGTAGTGGATCGTTCTATTCACTTCCTTCCGTTTTAGTTTTGCTTCTTTGTTATTTCTTTTTGTGGTGTTGTTATCCCGCATTGTTGTACTACTTGGTTGTGTTTGTTGTGCATGTTTGTAGGCCCCTTCTCCACCTATCTAATTCATGGGAGCAAGGTTGCAAGTACGATGAACTCGTGGAATGGAGGTAATGGTTATGGTACCTATCAAGGGTGGAATCCATCTCCTAACCCATACTATGGTCATCCTACTTCATCTAACTACTACCAAGAAACTTGTGAGGAGATAGCCAATGGTGGGGTCAAGAACAACAAGCTTCAACACCCATGTGGAATGAGCAATGTCCATATCCATCTCCATCCTACCATCAAGTCTTGCCGGAGTATTATCAAGAGGATTTCACAAGTCATGAACAACATTCTCCACCGCCTTCCATGCTAGAGGAGCTCTTTAAGATGGTTAAAGAAAGCGAGCGTCCTGAAGAGGATTTCACAAACTATGAGAAACCCTCTCAACCTCCTTCTATGCTAGAGGAGCTCTTGAAAATGGTGAAGGAAAGTGAGCGTCCTCGGGAGGAGTTCGTAAGCTATGAGGAACCTCCGCCATCTTTTCCACGCTTGAGGAAGCTTTGAAGATTGCGGAAGACAATGCGAACCAACTTAATCGCTTAGCTCAAGGCATGACGCTCATCAAGGAAGCTCTAGAGGATGAACAACACTCTCCATCTTCCCCATAATTGAGGAGATGTTGCAAATTGCGGAAGATAATGCGGCTCAGTTGGATCGTTTAACTCAAAGTGTGAAGCTCATCACCGACACCTTTGAACCGGAAATGCTTGTCATGGAAGAAGAAGAAAGTGAGTTTCCCCAAGAGGAGTTCATGAGCCATGAGAAACCTCTTCCACCTCCTTGCAAATTGTGGAGGATAATGCAAACCGAGTTAACCGCTTATCCCAAAGCATAGAGCTCGTCACGAAGATTCTTGAGAATGAACGACATCCCAATCATTTGGAGCAAATTTATGACGATGAAGATGACACTTGTGAATCCGAGGAGCTTGACACGGAAGAAGAGTTGGTAGTGGAGGAGATTGAGGAACATGTTCTACCCGATGACACACCAAGTAACGATGATGTGAGGATACAAGAATCAAGGAGACTTGAGATGATGACCCTTTAGAGGAGGTGAGAGATGATTTGGAGACGCTTCAAGAAGAGGTGGCACCGAGAGTGGAGCACGAGATTGAACAACACCACCCTGTTGTGGTCCCACCGAAGATTGTGAGTACTCTTCAATCTTCTTGCTTGATCATGAAGTACTTGTGTCAAGAGATGGACACAAGCTTCATAACCTCTCCTAAGGTAATAATGGAAGAGGAGCCGCCCATGTTTGAACCGGAAGACTCTTCGAGTAGCATCACCAACTTGGAGACGATGGAGCTCAATGGTGGCCCCCTACCATACTTTCTTCCTCAAGTCCCAAATTTCAAAGGTAGCAAGCCACCCCAAGGTATCAAGTGCTATACAAGCATTACTGCTCATTGGCTAGTCTACCCTTTGCTTCTATTACTACTTGGAGCTCAATCTTCATCATGGAAGAAGCTCCTTGACTTGAAGGAGGTACTAAGTTGGACACCATAACACAGGTATCGTCGAGCTTAAGACGGTAACCAAGCGCTTCTTGGGAGGCACCCCATGTTATCTTTACTTTTTCGCTTTTAATTGTTGTTCGAGGTTTTTGTGTTGTTTTAGCTTTTTGAATAAGGTTTGGCAAGCAATTGGGATCACTCTTCACCAAGGATCATCATGGATCTCTTTCACCACTATTACGTCCTATGCTCCTCTCTACCAACACGGTAACTTTTTTCCACCTTACCCTCTCTCTCTTGATCATTGAGGACAATGCTCATGTTAGTCGTAGGGGAATTTGAGGTTTGGTGTGATTATTTGTCAGTAGAAGTCTAAGGCTATGCTTGATTTGCATGATCTTGATTATTTCCGAATTCCTCTATTGTAGAATCATTCGGTTCTTGACTTTTGGTGTTTAATTGACTTCAAGCTTTCACAATGACGTTTAGACTGTCCTACTTGGAACCTATAACTGGCATGTTAGCACTAATATCAAATGAGTCTAGGCCAGAACAGAGATTTTATCACTCTTGTATGTTGGTTGATTGGTTTGATACGTGTTTTTGTACCACTCGATAACACCGGTCTAAGATGATGAAGGCAATCAGAATTTTCACCCCTTTTCCATGTTTTTCTTCAACATCCCTCGTGATTGTGGCTTGAGATTAGACGGAATCCAATTTGAAATATTGTATTGAAGTTGTAAGGGGCTAAGGATCAAGTGGCCAATTTGCAAAAGAAAATGCTCAAAAGAAAAGAAAAGCTAGGCAAGCTCGACACCTAAGTGAAGTGTCGGGTTGAGCACTAGGAAAGGCAAAAGCTGTGAGCTAGGCAGGTTGAACACCTAAGTGAAGTGTTGGATCGAGCACTAGTATGCAGTAGGGAAAAAAAAAGAAGAAAAGAGAAAAAATGAAAATGGAAAGAAAAGAGAAAAAAAAGAGTTCTCAAATGTAGCCCTTGATCCTAGCCAGAGTTTATAAAGTACGGATTTAGAAGCGGATGAAGTCGAGTCGATAGCCACATCATGATCACTCATCACTCTCCTACCCCCGCCTTATCCGTTTCATTTCCCGAGTTCAAGTCCTTTTGATTAGAGTCGGTGTTGTCGTGGTCGGTTTTTCTGTATCCCAATTAACCGCTACTTGAAGTGTGCAGAAATTAGTGAGGTCTAGACTTGTTTGGTTGACTTTCTTGCATGTGTAGGTTAAGTTTGTTCGTGGAACAGTTTAAGCCAAATTGTTATTGCTTGAATCTCAATGGGACCGATCTTGTCATTTGTGAACTTGGATGTTTTCTAATTCATTTGCTTGAGGACAAGCAAAGCTTAGTCGTAGGGGAATTTGATGTGACTTTATTTAGTGCATTTTTAGCTTATGATTGTCCTATGAAATGCCCGTGTTTGATCCTTAAATGCCATGCTTAATATGCTTTTATTGAAGTTTTGTGCTAAGTGTCCATTTGTTGTCCGGTTCAACTTTGAGGCCAATTTCGTATCTATTGGAGTTGTTTTCTTGGCATTTTCAGGTATTGGCGTCGCAGTACTGGTGAGAAGGAGCACGTAGGATCAAACGGGAGGTCAACCGGAGCTAGGACGGAGGAAATATGGCCGATGCAAGTTTGGAAAAAATGTAGATATTGCTGAAGGAGTTTTCGGCGAGAACTTTAAGTTCTCGCCGAAAACCATAACCCGTTGCAAACAGAAGGATGAGGGTCAATTTTCGAAGAGGTTTTCGGCGCAAACATTCAGAGTTTTCACTGAAAACATTAGAAGGAATTGAAGAATTCCCGGGGTTTTTCAAAGAGATTTTCGGCGAAAACTTGTACAGTTTTCGCCGAAAATTCCAGGTCTTTTCCAGCAGCCTATATAAAGGGAATTTTGGGGAGAAAGAGGCATTATTCAACGACTCTAATAATTCACTTTTCAGCCCATTCCTTCGACAAAAACCTTTCTCCCTTCATCTCTTCTCCTCATCTCCAATCCACAACCCTAGAGCAAGGTGCAACTCAAAGTAGAGGAGCTTGGATTGAAGTCCACAACCTTGGAAGAGGAGCTTGCAAGAGGAGGATTGCCATGGTGTACTTGGTGATCATCTCTCTTTCTTTTTCCTTCATTTCCTTGGCCATGTGTGGCTGATTTCTTAGGTTTCCTTGGATTGGTAGATAGTTGTGCTAGGAAAGAGGTTTATTGTACAAATATGCCATGATTGATCTTGGATTGTAAGAAGATGATCTCTAGACTTCTTGTTAATTCCAAATTATGTTATGTGCTTGATTTGGTCTATCATTTGTGATGTAATGCATGAGAGTGCTTAGATTACATGGTTTGTAGGTCTAGGGATTGAAGGGAGTGTGTTCTAAGAGATTAGATCATCTCAATTCAACCATAGTTGCATAATTTCTCTCATGTGCATTTTATCGAACACTTGGTGTGCATTAGGTTTTTCATTCAATTGAACTTTGATTATTCTTTTGATGATTCTCTTAATGTTAGGACATTGACATAGAGTGTGGTGTCTAGCCTAGTGGTCATAGAGTCATAGGAGAGGGTTTTGTAGCTTGGCATTTCATCAAACACCTTTAATGCATCCTTAGTCACTTAGCTTGAGAGTGAGATCCTAAGTTGAGTGGTTCTAGGATAGGGATTTAGTGCGACGAGAGTGCATTGAATCTATAGAAGGGATTTGTGTGGTCATTTGATTGCAACCTCAATCATGTTTGGCTTGTTTGTGCATTTGTTCCTCTTGAGCATGATGAAGCTATCTTTCCAAGTGAACCTCCTTTATCTTTGTTTTGAACCATTTTGTTTGTTTATTTAGTTTTCTTTATGTTTTCATTTGTTCCTATTTCAAACCAAAACTTATTTTAAATGTTTAGACCGTCCATGAACCGTGTGAGTATTAGCTTTTGAGAGAGCCCTCGTGGAATACGACCTTGATTGTTGTGAGTGAAATCTCACACATCACTGCTCGTCTAGGTATACCCTGCGAGCACTATGAGGGACATCACCTCGGCTGGGAGAACGACGATGGCGACGGAGAGGAGTACCATGCACTCTGGAGTCACATGACTGGAGTGCCCGACGATCGTCTCACGAAGCATAATTCAGTTAAGTCTCTCTCTCACCCTCTCTATAAATTCATTCACATGGTTTGGCGTCGTTCTCTTTTGTATGCTCCAGAGAAGGACCGCCACCATATCAGCCGAGAGGAGCTTCTTCTTCATCGCGCCATCCGGGAAAGTTATCCTCTTCATCCCGGATGGGTGCTTGACAGACTACTCCGCTAGAAGACTCAGAGGTCGAGGCCACCTCGCTAACTCCTGGGAGGCAACTTTGTCAGCCGACTCATCATCTCCTTCGGTCTCAGCCAAGAATATGGCCCGAACATCCCACGCCACAGAGTACGCACCGTCAGAGGTGATTTGGCGGTCGAGTACGACCTCGAGCTGGACCTCAGTCCCCAGGTAGCAGCAGACCCTCCTCTCCAAGACGAGGATGAGTCGGAGGAAGAAGATGATTCTGAGGAGCCTCAGCCTCAGTATGAGCCAGAATTTCATGATACTACACCCACGCCACACCATGAGGCAGGGTATGCACACTAGTCGCCGCCACCCATTCCAGATCCATATCAGGCGCCTCACCCACAACACCACCCGCACCCCGCGGATGTTAGGGAGCTGTACGAGCGACTGCAGGAGTGGCGCATCACCGACAATGGCGCATCACCGACAACGCCACTCAAGAGGAGAGATGGACTATTATGCAGCAACACATGCACCACGCTGACGAGCGGTATGAGGCACAGCTGGCGTGGCAACGTCAGCTCGGCGATTTCCTTCACTTTCCACCCCCCGACGCTCCTGACAGCCATGATCGGGTGGTGTCCTTTTCCTTGTCCTTTCTTTTTATTTCGTCTTTTCAGATTTCGATCCAACTTTTTTCTGTGTGGATCCGGGATACTTGTCCCGGTTTCCTTTTTATCTTTCATTTGTTTTTGTTTTGTAGGCAGTTGGAAGATTCCCTTTGCTTCGCTTGGGTATATTCCCTCCGCTCCGAGGATCCGTGCTCATCCCCTACGCCAACCATCTCGGTCCAGGTTCTTCTACTTCACTCTGAACTCTAGAATTAGTCTTGTGAGGACACAGTCCGATTTAAGTGTGGGGTAGGATGCTAGAGAACCTTGCATGAACTTGTTTGCCCTTGATTGTGTTTTTGTGTGCCTCGTGATTCCTGTCCAGTCTCTCTAGCATTAGAATGGCTCAGTTCTTGATTTTTGATGTTAAGTTGTTGTTCAATCCTTCATAATGATGCTTAGACTGCTTAACCTAGAACTTGAGAACCAACGTGTTTACTTTGATGCTAAATTGCCTGGTCAGAACAGAATTTTAAAATCACACTTGTAGTTTGTAGCCTTGATTGCATGAAAATGACCGAATCCGACTAGCAAACCAACTGTGAGCTTTTGATCCATTGCACGTAACTTGCAATTTCAATTCTTTTTGAGTGGTTTTCTGTTTGCTTGAATGAGTTAGAATTTGCATGAGACCTACTCGAGACCACACGATGACATGAGTTCTAGAATGATAGGGGCACCTAGATTCAGCTACTAAGCCAGATAGCCTACCAAACGATAAATCCATTAGGTTTAAACCCTTGAGCTTGGCCTGTTCTTTCGGTTCGATAATACATTACAACCATTTCCCATTCTTTCATTCCCCATTGATCCCCTGTGGTTGTAGTTCTAGATTGACCTACCGGAAGTCGGTTTGTGGTAACCTGCCTATAGCCATTAAACAGGTGGTCTTAGCTATTATGTCCAAACGTGTAAACCCCTCTAGCAACTAAAGAAAAAAAAATCAGCACAAAAGAAGAAAAAGAGAAGTAAATTTTGAAAAAAATGAAAAGAAAGAGAAAAATCAGAAAAGCCAAAAAGTTTCAAGTTTTCAGTTCTATAAACGTTCTTGTCCCTACATATGGAAGAACGAAGTCAAAAGAAAAGTTAGTAAGAAAAAGAAATGTGTAAAGAAAATAAGTGCTAGGTTGCTTGAGGGTATCATAGGACGAGCGTTCACTATTCCACCCGTGTCTGGTTAGACGGTAGGAAGCCATAGGCTAGATTCAAGGGAAGTTAGTCGAAAGCTACACCGCACCAAAGCCATGATCATACATTCCCATCATCCATCTCATTATAAACCCTTGTAGTGTAGAATTCGTTACAGTCCTAGCAGGGAAGTCCTTCTTGACTAGTTCCTTGTGTTGTCACGGTGGTGGAGATGTGGTCGAATTGCAAACTTATGACAGAATTCAGTAACAGAAAATGATTGAGAGCAGAAACACGTGCTTAAACACAGAGAATGAGAGTTCCCCATTTACTAAATATTTCCTGTGTGAGGAGTCTGGTCGGTCAGGTCAAATTCATGCATAATTGGTTGCTACTACTTGTCGTGTGCAGTTTATTAGTGAGACCAGGTTATTTGGCTGATCAGTATGCATGTAAGGTTTCTTGTTCTAGGAATTATCTGTCTAATAATTCATTGTGTTTGATTGAGCTCCAATTTAAACGATCTTATCAATTGTGAACATGAGCGTTTCTATTCAGTTTGCTTGAGGACAAGCAAAAGCTTAAGTGTGGGGTATTTTGATGACACTCGAATTGACGTGATTATCAGCCTCATTTAAGCGACATTTCATTGCTTAAGACTTGGTTTTTAGGGTAGAATAACGAATATTCAATCAATTGCTGTATCTCATGCCATTTGTGTTACTTTGGCCCGTTTCGGGTCTATTTGATGGTTTTCTAGTGTTTCTATGTTAGCACAGGTTTTTGTCGTCAAATAAGTAGCCAAGGACGTGTCTAAGGCGTTGGAACCTCGAGGAATCGCACCGGAATCAATCCAAGGAGCCAATCAAGTCAAACCAAACTTCTGCCCCGTTTTACACTAAAGATTTCGTCGAAAACACCCAAGGTTTTCGGCGAAAATCCATGCACAAATCGACTGAGCTCATTCAATGAAGTTTTCGGCGAAAATGTGAACTTTTCACCGAGAACCAATGGTCCGAAAACCACAGAAGAATCCAGCCGGCGGTCATCCCTTTTACACTAGGATTTTCGGCAAAAATACATTCACATTTTCGGCAAAAATCTCAGTTAAAAACCAGCGATATTAGGGTTAAGTATAAATACTTAACCGGCGACCCAAAATACGAGGACGATTTTTCAGAGATCATAATTACCAACTAATACCAAAATTCTCAGAATTCTCAAGAGTTCTGAAGGAGAGTTTAGAGTTCGAAGAGCCAAGAAGAGATCGTGACGCCATCCCTTCCATCTCGAAGACTCGGAGCTAGGATTGCAGTTTACCGGAAGATCGAAGTTCTGCCGGAGTCGTCTTAATTAGGTTTTTCAGATCCTTTTCTATTCTTCCTCTGTATGATGAACTCTGTTTCTGTCTTTGATTCTTTTGTGAAAAACATGAGTAGCTAAACTCTTAGAGCTTAGACTAGATGAACCCTAAGTTACCCAGGGCTTTAAAGCGGTCACGGATCGGCAGTGATTAGATTCAAAGTTCAATCAGTTTCTCTTTCATGTTTAATTTGTTCTTCATTGTTCATGTTTCTTGTCTGGATTGGTCACCTAGATTAGATTCTTGTTAAGCTAAGGATAGAAGCGAACGCTCGCCTTACTTTAAAACATCAAATTGAACAATTAATCTAATCATTGGAGTGTGCCTTTCGTAGGAACCAATTAGGGTTAATCCACTGCAAGAGTAACTCATAAATCATTAGTAATTGCACCAGTTAAGTTAAGTCGTTACGAGAGGCGACCGTACCCGCGCGGCTAATTAATCTTGGTAGCTAGATCGGATAGAGCGAACGTTCGCCAGTCTTAAACCTAAGGGTAAGGAGTTATGGTGGTGTCTTAGAAATTGATTGAATGAGAATTGAAATCCGCTGATCTGTTGATTGCCAATGCTCTGGTGAACGAAGGGGGATTCAAAGTCTAAGTTCGTCTATCATCTCTGTTTTCAACCCTAGTTTCCAATCTGTTTTCAGTTTTAATTTTTAATTTCTCTTCATTTCTTAGAATTAGAAGTCGTGGAACTCACACCACTCACGAAGTGTTTAACCTGAGTAATTTGCCAGCTTATTTGAGTAATCGATCATTAGAAGGCCCGTGGAATACGATCTACCCTAGCTTCACAGCTTTGTAGTTATTTGATAACCGCTATTCTGTAGCTTGATCATCCTGCATCCTAGTATAGAAGTCGTGGAACTCACACCACGCGCAAACAGTTTGATCCTGAATAAAATTGCCAACATATTTGAGTAAGCAAGTAGAAGAGGCCCGTGGAATACGATCTATCCTGCTATGTGCTTGACAGTTATTTGATAAACCTGTTTACAACGTTCATCAAAGGTCTTTAACTTCATGGCCTTAGGAAATGGAATCCTAGGCTGATATGGAGGGAGAGGTGGCGCAGGAGCTGGTGGTAAAGGAGGCGGGGCAATCACCTCCTCTTCTTCCTCTTTGTCTTCTTCTTCAGCTGTGTTATCTTCAATCTCTGGCATGTCTATGGCGATATCATCGGGAACCATGACCGGATTGAGAGCTGTAGGACCAAATATCTATTTACCACTCCTTGTTGTGATGGCCTTAGTGTGCTCATTCTTGGGATTGGGATCTGTTTGGCTAGGTAGCTGACTGAATGGGCATTGATAACGTGTAAAACATGGTATCAAATAATACCAAGCTAAAAGCAAGATAGATCATATTCCACAAGTCTCTTCCAATCGTTTATTCAAAGAAGTAAGCAAATTTTTTGGGTTTAAACAAATTATGCGTGGTGTGAGTTCCACGACTTCTAAACTATAATGCGAATGAATTGAAATGGAATTTAAAGACAGATTGATTGATTGGTTGACTAATAAATTTGACAGACAAAACTTAGACTCGAATCCCCCTAAGATCACCAGAGCATTGGGAATCACAAGACTGGCGACTTTCAAAATTCATTCAGTTCTCAGACATCAGCATAACTCCTTACCCTTAGATCTAAGTTCCGCGAACGTAGCTCTATTGGATCTAACTACCAAGATTAATTAACCATCCGTGCGTTCACTTCCACAACAAAGAACTAACTAGTGCATTTACTTGAGTTTAATGAGTTACTCTAGAATTGGATTAACCCTAAATGGTTCTTACGAAAGGCACACTCCATTGAATAGGTTAATTGATTGATTTGATGTTCTAAAGTAAGACGGACGTTCGCCACTATCCTTATCTTAACACGAATCTAATCTAGGTGACTGATGACACTCGATTTTACGTGTTTATCAGCCTTATTTAAGCTACATTTCCTTGCTTGAATCTCAGGTTTTAGGGTAATTTCGCATGTTTTCACCTAAATGCTCTAATTCATGCTGTTTTGGTTACTTAGGCCTCTTATGGGTCTATTTAATGGTTTTCTAGTGCTTTTGAGAATGCACAGGTTTTTTCCATCAAATACATAGCCACGGGCGAGCTCAGGAAGCAAAGGAACCTCAAGGAATGACCCGAGATCAATCTAGAAATCAATCAAGTCAGAAGAAAGCACTACCCTAGTCTTAACCAAAGTTTTCGGCGAGAAGTACAAAGTCTTCTTTGAAAACTACTGCACAGTTGGTCAGTCGGAGACAGAAGAATCCAGCCGGGGTTTCACCTAAAGTTTTCGGCAAAAAGTTGAAAGTTTTCACCGAAAAGTTATTCCGTTTCCGGCTGGGATTTTGAAACCCTATAAATACTAAACCGGCGGCCACAAATCAATATACCTATTCCGTGGATTAAATTCCAGGAGCCAGGAATTATAGAGAGTTTAGAGAGTTCGAGGAGCCAGGAAGAGATCGTGACGTCATCCTTCCATCTCGGAGAACTCGGTGCTAGGAGTTGAAGATCCAAGAGATTGAAGCTTCACAGATTCGTCTGAAATTAGGTTTTACAGTTCTTCTCTGTTCTTCCTACCTAAAGATGTATTCTTTGATTAACTTTGATTCTTTTGTTCTGAATATGAGTAGCTAAACTCATAGAGCTTAGATTAGATGAACCCTAAGTGAACCAGGGCTTTAAAGCGGTCACGGATCGCCGGTAATTAAATCCAGTTTCAATCATTTTCTCTTGCATGTTTGGTTTGTTCTTAATTGCTTATGTGCTTCTTCTCTAGCTTGATCACCTAGTTAAGACTCTAGTTAAGCTGAGGATAGTAGCGAACGGTCACCTCACTTTAAAACACCAAATCAACAGTTAACCTATTCATTTGAACAATTTCTCTTTGTAGGAACCAATTGGGGTTAATCCGCTTCAAGAGTAACTCATTAATCACTAGTAATCGCGCCAGTTAGTTTTCCGTTGCAGAAGTGAACGCACGGGTGGTCAATTAATCTTGGGAGTTAGATCGGATAGAGCGAACGTTCGCGAGTCTTAAACCTAAGGGTCAGGAGTTATAGTGGTGTCTGAGAACTGAAAGAATCAGGATTGAAAACCGCTGGTCTTGTGATCGCCAATGCTCTGGTGATCTTAGGGGATTCGAAATCTAAGCTTGTCTGTCATCTTGTTAAGTCAACCAATCTTTCAACTACTTTCTGTTTTCATTTCTTATTTTCCTGCTTTATAGTTTAGAAGTCGTGGAACTCACACCACGCACAACTTGTGATTTAAACCTGAGTAATTTTCCTTCATATTTGAGTAGGCGATTAGAAGAGACCTATGGAATACGATCTGCTTAGCTTTTAGCTTAGTAGTATTTGATCACTATTTTATAGCTCATGAAATTGGCGCCGTTGTCGGGGACTCTTCTAATTGTTTGAAAGAAGAGTTGGCATTTTGTTCTTCTAGTTTTCCATCTTTCATTTTTCCATCACACTTTGATTTTATACCGGTTGTTTTTGTTTTTACTCTTTGCATATTGTTTTTCAGGTTTATGAATCGCTCGTTCACTCGTTCTTAGTCTAAGTCTATCAAGTCTTCTACTTCAGACAAGCCGGTAGTTCTGCTCCGCCTAGACAAGCGCGAGTTCCGAAGCAACTTACTACCGTCCCGCCTTCATCTTTCACACCACTTAAGATCGAGGAGCCGAATGAGAGCTCCTTATCTTCATCTTCATTCGCTTCATCTACTGCATCAAACTCGCCACCGCCATCTCCTACTATGAGTGACGCAGATCGCCCAAATCCTCCTCCACCGCCGCCGGTTCAGAGAAGTCTTGCTGATTACAACAAGCCGAGCGTGACTAGTGTTCGATCCTCTATCTCTTTGCCGCGTAATGAAGATGATCCTGACTATGAGATCAAGATCCCCTTCCTAGGAATGATCTCTAGGAACGTACAATTTGAAGGAAAGCCGCATGACAACCCATGCACACACTTAGCGGACTTCATCGCTCTTTGCAAGACCTTCAAGAATGAGAATCTCGACAAGAATAGCTTCTGCTTGCGAGCCTTTCCATTCTCTCTTCGAGGCGCTGCTAAGAGATGGCTAAATAGCAAGCCTCCCGATTACTACACCGACTAGGATAAGCTGGCTCAGAATTTTGTCGAGGAGTATACTTTCCTCCTTCCAGAACAACCACTGATAACACTCGATTTGACGTGATTATCAGCCTCATTTAAGCGACATTTCCTTGCTTAAGACATGGTTTTTAGGGTAGAATGATGAATATTCAATCAATTGCCCTATCTCGTGCCATTTGTGTTACTTTGGCCCGTTTTGGGTCTATTTGATGGTTTTCTAGTGTTTCTACGTTAGCACAGGTTTTTGTCGTCAAATAAGTAGCCAAGGATGTGTCTAAGGCGTTGGAACCTCGAGGAATCACACCGGAATCGATCCAAGGAGCCAACCAAATCAAACAAATTCCTGCCCCGATTTACAAAGGAGTTTTCACCGAAAATCCCTTAGTGTTTTCAGCGAAAATGCATAAACAAATCCACTGATGTCAACCGAAGGATGTTTTCGGTGAAAACACTAAGTTTTCACCGAGAACTGTTGGACCAAAAACCACAGAAGAAAAGCAGCCGACGTTCAGTCATTTTGTAAAGGAATTTTCGGCGAAAATTCCTTAATATTTTCGCCAAAAATATCAGTTAAAATCCGGCGGTATTAGGGTTAAGTATAAATACTTAACCGGCGGCCCAAAATCAAATATACTTTTCATAATCATAATTTTCCAACTAATACCAAGTACTTCTAGGATTCTCAAGAGTTCTGAAGGAGAGTTTAGAGTTCGAAGAGCCGGAAAGAGATCGTGACACCATCCCTTCCATCTCGAGGACTCGGAGCTAGGATTGCAGTCTACTGGAAGATCGAAGTTCTGCCGGAATCGTCTTAATTAGGTTTTTCAGATACTTTTCTGTTCTTCCTTTGTATGATGAACTCTTTCTTTATCTTTGATTCTTTTGTTATGAACATGAGTAGCTAAACTCTTAGAGCTTAGACTAGATGAACCCTAAGTGACCCAGGGCTTTAAAGCGGTCACGGATCTGCAGTGATTAGATTCAAAGTTCAATCAGTTTCTCTTTCATGTTTGGTTTGTTCTTCATTGTTCATGTTTCTTGTCTGGATTGATTACCTAGATTAGATTTTGGTTAAGCTAAGGATAGAACGAACGCTCGCCTTACTTTAAAACATCAAATCGAACAATTAACCTTATAATTGGAGTGTGCCTTTCGTAGGAACCGGTTAGGGTTAATCCACTGCAAGAGTAACTCATAAATCATTAGTAATTCCACCAGTTAAGTTAAGTCGTTGCGAGAGGCGACCGTACCTGGGCGGCTAATTAATCTTGGTAGCTAGAACGGATAGAGCGAACCTTCGCCGGTCTTAAACCTAAGGGTTAGGAGTTATGGTGTTGTCTTAGAACCGATTGAATGAGAATTGAAATCCGCTGATCTGTTGATTGCCTATGCTCTGGTGAACTAAGGGGGATTCGAAGTCTAAGTTCGTCTGTCATCTCTGTTTTCAACCCTAATTTCCAATCTGTTTTTAGTTTAAATTTTTAATTTCTCTGCATTTCTTAGAATTAGAAGTCATGGAACTCATACCACGCACGAAGTGTTTAATCTGAGTAATTTGCTAGCTTATTTAAGTAGTCGATCATTAGAAGGCCCGTGGAATACGATCTACCCTAGCTTTTGTTAGCTTTGTTAGTTATTTGTTTGAACCAGCACAACGACGGGTTCATCAACCACCTACAAAGGCAACATCTCTAGGTTCAGACAGAAAGAAAGAGTTAGCTTATATGATGCTTGGAACGAATTCCAATAGCTTCTCTACAACAGCCCTCATCATGGCTACACTCAGAGGTAACTAGCGGAGACCGTTGCTCGGGGTATGAACGAATAGTCATCTAAATGGGTCAACTCATTGGCAGAGGGAGACTGTACTATGCTCACACCAGAAGCTGCTCTTCTCCACTTTGCAAACTGTGCTTCCAAGTCTAGGAATTGGGAGAGACAAATAGAAGGAGCTAGGAGTAAGCTCAGTATCGAAGAGTGGATTGAAGCAGAAGTCCAAAAACGTTTGAAGGAAGCCGGGGTGCCTACCAGTCCTCCATCAGCCCCTGTCTTCGTGGTTGATTGTCAATGGTGTGGGACCTGTGCACATAATGGGGGCTGTTGTCAGAATTTTGGTAGAGCTGCTGTCTGGTCCGTGGAAGAAATAGCATTCATTAATGGAGGCTTCGCCAACAACCAATAAGGCTACATCGGCTACCGCAACTACCGACAGCCACAACAGCAAGGAAGCTTTCAAGAGCGACCTCCCTACAACTCCGGAGTTAATCAGAATCAGAACAACCAACCTTCTGGGTCGTTTCAAGGTCAGAAGCCTAATAATCAATCCGGAGGAGTGCACCAGCCGCCGCATAGAAACCAAGGAAACTATGGGACAGCTCCTGGCAATCGCCAGAATCAATACTTGAGCAACAACTATCAAGGTCCTCCTGGATTCACCGGAGGACAACAGCCTAAAAAATCGCCGCCTCAGGACAACAAAGAGAGCGAGATGGTCAAGAAGCATGACTTGATCATGACAAGGCTCGACGACCATGAGGAGAAATTCAAAGAAAAAACCACCTTAAATCAAGGTCAAGCAGCTCAAAGTCAGAGAGTGGAGAGCACGGTGAATAGGATTGCTAGCATGTTGGCTAACAACCCCCTCTTCAGTCAACCGTCAGTTCAAACCAACTTTACCCCAAGGGAAGAACATGTTAAAGCCATCTCCACCAGAAGTGGCAAGCAATTAGTTGTTCCTACAACTCCGGGCCCGGTCATGATTCCAGAAGCCATAGCCATTGACATGTCGGAGATCGAGGAAGAAGACGACAAAGAAGAAGAAGAGGAGGTGACTGCCCAGCCTCCCCTAATAATGCCAGCACCTACGCCACCTCTAACACCCTACCAGCCAAGGATTCCTTACCCGAAGGCCATGAAGCTCAAGACGCTGGACACTCAGTACAAAAGGTGGTACTCAGTTTTGAAGAACACAGAGATCAAAATACCGGTTACTGATGCTGTCGAGATGATACCAAAAGTCAGGAAAGTCGTGAAGGAGATTGCAAAGACCAAGAAGAAGGGTGAGTTGTCTTCCGTCTCCCTCGAGGAAGAATGCTCTCATATCCATAGCCAGACGTCATCCATACCTCCCCCAGCTAAGTGTCCTGATCCCGGTGCTTTTACTTTACCTTGCACTATTAATGGTGTGAAAATTGATCGTAGCTTAATTGACCTAGGTGCTTCTATCAATGTTATGCCTACCTGCTTGTATGAGAAATTGAACCTAGGAGAGTTGAAACGAAGTAGTATGCATTTAGTGTTTGCTGATAGATCTATCAAATTACCTAGGGGCTTATTAGAAGATGTGGTTGTCCGTTGTGGTCCTTTCACTATCTTGGCTGATTTTGTTGTTATACACCGGATAGGAAGATGTCACTCTACTCCTAGGCCAAGCGTTTGTGGCAACAGCCGGCATTAACATTAATGTCCTGAATGGCTCGTTGACATTGAAGGTTGGAAAGGACATTATGACATTTCGCCTCAAGGACGGTATGCAAGTCCCCAGAAAAGAAGAAACACACTGTTTATCTATTGAAACTGTGGAGTTGGCTTCGGTCAACTCCAGTACTAATGAAAAATCTAGAGCTTCCCCAGAAATTTGCTTGCCATATGTTGGATAGGCCCTCGATTTAAAGTATGAACCTCCAGAACAGAAGCCGAAGAAGAGGAAGGAACCGAAGGCATCCCCTAATGAATAACCACGAACTAAAGACCCCAGTGAAATGAAGAAGGAGGATAAAGCAAAAACCAAAACAAGCTGGAAGTCAATTTCTCCGCCCTCGTCTACCGAGCCACCGGAGAAGAATGATCCTCCGATAGACATTTTTGGACCATTTGAAGTTACCGGGCACCTCCCCGACGGACGAACCCAATTGACACATATCAATGGGAAGTGCTTCTTACTCACCAGAGGTAAAATGAAGCTGTATTTCATCAATTCCGATGCAAGCGTGAAGGAGATCCTGAGTTGGGACGTCTCCTAACCACCATCCCGGTATCGTCCAGCTCAAGGACGTTAAAAGAGAGTGCTTCGTGGGAGGCAACCCGCGACTGGAGTCCATTTTGAATTTTTGAGTCAGTCTTTTCATCGTTCGAGTCGGTTTCAGGGAAACAAAGTGTCAGTTTTTCTTTTATTTTCGTCGGTTTTAATTTTTTTTATGTCAGGTCAAAGTTTTCGTCGAAAACCTTCAAAGTTTTCGGCGAGAAGTGTAGTCTGTTCAGTCTGTTTGTGTTTTCAAATTAGTTTTCGCCGTAAACCTTCAGAGTTTTTGGCAAGAAGTTTAGTCAAGTCTTTTCAGGTCATTTTCAAAGAAGTTTTCGATGAAAACTTTAATTGGGTCAGAAAAATTTTCGAAAAAAAAAGTCAAAACTTTTTCAAAATTTCCCCTAACCTTCTTCGTTTCGATTTTTATTCTGTGTGGACCCGAGACACTTGTCTCGGTTTCCTTTTGAATTTTTTTGTAGGAACCTAAGTAGCTACTCCGCTCCACTCCAGGTGTTCCGTGTTCACCCCCTTCATCGACCACCTCGACCACCTCGTTCCAGGTTCTTCGTATCTCTCTATCTTATTTTTAGTCATGTGAGGACACAAAAAGGTTTAAGTGTGGGGTAGGGTGTATAAATTGCATGATCTTGTGAGAATATTTTGTGATTTTGTGGCTTATTTGATTCCTCTAGCTTAGAATTGCTCGATTATTGACTTATGATGTTAAGTTAGTTTTCAATTTTTCATAATGATGCTTAGACTGCTTAACCTAGAACCTGTAACCAACTTGCTTGCATCGATGCTAGATTTCCTAGTTAGAACAAAAAGTTTTATCACTCTTGTAGTTTTTCACTTTAATTGCATGAAAATGACCGAACCTGACTAGCAAACCAACTGTGAGCTTTTGATCCATTGCACATAAACTTGTAATTTTAAATTCTTTTTGAGTGGCTTTCTCGTACTTTGAATGAGTCAGAGTTTGCGTGAGACTTATTCGAGACCACACGATGACACGAGTTCTAGGAGGATAGAGGCACCTAGTTGAAGCTACTTAAGCCAGATAGCCAACCTAACGCTAAATCCAGTAGATGTAAACCCTTGAGCTTGGCCCTTCTTTCGGTTCGCTTTACATTATAGCTAATCCCCATTTTTCATCACCCCGTTGATCCCTTGTGGTTGTAGTTCTAGATTAGCCTACCGGAAGTCGGTCTATGATAACTTACCTATAGCCATTAAACAGGTGGTCTTAGCTATTATGTCCAGACGTGTAAACCCCTCTAGCAACTAAAAGAAAATCGGCACAAAGAAAAAAAAGAGAAAAAAAGAAGAATTTCAAAAAACAGAAAAAGTTCAAGTTCAAAGTTTATATTATAGTTCAATAACGTTCTTCTCCTCACATATGGAAGAACGAAGTCAAAAGAAAATGTAAAGAAAAGTAAGAAAATCAGAAAGAAAATAAATTTTGCAAAATAAAGTGCTAGGTTGCTTGAGGGTATCATAGGACGAGCGTACACTATTCCACCCATGTCTGGTTAGACGGTAGAAAGTCATAGGCTAGATTCGAGGAAGTTAGTCGAAAGCTGCACCTCACCAAAGCCAATTCCATCATTCATCCCATCATCCATCTCATTATAAACCCTTGTAGTGTAGGAATCGTTACAGTTCCTTGCAAAAGTCCTTTTGACTAGTTACTTGATGACACTCGATTTGACGTGATTATAAGCCTCATTTAAGCAACATTTCATACCCTTTGATGCCATTTTGATGAGTATTTGGTGCATTTGTCGTAACTTTGTGATTCTAGGCTCCTAGTGCATACATTGTCCATTTATTGGCTATTTTTACCATTTTTTTGAGCTTTTATGTTGAACCTCCAGCTTACCACATTATAGAGGACTCTCTCACGAGTCCAGCGCTTCAAACGGGGACCAAATCGGAGTTCAAACGGAGCGGGAATCATCGAAACAAGTTGGAGCTGGTTTTTAACTAATATTTTCGGCGAAAATGTGATGATATTTTCGGCGAAAATTCCTTTGAAAATCCGGGCAGAAACCCTAATTTTCAGCCTTTTCCAACTTGTAAAGGGTTTCTGGGGGTATATATAGACTTTTGAAGCCAGATTAGAAACACACGAATTCTGAGAGATCATCCAGGACCAGAGGGTCGATAGATAGAGTTTAGAGAGTTCGAAGAATCGTGGAGAGATCGTGACGCCATCCTTCCACCTCGGAGAGCTCGGAGCTTAAAGTTGAAGATCCAGGAGATTGAAGCTTCGCGGGAGTCGTCAGAATTAGGTTTTTCAGTTCTTATCTGTTCTTCCTCTGTATGATGATCTTCTTTGTTGCCTTTGATTCTTCTGTTATCGTTATGAGTAGCTAAACTCGTAGAGCTTAGATTAGATGAACCCTAAGTGACTCACGGCTTTAAAGCGGCCACAGATCGGCGGTAATTAGATTCAAAGTTCAATTAGTTTCTCTTCGCATGGTTGTTTTGTTCTTGATTGTTTATGTTTCTTCTCTGGTTGATCTCCTAGATTAGGTTTGTGTTGAATTAGGGTTTGTCGCCAGACAGCTTCTCTGCTTTAAACATTAAAACTTGTCTTCCTTGATCACCTAGTTTAGATTCTTGTTAAGTTGAGGATAGAAGCGAACGCTCGCCTCACTTTAGAACATCAATTCAACCAGTTAACCTTATAATTGGAGTGTGCCTTTCGTAGGAACCGATTAGGGTTAATCCACTGCAAGAGTAACTCATAAATCGTTAGTAATTGCACCAGTTAATTAAGTCGTTGCGAGAGGTGACCGTACCCGGGCGGCTAGTTAATCTTGGTAGTTAGATCGGATAGAGCGAACGCTCGCCAGTCTTAAACCTAAGGGTAAGGAGTTATGGTGGTGTATAGAAACCGATTGAATTAGAATTGAAAACCTGCTGATCTGTTGATTGCCAATGCTCTGGTGATCTAAGGGGGATTCGAAATCTAAGTTCGTCTATCTTCTCGTTAGTCAACCTTTTACTTTTCTGTCTTTTATTTTCCTGCTTTATTAGATTAGAAGTCTTGGAACTCACACCACGCACTAAGTGTTTAAACCTGAGTAATTTGCCAGCTTCTTTGAGTAGTCGATTAGTAGAAACCCTGTGGAATACGATCTAGTCTACTTCGGTAGGTTAGTTATTTGATACCGCTAAAACTGCAGCATCATTACTCGTGTTGTCAAAGTGGTGGAGATTGTGGTCGAATTGCAAACATATGACATACTTCGGTCGAGAAAGTGATTGAGAACAGAAACACATCCCTAAACACAGAGTGCGAGAGTTCCCTTGTACCAAATATTATTTGTGTGAGAAGTCTGGTCGGTTAGGTCAGATTAGTGCACGATTTGTGTTTACGACTTGTTTGTGTGCAGATAATTAGTGAGACTAGGTTGTTTGGTTGATGTGTAAGCATGTTAGGTCACTTGTTCTGGAAGTAGCAGTTTAATAATTCATTGTGATTGCTTGAACCTTAACTTAATCGATCATGTCATTGTGAATCTGAGTGCATTCTAGTTCAGTTTGCTTGAGGACAAGCAAAGGCTTACGTGTGGGGTATTTGATGACACTCGATTTTACGTGTTTACTAGCCTCATTTAAGCTACATTTCCTTGCTTGAATCTCGGGTTTTAGGGTAATTTCGCATGTTTTCACCTAAATGCTCTAATTCATGCCATTTTGGTTACTTTGGCCCATTATGGGTCTGTTTGATGGTTTTCTAGTGCTTTTGAGAATGCATAGGTTTTTGCCGTCCAATACATAGCCACAGACGAGCTCGGGAAGCAAAGGAACCTCAAGGAACGGCTCGAGATCAATCAAGAAATCAATCAAGTCAGAAGAAAGCACTACCCTTCTCTTAACCAAAATTTTCGGCGAGAAGTACAAAGTCTTCGCCGAAAACTACTACACAGAAGAAGTGGAAAGTGGGAAGTAGAAAGTTGGTCAGTCAGAGACAGAAGAATCCAGCCAGGGTTTCACCTAAAGTTTTCGGCGAAAAGTGGAAAGTTTTCGCCGAAAAGTTATTCCTTTTCCGGCTGGGAATTTTTTTTTTTATGAATTAGAGGTTTCATTTCATCAAAAAAGGAAGTTAAGTACAAACTAAAGGTAACTACAAAAACACAGCTATAAACAAGTCAAAATCCTATTCACATCTCTCCTACCTTTGGTGAAAGAAATAAGATCCAACTCAATCTGCAAAATACAATCCTCTTCTGAAATCATCTTGTCTCCGTAAAGAACAGCACATCTACTCCTCCAAACACTATTGATAATCATAATCCATTTCAATCTCTTCACGCAGCTAAGAACTCCATTGCCTTTCCAAGAGATAGCTTCAGAAACAAACTGGCTCCAATCCAAGATAGCAGCACAATCTGGCAGCAATTTCCTTTTCAGCTTATGGATGAAAGAGCATGATCCAAACAAATGATCCCTCGTTTCATCACTGCTTGCACAAAGAGGACAGCTTCTGTCAACATTAGCTCCCATCTTACAATCTTGTCTTTGGTAGTTATGCTATCAATCATAATTAGCTAAGCAACAAAATTGAATCTAGGGATCAAATAGCCTTTCCAAACAAGTTCACACCAAGGCACTTCTGTTTCTCTTGCTCTGATATCCTGCCAAACGATACGCGGCTTAAACTTGTGCAGAATAACTCCATTCTAGCAGTGTGTGCCTATCATCAACTGTCATATAATGTCTTACTTTCGATCTCAGTTTCATAATTCTTTTCCAAACCCAAGAGCCATAATCAGCCTTAACTTCCCATAAATCTTTACCTTTTAACCTGTACTTGTTAATCCAAGAGATCCATAACGAACCACCTTGAATAAATAGATTCCATAAATGCTGGATAGCCTTAACTGCATTCCAACTTCTAATACCACGAATACCTGCACCACCCTAAGATTTAGGGATTGCTAACCGTTTCCAGGCAATATTTGCTCTTCCACCTTCCACTTTCCCCCATAAAAACTTATTGCAAACAGTTTCAATGTCATGCATTAAGCCTTTAGGTAAAATGTAAACCAACATCCAGTATTGCAGAATGCCTCGAATAACAGACTCAACTAATTGAAGCCTCCCAGCATAAGATAATACCTTAGTCTTCCAATCAGTGATCCTCTTAGTAATTGTATCAAGGAGCATCTTACATTCAGTTTTTTTGAGCTTACTGATGAACCGGTCGTTGACGACTCAATCAAATAACTAACAAAGCTAACAAAAGCTAGGGTAGATCGTATTCCACCGGCCTTCTAATGATTGACTACTCAAATAAACTAGCAATTTACTCAGGTTTAAGCACTTCGTGCGTGGTGTGAGTTCCACGACTTCTAATTCTAAGAAATGCAGAAAAATTAAAAATTGAAACTAAGAACAGAATGGAAATTGGTTGATTAAAATAGAGATGACAGACGAACTTAGACTTTGAATCCCCCTTCGTTCCCCAGAGCATTGGCAATCAACAGATCAGCGGATTTCGATTCTCATTCAATCAATTCAAAGACACCACCATAACTCCTTACCCTTAGGTTTAAGACCGGCGAACGTTCGCTCTATCCATTCTAGCTACCAAGATTAATTAGTCGCCCGGGTACGGTCGCCTCTCGCAACGACTTAACTTAACTGGTGGAATTACTAACGATTTATGAGTTACTCTTGCAGTGGATTAACCCTAACTGGTTCCTACGAAAGGCACTCTCCAATTATAAGGTTAATTGTTCGATTTGATTTTTTAAGGTAAGGCGAGCGTTCGCTTCTATCCTTAGCTTAACAAGAATCTAATCTAGGTGATCAATCCAGACAAGAAACATGAACAATGAAGAACAAATCAAACATGAAAGAGAAACTGATTGAACTTCGAATCTAATCACCGTCGATCCGTGACCGCTTTAAAGCCCTGGGTCACTTAGGGTTCATCTAGTCTAAGCTCTAAGAGTTTAGCTACTCATGTTTATCACAAAAGAATCAAAGACAAAGAAAGAGTTCATCATCCAGATGAAGAACAAAAAAGAATCTGAAAAACCTAATTAAGATGACTCTGGCAGACTTCGATCTTCGGTAAACTGAAATCCTAGCTCCGAGTCTTCGAGATGGAAGGGATGGCGCCACGATCTCTTTCCGGCTCTTCGGACTCTAAACTCTCTGCTCCAGAACTTGAGAGAATTCTGAAGTTCGGTATTAGTTGGTAATTATGTTGTGTATCAAAGGTCTTTCTGATTTGGGCCGCCGGTTAAGTATTTATACTTAACCCTAATACCGCCGGATTTTGCCTGATATTTTTGCCAAAAATATTGAAGAATTTTCACCGAAAATCTTAGTGTAAATGGATGGTCCACCGGCTGCTTTTCTCCTGTGATTTTCGGTCCAATTGTTCTCGACGAAAACTTCCTTTAATGAGCATCAGCCGATTTGTTCTTGCATTTTCGCCGAAAACACTAGGGTATTTTCGGCGAAAACTTTAGTGTAAACCGGGGCAGACTTTGGTTCGGCTCGATTGACTCCTCGAATCGATTCTGGTGCAATTCCTCGAGGTTCCAACGCCTTAGACACGTCCTTGGCTACTTTATTTGATGGCAAAAACCTGTGCTAACATAAAAACACTAGAAAACCATCAAATAGACCCGAAACGGGCCAAGGTAACACAAATGGCACGAGATAGGGCAATTGATTGAATATTCGTTATTCTACCCTAAAAACCATGTCTTAAGCAAGGAAATGTCGCTTAAATGAGGCTGATAATCACGTCAAATCGAGTGTCATCAAAATACCCCACACTTAAGCTTTTGCTTGTCCTCAAGCAAACTGAATAGAACGCTCATGTTTACAAATGATAAGATCGATTAAATTGGAGTTCAATCAAACACAATGAATTATTAGACAGATAGATCATAGAACAAGAAACCTATCATGCATACTGATCAGCCAAACTACCTGGTCTCACTAATAAACTGCACACGACAAGCAGTAGCAACCAATTATGCACGAATTTGACCTGACCGACCAGACTCCTCACACAGGAAATATTTAGTAAATGGGGAACTCTTACTCTCTGTGTTTAAGGACGTGTTTCTGCTCTCAATCATTTTCTGTTACTGAATTATGTCATAAGTTTGCAATTCGACCACATCTCCACCACTGTGACAACACGAGTATCCAGTCAAGAAGGACTTCCCTGCTAGGACTGTAACGAATTCTACACTACTTGGGTTTATGATGCGATGGATGATGGGAATGTATGATGATGGCTTTGTGCGGTGTAGCTTTCGACTAACTTCCCTCGAATCTAATCTGTGGCTTCCTACCGTCTAACCAGACACGGGTGGAATAATGAACGCTCGTCCTATGATACCCTCAAGCAACCTAGCACATTTATTATTTTTTTTTTTACACAATTTTTTTCTCTGACTTTTCTTTTGACTTCGTTCTTCCATTTGTAGGGAGAAGAACGTTTTATTGAACTAAAAACTTGAAACCTTTTTGGCTTTTCTGATTTTTCTTCTTTTCATTTTTTTTTTAAACTTGCTTCTTTTCTTCTTCTTTTTTTTATTTTTTTTTTGTGCCGATTTTTCTATTAGTTGCTAGAGGGGTTTACACGTCTGGACATAATAGCTAAGACCACCTGTTTAATGGCTATAGGCAGGTTACCACAAACCGACTTCCGGTAGGTCAATCTAGAACTACAACCACAGGGGATCAACAAGGAAATGAAAGAATGGGAAATGGCTGTAATGTATTATCGAACCAAAAGAACAGGCTAAGCTCAAGGGTCTATACCTAATGCATTTTATCGTTAGGTAGGCTATCTGGCTTAGTAGCTGAATCTAGGTGCCCCTATCATTCTAGAACTCGTGTCATTGTGTGGTCTCGAGTAGGTCTCATGCAAATTCTAACTCATTCAAGCAAACAGAAAACCACTCAGAAAGAATTGAAATTGCAAGTTACGTGCAATGGATCAAAAGCTCACAGTTGGTTTGCTAGTCGGATTCGGTCATTTTCATGCAATCAAGGCTACAAACTACAAGTGTGATTTTAAAATTTTGTTCTGACCAGGCAATTTAGCATCAAAGTATACAAGTTGGTTCTCAAGTTCTAGGTTAAGCAGTCTAAGCATCATTATGAAAGTTTGAACAACAACTTAACATCAAAAATCAAGAACTGAGCCATTCTAATGCTAGAGAGACTGGAATGGAATCACAAGGCACACAGAAAACACAATCAAGGGCAATCAAGTTCATGCAAGGTTCTCTAGCATCCTACCCCACACTTAAATCGGACTGTGTCCTCACAGGACTAATTCTAGAGTTCAGAGTGAAGTAGAAGAACCTGGACCGAGATGGTTGGCGTAGGGGATGAGCACGGGTCCTCGGAGCGGAGGGAATCTACCAAAGCGAAGCAAAGGGAATCTCCCTACTGCCTACAAGACAAAAACAAATGAAACATAAAAAGGAAACCGGGACAAGTGCCCCTGATCCACACAGAAAAAAGTTGGATCGAAATCCGAAAAGAATAAATAAAAAGAAAGGACCGGAAAAGGAGTACAACCCGATCACTGCTGGTCAGGCGCGCCGGGAGGTGGAAAGTGGAGGAAATCGCCGAGCTGAGGTTGCCACGCCAGCTGTGCCTCATACCGCCTATCAGCGCGGTGCATATGCTGCTGCATAATAGTCCATCTTGCCTCTTGAGTGGCGTTGTCGGTGATGCGCCACTCCTGCAGTCGCTCATACAGCTCTCCAACATCCGCGTGATGCGGGTGGTGCTGTGGGTGAGGCGCCTGGTATGGATCTGGGATGGTCGGCGGCGACTGGTGTGCATACCCTGCCTGATGGTGTGGCGAGGGAGTATGGTCATGAAACTCTGGCTTGTACTGAGGCTGGGACTCCTCAGAATCATCTTCTTCCTCCGACGCATACTCGCTCTGGAGAGGAGGATCTGCTGCTACCTGGGGACTGAGGTCTAGCTCGAGGTCGTACTCGACCGCCAATTCTCCTCCAACGGTGCGTACTCTGCGGCGTGGGATGTTCGGGCCATATTCATGGCTGAGGCCGAAGGAGATGATGAGCTGGCCGATGAAGTTGCCTCCCAGGAGTGAGCGAGGTGGCGTCCCCCTCTTGGTCTTCTGGCGGAAGATGCGAGCAAGCACCCATCCGGGGTGAAGAGGGTAGCTCTCCCGAATGGCGCGAAGAAGCAAAAGTTCCTCCTTGCTGATACGGTGGCGGTCCTTCTCTGGAGCATATAATAGCGATCTACGCCAAACCATATGAATGTATCTATAGAGAGGGTGAGAGAGAGACTTAACTGAGTTATGGTCCGTGAGACGATCGCCGGGCACTCCAGTCATGTGGCTCCAGAGTGCATGGTATGCCTCATCGTCGTCCTCGTCGTTCGCCCAGCCGAGGTGATGACCGTGGTAATGCTCGTAGGGGATGCCTAGATGAGCTGCAAACTCATCATAGGTGAGAGTCCTGTACACTCCGCCCAGGTAGAAAGAAACGGCCTTCTTGCTCTGCCTCCTCTTGTGCTCGTCCAGATCAAAAGTGGCCCAGAACTCTTGGAGAGCGACGTCGGGAAAGTCGGAAGCTATGGTGGTCAGCTCTAGGAGGCCGGCCGGTGCCAGGGCATCGTGCACGTTCCGGTGGTAGTCCTCATTGTGATCGAAGAGAGACTCCATGGAAACTGGTCGAACATTAGCGCCCGGAACATGCTCGAGCTTCTTGTAGCACTCAAAGTAGTAATCGGGTAGACGAGCAACAGTGTGATGGTGCCCAGCACGGCCGGGGAATGCTGGTGGAGGGCCTTGGACGGCGGGTGTGACAGGAGCGGGGGCTCTGGAGCTCGAGGCGGCGTCAAGTCTCTGCTTGGTCCTGCGCTCATAAGTGGTGTTCCTAAACAAGAAAACAAGCCAAATTAGTCAAATTAAAACCCTACCCCACACTTAGTCGAAAAACTCAATTTCACAAAGAAATGAGGAAAACTGAGTGGGGGTAAGCAAAGCAGATTTACCGGTAATTACAAACAATAAAATACATGCTTAGGAACAGCCAGAATGGAATTATCACAATCAGAGTTCAGAAGTCAAACCGACATTCAAAAAGTCAACACAATCGAACATTGAACCCTAATCATGGCAAGACTATCACAAATCGGAGAATGACAGTATAATATGATCCAGATGGCAAACACAATAATCGGAACGAGTATGAGCACATAAGGCAGCCAAATGATCAAAAACAGTTCATGGTCAAACCGACATTTCTGAAAAGTCAACCTCACAAGGAAATGGACTTAGGCATAGCAACACATGATCAAACGATATGAAAATTAAGCACAACACTCCCTAAGCATGCTAGAACAGTTCAACAAGTTCAGCTAACCTAGTTCACACGAAATCAGTCGGCACGCAAATTGAGGCAAACTGAAAAGTCAACCAAAAGTCAACCCCGATGAAATTCAGCAATCAACATGTCAAAAGATTCACAATGAAAAGTTCTACAACTTACCTTGAAGCCATGGATGCTAAAAATGAACGGATTGGGAGAAATCAGTGAAAAATCAAAAAATTTAGGGTTTGGGTGAACTAGAGCTGTAGAGCTCCGATTCGGCTGTTCTAGGGCTTGGAATGATCGGAAAAGGAAGGGGAAGGGAGCGGCGGCGGCGGCGGCGGTCGGCAGCGGTCGGCGGTGGCAAAAATGGGTGGCGGTCGGCGGGTTTGATTAAAAACAGAGGGGGAGTTTTTGGTTTCTTAAGAAATTTTCGAAATAGGAAAGTGAGGAGAGAGAGAAGAGGTTCCAGATTTTAAAATGAGTTGGTTGATTTTCAAAGGAATTTTCGGCGAAAATAAGTGCAAGTTTTCGCCGAAAATGTTAGTTAAAAAGTACTGCCGGTTTTCAAAAGAATTTTCGCCAAAAATGTGTAATAGTTTTTGCCGAAGATGTGAAGCAAAAACGTCTAGAAAACTCAGTGGGATTTCAAAGAGAATTTTCGCCGAAAACATGGGTCATTTTCGCCGAAAATATTGAACTCTACGATTGAAAATATTTTCGCAATCCCGGCAAACTTCAAAAAATCACAGTTAAATCCACAAAAATCGGAATAACCTCAAACCACTTGTGAATGACACTATGACACACAGACTACACACGAAAAATAAGAAATCAAACAAACTGACACTTTTGGCTCCCCCGAACCGACTCTAAAACACTAAGGTTGACACAAATCAAAAACGGACTCCAGCCGTGGGTTGCCTCCCACAAAGCGCTCTTTTATTAACGTCCTTGAGCTGGACGATACCTGGACGGTATCAGGAGACATCCCAACTCAGATTCTCCTTAATGCTAGCATCGGAGTTCATAAGGTAGAGCTTCGAGGCTTCTCCAGTGAGCATGAATTTCTTCCCGTTCGCGTGTAAGAGCTTGGTACGTCCGTCGGGAAGGTGCTCAATGCTCGTGAATGGTCCGAACAGTTCTGTCACGGGATCATCTTCTACAAGGAAGACAGTGGACAGAATGAGAACGATCGGCTCCTTCTTTTCTTTAACCTCCGGCTTGATATCACCAGGATCGGTGATCGTCAGTATTTCCTTAGGAGATGCTTTCGGCTTCTCCTTCCATACTTGTTCCGGCGCCGGTAGCTTGGAACGAATTGGTGGTGCAGCTGGCTCGGTAGAAGGTGGCGGCACAACTGGTCTCCAGACCATGTGAGACTTCGTCTTCTTGTTCTTTCCCCGAGGTCTGCTAGGCTTTGGGCTCGGTGGCTTAGAAGAGGCTTTCAGTTCCTTCTTCTTTGGCGGCTTTTGAGGAACAGATTTCGGTTTCTGCTTGATAATCTGTCCAGCACCTGCAATAGCAATTGATCTAGGCACACTAGAAGAGACATCAGTAACGGAGTTGACCGGAGTCAACTCCATAGTTTCAACAGCTAAACAATGAAATTCTTCATTCTTAGGATTATATTTCATTCCGTCTTTAAGGCGGAACGTGATCGTTTCTTTACCAACTCTCAAAGGTAAAGAACCATTTGGAACGTTAATTTTCATTCCAGTAGTAGCCATGAAAGGTCGTCCTATGAGAATGGTAGAATCATCCTTACTAGTATCAATGATAACAAAGTCAGATAAGAACGTGAAAGGACCACATTTAGTAACAACGTCTTTTATCTCTCCCTTAGGGGTTTTAAGTGATCTATCAGCAAAGACAAGTTGCATGCTAGGCGGTTCAAGTTCTCCTAGGTTCAATTTTTCATATAGACTCATAGGCATAACATTAACAGACGCGCCAAGATCAACCAAACAACGTTCTATCTCAATATCATTAATGACAAGAGGTAGAGTGAAAGAACCAGGATCGGAACACTTAGCTGGATATGGAGAGGAAGGTTTCTTGCTAGGAGCATCAGGATATCCTTCTTTATTCCCCTTCACGCCAGTCTCGATCCTTGAATTCGGCAGCAATGCTCTTGGAAAAGGAGGCTTCACGACGTATGGTGCGAGAGGAGGATCTTCCTCCTTAGGCGCCACTTCTAGTGCTTCCTTCTTCTCTGAAGTTTCAGCGATCCTGCGTACAACAAAACAAGCATCAGCAGACAAGCTAGTAAATTTTTTAACAGTTACCATCTTGGCTTGCTCCTTTCTCGGATTCGGCTCTGTCTGGCTCGGAAGTTGGCCAAATGGTCCACCAGATGCTAGCATGCTCGAGATGTTGTTCACTGCTTGCTCAATTCTTTGACCGGCTGCTATCTGTTCTTGATTGAGAAGAGCTTGAGCTTTAAACTGACTGTCATGATCGTCGCGTCTAGTGATGATCTGACTAAGTTTCTTGTCCAAGTCACTGACGTTGTTTTCCTTCTGGTACTGCTGCCCTGGCGATTGCCAGGAGCAGTTCCATAGTTACCCAGATTACGGTGCGGCGGCTGGTAGACACCTGCCGGTGGATGGTTAGGCTTCTGATCCCGAGCTGGACCAGCTGGGCGGTTATTCTGGTTCTGGTTATGGTTGGCGCCAACATTGTAGGGAGGTCTGTCTTGATAGTTCCCTTGCTGCCTGAAGTTGCGGTAGCCAGCATAACCATTCTGATTATTAACGAAGCCTTGTTGAATGAAATTTACCTCTTCGGTGAACCAGACTTCGGTCTTACCAAAATTCTAGCATCGGCCTCCGTTGTGTGCGGAAGCTCCACACCACTCGCAATCAGCAACATAGACAGAAGCCGCCGGCGGTTTGATTGGTGTGGAAGACTTCTTCATATGCTTCTTTACTTCGGACTTGATAGCTGCTTCGAGATTGAGATTGCTCCTTGATCCTTCAGATTGTCGTTCCCAGTTCCTTGACTTGGAAGCACAGTTTGCAAAGTGAAGAAGAGCAGCTTCGAGTGTGAGTGTAGTGCAATCCCCTTCAGCTAGAGAATTGACCCACTTGGCAAATTCTTCTCGAAGACCTCGAGCAAAGATTTCAGCTAACTGCCTCTGCTCGAATCCATGATGAGGGCAGTTGTAAATTCTTGGAATCGATTCCAAGTATCGTATAAGCTTTCTCCTTCTTTCTGGGAGAATCTGGCGATGCTGTCCTTGGTGGCTGTTGTTCTGGCCGGAGGAAAGTATTCTTCAACAAAGTCCTGAGCCAGAGTATCCCAATCAGTGTAATATCAGGTGGTTTGCCAGTAAGCCACCTCTTAGCAGCGCCTTTCAGAGAGAACGGGAAAGCTCTCAAACAAAGAGTATTCTTGTCGAGGTTTCCGTTCTTGAAAGTGCTGCAGAGATCAAGGAAGTCTGCAAGATGAGTGCACAGGTTGTCTATGGGCCTGCCTTCAAACTGTAGATCCCTAGAGATCATAGTCAAGAATGGAATCTTGATCTCATAGTCAGGATTTCCTTCAATGCTCGGTACGGCAATGGCAGATCGAACGCTAGTCACGCTCGATTTGTTGTAATCAGCTAGACTTTTCTGTGCAGGTGGCGGTGGTGGATTTCCGCCTGGTGGTGGTGGTGGTGGTAATTGATCAGTAATGGTAGGAGATGGAGGAGGTGAAAGTGACTCGGTGTATGAAACGGATGTAGGTGACGGTACAGGTGAAGATGGAGATGAGGAACTCTCCTTCAATTCCTCAATCTTAATCGGAGTGATGGATGGAGGTGGATTGATTCTGCTTCTCCTTGGAATCTGTGATTGTCGAGGTGGAGCAGAACTGCTTGGTCTCTCTATACTCTTAGCTTTGTCGGTTTGAGAGCGAGTCCAAGGGCGGCGATGCATACACCTGTGAACAACCTACAAATAACAAAAAACAACAAAACCAGTGTAAAATCGAAGTGGGTGGAAAAGTGAAAGATGGAAAATAGAAGAATAAATTGCCAGTTCTTCTTTCAAACAATCAAAAGAAGTCCCCGGCAACGGCGCCAATTTGATGAACCGGTCGTTGACGACTCAATCAAATAACTAACAAAGCTAACAAAAGCTAGGGTAGATCGTATTCCACGGGCCTTCTAATGATTGACTACTCAAATAAACTAGCAATTTACTCAGGTTTAAGCACTTCGTGCGTGGTGTGAGTTCCATGACTTCTAATTCTAAGAAATGCAGAAAAATTAAAAATTGAAACTAAGAACAGAATGGAAATTGGTTGATTAAAATAGAGATGAAAGACGAACTTAGACTTTGAATCCCCCTTCGTTCCCAGAGCATTGGGAATCAACAGATCAGCGGATTTCGATTCTCATTCAATCAATTCTAAGACACCACCATAACTCCTTAGCCTTAGGTTTAAGATCGGCGAACGTTCGCTCTATCCATTCTAGCTACCAAGATTAATTAGTCGCCCGGGTACGGTTGCCTCTCGCAACGACTTAACTTAACTGGTGGAATTACTAACGTTTTATGAGTTACTCTTGCAATGGATTAACCCTAACCGGTTCCTATGAAAGGCACGCTCCAATTATAAGGTTAATTGTTCAATTTGATGTTTTAAGGTAAGGTGAGCGTTCGCTTCTATCCTTAGCTTAACAAGAATCTAATCTAAGTGATCAATCCAGACAAGAAACATGAACAATGAAGAACAAATCAAACATGATAGAGAAACTGATTGAACTTACAATCTAATCACCGCCGATCCGTGACCGCTTTAAAGCCCTGGGTCACTTAGGGTTCATCTAAAGCTCTAAGAGTTTAGCTACTCATGTTTATCAGAAAAGAATCAAAGACAAAGAAAGAGTTCATTATCCAGAGGAAGAACAGAAAAGAATCTGAAAAACCTAATTAAGATGACTCTGGCAGACTTCGATCTTCGGTAAACTGAAATCCTAGCTCCGAGTCTTCGAGATGGAAGGGATGGCGTCACGATCTCTTTCCGGCTCTTCGGACTCTAAACTCTATGCTCCAGAACTTGAGAGAATTCTGAAGTTCAGTATTAGTTGGTAATTATGTTGTGTATCAAAGGTCTCTCTGATATGGGCCGCCGGTTAAGTATTTATACTTAACCCTAATACCACCGGGTTTTGCCTGATATTTTCGCCAAAAATATTAAAGAATTTTCGCCGAAAATCTTAGTGTAAATGGATGGTCCGCTGGCTGTTTTTCTCCTGTGATTTTCGGTCCAATTGTTCTCGGCAAAAACTTAGGGTTTTCGCCGAAAACTTCCTTTGATGAGCATCAGTCGATTTGTTCTTGCATTTTCGCCGAAAACACTAGGGTATTTTGGCGAAAACTTTAGTGTAAACCGGGGCAGACTTTGGTTCGGCTCGATTGACTCCTCGGATCGATTCTGGTGCAATTCCTCGAGGTTCCAACGCCTTAGACACGCCCTTGGCTACTTTATTTGATGGCAAAAACCTGTGCTAACATAAAAACACTAGAAAACCATCAAATAGACCCGAAACGGGCCAAGGTAACACAAATGGCACGAGATAGGGCAATTGATTGAATATTCGTTATTCTACCCTAAAAACTATGTCTTAAGCAAGGAAATGTCGCTTAAATGAGGCTGATAATCACGTCAAATCGAGTGTCATCACTTACCTGCAGTAAGAGGAAGCCCTAGATACTTGAAAGGCAGATCTCCCATTTTGAATCCACTTGTTTGCCTGATATCATCCATTAAGGCACTATCTGCTCCAGCAATATAAAACTCACTTTCTTCTGGATTGTGTTTAAGACCTGAGACCCTGTGAAATCTATCAAGTATATTCACAACCCCTTCAATAGATCCAACTATTCCTTTTGTAAAGATTATGATGTCATCAGCAAATCCTAGATGTGTCAAGACATTCTTACATTGGGGATGGTAACCAAATGTTCCTGTTCCAGCTCCTTCATCTAATAATCTACTGAGCACCTCTATGGCAATCAAAAAGAGGTAGGGGAAATAGGATCCCCCTGCCTCAAACCCTTCTTTGCTGCAAAATTTCCACACAATGTACCATTGATGCACACTGTCATCATCGTGGAATTAAGACATCTTTCCAGCCAAAAAATATAAATAGAGGGGAATTCCATGGCTTTCAATACACTTAGCAAGTAAGTCCAATTAACACTATCAAATGCTTTCATCAAATCAACCTTCAAAGCTATTCTTGGAGAGATACCTTTCATTCCATACATTCTTAAAAGCTCATGAGCTACCAAGACATTATCACTGATTAATCTCCCTTTAATGAATGCAGTTTGAGAAGAAGTAATCAAATCAGGCAAGACCTTACTCATCCTATTACCCAGGATTTTAGATATGATTTTATAAACCACATTACAGCAAGAAATGGGTCTATAATCTTTCATATCACTGACATTAGGCTTTTTAGGGATTAAAGCAAGGATCACTGAATTAACAAAGCCAGGCAGCTTACCAGTATGAAAGAAGTATAAAACTGCCTTAGTCACTTCAGGCCCTACTATATTCCAACATCTTTTATAGAATGAGACTAGGAATCCATCTGGACCAGGGGCCTTATCCCTTGGCATACTTCTCAAAGCTTCCTCAACTTCTTTGGGAGTCACCATAACAGATAGATTATCCTGATGATCTTCCATAAGTTTATACTTAATCAGAGAACCTAATTCCAAGTCCTCAACTGCCTATTCTTCTCCTAAGAGATTCTTATAGTAAGAAATAGCCACAAACTTGATATCATCAAACTCTTCAACCAGAATACCGTCAGAGTTACGGATCTGCCTAATAGTGTTTGATGAACCGTCGTAGAGCGGGTTATCAAATAACTACCAAGCTGGAAAGCTAGGGTAGATCATATTCCATGGGTCTTCTAATAATTGTCTACTCAAATATAAAGGCAGATTACTCATGTTAACACACGTTGTGCGTGGTGTGAGTTCCACGACTTCTAATTCTAGGAAAAAGCACGGAAATTAAAAACTAAAACTGAAAGACAGATTGAGAAATTAGGTTGACTAACAAAGATGACAGACAAGCTTAGACTTCGAATCCCCCTTCGTTCACCAGAGCATTGGCAATCAACAGATCAGTGGATTTCAATTCTCGTTCAATCAATTCTATAACACCACCATAACTCCTTACCCTTAGGTTTAAGACTGGCGAACGTTCGCTCTATCCGATCTAGCTACCAAGATTAATTAGTTGCCCGAGTACGGTCGCCTCTCACAACGGCTTAACTAACTGGTGCAATTGCTAACGATTTATGAGTTACTCTTGCAGTGGATTAACCCTAACTGGTTCCTACGAAAGGCACACTCCAATGAATAGGTTAATTGTTCGATTTGATGTTTTAAAGTAAGGCGAGCGTTCGCTTCTATCCTTAGCTTAACAAGAATCTAATCTAGGTGATCAATCCAGACAAGAAACATAAACAACGAAGAACAAATCAAACATGAAAGAGAAACTGATTGAACTTTGAATCTAATCACCGCCGATCCGTGACCACTTTAAAGCCCTAGGTCACTTAGGGTTCATCTAGTCTAAGCTCTACGAGTTTAGCTACTCATTTTCATAACGAAAGAATCAAAGGCAAAGACAGGGTTCATCTTGAACAGAAGAAGAACAGAAAAGGATATGAAAAACCTAATTATGACGACTCCGGCGAAGCTTTGATCTCCGGTAATCTTCAATCCTAGCTCCGAGTCTCCGATGGCGTCACGATCTCTTCCTGGCTCTTCGAACTCTAAACTCTGCTCCATAACTCATGAGAATTCTGCAGTTATGTTGTATTATGTGATATATTTGTTATTGGGCCGCCGGTTAAGTATTTATACCTAACCCTAATACAACCGAATTTTGCCTTGAGTTTTCGCCGAAAACTTGAGTGTAAATGAAGGCGTCCTTCGGCTATTTCTCCTGTGATTTTCGGACCTTAGGGTTCTCGGTGAAAACATGGAGTTTTCACCGAAAACTTCTCTTTGTGAACTCAGCCGATTTCTTCTTGAGTTTTCGCCGAAAACCTGGGGGATTTTTCACGGAAAACTGCAGTGTAAATTGGAGCAGGATTTGATTCGACTTGATTGACTCCTTAGATCCATTCTTGTGCGATTCCTCGAGGTTCTAATGCCTTAGACACGTCCTTGGCTACCTTATTTGACGGCAAAATCCTGTGCTATCATGAAAACACTAGAAAACCATCAAATAGACCCGAAACGGGCCAAAGTAACACAAATGGCACGAGATAGAGCAGTTGAATGAATATTCACTATTCTACCCTAGTAACACAAATGGCACGAGATAGAGCAGTTGAGTGAATATTCGCTATTCTACCCTAAAAACCATGTCTTAAGCAAGGAAATGTCGCTTAAATGAGGTTGATAATCACGTCAAATCGAGTGTCATCAGAGGACGATGAGGAAGAAGTTTGTTCCGGGAACCTATATCCGAGACCTACACACCTCCCTCCGAAACCTAAAGCAAGGCACCATGTCCCTGGAGCAATATACCAAGGAGATAGAGATGTTGGTAGCCAGGCTCGACCTTAGAGAAGAACCCGAAGCAAGGATAGCCAGGTTTGTGGGTGGACTACACCCCGTGATCATGCATCAAGTCAATATACTTAACTATGTTGACTACGAGGATCTCAAAGCCCTAGCTAACCGCATGGAGAGAGAGTTGAAGAAGGGCTACACGAGAAGACCAGCTAATACCCCGTGGAGAGGAGGCTCGAGTGCAAGCCAGGCCCCATGAAAGCCCGAACAGCCCCGAGGCTCCAGCTCACGGCCAAACCCTAACCCTAGGGATTCGGCACCACCGGTAACACCTGCCCCACGTACTTTTAAGGTTCAAAATTCTAACCCACGTCCCAGTGGAATTTTATGCTTTAAATGTCAAGGTAGGGGACATATCTCAAGGGACTGCCAAAATCAACAAACGATGGTGATAAGAGAAGGAGGAATCGAGACAGATGATGAAGAAGATGAGAAGAAGGAAGAAGAAAAAGAATCAGATGAAGGAGAACAAGTTAAGCAGAAGGGCTTGAGAAGTTTGCAGGGTTAATATCTAAAACCCTAGCACCAGACGCCCCGGCGCTACCCGACCGAGCCTGACCAGCCCCGGCGCTGCTCGACCAGGCCTGACCAGCCCCGGCGCCCCAGCGCTCGGCCCTGACCCCGACTGGCGCTGCCCGACCACCCTTGGCGCCCTAGACCCAGCCCCGGTGCTGCCCGACCAAGCCTCGGCGCCCCAGCGCTCAGCCCTAACCCCGACTGGCGGTGCCCGACCAGCCTCGGTGCCCCAGCACCCAGCCCCGGTGCTGCCCGACCAGGCCCCGGCGCCCCAGCGTTCGTCCCCAACACTGACTGGCCCACTCTGACCAGTCCTAGCACCCTAGCACCCGGCCCCGACCTGTCACTGCCCGACGCCCCCCGGCTCATCACCACCCGACGTGGCCCCCGACGGATCACCGTCCGACGAGTCCAACGCGTCCCTGCCCGGCGCTCCGTCCCGGTCCTACCCGACCCCGACTGCCCCGACGCAACGATGCCCGACGCCACTCACTGGTTGACGCCCGACGGCCCCAGCCACCCCGACAGGTCTTGCCCGACCATGCCGCCTCCCCACTGCCCGACGCTACCGCCCTGCCCGACGTGCCCTGGCCTACCCCCGGCACCTCCGGCACCCCCGTGCCCCGACCCAACGCTTCACCGACGGTCCCCTGTGCACCCAAGATTCAATGGAAGATCACCTCCCGACGAATTTTGAGGACTGCCCCGAGCGAGGAAGATCCGGATGCGGATCCGGATGTGGCAATGAGTGAGGAACTCTCACCGGACACCTCCCCAAGCCTTAACATTATTGTTGATAGTTTTTTAGGAGAACGAGCTATGAAGACTGATGATGCTATAAAACAGTGATCAAATACTACAAAGCTAAAAAGCTAAGCAGATCAAATTCCACGGGTCTTCTAATGATTGATTATCAAATGTAAAGGCAAATTACTCAGATTTAACACTTTGTGCGTGGTGTGAGTTCCACGACTTCTAATTCTAAGAAATGCACGGAAATTAAAAATTAAAACTGAAAACAGATTGAAAGACTGGTTGATTTAACAAAGATGATAGACGAACTTAGAATTTGAATCCCCCCTTGTTCCCTAGAGCATTGGCAATCAACAGATCAGCGGATTTCGATTCTCATTCAATCAATAACTAAGACACCACCATAACTCCTGACCCTTAGGTTTAAGACGGGCGAACGTTCGCTCTATCCGTTCTAACTACCAAGATTAATTAGCCGCCCGGGTACGGTCGCCTCTCGCAACAACTTAACTTAATTGGTGCAATTACTAACGATTTATGAGTTACTCTTGTAGTGGATTAACCCTAACCGGTTCCTACGAAAGGCACGCTCCAATTATAAGGTTAATTGTTCAATTCGATGTTCTAAAGTAAGGCGAGCGTTCACTTCTATCCTTAGCTTAACAAGAATCTAATCTAGGTGATCAATCCAGACAAGAAACATGAACAATGAAGAACAAATCAAACATGAAAGAGAACTGATTGAATTTCTAATCTAATCACCACCGATCCGTGACCGCTTTAAAGCCCTGGGTCACTTAGGGTTCATCTAGTCTAAGTTCTAACGAGTTTAGCTACTCATGTTTATCACAAAAGAATCAAAAACAAAGAAAGAGTTCATCATCCAGAGGAAGAACAGAAAAAGAATCTAAAAAACCTAATTTAGACGACTCTGACAAACTTCGATCTTCCGTAAACTACACTCCTAGCTCCGATTCACCGAGGTGGAAGGGATGGCGTCACGATCTCTTTCCGGCTCTTCGAACTCTAACTCCTCGCTCCAGAACTTCAGAGAATTCTTCGAATTCTGATTACGAAAAGTATATTATGATGTATTGTCTGTCTCCTAATGTTGGGCCGCCGGTTAAGTATTTATACTTAACCCTAGTCCACCCGGATTCCTTCTGTTATTTTCGTCGAAAATACCTTGCTATTTTCGCCAAAAATTCTCGTGTAAATGGATGGTCCGCCGGCTGATTCTCCTGTAACTTTCGTTTCGGTTCGAAAAATCAACGGTTTCGCCGGAAACTCCTTTAGCCGGACATCAGTTGATTTGTGCTGATGTTTTCGCCAAAAATACTAGGGTATTTTCGGCGAAAATTCCTTTGTAAATCAGGCAGGAATTTTCATGAACTTGATTGGCTCCTTTGATCGATTCCGGTGCAATCCCTCGAGGTTCCAACGCCTTAGACATGACCTTGGCTACTTTATTTGACGGAAAAAACCTGTGCTAACATAAAAACACTAGAAAACCATCAAATAGACCCGAAACGGGCCAAGGTAACACAAATGGCACCAGATAGGGCAATCGATTGAATATTCGTTATTCTACCCTAAAAACCATGTCTTAAGCAAAGAAATGTCGCTTAAATGAGGCTGATAATCACGTCAAATCGAGTGTCATCAAGTAGTAGCAGCCAATTATGCACGAATTTGACCTGACCGACGAGACTCCTCACACAGGAAATATTTAGTAAACGGGGAACTCTCACTCTCTGTGTTTAAGGACGTGTTTCTGCTCTCAATCATTTTCTTTTACTGAATTCAGTCATAAGTTTGCAATTCGACCACATCTCGACCACTGTGACAACACGAGTAACTAGTCAAGAAGGACTTCCCTGCTAGGACTGTAACGAATTCTACACTACAAGGGTTTATGATGAGATGGATGATGGGAGTGTATGATGATGGCTTTGGTGCGGTGTAGCTCTCGACTAACTTCCCTCGAATCTAGCCTATGGCTTCCTACCGTCTAACCAGACACGGGTGGAATAGTGAACGCTCGTCCTATGATAACCTCAAGCAACCTAACACTTAATTTTCTTTATACTTTTCTTTCTTTTGACTTTTCTTTTAACTTCGTTCTTCCATTTGTAGAGAGAAGAACGTTATTGACTAAACTTGAAACTTTTCTGATTTCTCTTTTTTTCTGCTTTCTTTTTCGACATTTCTTTTGTTTTTCTCTTTCTCTTTTTTTCTTTATGCCAATTCTTTCTTTTAGTTGCTAGAGGGGTTTACACGTTTGGACATAATAGCTAAGATCACCTGTTTAATGGCTATAGGCAGGGTACCACAAATCGACTTCCGGTAGGTCAATCTAGAACTACAACCACATGGGATCAACGGGGAATGAAAGAATGGGAAATGGTTGTAATGTATTATCGAATCGAAAGAACAAGCCAAGCTCAAGGGTTTAAACCTAATGGATTTATCGTTAGGTAGGCTATCTGGCTTAGTAGCTGAATCTAGGTGCCCCTATCATTCTAGATCTCGTGTCATCGTGTGGTCTCGAGTAGGTCTCATGAAAATTCTAACTCATTCAAGCAAACAGAAAATCACTCAAAAAGAATTGAAATTGCAAGTTACGTGCAATGGATCAAAAGCTCACAGTTGGTTTGCTAGTCGGATTTGGTCATTTTCATGCAATCAAGGCTACAAACTACAAGTGTGATTTTAAAAATCTGTTTTGACCAGGCAATTTAGCATCATAGTAAACACGTTGGTTCTCAAATTCTAGGTTAAGCAGTCTAAACATCATTATGAAAGATTGAACAACAACTTAACATCAAAAATCAAGAACTAAGCCATTCTAATGCTAGAGAGACTGGACAGGAATTGCGAGGCACACAAAAACACAATCAAGGGCAATCAAGTTCATGCAAGGTTCTCTAGCATCCTACCCCACACTTAAATCGTACTGTGTCCTCACAGGACTAAATCTAGAGTTCAGAGTGAAGTAGAAGAACCTGGACCGAGATGGTTGGTGTAGGGGATGAGCACGGATCCTCGGAGCAGAGGCAATCTACCAAAGTGAAGCAAAGGGAATCTCCCAACTGCCTGCAAAACAAAAACAAATGAAAGATAAAAAGGAAACCGGAACAAGTGTCCCGGATCCACACAGAAAAAAGTTGGATTGAAATTCGAAAAGAAGAAATAAAAATAAAGGACCAGAAAAGGAATATAACCCGATCACTGCTGGTCAGGCACATCGGGAGGGGAAATGTGGAGGGCGTCGTCTATCTGTCGCTGCCATGCCAGCTTTGCCTCATACCTCTCGTCATTGCGGCGCATGTGCTGCTGCATAATAGTCCATCTGGCGTCCTGAGCGGTGTTATCAGCGACGCGCCACTCCTGGAGTCGCTCGTACAGCTCTCTGACGTCAGCTGGATACGGTCGGTGCTGAGGATGAGGTGCCTGGTATGGATCTGGAATGGGCATATGGGGCTGGTATGCATACCCTGCCTGATGGTGTGGCGAGGGTCTATGATCATGAAACTCCGGCCCTGACTGGGGTTGCGGCTCCCCAGAATCATCTTCCTCCTCCAACTCGGCCTCGTGATGGAGAGGAGGATCTGCCGCCACCTATGGACTGAGGTCCAGCTCAAGGGCGTACTCGACCACTAAATCTCCACCGACGGTGTACACTCTGCGGCGTGGGACGTCCGGACCATATTCATGGCTGAGACCGAGGGAGATGATGAGTCGGCCGACAAAGTTGCCTCCCAGGAGTGAGCGAGGTGGCTTCATCTTCTGAGTCTTCTGGCGGAATAAGCGTGCAAGCACCCATCCGGGATGAAGAGGATAACTCTCCCAGATGGCGCGATGGAGGAGAAGCTCCTCTCTGCTGATATGGTGGCGGTCCTTCTCTGGAGCAAACAGTAGTGATCTACGCCAAACCATATGAATGAATCGATAAGAGGGTGAGAGAGGTGATGTCCCTCGTAGTGCTCGCGGGGATCCCGAGATGAGCTGCAAACTCATCGTAGGTGAAGTCCTTGTACACCCCGCTAAGATAGAAAGAGACAACCTTCTTGCGCTGCCTCTTCTTGTGCTCGTCCAGATCGAATGTCGCCCAAAACTCCTAGAGAGCGACGTCTGGGAAGTCAGCAGCTGTGGTAGTCAGCTCCAGCAGTCCTGTAGGTATCAATGCATCGAGCACATCCCGGTGCCAGTCCTCATCGTGCTCGAAGAGTGACTCCATAGATAATGGGGGAACATCAGCTCCAGGAACATGCTCGAGCCGCTGGTAGCGCTCGAAGTAGTACTGGGGTAGGCGCGGGCAATAGTAGGGTGGTACCTGACACGGCCAGGGAAAGATGGTGGAGGGCCCTGGGTGGTAAGCAAATTAAGTAACTGGTAATTACAATAAATCAAAGAGCATGCAAATGTCTAGCCGGAAGGTTCATAACATAATTAGGGATCAGAAGTCAAACCGACATTCAAAAAGTCAACATCATAGCACATTGAACCCTAATCATGGCAATTACTAGCTCAAAGCGGGAAATGACGGCAAAATTATAAACTCAGATGGCAAGCACAGTAATAAGAACGTGAATGAGCACACATGGCAGCCAAACAAGCATAGACAATTCATGGTCAAACCGACATTTCTAGAAAGTCAACACCGTAAAGAATCGATCCTTAAGCATATCAACACATGATCAAATGGTATTACAATTCAGCACAATACTCCCTAAGCATGCTAGATCGGTCCAAAGCATTCAACTAACCTAGTTCACACAAAATCAGTCGGCACGCAAATCGAGGTAAATCGAAAAGTCAACCGAAAGTCAACCCCGACGAAATTCAGCATTCAACATGTCAAAAGATTCGGAATGAAAAGTTCTACAACTTACCTTGAAGCCATGGGTGCTGAAAATGAACGGACAGAGAGAAATCGAAAAATTTAGGGTTTGGCTGAACGGGAGCTATAGAGCTCCGATTCGACGGATCTATGGCTGAAAATGATCGGAAAACGGAGGGGAGAGGTGCGGCGGCGGCGGCGACGGTGGCGGCGGCAGCAAACGGACAACGACGGTGAAAATGTGGCGGCGGGGGCTGGGTTTTAAACAGGGAGAGTTTTTTGGTTATTTTCAAAAATGAAGAAGTGAGGGGAGAGAGAGAAAAGAGACCGAGAAATAGAGGGAAAATTGTTTGATTTTGTCTCAAGTTTTCGGCGAAAATCTGTGCAATTTTTTGCCAAAAACATTAGTGAAAAACGTCTGCCAGTTTTCAAAGGAGTTTTCGCCGAAAACTCATAGAGTTTTCGCCGAAAAGTTTAGTTAAAATACCAGAAAACACAGTGGGATTTTCAAGGAAGTTTTCGCCGAAAAAATGGGTCAGTTTTCGCCAAAAATTTTGACCTGTACGATTGAAAATATTTTCGCAATCTCGGCAAACTTCAGAAAATCACAATTAAATCCACAAAAATTGGACAAATGAAAAACTGACACTTTTGGCTCCCCTGAACCGACTCTAAAACAAGGAGTTCGACACAAATGAAAAATTGACTCCAGCCGTGGGTTGCCTCCCACGAAGCGCTCTTGATTAACGTCCTTGAGCTGGAAGATACCTGGACGGGATTAGGAGACATCCCAACTCAGGATCTCCTTAACGCTAGAATCGGAGTTCATGAAGTAGAGCTTCGGGGCATCTCCGTCAGCATAAATTTCTTCCCGTTAGCGTGTATGAGCTTGGTACGTCCATCAGGAAGGTGATCAGTGATCTTGAATGGACCAAAAAGTTCTCTCGAGGGATCATCCTCTACAAGGAAGACGGTGGAAGGAATGAGAACGATGGGCTTCATCTTCTCTTTAACCTCCGGCTTTGTATCACCAGGATCGGTGATCGTCGGTATTTCCTTAAGAGATGCTTTTGGCTTCTTCATCAATACTTGCTCCGGCGCCGGTAGCTCGGAAGGAATTGGTGGTGCAGCTGGCTCGGTAGAAGGTGGTGGAACAACTGGTCTCCAGACCATTTGGGTCTTCTTCTTCTGATTCTATCTCCGTGACCTGCCAGGTTCCTTGCTTGGCGGTGAAGAAGAGGCTTTCAGTTCCTTCTTCTTTGGCGGCTTTTGAGCAGAAGATTTAGGTTTCTGCTTGGTAATCTGTTCAACACCTGCAACAACAATTGATCTAGGAACACTAGAAAAGACGTCAGTAACGGAGTTGACCGGAGTCAACTCCACAGTTTCAACAGCTAGACAATGAGATTCTTCATTCAAAGGAGTATATTTCATTCCGTTTTTAACGTGGAACGTTATCGTGTCCTTACCAACCCTCAAGGTCAAGGAACCATTTGGAACGTTAATTTGCATTTCAGTTGTTGCCACGAAGGGTCGTCCTATAAGGATGGTAGAATCATCCTTACTAGTATCTATGATCACATAGTCAGCTAAGAATGTGAAAGGACCACATTTAGTAACAACGTATTTTATCTCTCCTCTCGGTGTTTTCAGTGATCTATCAGCAAAGACAAGTTGTATGCTAGTTGGTTCAAGTTCTCCTAGGTTCAATTTTTCAAATAAACTCATAGGCATAACATTGACAGACGCGCTTAGATCAACCAAACTACGTTCTATCTCAACATCATTAATAACTAGAGGAAGCGTGAAAGAACCAGGATCAGAACACTTAGCTGGATATGGTGATGAAGGTTTCTTGATACGAGCAGCAGGATACCCTTCTTTACCTCCCCACATGCCAGTCTCGATCCTTGCGTTCGGTAGCAATGCTCTTGGAAAAGGAGGCTTAACGTAGTACGGAGCAAGAGGAGGATCATACTCCTTAGGCGCCTCCGTCGGTGCTTCCTTCTTCTCTGGAGCTTCATCAGTCCTGCATAAATTAGAAGAAGCATTAGTAGATGAGTTTGTCGGTTCTTGAACGGATACCATCTTAGCTTGCTCCTTTCTCGGATTTGGCTCTGTTTGGCTTGGAAGTTGGCCAAATGGTCAACCAGATGCTAGCATGCTAGAGATCTGGTTCACCGCCTGCTCAATTCTTTGACCGAATGCAATCTGTTCTTGGTTGAGAAGAGCTTGGGCCTTGAACTGACTGTCGTGATCGTCAAGTCTAGTGATGATCTGACTAAGCTTCTTGTCTAGTTCACTGACGTTGTTGTCCCTCTGATGTTGCTGCCCTGTATAGGTATTATTCAGATATTGATTCTGGCGATTGCCAGGAGTAGTTCAATAGTTACCCAGATTGTGGTGTCGCGGCTGGTAGACACCTACTGGCGGATGGTTCCCTAATTATGTTATGAACCTTCCGGCTAGACATTTGCATGCTCTTTGATTTATTGTAATTACCAGTTACTTAATTTGCTTACCACCCAGGGCCCTCCACCATCTTTCCCTGGCCGTGTCAGGTACCACCCTACTATTGCCCGCCTACCCCAGTACTACTTCGAGCGCTACCAGCGGCTCGAGCATGTTCCTGGAGCTGATGTTCCCCCATTATCTATGGAGTCACTCTTCGAGCACGATGAGGACTGGCACCGGGATGTGCTCGATGCATTGATACCTACAGGACTGCTGGAGCTTACTACCACAGCTGCTGACTTCCCAGACGTCGCTCTCTAGGAGTTTTGGGCGACATTCGATCTGGACGAGCACAAGAAGAGGCAGCGCAAGAAGGTTGTCTCTTTCTATCTTAGCGGGGTGTACAAGGACTTCACCTACGATGAGTTTGCAGCTCATCTCGGGATCCCCGCGAGCACTACTGGCGGATGGTTCAGCTTCTGATCCTGAGCTGGACCAGTTGGTCAGCTGTTCTGGTTCTTGTCGTGGTTCTGGTTGGCACCGGCATGGCATTGTAGGGAGGTCTATCTTGATAATTCCCCTGTTAACTGAAATTACGGTAGCCAACATAACCCTTCTGATTGTTGCTGAAGCCTTGTTGAATGAAATTGACTTCTTCGACAGACCAAACTTCTGTTTTACCAAAATTCTGGCATCGGCCTCCATTATGCGCACAAGCTCCACACCACTCGCAATCGGCAACATAGACAGTGGCTACCAGTGGCTTGATGGGTGTAGAAGACTTCTTCAGATGCTTCTCTACTTCTGCCTTAACGGTCGCTTCGAGATCGAGCTTGCTTCTTGATCCTTCAGATTGTCGCTCCCAGTTCCTTGACTTGGAAGCACAGTTCGCAAAATGAAGAAGAGCAGCTTCAGGTGTTAGTGTAGTGCAATCCCCTTCAGCTAGGGAATTGACCCATTTGGCAGATTCTTCTCGAAGACCTCGAGCAAAGATTTCAGCTAACTGCCTTTGCTCGAAACCGTGGTGAGGACAGTTGTAAAGAAGTTCTTGGAATTCATTCCAAGTATCATATAAGCTCACTCCTTCCTTCTGCGAGAATCGGGCGATGCTGTCCTTGAAAGCTGTGGTTCTGGAGGGAGGGAAGTACTCTTCGACGAAGTCTTGAGCGAGAGTCTCCCAGTTGGTGTAGTAGCCAGGTGGTTTGCCAGTAAGCCACCTCTTAGTAGCGCCTTTCAGAGAGAACGGGAAAGCTCTCAAGCTAAGAGTGTTCTTGTCGAGATTCCCATTCTTGAAAGTGCCACAGAGATCAATGAAATCCGCCAGATGCGTGCACGGATTTTCTAGTGGCCTGCCTTCAAACTGTAGATCCCTAGAGATCATAGTCAAGAATGGAATTTTGATCTGATAGTCAGGATCTCCTTCAATGCGAGGCACGGAAATGGAAGATCGAACGCTAGTTGCGCTCGGCTTGTTGTAGTCAGCTAGACTCTTCTGTTCACCGCCTAGTGGTGGTAACTGATCAGTCATCCTGGGAGATGGAGGAGGTGAAAGTGATTCGGTGTATGAAGCGGATGAAGATGACGGTGAAGATGGAGATGAGGAACTCTCCTTCAGTTCTTCGAACTTGATCGGAGTGACGGATGGAGGTGGATTGGTTCTGCCTCTCTTTGGAATCTGTGATTGTCTTGGCGGAGCAGAACTGCATGGTCTCTCGACACTTTTAGCCTTGTCGGTTTAGGAGCGCGTAAGAGGGCGGCGATGCATACACCTGTGAACAACCTACAAATCACAAAGACAAACAAGACCAGTGTAAAATCGAAGTGAATGGAAAGGTGAAAGATGGAAAGTAGAAGAATAAGATGCTAGTTCTTCTTTCAAACAATTAAAAGAAGGTCCCCGGCAACGGCGCCAATTTGATGACACACTGGTTAGCGGGTTAATCAAATAACTACCAAGCTGGAAGCTAGGGTAGATCGTATTCCACGGGTCTTCTAACAATTGACTACTCAAACAAGCTGGCAATTTACTCAGGTTTAACACTTAGTGCGTGGTGTGAGTTCCATGACTTCTAATTCTAAGAAATGCACGGAAATTAAAAATTAAAATGAAAACAGATCGAAAGATTAGTTGGTTAAACAAAGATGACAGACAAGCTTAGACTTTGAATCCCCCTTCGTTCACCAGAGCATTGGCAATCAACAGATCAGCGGATTTCGATTCTCGTTCAATCAATTCTAAGACACCACCATAACTCCTTACCCTTAGGTTTAAGACTGGCGAACGTTCGCTCTATCCGATCTAGCTACCAAGATTAACTAGCCGCCCGGGTACGGTGCCTCTCGCAATGACTTAATTAACTGGTGCAATTTCTAACGATTTATGAGTTACTCTTGCAGTGGATTAATCCTAACTGGTTCCTACCAAAGGCACACTCCAATGATTAGGTTAATTGTTTGATTTGATGTTTTAAAGTAAGGCGAGCGTTCACTTCTATCCTTAGCTTAACAAGAATCTAATATAGGTGATCAATCCAGACAAGAAATATGAACAACGAAGAACAAATCAAACATGAAAGAGAAACTGATTGAACTTTGAATCTAACCACACCGCCGATCCGTGACCGCTTTAAAGCCCTAGGTCACTTAGGGTTCATCTAGTCTAAGCTTTACGAGTTTAGCTACTCATGTTCACAACAAAAGAATCAAAGGCAAAGACAGAGTTCATCTTGAATAGAGGAAGAATAGAAAAGGATCTGAAAAACCTAATTAAGATGACTCCGGCAGAACTTCGATCTCCGGTAATCTCCAATCCCAGCTCCGAGTCTCCGAGGTGAAGGGATGGCATCACGATCTCTTCCTGGCTCTTCGGAATCTAAACTCTACTCCAGAACTCGTCAAAATTCTCCAGTTATTCGTATTATATGGTCTCCCTCATATATGGGCCGCTGGTTAAGTATTTATACTTAACCCTAATACCGCCGGATTTTGCCTGGAATTTTCGCCGAAAACCTAGGAAATTTTCACCGAAAATTCCTTTGTAAATGGATTGACTGCTCGACTGTATCTCCTGTGATTTTCTAACCACCGGGGTTCTCGGCGAAAACTTGGAGTTTTCGCCGAAAACTCTCTTTGTTGAACTCAGCCGATTCCTTCTTGAGTTTTTGCCGAAAACCTAGGGGATTTTCGCCGAAAACTTCAGTGTAAATGGGAGCAGGATTTGGTTCAACTTGATTGACTCCTTGGATCGATTCTGTGCAATTCCTCGAGGTTCCAACGCCTTAGACACGTCCTTGGCTACTTTATTTGACGGCAAAAGCCTATGCTAACATGGGAACACTAGCAAACCATCAAATAGACCCGAAATGGGCCAAAGTAACACAAATGGCACGAGATAGAGTAGTTGAGTGAATATTCGCTATTCTACCCTAAAAACCATGTCTTAAGCAAGGAAATGTCGCTTAAATGAGGCTGATAATCATGTCAAATCAAGTGTCATCACCAGGACTTTGGCTTTCTGCTCTGTCCAAGTCGTCGGAATGTCCTCAGAGGGTCTTCAATGGCTGGTTCTGGTTCCAGGCTCATGGCATTTGGCCTGGGGCCTAGTTCAGGTACTAGGCCTCGCTCGGGGCTCGTGGCGGAGCCTAGCTTTGGGCTCTAGTCTCTTCCAGTAAGGCTTTTCTCTTTCTTCCTTTGGTATTGTTCCAGAAATGCCTCAAGGGGTCACAGAGCTCCTCTTTGTTTCCAGGGCTCATGGGAATTACGCTAGGGCCTAGTTGAGGCCCTCGGCTCGGGGCTACACTTGGCCCTAGGCTTGGCCCGGGGCCTGGACTTGGGGCTTTGGCCAGCATCAGGGGCTGGAGTTGCCTCACACTCATCCTTGCTTGTCTTGCTGCTGGTGGGGGCCTGAGCGTGTACTTGGTCACATATCTTGGCCTCATAAAGGGCTGGAGAGCTCGCTTGTGAGCTTTCCTTTTCCCTAGACGTTTCTTGTATGGCCCTAGGGCTCGGCCGTTGACTGGTGACCCTAGTGGGGTGTAGGAATACTTGTTGGCATTTGGGCAGTTGTGGAAGATCACATCATCCCCCTCTTCTTGCATTGGATTCGTCCTCGAATCCATCGTGGGCTCTCGTTATGCACTTAGCAAGCCTCTCCAAACTTCAGTGACTTGGGTGGCCATGTCAAAGGAAGACTCATCCTCATCTCCCAGACCTGGAGTGTCACTTGAATTGGTGAAAGACCAAGATTCTTGTCCTTCTGAGCTTGGGCCGTCGGTGTCTGATGTGATCATATTTAGTGCATTATAAGTCCTCGATTAGCCTAGGGATCCCCCATGTTTGATCTCATTTTGCTATGATTTATAGGCCTTTATGAATGTTTTATGCAAAGTGCCCTTTCATTGCCCGGTTGCCACTTTGAGGCCAATTCTATGTCTATTGGAGTTGTTTTCTTTGCATTTTCAGGTCTTGGCATTGAAGTACTGGTGACAAGGAGCACGTAGGATCAAACGGGAGGTCAATCGGAGCTAGGACGGATGAGATATGATCGTTGAAAAATCGAGAAAAATGCACCTTCAACTGAAGAAGTTTTCGGCGAGAACTCTAAGTTCTCGACCGAAAACCGGATTACAGGAGACAGCCTTCCGATGTATGAAGAAATGTTTGGCGAAAACTCTTCAAAGTTTTCGCCGAAAATCTATGAAGTAATGACAAGCTGCTCGGTGTTTTTCAAGCATATTTTCGGCGAAAATATTGTAGAATTTTCGCCGAAAATCCCAGCTTATTCCAGCAGTATATAAAGAAGGCAGCGGACGAAAATTGGGAGAACACATTCTAATTTTTACACTCGCCGAACACTCTGTTTTCTCTCAATTGTCAATCATCCCTCTCCATCCTCTCAACCAAACATCATCCTCCCTCAATTGTTGATCAACTTGAAGATCAAGGATCTAAGTGAAGACCTCCATAGCTTGGATTGGAGCTTGAAGAGCCAAGTAGGAAGATCCTCCATGGAAGCAAGGATGGTCTCCTCTACTCAATTTCAGGTTTCTTCCATGGTTGTGCTAGGCTAAGCTTAGGTTTAGTTTAGTGGGGGATGGATCAAGCTAGGATAGGTGATTGATTGTATGGATTGAGTTTCTCATAGCCATTTGTGTAAGATAATGATCCTAGACCTTGTGCTTTGTAGCCATTAGAGCTTGATTGTTCTTTTGGTATTGTTTATGTCTTTCAATACATGAGAATGATTGATTCATTTTGATCTAAGGTCTTGGGATTGTAATTGGATGTTTTGAGAGATTGGATTATACAATTGCAACCATTTTGAGCTTGTTTTCCTTGTTGTCATTTTATCAAACACTTGGTGTGCATTGAGTTTTCTTTAATTTGAAGGTTGAGAGACGCTTATGATTGCTAGACTAGTGTTATATGATTGACATGAGAGTGTCTTGCATCATTTACCTCGTGCTAGATGAATGTTAGCATAGAACTCAAGTTTTTGGCATTTCATTGAGCAAGTTAAGGCACTCCATTACCTTTGTTCACATAGCGAGAGCATGGTGCATTTGGTCTAGGAGTAGAGAGTCAATTGTGCGAGAGTTTGTTGATTCTACTTGAGTGAATTGCATGGTCATTAGTTTACACAACGTTGCTTGAGATTCAATCCAGATTTCATGAACCTTGAGCTTGAAGAAACCCCTTACTAAGCTAAACTCCCTTCTCTCTTGTTTGATCCTCAATTTCACTTGTTAATTTTTCCTTGTTTACTTAAGCTTTTCATTTGTTCTCTTTCAAAACCAAAACTCAATTTTAAATGTTTAGACCGTTCATGAACTTCGTGAGTATTAGCCTATGAGAGGACCTCGTGGAATACGACCTTGGTAAAATTCTTATCAAGTTTTTGGCGCCATTGCCGGGGACCTCTCATTCCTAAGAAAGCAATTATTAGTGAACTGGTCTTTACACTTCCTTCCATTTTCCTTTTAGCTTCCTTGTTACTCTTTGTTTACTTTGTTATCCCGCATCGTTGTATTACCCGGGTGTGTTCGTTGTGCTTGTTTGCAGGAGATTGGTGTTAGTGCATGAGGCGTTCAGCTCGTCTTCAAGCACCACTCCAAGGACTAGAACAAGTGCTCGAGCCACGGACTACTTCCCCACCTCCTACAGTTGAAGAACAAGAAGCTGACCACATCTCACACCACACTATGTCTCATCACGAGGACGAGGATAATCATTCGGAACATTCACATCACCCTAATGAAGATGATCAATCGCAAAGAGGTGCGAGGCGCACACTAGCCGATTATGCTCGCCCAACCCTCGAAGGGGCAGCCTCGAGCATCGTGCGAAGACCGGTAACTGCAAGAAACTTTGAATTGAAGCCTAATATGATTCAGATGGTGCAGAACGGAGTGGTGTTCAACGGTATAGATGGAGTGTCCGTCTAGACACTTGAAGGACTTCCTAGAGATATGCGATACGGTGAAGAACGATCAAGTTCACCCGGATTGTGTGCGACTCCGACTCTTCCCCTTCTCACTCAAAGGTCGAGCCAAGTCTTGGTTGGAGAACCAACCTAGTAGAACATTCACTACATGGGAGGGACTAGCCGAAGCCTTCCTCGAGGAGTTCTTTCCCCCTTATATGACGGATGCAATCCGGGATCGAATCAACCACTTCACACAACACAAGGGAGAGCTCTTCCATGAGACTTGGAATAGGTTCCAAGCCCTTCTTCGGTCTTGTCCTCATCACAACTTCGTCGAATGGAGTTTGGTGGATATCTTTGCTAGGTCCCTTGATTTTGAGAATACAAGGATGATCAACCAAGCCGCCGGAGGTGATCTAAGGATGCTCACTCCCGAAGATGCTCTAAAACTCTTTGCGGAGATGGCCAACAAGACGAGGAGTTGGTCTCGACAACAACCTCCAAGGTCCAAGTATGGGAGCGACACTCACTACGACTCTAGAGCTATAAGTGTTGATGCACCAAAGGATTCGTCTAGCTATGGGAAGAAACCTAAGTTACCGGGGCATCGAGATGAAGATGACCCTATGTTTGCGCTCCTCATGTCTAAGATCGATGCTATGGCATCTCAGGTCAGTAACTTGAGTATGCCTAAGCATCCCTCCAAGGTTCCATCATGTCAAGTGGGTAATCCCCCAGTTGCTTCAATATACTGTTGTGAATGTTGTGGGGGTCAGGGACACGACTTCAGTGCTTGCCCTTCCGCCACTCCTGAGCTTGGCCAAGGCGATCATAATGAGGAGGTAAGCTTCACACAAGGTCAAGGATTCCATGGTAATTTCAGCCCCCAAGGTAACTATCAAGGTAACTATAACCGACCGTGGAACCAAGGTGGTGGGTACAACAAGTCTAACCAAGGATACCAAGGCCAAGGGAATCAAGGTAGTGGTTACAATAAGGGTTACAACCAAGGAAATCAAGGAGGATTCCAAGATTATAGAGGGTATCAAGGCAACCAATGGTCTCAAGGAAGTAACCAAAACCAAGGTAGTCAATGGACTCAAGGAGGTCACCAAGGACAAGGGAACCAAGGGGGAAATCAATGGAATCAAAGTGGACATCCAAATCAAGGTCCCCAAGGTCCTACCCTACCCGGAGTGTACAATCATAGAGGTGATGGACCACCCGGATTCAACAAGCCACCTCACAACAAAGAGGGCGTTTCTCCAATATCTCAAGAGGATACCAACGCGGCAATGATTCAACTTATAAAAAATCAACAAGCTTTGATTGCAAATTTGGAGAATCAAATGGGACACATTGCTAAGACACTCTCGGAGCGACCCTCGGGTACTTTGCCTTCCAATACCGAGGTCAACCCCAAAGGTCCGGAGCATTGCAAGGTAGTGACATTGAGAAGTGGAAAACCTTTGCAAGATGCAACCTCTTCCCCAATTGACTCTCAAAAGGTACAAGATCCCAATCTAATGGTTGATGAAGATGATATCAAGGATCCTTCGGATGAAGTTGAGGTTGAAGTCGAGCCTCCTACGGGTAATGTGAGTACTAAGGTTGCCAAGGAACCTAGTAAGGCTACATCGAGTACACCACCGGTCTCTCCTCCCACACCGGTTGTACCTCCACACAAGCCTAAGCTTCCATACCCCTCTCGAGTGATGAAGGATGGTCTTGAGAAGGTTTTTAAGAACTTTGTAGAGCGGCTTAGTCAAATGCCATTTTCTCTTCCGTTTCCCGAAGCTATGACTATGATGCCTCAATATGCTAAGTTCATGAAGGAACTCTACACCAACAAGAGGAAGCTACTGGAGACATCTATAGTTCACCTCAATGAGGAATGCTCCGCCGTTCTCTTCAAGAGTCCACCGGAAAAGCTTAAGGATCCAGGTACTTTTACTATCCCTTGTGCTATAGGTAATACCTCTTCGGCTAATGGTCTTGCGGATCTAGGTGCTAGTATCAATGTCATGCCTTATTGCATATTTGAGAAGCTAGGGTTATCTAATCTTCGTCCTACTCGTATGTACATTCAACTTGCGGACAAGTCGACCAAAAGTCCTAGGGGGATTGTTGATTATGTGCTAGTTAAAGTTGGTCCTTTTGTTTTCCTAGTTGACTTTGCGGTCATTGATACCGATGATGTGGATGTCTCATTGATATTTGGTAGACCATTTCTTGGTACTTCTCGTGCTTTAATTGATGTGCATAACGGGAAATTGACATTGAGAGTAGGACAAGAGAGTGTCACATTTTGCATAGCCGATGGCATGAAATTTGCTCACGCACAAGATGATTTAGAGTACTCGTGTGATACTATTGCTTCGGCTAGTGTGTGTAGTATTTCTAACTTCGTGTGTCGAGATTCTTTGGATGTTTGCCTTAGAATGAATGTGCAGGAACATTTAGACGCCCCAGAGTTAAAAGCTCAGGTGGCTTACCTTGATGAAGGGAGAGACAAGTTGGAGAGTGAAATAGTTTTTGTTGCTCTTCCGAAGGTGGAAAGGGTGAAGACCTCTTATGAAGAACCACCTACTCTTGAGCTCAAGCCTCTTCCTACACATTTGGAGTATGCTTTTCTCATGCCAAATTCTAAGCTACCGGTCATCATCAATTCTAAGCTTCTACCCGAGCAAAAGGACCATTTAGTGGAGGTCCTCAAGAAGTACATGAGAGCTATTGCGTGGAGCATCTCGGATATTCGAGGTATAAGTCCCACATTTTGCTCACATCGGATCCTCATGGAGGAAGATTTCAAGCCAGTTGTGCAACCTCAAAGAAGATTGAATCCTAACATGAAAGAGGTCATGAAGAAAGAGGTTATTAAGCTTATGGATGCGGGGATTATCCTTCCCATCTCGGACAGTCCTTGGGTTAGCCCCGTGCAAGTTGTTCCCAAGAAAGGAGGAATCACGGTGGTAGCTAATGACAAGAATGAGCTCATCCCGACAAGGACGATCACCGGGTGGCGTGTTTGCATAGATTATTGTCGACTCAATGAGGCCACAAGGAAGGATCACTTTCCTCTACCTTTCATGGATCAAATGCTCAATACAACAGAAGGATGGTTTAGTGGCAGGCCTCGTCGAGGTTAGTGGCAGGCGGCCTGCCACTAAAACAGGAGCTTACTCGCAGGCGCTGCCAGCCACTAACCACATATGGGCCTGCGAGTAAAGCTGCTGCGAGGAAGCCCATTAAGTGGCAGGCGTTGTCTGCGAGTAAGCTCCTCGCAGGTATGAGGTTAGGGGCACGCGCCTGCCACTAAGCTTAGTGGCAGGCGCGTGGTTAGTCGCAGGCCGCCTGCCACTAATATTAGTCACTTAACTTTATGATTACTACTGTCTAGTCACTAAATTTCTGTTTTTTCATGTGTCATCCCCTTGATTCTAGGCAGTCACTTAACTTTCTGATTATTGTTATCTGGTCACTAAATTTCTGATCTTTTTCGTTTCATCCCTTTTCATTTATAGGTAGTCACTTAACTTTTTTATCATTGCTATATGGTCACTAAATTTCTAGTTATCCCAATCGTTTCATCCCCATCTTGAAACCCTATGTCAATGGTGGTTTCTGATACATGAACTAAGTCGCCTTCCTAGAAAAGCTCCTCAAATGTCAATTTTTGGCCTTAACAATCCATCTTTATAGTCCATGAACTTCTTCACTAGTGTAGAGAGTTTGTGTGTTGTGGGCTTAGATTTGGAAGAAATGGGTTTCAATTGGGAGAGATCGGATGGTTTATTGGATTTAACGAGGGCTCTTGAGAAGGAGGAGGAAGAAGAAGAAGGCTTGAATTCGGAAGAGGAGGCAGGGTCAAAGGTGAAAGAAGATGCGGAAGAGAGGGAAGAATGGTAGGAATTGTAGCGGGACGCCATTAATGATGTGAAGAAGAAAATAAAGATGAGAGTTTTGATTGAAGAGGATGGGAATCAGGGAAGTGAAGCGGAGGAATTTGAGGAAGAAGAAGAAAATGGAAAGAAAGATAAAGTTATGGAGGCGCGGAGGGTGGATTTGTTTCAGCGAAAATGAATTTCATAGGAGCAGACAAGCTAGTGGCAGGCCGGGCTTACTTGCAGGCCGCCTGCCAGAAGCTAGTGGCAGGCCGGGCTTACTCGCAGGCCGCCTGCCACTAGCTAGTGGCAGGCGCTTCCTGTCTGTGAGTAAGCCCAGCTGTCTGCGAGTACCTTACTCGCAGACAGGCCCGCCGCCTGCCACTAATTTCCCTTTTTGTTGTAGTGGCTCGAACGTCTCTCCGGTCACGAGTACTATTGCTTCTTGGATGGCATGTCCGGATACTTCCAAATACCGATTGCTCCGGAGGACATTGAGAAGACCACATTCACATGCCCTTTTGGTACGTTTGCTTATCGCTAAATTCCATTTGGATTGTGCAATGCTCCTGCTACCTTCCAACGATGTATGCTTGCCATCTTTGATGATTTTGTGGAAGATATCATGGAAGTGTTCATGGATGATTTCTCGGTCTTTGGGACTCATTCGATCTTTGTTTGAGGAACCTTGAGAAGGTGTTGCATCGTTGTGAAGAGACCAATCTCGCACTAAGTTGGGAGAAGTGCCATTTTATGGTCAATGAGGGGATTGTTCTTGGTCACAAGATCTGTCGAAGAGGCATTGAGGTTGATAAGGCAAAGCTAGAAACCATCTCTCAACTTCCTCCACCTTCTTCTGTGAAGGCCGTGAGAAGTTTCTTGGGGCTTGCCGGTTTCTATAGGCGTTTCATTAAAGACTTCTCCAAGATAACTACTGCTATGACTCGACTTCTCGAAAAGGATGTGGAATTTCGATTTGATGATGAATGCATGCGAGCTTTTGAACTCCTAAAGGGTAAACTCACAAATGCTCCTATACTCATTGCTCCGGATTGGTCAAAGTCATTTGAGTTGATGTGCGATGCTAGTGATTACGCTATTGGAGCGGTTTTAGGACAACGAATTGACAAGAGATTCCATCCAATATACTATGCAAGTAAGACTCTCAATGAAGCTCAAAGGAATTATACAACTACGGAGAAGGAGCTCTTGGCCATAGTGTTTGCTTTTGATAAGTTTAGGTCCTACTTGGTGCTTTCTCACACTATCGTCTTCATGAACCACCAAGCTCTGAGGTACCTTCTATCTAAGACCGATGCTAAACCAAGATTGATTCGATGGGTTCTTTTGTTGCAAGAGTTTGACATTGAAATTCGAGATAAGAAGGGATCCTAGAATGTAGCCGCCGATCACTTGTCTCGTTTGAAAGAAGCTGAAATGGCACACAACGGTAATGAAGAAATCAATGACGACTTCCCCGATGAGCTATTATTCGCGTTAGCAACTTTGGAGTTCAAGGAACCTTGGTTCGCGGATTTAGCTAACTATCTTGCTAGTGGATACTTGAAGGAGGGCCTCTCTACTCAAGACAAGAGGAAGTTCTTTGCGGATTTGAAGCATTATTATTGGGATGATCCTTTTGTGTTTCGAGTTGGCTCCGATGGGATGATTAGAAGACGTGTTACCCATGGAGAAGCGAAGGACATCTTACCTCATTGCCACTCCGGTCCTACGGGTGGACATCATGGGGCAAATCGCACGGCTCGCAAGGTACTTGAGTCCGGATTCTTTTGGCCCTCGATCTTTCGAGATTGTCAAGACTATGTCAAGTCTTGCAATGCTTGTCAACGTTCAGGTAACATTTCTTCCCGTGATGAAATGCCTCAACATGTTTCGTTAGTGGTAGAAATATTTGATATTTGGGGTATTGATTTCATGGGACCGTTTCCTCCTTCGCATGGTAACAAGTACATTCTAGTTGCGGTTGATTATGTGTCTAAATGGGCGAGGCACAAGCTTTGCCTACCAATGATGCCCGGGTTGTAGGGAAGTTTCTTGTTAAGTTGTTCACCTGATTTGGTGCTCCTCGTGCTATTATTAGTGATCGAGGTACTCACTTTCAAGGACAATTCGATAGGGTGTGCCGACGGTTTGGTGTCACTCATCGGATGTCTACCTCGTATCACCCTCAAACTAGTGGCCAAGCCGAGGTAACCAATCGGGAACTTAAGAGAATTTTGGAGAAAATGGTCGACCAATCACGAAAAGATTGGTCGACGAAGCTTGATGATGCTCTATGGGCCTACCGCACGGCTTACAAGACCCCTATAGGCACTACTCCCTATAGGATGGTCTATGGTAAAGCTTGCCATTTGCCGGTAGAGCTTGAGCACCGATCTCTTTGGGCGTTGAAATTTCTAAACCTTGATTTGAGCCTCGCAGGAGAAGAGCGTAAGTTTCAGGTACATGAGCTCGAAGAATATCACCATCATGCTTATGAGAGTGCCAAGCTATACAAGGAGAGGACGAAGCTCATTCATGACTCCCGATTGAAGTCGGCAAGGATTTCAGAGTTGGTGACCAAGTCCTCCTGTACAACTCTCGGCTCAGACTCTTTCCTGGGAAGTTGAGATCTCGTTGGTCCGGACCATTCACGGTAACTCAAGTATTTCCTTATGGCACCGTCGAGGTAATCTCTCCGTCCCAAACCGAGCCTTTTAAGGTGAATGCCCATCGACTTAAACATTATGTGGTTAATGATACTATTGGTGCGGTTGAGGTTTTATCCTTGGTTATGCCTTGAGTGCTCTTGGTTTCGTCTAGCTAGAGACGTTAAAGAAGCGCTTCATGGGAGGCAACCCATGTTATCCTTACCTTTTCGCTTTTATGTTTTTGTGTTGTTTTAGTTCGTTGAATAAGATGTTGGCAAGCACTTAGGCGGATCACTCTTCACAATGAGCGCTATGGGACTCTTCCATTACTTTGGCTTCCTATGCTCCTCTCTACCAACGCGGTAACTTCGTTCCACCTTACCATCTCTCTCTTGATCATTGAGGACAATGCTCTTGTTAGTCGTAGGGGAGTTTGAGGTTTGGTGTGATTATTTGTGGTAGAGATCTAAGGCTATGCTTTGATGAGTTGCATGATCTTAATTGAATGCCAATTTCCTCTATTGTAGAATCATTCGGTTCTTGACTTTTGGTGTTTAATTGACTTCAAGCTTTCACAATGACGTTTAGACTGTCCTACTTAGAACCTATAACCAGCATGCTAGAGCTAATGTCAAATGAGTCTAGGCCAGAACAGAGATTTTATCACTCTTGTATGTTGGTTGATTGGTTTGATACGTGTTTTTGTACCATTCGATATCACCGGTCTAGGATGATGAAGGCAATCAGAATTTTTGCCCCTTTTTCCATGTTTTATTCACCTTTTTGATCCCTCGTGATTGTGGCTTGAGATTAGATGGAATCCAATTCGAAATCTTGTGTTGAAATTGTAAGGGGCTAAGGATCAAGTGGCTAATTTGGAAAGAAAATGTTCAAAAGAAAAGAAAAGAAAAGAAAAGCTAGGCAAGCTCGGCACCTAAGTGAAGTGTCGGGTTGAGCACTAGCAATAGCAAAAGCTGTGAGCTAGGCAGGTTCAACACCTAAGTGAAGTGTTGGATCGAGCACTAGTATGCAGTAAGAAAAAAAGAGAAGAAAGAAAAAAATGAAAATGGAAAGAAAAGAAAGGAAAAAAAATTCTCAATTGTAGCCCTTGATCCTACGCCCGAGTTTGTAAAGAGCGGATCTAGAAGCGGATGAAGTCAAGTCGATAGCCAAATCATGATCACTCATCACTCTCAAAAAATTCTCTTACCCCCGCCTTATCCGTTCCATTTCATGAGTTCAAGTCCTTTTGATTAGAGTCGGTGTTGTCGTGGTCGGTTTTTCTGTATACCAATTAACCACTAATTGAAGTGTGTAGTTATTAGTGAGGTCTAGACTTGTTTGGTTGACGTTCTTGCATGTGTAGGTTAAGTTTGTTCGTGGAACAGTTTAAGCCAAATTGCTATCGTTTGAATCTCAATGTGACCGATCTTGTCATTTGTGAACTTGGATGTTTTCTAATTCATTTGCTTGAGGACAAGCAAAGCTTCGTCGTAGGGGAATTTGATGTGATCATATTTATTGCATTATAGATTAGTCTAGGGATCGCCCATGTTTGATCTCATTTTGCTATGATTTATAGGCCTTTATGAATGTTTTATGCAAAGTGCCCTTTCGTTGCCCGGTTGCCACTTTGAGGCTAATTCTATATCTATTGGAGTTGTTTTCTTTGCATTTTCAGGTCTTGGCATTGAAGTACAGGTGGCAAGGAGCACGTAGAATCAAACGGGAGGTCAATCGGAGCTAGGACGGATGAGATATGATCGTTCAAAAATCGAGAAAAATGCACCCTTCAACTGAAGAAGTTTTCGGCGAGAACTCTAAGTTCTCGACCGAAAACCGGATTATAGGAGACAGTCTTCCGATGTATGAAGAAATTTTCGGCAAAAACTCTTCAAAGTTTTTGCCGAAAATCTATGAAGTAATGACAAGCTGCTCGGTGTTTTTCAAGCATATTTTTGGCGAAAATATTTTAGAATTTTCCCCGAAAATCCCAGCTTATTCCAGCAGTATATAAAGAAGGCAGCGGACGAAAATTGGGAGAACACATTCTAATTTTTACACTCGCCGAACACTCCCTTTTCTCTCAATTGTCAATCATCCCTCTCCATCCTCTCAACCAAAAATCATCCTCCCTCAATTGTTGATCAACTTGAAGATCAAGGATCTAAGTGAAGACCTCCATCGCTTGGATTGGAGCTTGAAGAGCCAAGTAGGAAGATCCTCCATGGAAGCAAGGATGGTCTCCTCTACTCAATTTCAGGTTTCTTCCATGGTTGTGCTAGGCTAAGCTTAGGTTTAGTTTAGTGGGGGATGGATCAAGCTAGGATAGGTGATTGATTGTATGGATTGAGTTTCTCATAGCCATTTGTGTAAGATAATGATCCTAGACCTTGTGCTTTGTAGCCATTAGAGCTTGATTGTTCTTTTGGTATTGTTTATGTCTTTCAATACATGAGAATGATTGATTGATGTTGATCTAAGGTCTTGGGATTGTAATTGGATGTTTTGAGAGATTGGATTATACAATTGCAACCATTTTGAGCTTGTTTTCCTTGTTGTCATTTTATCAAACACTTGGTGTGCATTGAGTTTTCTTTCATTTGAAGGTTGAGAGACCCTTATGATTGCTAGACTAGTGTTATATGATTGACATGAGAGTGTCTTGCATCATTTACCTCGTGCTAGATGAATGTTAGCATAGAACTCAAGTTTTTGGCATTTCATTGAGCAAGTTAAGGCACTCCATTACCTTTGTTCACATAGCGAGAGCATGGTGCATTTGGTCTAGGAGTAGAGAGTCAATTGTGCGAGAGTTCGTTGATTCTACTTGAGTGAATTGCATGGTCATTAGTTTACACAACGTTGCTTGAGATTCAATCCAGATTTCATGAACCTTGAGCTTTAAGAAACCTCTTACTAAGCTAAACTCCCTTCTCTCTTGTTTGATCCTCAATTTCACTTGTTAATTTTTCCTTGTTTGCTTAAGCTTTTGATTTGTTCTCTTTCAAAACCAAAACTCAATTTTAAATGTTTAGACCGTTCATGAACTTTGTGAGTATTAGCCTATGAGAGGACCTCGTGGAATACGACCTTGGTAAAATTCTTATCAGTGTCCATGCTTTCCTCATCGGAGGGGCTGTTCACGAGGATGTCTAGACTTGGGGAGGACATCTGGGAGAATATTTCATCGATCCCTAAGTCAGGTTCTCCCTCTCCTTTGGTCTGGACACCTTTTTCTTCATTCAGCTCCATGTTTTCATCCTCCTCGATCGGTGCCGCCCTTAATAATCGATGGGAGACAGCCTCCCATTGAATGCCGGCTTGGAATGCGGCGTTCCAAAGCGGGTCGAGTGTAACATCCCTGCCCAACCGAACGGTTTTTGAACTCGAGTACGGGTGATTGAGGCATTAGAAACAGTGTTCTTGAGGTCCCATCGAAGTCCGGGATGTTCGAATTTGAGTTGGGTTGATTTTAAAACACTTTAGGGGTGTAGTTGATGGTACACGGCCGTGTACTTGTAGTACACGCCGTGTATCATGCACTGGGTGTTTAAAATTCGGATTTTCATGAGTTTCTTCAGAGGTCCGATTGGCGATCCGTTTCTTGCTACTCGTTTGACGAACCAAAACCCCCCAAATTTCAAACCTTCATTCCGGAAGATATAGAGGTCCGATTGGCGATCCCTTTCTTGCTGCACGTTCCTAGAGACGAGAGGAAGAGATTGCATATCTCAGTTTCTGGTATTTCGGAGTTAGGTGCTGTCAGTGGCAGAAGGAAGTGCTACATTTTTAGTGTCTGAGAGCTTAGCTGTTCGGGTTTCTAAAACTGTTTAGAGCCTCATTTTCTTGTCAGGTGAGGGTTTAGCGTACGATAGGTAGTTATGATCAATGTGAGGAGTTGAAACTCTGACCTAGATGAATGTAGGGATTGCATGAAATTGGAAGAGAGTAAAGGATGATAACCGTTCTGTAATTGATTGGTATTTGACTTGTGCTGGTTGTTGATTGATGAGTGATTTCTAATTGGTTGTTTGGGCTGTGATTGATTGTTGGGAATTTTGTAATCGCTTGAGTTTTGGAATTCGGATTTTAGTTTGTACTCGGTTTATTTAATGGAAGCACTTCCGTCGCACTCTTGATTTAAGTTTTAATTCGTTTTTTAATGTTTTTTCTTCCTTTTATTTTTGTTGATGTATCTTCGAGTGACACTCATACCGGTTCGCCCGTGGGTAAACCCGGGTCGATTCGGGATGGATGTTACACTGGGAGTGGCCCAAGCATTGGCATCGGGGCTGGGAAGAGGGCCGACTCCGGGGGTGGGCAGGGCGCTGGTGCCGAGGCTGAGCTGAACGCTGGCACCGGGGCTGGGATGAGCGCCAGGGCAGGGCAGAGTGATGGCATCGTGGCAGGGCAGAGTGCTGGCATCAGGGCTGGGCTGAGCGTCGGGGTAAGGTAGAGCGTTAGGGCTAGGTAGAGTGCTGGCGTTAGGGATTGGCTGAGCGATGGGGTTGGACAGAGTGCTGGCGCCAGGGCTGTGCTGAGCGCTGGTTCCGAGGCTCTGCAACTTTCTTGGCTATAGTGCTAGGGCATGACAAAACATGCCAGAGAACTTCTCTAACACTTTTGGCTTCACTTTCTTCTAATCAACTTCTTCTTCCTCCATCTTCTCATCCTTTTCGTCATATGTCTCGATCTCTCCTTCTCTCATCACCATGGTCCTTTGGTTGGGGCAGTCTCTTGACACGTGGCATCTTCCTTGACATTTAAAGCACACAATTTAACTAGGACGTAACTTAGAATTATGAGCATTAAGAGTAGATTGAGTAGGTGTTACCTGATGTGAACCGCTGCAACCGTGGGCAGACGACCCTTGAACACTGCAAGTTGAGACCGTGCAACGAGGTAGAACCGTCAGGAACCGGGGGCGGATGAGGACTTTGACCCGTCAGCTATATAACAGCTGGGAACCAGAAGTATCAAGTCGTAGATGCCACGCCAAGAGATGGATGCTCTTGATGATAAGTCGGGGCCTTCAGTATCGCAACATGCAGATACAATAAGGTTTCAAGAATAGAGTTCTATCAAAGGGGGTTTATTTCATAAAAAGTCTTGGTTACATAGGGTGGTCGGCGGCCTCTATTTATAGGTGAGGGAACAAGCTCTCCTCCCTAAAGTCGAATTCCTAAATAAGAATAGAATAAAGAGTCCTATTCCTAAACAGAATCCTAAAACCCCTAAATAATCCTACTACAAAGGAATAAAACATAAAATAATAGTTGTAGTCTTTAAAGCAGAATAAAATACCTAAATTAGGTCAAAAACCCTAATCTGGCCGTGTACGGCTGCTCGGGCCGGTTAGGCGCATGTGGCGGCCCGGTGGGCTTGACTGACGAGGTGGCGAGCTTGCTTCGGGTGGTGGTTGCGGGCCTGGTGCTCTAGGCTGGTTCAGTGGCAAGGGTCTTGTCCAAAAGACATGTCCTTCGTGGCTGGCTCCATAGAATTCCTCTAATCGGCCTGGCTGCCGGTCTAGGGCTTGGGGCTGTTCTCTCCTTGGGATTTCTCCATTTCTGCTTGGGCCTTCTTCTTTAAGCTTCAGGTAGGCATCCAAGTAGTTCCTGACGCAGCTCTCCGGAGGTTGGGTCGGCCTAAGTGTCACGCCTCGGGGCCAGGGACTCCATTTCTTCTCATGGCTCGGCTCAAGGTCATTCCTTGGAAGCTCTCCTCTCCAAGCAAGGTATTCTCGAGCTCTCTTCCTCCTATGCTCTAATGCTTCCAGAGGGTCACTCAAGGAACCAGCTTCTTCTTCAGGGCTTCTGGAGGTCAGGCTAGGAGCAGGTTGAGGTGGTTCTTCCTTGCTAGGGTTTAGATCCTTGGCCAGCAGCATGGCCTGGATTAGCATTCCATCTCATGGAGCCCTTCTACCTGCAAGGGAAGAACTTAGTTGATATTTCAGAGCGTACCTTGGCTTTAGGGCTTGAAGATGGTCTGTCCTAGGCTTTTTATGCCTTTTGTGAGGTCCTAGGGCCTCATCTCGTCCTGGGGACCCTGGTGGGGTGTAGGAGTACCGGTTGGCATCAGGGCATCATTGTTGGATCTCATCATTCCCCTCTTCTTGCCTTGGATTTGTCCCCAAATCCATCTCGGGTTCTCTCCTAGCACTCATCACCCTCTTACAAACTTCAGCAACTTTATGGGCCATGGTCGGGGAAGATTTAGTATCATCTTTAGACCTAGGAATTTCACTTGAGTGAACTACGGACCAAGGCTCGGGTCCTTCAGCGCTTTCTCCATCAGTCTCCATGTCTCCTCCTCCTGAAAAAAAATCAACAATAATATTAAGGCTCGGGGAGGTAGCGGGTGAGAGTTCTTCACTTATTTCTACATCCGGGTCAGCATCCGGATCTTCTTCACTCGAGGCGGCACAGGGAACCGTCGGTGAAGTGCCGGGTCGGGGCACGGGGGTGCCGGAGGTAAACCAGGGCACATCGATTAGAGTGGCAGAGTCGGACAGTGGGGAGGCGACGGCGTCGGGCAGTGGCAAGGCGGCGGCGTCAGGTAGTGACGCGTCGGGCAGTGGCAAGGCGGCGGCGACCAGTTGAGATCCGGCGGCGGCGGGCAGGGACGCATCGGGCAGTGGCAAGGCGGGGGCGGGCAGTGGAAATCCGGCGGCGGGCAGTGGGGAGGCGTCGGGCATCATAGTGTCGGGCCAGCCGGGGTTGGGCAGTACCGGGGCTTAGCGTCGGGCAGGGACGCGCCGGACTCGTGGTCGGGGGCCACGTCGGGTGGTGATGCGCCGGGGGGCCTTGGGCAGCAACAGGTCAGGGTCGGGTACTAGGGCGGCCGGGGCCTGGTCGGGCAAGGTAGCGCCGGGTGCTGGGGCGCTAGGATTGGGCGGGTAGGGCCAGTCGGGGCCGGGCGCTGGGGCGCCGGGCCTGGTCGGGCAGCACCGAGGATGGGAGTTGGGGTGCCGAGACTGGTCGGGTAGCGCCAGTCAGGGCCGGCTGGTCAGGCAGTGCCAGCCGGGGTCGGGGCCGAGCGCTGGAGCGCTGGGGCCTAGTCGGGTAACGCCGGGGCTGGGGCCAAGCGTTGGGGCGCTGGGGCCTGGTTGGGCAGCGCCGGGGCTGGGGCCGAGCGCTGGGGTGCTGAGGACTGGTTGGGTAGCGCCGGGGCTGGGGCCGAGCGTTGGGACGCTGAGGCCTGGTTGGGCAGCGCCGGGGCTGGGGCCAAACGCTGGAGCGCTGGGGCCGAACGCTGGGGTGCTGAGGCCTGGTCGGGCAGCGCCTGGGCTGGGCGCCGAGTGCTGGGGCGCTGGGGCCTGTTCGGGGAGCGCCTGGGCTAGGTAATGGTGTCGGGGCTGGTGCCGGGGCTGGTGCCGGGGCTGGGGCCGGGGCTGGTGCCGGGCCTATGGCGGGGCTGGGGCCGGGATGCCGGGTGCTAGGGTTTTAGAGGTGAACCCTACAAACTTCTCAAGCCCTTCGGGCTTAACTTCTTCTTCTTCATCAGACTCCTTTTCTTCTTCTTTCTTCTCCTCTTCTTCATCATTCGTCTCGATTCCTCCTTCTCTTACTACCATCGTCCGTTGGTTAGGGCAGTTTCTTGAGATGTGTCCTCTATCTTGACACTTAAAGCATACAATTCCACTAGGACGTGGGTTAGAATTCTGAACCTTAGAAGTAGGTTGGGTAGATGTTACCGGTGGTGCCGAACCCCTAGGGTTAGGGTTTGGCCGTGAGCTTGAGCCTCGGGGCTGGTCGGGCTTCCATGGGGCTTGGCTTGTGGTTGAGCCTCCTCTCCACGGGGCAGTGGCTGATCTTCTCGGGTAGCCCCTCTTCAACTCTCTCTCCACACGGTTGGCTAGGGCTTTGAGATCATCGTAGTCAACATAGTTAAGTAGGTTGACTTGATGCATGATCTCGGGGTGTAGCCCACCCACAAACCGGGCTATCTTCGCTTCTGGTTCTTCTCTGAGGTCGAGTCTGGCTACCAACATCTCTATCTCCTTGGTGTATTGCTCCACAGACATGGTGCCTTGCTTTAAGTTTCGGAGGGAAGTGTGTAGGTCTCGGATATAGGTGCCAGGAACAAACTTCTTCCTCATGATTCTCTTGAGGTTTTGCCACGACTCGATAGGGTCCTCTTCATCTCTTTGGATCCGCCCTTTGAACTGGCTCCACCATAGGGCAGCATAGTCATTGAATTCAAGGGTGGCGAGGATTACCTTCTTACGTTCGGAGTAGTGGTGGCACTCGAGGAAGTCCTCCATACTTCTCTCCCAATCTAGGCACTCGTCGGCATTGTATTTGCCAGCAAACTTTGGCACGGTGAGCTTGAGGTTGCTCAAGTCATCGTCAATCTCCTGAGCTAGTCGTCGGGCTCTTCTGTTCAGGTCTTCAGGGCTGTCCTCTTGGCGCTCATCTCGTCCTCTCCCGGCTTGAAGCCTGGCTAGGGTTTCTTGGACGGCGGCTAGGGTTGCTCCAAGATTCTGAAGGTGGCCTTCCATGTTGGCTAGTCTCTCGTCTACCATGGTTAGTACTATCGAACAGAAGAAATTTTCTATCCCCTCTTCTTAGTAATAAACTTACAACGAAAGGAAATAACGTGGCAAGGTGACCTTGCTTTCTTTTCTTTTTCTTAACTTACAACTCGAAGCAGAAATAAAAATAGAAGGGAATTTTCGAATCAATTTTCTAAAGAAATCAATAAAAGGATATGAATCCAGGTAAACCTAGAGACTGGGATAGATTGTGGTCCGTGAGCGGAACCGTGCAAGTTGAGACCGTACAACGAGGTAGAACCGTCGAGAACCGGGGACGGATGAGGACTTTGACCCGTCAGCTATATAACAGATGGGAACCAGAAGTATCAAGTCGTAGACGCCACGCCAAGAGATGGATGGTCTTGATGATAAGTCGGGGCCTTCAGTATCGCAACATGCAGATACAATAAGGTTTCAAGAACAGAGTTCTATCAAAGGGGGTTTATTTCATAAAAAGTCTTGGTTACATAGGGTGGCCGGCGGCCTCTATTTATAGGTGAGGGAACAAGCTCTCCTCCCTAAAGTCTAATTCCTAAATAAGAATAGAATAAAGAGTCCTATTCCTAAAAAGAATCCTAAAACCCCTAAATAATCCTACTAAAAAGGAATAAAACATAAAATAATAGTTGTAGTCTTTAAAGCAGAATAAAAGACCTAAATTATGTCAAAAACCCTAATCTGGCCGTGTACGGCTGCTCGGGCCGGTTGGGCGCGTGTGGCGGCCCGGTGGGCTTGACTGATCGGGCGGCGGGCTTGCTTCGGGTGGCGGTTGCGGGCCTGGTGCTCCGGGCTGGTTCAGTGGCAAGGGTCTTGTCCAAAAGACATGTTCTTTGTGGCTGGCTCCATAGAATTCCTCTGATCGGCCTGGCTGCCGGTCTAGGGCTCGGGGCTGTTCTCTCCTTGGGCTTTCTCCATTTCTGCTAGGGCCTTCTTCTTTAAGCTTCAGGTAGGCATCCAAGTAGTTCCTGACGTAGCTCTCCGGAGGTTGGGTCGGCCTAAGTGTCACGCCTCGGGGCCAGGGACTCCATTTCTTCTCATGGCTCGGCTCAGGGTCATTCCTTGGAAGCTCTCCTCTCCAAGCCAGGTATTCTCGGGCTCTCTTCCTCCTATGCTCTAGAAATGCTTCAAGGAACCAGCTTCTTCTTCACGGCTTCTGGAGGTCAGGCTAGGAGCAGGTTGAGGTGGTTCTTCCCTTCTAGGGTTTAGATCCTTGGCCAGCAGCATGGCCTGGATTAGCATTCCATCTCGTGGAGCCCTTCTACCTGCAAGGGAAGAACTAAGTTGATATTTTAGAGCGTACCTTGGCTTTAGGGCTTGAAGATGGCATGTCCTAGGCTTCTTATGCCTTTTATGAGGTCCTAGGGCCTCGTCTCGGCCCGGGGACCCTGGTGGGGTGTAGGAGTACCGGTTGGCATCAGGGCAGCATTGTTGGATCTCATCATTACCCGTGGTGCCAAATATTTAGGGTTAGGGTTTGCTCATGGCCCGGTACTTTAGGGCTGGCCTTGGTTCCATGGGGGATTGCTGGCACTGGAGCTCCCTCTCCATTGGCTACTGGCAGGAGGGTTTGGCCTCCTCACATAGCCTCTCCTCATCTCCCTTTCTACTCGGATGGCCAAGGCTTTCAAGTCTTCACAGTCAACATAGTTGAGTATGTTGACTTGGTGCATGATGTCTGATTGTAGGCCTCCTACAAACCTGGCTATTTTGGCCTCATGTTCCTCCTTAAGGTCTAGCCTTGACACCAACATCTCTATCTCCTTGATGTACTGCTCCACTAACATGGTACCTTGCTTCAAGGTTTGAAGTGAGGTATGCAAGTCTCGGATGTAGGCAGACGGGACAAACCTTGGTGTACTGCTCCACCAACATGGTACCTTGCTTCAAGGTTTGAAGTGAGGTATGCAAGTCTCGGATGTAGGCACACCTCTTCCTCATCTTCCTCTTGAGGTCTCTCCATGATTATATGGGCACCTCCTCATATCTTTGAATCTGTCTCTTGAACTGACTCCGCCAAAGAGAAGCATAGTCAGTAAATTCAAGGGTAGCCACGATTACCTCTTTCCTCTCCGAATAGTTGTGGGACTCTACGAAGTCTTCCATACTTCTCTCCCAATCCAAGTACTCGTCGGCATCGGTCTTGCCAACAAACTTGGGAATTGTAAGCTTGAGATTGCTCACATCATCGTCAATCTCTTGGACTAATCTTCTAGCCCTTCGGTTGAGATCATCATGGGGTCCTTCTTCATAATCTTCACGGTCGTCTCTCCTTTGAAGCCTAGCTAGGGCTTCTTGTATTCCCGCCAAGATTCCACCGATGTCATGGATCTGGCCCTCCAAATTTTCCTTTCTCTCGTCTGCCATGGTTAGTTACAAGCAAGCAGAAGCTATTTTCTATCCCCTCTTCTTAAGATCACTCTTACAACGAAAGGAAACAAAGTTGGCAAGGGTGGCCTTACTTTCTTTTTTTTCTTAGCCTTTTGATATTTTCTTAATGGCTTTTGATGGACACCAATTTTTCTTTGCCTTACAATGAAGTAACAATACAAGAAACTGAAATAGATGGGGCATTTTTAAGCTAATTTTCTGAAGAGCAAAAAAAATAAAGGATATGGATCTAAGAGCAAACCTGGAAACTGGGATAGGGGTTGGTCCTAGTGTTGAACCGAAGCTCTGATACCAACTGATGTGAACCGCTGCAACCGTAGGCAGAAGACCCTTGAACACCACAAGCTAATCTCCTAGCACTCGTGAAGAACCTATGGAACCGGGGCGGATAGAGGACTTTGACCCACTAGCTATAAAGGAGCTAGGAACCACAAGTATCAATTGATATGTGAAATGTGATGAGGTTGTAGATATCTAAAATGAAATGATAATAGGTTGTAGATATGTGAAATGTGAAATGGAATGATAATAGGTTGTAGATATGTGAAATGTGAATGGAATGATAATAGGTTGTAGATATGGATGAAGGAATGAATGCATTGTGTGTTATTTTTGTAGGTTGAAGAGTATGAGAATAGGTGAATGTACGAATAGGTCATGTCAATTTTTTTGAAAAATTGCTTATTCAATTGTTTGTTGTGGGTGCATCGTGGGTCCTTTTCTTCTTCTGGGTCCCGGGGATCAGCCAACCCAACCCTCCCAAGTTGGACGACAGCACTTTGACAAACAAATTGGTCTATCTCCGGACTTGGAGGAAATGCAAAAAATATTTTAAAGCCAAGGAGGATGCAGTGGAAGCACTCCTACCCCAAAAGCTGACGAAGACATTCCTACAAGTGAAGGAGAGAATGATGATGACAATAACGATGATGACGCTTAGATGCTATCGAGGTTGTACGTAGGTGTGTGTTAGTAGAGGACAAAATAATTAAGTAATTATGTGTGTTTATTTTATCTAGATACTTAGTACAATTTGTATTTCAGTGCGATTCTGAACAATGACGTTGTTTAATGAAGTTGTTTTGATAACTATAAATTTGTGTACATAATACAAATGTCCCAAATATAAAGCGAATATGTAGTAAATTTTAACAGAGTCCAGCTGCCGCTGTTAAACTGTAGCGATTTAACAGCGGCCCAGCCCGCTGTTAAAACGTATATAATTTAACAGTGGCGTAGCGGCCGCTGTTAAACTGTATACATATTAACAGCGGGTTGGGCCGCTGTTAAATTGCTACAGTTTAACAGCGGCTGCGGAACTCTGTTAAAATTTACAGCTTAACCGCGGCCGCTAAAGCCCGCTGTTAAACTGCCTTAGCATTGGTTATTTTAACAGTGGGTCACGGCCGCTGTTAAATATAAATAATAGCGGGCCCGACTGCTGTTAAACTTCTTCTATGCCGCTATTAAATCTGTAGTTTTTTGTAGTGCAAGTCAAGGGCGCCACGCCAAGAGATGGATGCTCTTGATGAGAAGCATATCCTTAAGCATTGCTCAAGCACATACTCAAAGGGTTTTAGAACAAAGTTCTGAAGGGGGTTTATTGATTGATAAAAGTCTGAATACAAAAGGGTGACCGGCGGCCTCATTATATAGGGAGGGAACAAGCTCTCCTCCTTATTAACTACTTCCTAATCTAGAATTAAAATAATCTAAATACTAATTAGGACTCTTAAGATACTTATAATAATCCTACTTATCAAAGACTAGAAAGGAAAACACAAACAAGTCAAAAGAAGTCTTGGAACCGAAGTAATAAGCCTAAATAGGGAAAACCGGTAAAATCCGGGCAGCATTCGTGTCGTATCAAGCAAGTCTTAGGCTAGATGGGTAGGGATTCTGACTCGGATTAGGCGCTCCCCTCGTGTCCCAGTCCTAGAGGGACTTAGGAACGCGGTCTTCTAGACGTGGTAGCAGGGATTCCTGGCCCGGATGGGAATCCTTCGCTCGGTGGGATTGCATATATGGGCCAGGATCGTGTATGAGCACTTCCCTACGTGGCTCCTCCTTCATTTCTCCTCCAAATGCAGTGCCGTCTATTGGAGGTGGATCCTAGGTCTTCACAGTACCCAGGGCCGTTGGAAATTCCCTAAAGGCCACCGCCATTTTGTGGCTCGGCCTAGAGCGCTCCTCTGTGGCGCCCGGCGCCCGGGGTTGCATCAAGACTTGGCCTTCTTAATTTCTGGCTAGGCCTTTAGCTCTCTGCTCCTGCCAAGTCTCCAGGAATGTCCTTAGAGGGTCTTCAATGGTTGGTTCTGGTCCGGGGCTCATGGCATTTGTCCTGGGCCTAGTTCAGGTACTAGGCCTCGCTCGGGGCTCGTGGCGGAGCCTGGCTTCGGGCTCCAACCTCTTCCAGTCAGTCCTTTCACTTTCTTACTTCAGTGTTGTTCCAGAAATGCCTCCAGAGGGTTCTAGAGCTTCTCTTTGCTTCCAGGACTCGGGGGAATTATGCTAGGGCCTAGTTGAGGCCCTCGGCTCAGGGCTGCATTTGGCCCTAGGCTTGGCCTAGTGCCTGGACCTAGGGTTTTGGCCAGCATCAAGGCCTGGAGTGGCCTCACGCTCATCTTTACTTGTCTAGCTGTTGGTGGGGGCTTGAGCCTGTACTTGGTCACATATCTTGGCCTCATGAAGGGCTGTAGAGCTCGGTTTTGAGCTTTCCTTGGCCCTAAACGTTTCTTGTATGACCATAGGGTTCGGCGCTTGACTGGTGACCCTAGTGGGGTGTAGGAATACCTGTAGGTATTTGGGCAGTTGTGGAGGATCACATCAGAAACTCCTCAACAAACTCATCCCCTACACCGACCATCTCATTCCATGTTCTTCGTATCTCTCTACTCTAGTTTAGTCCTGTGAGGACACAGAACGATGTAAGTGTGGGGTAGGATGCTATAGAACCTTGCATGAACTTGATTGCCCTTAATTGTGTGTTGTGTGTTTCTCGGTGCCTTTCCAGTTTCTCTAGCATTAGAATTGCTCGGTTCTTGATTTTGATGTTAAGTTGTTGTTCAATCTGTCATAATGATGCTTAGACTGCTTAACCTAGAACCTGAAAACCAACGTGTATATTTTGATGCTAAATTGCCTGGTCAGAACAGATTTTTGAAAATCACACTTGTAGTTTGTCGCCTTGATTGCATGAAAATGACCGAATCCGACTAGCAAACCAAATGTGAGCTTTTGATCAACTGCACGTAACTTGCAATTTCAATTCTTTTTGAGTCATTTTCTGTTTGCTTGAATGAGTTAGAATTTGCATGAGCCCTACTCAAGACCACACGATGACATGAGTTCTAGAATGATAGGGGCACCTAGATTCAGCTACTAAGCCAGATAGCCTACCTAACGATAAATCCATTAGGTGTAAACCCTTGAGCTTGGCATGTTCTTTCGGTTCGATATACATTACAGCCATTCCCCATTCTTTCATTCCCCGTTGATCCCCTGTGGTTGTAGTTCTAGATTGACCTACCGGAAGTCGGTTTGTGGTAACCTGCCTATAGCCATTAAACAGGTGGTCTTAGCTATTATGTCCAAACGTGTAAACCCCTCTAGCAACTAAAAGAAAGAGTTGGCACAAAGAAAAAAAGAAAAGAAGAAGAAAAACAAAAGAAAAAATCAGAAAAGTTTCAAGTTTAGTTCAATAACGTTCTTCTCCCTACATATGGAAGAACGAAGTCAAAAGAAAAAATGTGTAAAGAAAATAAAGTGCTAGGTTGCTTGAGGGTATCATAGGGCGAGTGTTCACTATTCCCCCGTGTCTGGTTAGACGGTACGAAGCCATAGGCTAGATTCGAGGGAAGTTAGTCGAACGCTACACCGCACCAAAGCCATCATCATACATTCCCATCATCCATCACATTATAAACCCTTGTAGTGTAGAATTCGTTACAGTCCTAGCAGGGAAGTCCTTCTTGACTAGTTACTCGTGTTGTCACAGTGGTGGAGATGTGGTCGAATTGCAAACTTATGATAGAATTCATTAACAGAAGATGATTGAGATCATAAACACGTCCTTAAACACAGAGAGTGAGAGTTTTCCATTTACTAAATATTTCCTGTGTAAGGAATCTGGTCGGTTAGGTCAAATTCGTGCATAATTGGTTGCTATTACTCGTCGTGTGCAGTTTTTAGTGAGACCAGGTTGTTTGGCTGATCAGTATGCATGGTAGGTTTCTTGTTCTAGGAATTATCTGTCTAATAATTCATTGTGTATGATTGAACTTCAAGTTAATAGATCTTATCCTTTGTGAACGTGAGCATTTCTATTCAGTTTGCTTGAGGACAAGCAAAAGCTTAAGTGTGGGGTATTTTGATGACACTCGATTGGACGTGATTATCAGCCTCATTTAAGCGACATTTCTTGCTTAAGACATGGTTTTTAGGGTAGAATAGCGAATATTCACTCAACTACTCTATCTCGTGCCATTTGTGTTACTTTGGCCCGTTTTGGGTCTATTTGATGGTTTTCTAGTGTTCTCATGTTAGCACAGGGTTTTGGCGTCAAATAAAGTAGCCTAGGACGTGTCTAAGGCGTTGGAACCTCGAGGAATCGCACCAGAATCGATCCAAGGAGTCAATCAAGTCGAACCAAATCCTGCTCCCATTTACAAAGAAGTTTTCGGCAAAATTTCCTTGGAGTTTTCGGCGAAAACTCATGAAGAAATCAGCAGAGCTTACAAGAAGAAATTTTCGGCGAAAACACCAAGTTTTCGCCGAGAACCCAAGGTCCGAAAATCACAGGAGAATACAGTCGAGTAGTCAACCCATTTACAAAGGAATTTTCGGCGAAAAATCCCTTAGGTTTTCGGCGAAAATTCCAGGCAAAATCCGGCGGTATTAGGGTTAAGTATAAATACTTAACCGGTGGCCCAAAATCAAAGAGATCTGATAAAACCACATAATACCAATTAATTTGAGAATTCTCATGAGTTCTAGAGGAGAGTTTAGAGTTCGAAGAGCCAGGAAGAGATCGTGAGGCCATCCCTTCACCTCGGAGACTCGGAGCTAGGATTGAAGATTACCGGAGATCGAAGCTACGCCGGAGTCGTCTTAATTAGGTTTTTCAGATCCTTTTCTGTTCTTCCTCTGTTCAAGATGAACTCTGTCTTTGTCTTTGATTCTTTTGTTATGAACATGAGTAGCTAAACTCGTAGAGCTTAGACTAGATGAACCCTAAGTGACTCAGGGCTTTAAAGCGGTCACGGATAGGCGGTAATTAGATTCGAAATTCAATCAGTTTCTCTTTGCATGGTTGTTTTGTTCTTGATTGTTTTTGTTTTTTCTGGTTGGTCGCCTAGATTAGGTTTTTGCAAGCTAGGTTAGTCACCAGACAGCTTCCCTGCTTTGGAGCATAAACTTGTCTTCCTTGATCACTTAGTTTAGATTCTTGTTAAGCTGAGGACAGAAGCGAATGCTCGCCTCACTTTAGAACATCAATTCAACCAGTTAACCTAATCATTGGAGTGTGCCTATCGTAGGAACCAGTTAGGGTTAATCCGCTTCAAGAGTAACTCATAAATCATTAGTAATTGCACCAGTTAGTTTAGTCATTGCGAGAGGCGACCGTACCCGGGCGACTAATTAATCTTGGTACTTAGATCGGATAGAGCGAACGTTCGCCAGTCTTAAACCTAAGGGTAAGGAGTTATGGTGGTGTATAGAAGTTGATTGAATGAGAATTGAAAACCGGTTATGAATATTACTATAACATCCTCGCCCACCCGGACGTTTTAAAACCTGAGTTCGGTTAATCTAAGTCATCTAAATTGATATCTAAAAGGTCCCATTGAAGTTTGGGTCATTCGTGTTTCAAGGTGAGTTGATGTTGTAATCCCAATTTTTGGCAGTGGAAGACACACGACCACGTGTTACAGACACACAGTGTGTTTCTTCAAACAACATGGCATGTGTTACAGAAACACGGTGTGTTTCTTCAAACAACATGTGTGCATTACAGAAACACAGCGTGTGTTATAGAAACGGAGTGTTTCTTCTCCTGAGTATAAAACTTGGATTTTGACGGGTTTCCTCATCTTTTTCATCTCTCTCTCTCTCTCTCTCTGAAAACTCCATTGACGAACCAAAAACCCCCCAAACTTCAAACCTTGATTCCTGGAGCTACGGGTGTCTGATCGAGGATCCGTTTTCTCCTGTGCGTTCCTGGCGACGAGAAAAAGAGATTGCATATCTCGGTTTCTCAATTTGTAGAGCGTGGTGAGTTCAGTGAGATTAGGATGAAGCTACGTTTTTGGACAAGGAGAGCTTGGTCGTTCGGGTTTCTATAAGTTGTTTCGAGCCTCGTCTTCTTGTCAAGTGAGGGTTTAGCATACGATAGGTAGTACCGATTGATGTGAGGAGTTGTAATTCTGACCTAGATGAAATTAGGGATTTCATGGAAATTGAAGAGAGTAAAATGGGATAATTGTTATGTGATTGCTATTGATTGATTGTTGTTATATGCTGATTTCTGTGACGCTGTTGTGGGGATTGAAGTACATGATTAATGTGGATGATAAATGGATCGGAGCTAGTAATGAATCATAGGATGGTTGGGATTATGAGCTTGTGAATTTACATATATCTATTTTGTTGTTGTCAGTTGTGGTTGCAGGAGGATAGCCCTGCCAATGTGGGGTCGTCCTATTAATGATGAACAGGAGGATGGCCCTGCCAATGTGGGGTCATTCTATGAAGAAAGAATAGGAGGGTAACCCTGGACTCACGACATGGCTATCCCTGTACTTGCAGGTGGGGGTGGCCGGTGAGCTAGCCGTTTACCCTTGTTATGGTTTTGACGCATGAATTTAGGTGTAATTGGCTTAGCATCGATAGGACACTATTAGTAATGTGAGGAGTTGAAACTCGACTTAGAATGGAATTAGGTTTTGCATGAACCTATGAGTGTAAAACTGATTAACTATCTTGTGATCGCTGTATGATGATTGTGCTGATTGATGTGTAACGTGGGGTTTGGGATGAAAGATGATGGCCAATGAATTCGAATTAGAAATGTGAGATAGGATGGGGTGGGATGAGCTGAATTTCTGTAATTGTATCTATCGTTGTCAATTGTGGTTTAGTGTAGTGATGACACTCAATTTGACGTGATTATCAGCCTCATTTAAGCGACATTTCCTTGCTTAAGACATGGTTTTTAGGGTAGAATAACGAATATTCAATCGATTGCCCTATCTCGTGCCATTTGTGTTACCTTGGCCCGTTCCGGGTCTATTTGATGGTTTTTTAGTGTTTTTATGTTAGCACAGGTTTTTGCCGTCAAATAAAGTAGCCAAGGATGTGTCTAAGGCGTTGGAACCTCGAGGAATTGCACCGGAATCGATCCAAGGAGTCAATCGAGTCGAACCAAAGTCTGCCTCGGTTTACAAAGGAATTTTCGCCGAAAATACCCTAGCATTTTCGGCAAAAAATACATGCACAAAATCACTAATGCCGACTGAAGGAAGTTTTCGGCGAAAACCCCAAGTTTTCGACCAAAAACTATTAGACCGAAATTTATAGGAGAAATCAACCGGCGGACCATCCATTTACAAAGGAATTTTCGCCGAAAATTCCTCACTATTTTGGCGAAAATATCAGGCAAAATCCAGCTGAATTAGGGTTAAGTATTAATACTTAACCGGCGGCCCAATACAAGATACCTGAGAATAATACACATTTCCATAATTAGAATTTAGGGAATTCTCTCAAGTTCTGAAGCAGAGAGTTTAGATTTCAGAGAGCCGGAAAGAGATCATGACGCCATCCCTTCTATCTCGAAGACTCAGAGCTAGGATTGCAGTCTACCGGAAGATCGAAGTTCTGCCGGAGTCGTCTTAATTAGGTTTTTCAGATTCTTTTCTGTTCTTCCTTTGTATGATGAACTCTTTCGTTGTCTTGGATTCTTTTGTGATGAATATGCGTAGCTAAACTCTTAGAGCTTAGACTAGATGAACCCTAAGTGACCCAGGGCTTTAAAGCGGTCACGGATCGGCGGTGATTAGATTCGAAGTTCAATCAGTTTCTCTTTCATGTTTGGTTTGTTCTTCATTGTTCATGTTTCTTGTCTGGATTGATCACCTAGATTAGATTCTTGTTAAGCTAAGGATAGAAGCGAACGCTCGCCTTACTTTAGAACATCAAATTGAACAATTAACCTTATAATTGGAGCGTGCCTTTCGTAGGAACCGGTTAGGGTTAATCCACTGCAAGAGTAACTCATAAATCATTAGTAATTCCACCAGTTAAGTTAAGTCATTGCGAGAGGCGACCGTACCCAGGCGACTAATTAATCTTGGTAGCTAGAACGGATAGACCGAACGTTCGCCGATCTTAAACCTAAGGGTAAGGAGTTATGGTGGTGTCTTAGAATTGATTGAATGAGAATCGAAATCCGCTGATCTGTTGATTGCCAATGCTCTGGGGAACGAAGGGGGATTCAAAGTCTAAGTTCGTCTGTCATCTCTGTTTTAATCAACCAATTTCCATTCTGTTCTTAGTTTCAATTTTTAATTTTTCTGCATTTCATAGAATTAGAAGTCGTGGAACTCACACCACGCACGAAGTGTTAAACCTGAGTAATTTGCTAGTTTATTTGAGTAGTCAATCATTAGAAGGCACGTGGAATACGATATACCCTAGCTTGTTAGCTTTGTTAGTTATTTGATTGAGTCGTCAACGACAGGCTCATCAAATTGGTGCCATTGCCGGGGACTTCTTTTGATTGTTTGAAAGAACAATTTATTCCTCTACTTTCCATCTTTCATTTTCCACCCACTTCGATTTTACACTAGTTTTTGTCTATTTTTGTTATTTGTAGGTTGTTCACAAGTGTATGCATCGTCGTCCTTGGACTCGCTCTCAAATCGAGAAGGCTAAGAGTATAGAGAGACCATGCAGTTCTGCTCTAGCTCGAAAATCACAGATTCCAAGGAGAGGCAGAACCAATCCACCTCCACCCGTCACTCCGATTAGGATTGAGGAACTGAAGGAGAGTCCCTCATCTTCACCGTTACCGTCACCTACATCCGTTTCATACACCGAGTCACTTTCACCTCCTCCATCTCCTACCATGGCTGATCAATTACCACCAGCACCAGCACCAGGAGGAAATCCACCACCACCGCCGCCTGCACAGAAAAGTCTAGCCGATTACAACAAGCCGAGCGCGACTAGCGTTCCATCCGCCATTGCTGTACCACGCATTGAAGGAGATCCTGACTATGAGATCAAGATTCCATTCTTGACTATGATCTCTAGGGATCTACAGTTCGAAGGCAGGCCCCTAGACAATTCGTGCACTCATCTTGCAGATTTCCTTGATCTCTGCAGCACTTTTAAGAACGGAAACCTCGACAAGAATACCCTTTGTTTGAGAGCTTTCCCGTTCTCTCTGAAAGGCGCCGCTAAGAGCTGGCTTACTGGCAAACCACCTGGATATTACACTAATTGGGATACTCTGGCTCAGGACTTCATGGAAGAATACTTTCCTCCTGCCAGAACAACAACCATCAAGGACAGCATTGCCAGATTCTCCCAGAAAGAAGGAGAAAGCTTATATGATACTTTGAATCGATTCCAAGAACTCCTCTACAACTTCCCTCATCATGGATTCGAGCAGAGGAAGTTAGCTGAAATCTTTGCTCGAGGTCTTCGAGAAGAATCTGCCAAGTGGGTCAATTCCCTAGCTGAAGGGGATTGCACTACGCTCACACCTGAAGCTGCTCTTCTTCACTTCGCAAACTGTGCTTCCAAGTCAAGGAACTGGGAATGACAATCTGAAGGATCAAGGAGCAAGCTCAATCTTGAAGCAGCTATCAAGGCCGAAGTAGAGAAGCATTTGAAGAAGTCTACAACACCAGTCAAACCGCTGGCAACTTCTGTCTATGTTGCTGATTGCGAATGGTGTGGAGCTTGCACACATAATGGAGGCCGATGCCAGAATTTTGGTAAGACAGAAGTCTGGTCCGCCGAAGAGGTAAATTTCGTTCAACAAGGCTTTGTTAATAATCAGAATGGTTATGCTGGCTACCGCAACTTCAGGTAGCAAGGGAACTATCAAGACAGACCTCCCTACAATGCTGGCGCCAACCATAACCAGAACCAGAATAACCGCCTGGCTGGTCCAGCTCAGGATCAGAAACCTAACCATCCGCCAGCAGGTGTCTACCAGCCACTGCACCGTAATCCGGGTAACTATGGAACTGCTCCTGGCAATCGCCAGAATCAATACTTGAATAACAGCTATCCAGGGAAGCAATACCAAAAGGAAAACAATGTCAGTGACCTGGACAAGAAGCTTAGTCAGATCATCACCGGACTCGACGATCATGACAGTCAGTTTAAAGCTCAAGCTCTTCTCAATCAGGAACAGATAGCAGCCGGTCAAAGAATTGAGCAGGCTGTGAACAACATTTCGAGCATGCTAGCATCTGGTCGACCATTTGGCCAACTTCCGAGCCAGACAGAATCGAATCTGAGAAAGGAACAAGCCAAGATGGTAACCGCTCAAAAATTTCCAAGCTTATCTGCTGATGCTTGTGCTGTTTTACGCAGGATCGCTGAAACTCCGGAGAAGAAGGAAGCACTACAAGTGGCGCCTAAGGAGGATGATCCTCCTGTTGCACCGGACGTCGTGAAGCCTCCTTTTCCAAGAGCATTGCTGCCACATGCAAGGATCGAGACTGGCATGAAGGGGAATAAAGATGGATATCCTGATGCTCGTATCAAGAAACCGTGCTCTCCATATCCAGCTAAGTGCTCTGATCCTGGTTCTTTCACTCTACCTCTTGTTATTAATGATGTTGAGATAGAACATTGTTTGGTTAATCTTGGCGCGTCTGTTAATGTTATGCCTATGAGTCTATATGAAAAATTGAACCTAGGAGAACTTGAACCGCCTAGTATGCAACTTATCTTTGCTGATAGATCACTTAAAACTCCTAGGGGAGAAATCAAAGACGTTGTTACTAAATGTGGTCCTTTCACGTTTTTAGCTGACTTTGTTATCATTGACACTAGTGAGGATGATTCTACCATTCTCATAGGACGACCTTTCATGGCTACTACTGGGATGCAAATTAGCGTTCCAAATGGTTCTTTAACTTTGAGGGTTGGTAAAGAAACTGTCACGTTCCGCCTTAAAGACGGGATGAAGTATAATCCTAAGAGTGAAGAATTTCATTGTTTAGCTGTTGAAACTGTGAAGTTGACTCTGGTCAACTCCGTTACTGATGTCTCTTCTAGTGTGCCTAGATCAATTGATGTTGCAGGTGCTGGACAGATTACCACGCAGAAACCGAAATCTGTTCTTCAGACGCCAAAGAAGAAGGAACTGAAAGCCTCTTCTAAGCCACCGAGCACAAAACCTAGCAGACCTCGGGGAAAGAACAAGAAGACAAAGACTCACATGGTCTGGAGACCAGTTGTGCCACCACTGTCTACCGAGCCAGCTGCACCACCAATTCGTTCCAAGCTACCGGCGCCGGAACAAGTATGGAAGGAGAAGCCAAAAGCATCTCCTAAGGAAATACTGACGATCACCGATCCTGGTGATATCAAGCCGGAGGTTAAAGAAAAGAAGGAGCCGATCATTCTCATTCCGTCCACTGTCTTCCTTGTGGAAGATGATCCCTTGACAGAACTGTTCGGACCCTTCACAATCACTGACCACCTTCCCGACGGACGTACCAAGCTCTTACACGTGAACGGGAGGAAATTCATGCTCACCGGAGAAGCCCCGAAGCTCTACTTTATGAACTCCGATGCTAGCATTAAGGAGAATCTGAGTTGGGATGTCTCCTAATACCGTCCAGGTATCGTCCAGTTCAAAGACGTTAATAAAAGAGCGCTTCGTGGGAGGCAACCCACGGCTGGAGTCAGTTTTTGATTTGTGTCAACCTTAGTGTTTTAGAGTCGGTTCGGGGGAGCCAAAAGTGTCAGTTTGTTTGATTTCATATTTTTCGTGTGTAGTCTGTGTGTCATAGTGCCAGTTGCAAGTTGTTTGAGGTCTTTCCAATTTTTGTGGATTTAACTGTGATTTTCTGAAGTTTGCCGAGATTGCGAAAATATTTTCAATCGTAGAGTTCAATATTTTCGGTGACAATAACCCATATTTTCGGCGAAAATTCTCTTTGAAATCCCACAGAGTTTTCCAAACGTTACTGTTTCACATTTTTGGCGAAAATGTATTAGTATTTTCGGCGAAAATTTCTTTTGAAAACCGGCAGTACTTTTTAACTAGAATTTCGGCGAAAACTTGCACATATTTTCGCCGAAAATTTCTTTGAAAATCAACCAACTATTCACTTTAAATCCGGATTTTCACCCTCTCTGTTTCACTTTCTTTTTTTTCGAACAGAACCGAAAAACTTCCCCCTGTTTACTAAACCCGACCGCCGCCACCTTACATCATCGCCGCCGACCAAAGCCGATCACCGCCGCCGCTGTCGCCGCCGCCGCACCCTTCCCCTCCCATTTCCGATCAATCCAAGCCCTAGAACAGCCGAATCAGAGCTCTACAACTCTAGTTCACCCTAAAACGTGTGATTTTTCTCCGATTTCTCCCAATCCGTTCGTTTTTAGCATCCATGGCTTCAAGGTAAGTTGTAGAACTTTTCATTGCGAATATTTTGACATATTGAATGCTGAATTTTGTCGGGGTTGACTTTCGGTTGACTTTTCGATTTGCCTCGTTTTGCGTGCCGACTGATTTCGTGTGAACTAGGTTTGCTAAACTTGTTGAACTGTTCTAGCATGCTTAGGGAGTATCGTGCTTAATTATCATATCGTTTGATCATGTGTTGCTATGTCTAAGTCCTATTCCTTGTGATGTTGACTTTTGAGAAATGTCGGTTTGACCATGAACTGTTTTTGATCATTTGGCTGCCCTATGTGCTCATACTCGTTCCAATTATTGTGTTTGCCATCTGAGATCATATTCTACCGTCATTCTCCGATTTGTGATAGTCTTGCCATGATTAGAGTTCAGTGTTTTATAATGTTGACTTTTCGAATGTCGGTTTGACTTCCGAACTCTGATTGTTCTAATTCCATTATGGCTGTTCCTAAGCATGTAGTTTATTGTTCGTGATTACCGGTTAATCTGTTTTGCTTACCCCCACTCGGTTTTCCTCATTTCTTTGTGAAATTGAGTTTTTCGACTAAGTGTGGGGTAGGGATTTAGTCTGACTAATCTGGTTTGTTTTCTTGTTTAGGAACACCACTTATGAGCGCAGGACCAAGGCACGACTTGATGGCGCCTCGAGCTCCGGAGCCCCTGCTTCCGTCACACCTGCCGTTCAGGGCCCTCCACCAGCTTTCCCTGACCGTGCTGGGTATCACCGCACCGTTGCTCGCCTTCCCTAGCACTACTTTGCACGCTACCAGCGGTTTGAGAACACCCGTGGAGCTGATGTTCGCCCTCTTTCCATGGAGTCGCTCTCAGAGCACGATGATGACTGGTACCGGAACGTGCTCGATGCACTGACCCATGTCGGCCTGCTGGAGCTGACCACGCTCGCCGCCGACTTCCCAGACCTCGCTCTCCAGAAGTTTTGGGTGACATTCGAGCTGGACGAGCACAAGAGGAGGCAGCACAGGAAGGTTGTTTCCTTCTACCTGTACGGGGTGTGATGTGAACCGCTGCAACCGTGGGCAGACGACCCTAACCACCGCACGTTGGAACGTGCAACGAGGTAGAAACCTTCGGGAACCGGGGGCGGATAAGTACTTTGTCCAGTCGAAGACGCCACGCCAAGAGATGGATGCTCTTGATGATAAGTCAACCTTAAGCAATGCTCCTCACATTAACTTGAAGGGAAAAGAACATAAGTTCTGAAATATATTTAATCAAAGGGGGTTCTGAGTACAAGAGGTGGCCGGCGGCCTCCTTATATAGGTGAGGGAACAAGCTCTCCTCCCTAAACCATACTTCCTAAATAATAATAAAATAACGAAATAAAAAGAGTCCTAATTAGAAAACCTAAAGAGGACTTTAACTAATCCTAATCTAGACTAAAAATAAGGTAAATTCGGACTCCAAACCTACAAGGGAAGAGAATCCTACCTAAACAAGAACTCCTAAAAAGGAGGCTGAAAACCCCTCAAAACAGCTAAACGGGTTCTGGTAAAAATAGCCAAATAAATACCAAATTAAATAGGAAAATTAAGCCCTTTGGCAGATCACTAGTAGACGTCATGGGCTTCAACTTTCATGTTGGGCTTCAGCCCAAATTCTATCTCCAAGTAGCCCGAATCCGTCAATCTTCATCAGACTAGGAGTCTGTCCCAAAACCGGGAAATCCTAGCTTGATTAGGATTCCTTGCTTGGATGTATTTGGCATCTTCTCTCCATTTCCCGTATCTTGAATGGTTATCAATACCTCCATGGATCAGGCTCAGGTGGTGGCCAGATCGTAGCCCCTATCATGTGCAGCCTCGGATCAGCATCCGGGCTCCACTCCTTGATGCTCCACCCATGCTTTGCTAGGACTTGGCCGAGCTCTATCTCCTTTAGTTCTTCTCCAAATTCAGCTCCGTTTGTTGGAGAGTGCTCCTGGGGCTTCAAGCTATCCATAGAAACTGGAATATTCCAAAAGGCTCGAGCCATTTGTTTGGCTGGGCCAAAAGCACGCTTCTGTGGTGCCCGGCGCTCGGTCCGGCGCCCGGGGCTGGCTCCGTGCTGGGCCTTCTTCAATTATGGCCAAGCCTTCTACTTTATGCTTCAGCCAGGACTTTATGAATGTTCTCATGGGGTCTTCAAGGGCTGGTGGTGGTACTGGGATCGAGTCTTCGATCCTGGAGCTCAGTTCTGGCATTTGGCCCGGTCCGGGGCTCGTACCGGGGTCTATCTTCGGGTGCCAGCTTCTTCTGGCCAGGCTTTCTTCATTATGCTTCCGCCACATCTTCTGGAAGGTGTCCAGAGGGTCTTCAGGGGCTCTGGTTGGTCCAGGGCTCGTAGCATTTGGCCTGGGGCCTTGTTCAGGCTCTCGGCTCGGGGTTGACCCGAGGGTGGCCAGGATCACATCATCCCCCTCTTCTTGAAGAGGATTCGTCCTCGAATCCTTGCCTGATAATCCATTAGAAATAATGAAAATAATCACAGGGGAGTAAAGGACTTGACCTGGTGCTTTTTCGGCGCTCCTCACGGGTTCGGGCCGCAACGGGGCTGCTATGGGTGCTTCCGGGTAGGCCAGTGTCGCGTCAGGGTCGGGTGGCGTCGGGCCTGGGGTAGACAGGTGACGTGACCCTGGTCACCAAGGCCGGCGTTGATGCGAACCGCTTCCTCAATGAAGGGATCGGCTTCAACACCCAAAACTATATTACCAGCTTCACGAATCCTAACTTTTGAAACCGCGGGGAATACTTGAAATCCACTAAGTATAGACTTAGGAACCCCAAGGTATTCAGTCGAATTCGGTGCCACAAACAAAGGATGAATGCCTTTGATGATAAACCGATCTAGACGACGATCAATTCCATGATGGTCGAACAGAGATTAGCAATTCCATGCTAAGAGAAAAACCGAAGTTTTGAGTGTTTATTTCTTTCAAAGTTGTCCTTTACAATGAGGCTAGACGCCTCTATTTATAGGTGAGGAAGGGAGAACAGGCTCTCCTTTTCCTCCTACGAAATAGCTAATAAAACTAATAAAGAATACAAAAATAAGGACTGAAACTCGTAGCCTTGTTCACCAAGGAAAAGAGTCATTCCTAAACAAAAACACTAAAAGGGAAAAAGCTGGAAATTCCTAAAAAACAGCTAAACGGGTTCTGGAAGATTCAGCCAAATAAATAGCAAATAAATTCGGAAAATTAAGCCTTTTGGCAGATCACTAGTAGACTTCATGGGGTTCAACTTTCATGTTGGACATCAGTCCAAATTCTGCCTCCAAGTAGCCCAAATTCGTCATTCTTTGTCAGACTAGGAATCTGTCCAAAACCGGGAAATCCTAGCTTGATTAGGATTCCTTGTTTGGATGCACTTGGCTTCTTCTCTCCATTTCCCGTATCTTGAATGTTACTCCATCCCTCCTTGGATCAGGCTCAGGTGGTGGCCTGATCACAGCTCCTTGCTTGGCCTTCCTCGGATCAGCATCCGAGCTCCACTCCTTGATGCTTAGGCCAAGCATCACTAGGACTTGTTCTAGACCTATCTCCTTCAATACTACTCCAAATTCAGCTCCGTTTGTTGGAGTGTATTCCTGGATCCATAAGGATTCCAGTGCCTTTGGAAAATCCCAAAAGGCACGGGTCAATCGTTCGCTGGGCCAAAAGTGCTCCTTTGACGGGCGCTGGCATGGGCCTTGTGCCTGTGGCAGGCTTAGCTTGGGGCCTTCTTCAAATCTGTCCAGGCTTTTTGAGTTCTGCTTCAAGCAGCTCTTCAGTAATGTCCACATGAGGCTCTCAGGGGTGGTGAATGGTCCAGGGCTCGTGACAATAGGTCTTGAGCTCCATTTGAGCACCTGGGCTCGTCCGGGGCTCGTTCCGGGGTCAATCTTCGGGCACCACGCTTTTCTGGCCAGGCACTCTTGGGTCCTTTGTTTCTTGTGCTCCAAAAATGTCTCTGGAGGATCCCAGGAGTGGTCAGTACCTTCAAGGCTCGTGGGAATCAGGTCAGGGCCTAGTGGTGGCCCTCGGCTCGGGGCTGGACTTGGCCCTAGGCTTGGTCGGGTGGTCCGGATCACGTCATTCCCCTCTTCTTGAAAAGGATTCGTCCTCGAATCCGCACCTGGTAATCCGTTAGAAATTTTAAAAATAATAACATGGACGTGTAGGATTGGACCTGGTAGTTCGTGGGCGTTCCTTGGGGTTTTGGGCCGTACCGGGACTGGTACGGGTGCTCGGGGCTGATCAGGGTGCTCCGTGCAATCGGACTGATCGAGCGTTGGGCGCTGGTCAGGCGTGGGACGCTGATCGGGCGCTGGGTGCCGGTCGGGCGCTGGTGGCTGGTCGGGCGCTGGTGGCTGGTCGGGCGCTGGGCGCCGGTCGGGCGTCGGTGGCTGGTCGGGCGCCGGGGGCGGGCGCTGGGGCGCCGGGGCTAGACACTGGGGCGCCGGTGCTGGGCGCTCGGGCGCTGGGCGCTGGGCTGGTGCTGGCGCTAGTGCTGGTGCTGGGCGCTGGGCCGGTACTGGTGCTAGTGCTGGTGCTGGTGCTAGCGCTGGGCGCTGGGCCGGTACTGGGGCTGGGGCTGGCGCTGGTGCTGGGGCTGGCCCTTGTGCTGGCACTGGTGCTGGGCCGGCGCTGCGCCGAGTGCTGGCCTGGTGCTGGCTCGGGGCAGGGCTGATGCTGGTCCGGGGCAAGCCTGATGCTGGTCCCGGGCAGGCCTGATGCTGGTCCGGGGCAGGGCTGATGCTGGTCCGGGGCAGACTGGGCGCTGTGCCGGGGCAGTGCTGGGGCAGTACTGGGCAGTGCTGGGCACTGTGCTGGGGCAGTGCTGGGCACTGTGCCGGGGCAGCGCGGGGTGCAGGGCCGGGCAGTGCTGGGTGCTGGGCCGAATTTTCTCCTCATCTTTCTCTTAAGATCTCTCCAACTAAGGATGGGGTCCTCTTCATCTCTCCTGATTTGATCCCTGAGCTGAGCCCACCACAAAGCAGCATAGTCAGTAAATTTGATTGTGGCTAGGGTTACCTTTTTCCTTTCGGAATATTTATGGCAATGAAAGAAGTCCTCCATGCTCTCCTCCCAATCAATGTACTCGTCAGGATTTGCCTTGCCAGCAAATTTGGGAACATTGAGCTTCCAACTGCTCACATCATCATCTTCCTCCTGCTCATTCCTTCTTGGCCGCCGGGGGCCATCTCCATTCGCGGCTCCAATCTGCTCGGCGATTCGGGCCATGTTTTCAGCCATGGCGGTCAACCGGGCATCAAAAGCATTGAACCTCTCATCTGCCATGATCAGTCACGAACAAAGACCTCACAAAATCTCTCTAATGAACCTCACACACTCTTGTTCTTACCACTCGTGTATGAATCTCTTTTTTTTTTTTTTTTTTTTTAACAAGTCACTCAAATTAGGGTTTTCTTTGAAATCTTCAAAACAAAGTCAATCTCAATTCAAGTAGTTGCAAGTTTCTTCGAAGCTATGCAGTCTAAGTCTACCAATGACACTAACAAGACCTTATACCTAGGGTTTCGGATTTCTAGGGGCCAGAATCTTGAGTTAGGGCGTGGGATGACAAGACATACAAATTTGGGTGTTCTACCAAGGAAGCTAGTAGTGCGGAATCTAGTAGCTAACTTATGAAAAACCCCTCTTCTTGAACTTATTCTACTACCTTACTTGTGAACGTGGCCTTGCTTTTTTTTTTTTTTTTGCTAGGTCAATTTTTCTAGACCTTTGATTTTTCTTTTCTTTTCTTTTCTCTTTTCTTTTCTATGATCGGCCACAGCTTTTTCTCACAACAAACTTAAAGAAAGGTAGAAGAATAGAACAAACACAATGAAGCTATTTTTTAGGGTTTTTCTGAAACTGAAAACAACGAAAGCATTAAGGATATGAATTCAAGTAAAAGAACCTGAAAACTGGGATAGATTGTTGGTCCAAGAGTTGAACCGCGCTCTGATACCAGCTGATGCGAACCGCTTCCTCAATGAAGGGATCGGCTTCAACACCCAAAACTATATTACCAGCTTCACGAATCCTAACTTTTGAAACCGCGGGGAATACTTGAAATCCACTAAGTATAGACTTAGGAACCCCAAGGTATTCAGTCGAATTCGGTGCCACAAACAAAGGATGAATGCCGTTGATGATAAACCGATCTAGACGACGATCAATTCCATGATGGTCGAACAGAGATTAGCAATTCCATGCTAAGAGAAAAACCGAAGTTTTGAGTGTTTATTTCTTTCAAAGTTGTCCTTTACAATGAGGCTAGACGCCTCTATTTATAGGTGAGGAAGGGAGAACAGGCTCTCCTTTTCCTCCTACGAAATAGCTAATAAAACTAATAAAGAATACAAAAATAAGGACTGAAACTCGTAGCCTTGTTCACCAAGGAAAAGAGTCATTCCTAAACAAAAACACTAAAAGGGAAAAAGCTGGAAATTCCTAAAAAACAGCTAAACGGGTTCTGGAAGATTCAGCCAAATAAATAGCAAATAAATTCGGAAAATTAAGCCCTTTGGCAGATCACTAGTAGACTTCATGGGCTTCAACTTTCATGTTGGACATCAGTCCAAATTCTGCCTCCAAGTAGCCCAAATTCGTCATTCTTTGTCAGACTAGGAATCTGTCCAAAACCGGGAAATCCTAGCTTGATTAGGATTCCTTGTTTGGATGCACTTGGCTTCTTCTCTCCATTTCCCGTATCTTGAATGTTACTCCATCCCTCCTTGGATCAGGCTCAGGTGGTGGCCTGATCACAGCTCCTTGCTTGGCCTTCCTCGGATCAGCATCCGAGCTCCACTCCTTGATGCTTAGGCCAAGCATCACTAGGACTTGTTCTAGCCCTATCTCCTTCAATACTACTCCAAATTCAGCTCCGTTTGTTGGAGTGTATTCCTGGAGCCATAAGGATTCCAGTGCCTTTGGAAAATCCCAAAAGGCACGGGTCAATCGTTCGCTGGGCCAAAAGTGCTCCTTTGACGGGCGCTGGCATGGGCCTTGTGCCTGTGGCAGGCTTAGCTTGGGGCCTTCTTCAAATCTGTCCAGGCTTTTTGAGTTCTGCTTCGAGCAGCTCTTCAGTAATGTCCACATGAGGCTCTCAGGGGTGGTGAATGGTCCAGGGCTCGTGACAATAGGTCTTGAGCTCCATTTGAGCACCTGGGCTCGTCCGGGGCTCGTTCCGGGGTCAATCTTCGGGCACCACGCTTTTCTGGCCAGGCACTCTTGGGTCCTTTGTTTCCTGTGCTCCAAAAATGTCTCTGGAGGATCCCAGGAGTGGTCAGTACCTTCAAGGCTCGTGGGAATCAGGTCAGGGCCTAGTGGTGGCCCTCGGCTCGGGGCTGGACTTGGCCCTAGGCTTGGTCGGGTGGCCCGGATCACGTCAGGCGTGGACACGCCACCACGAGCGCCAGGCCCGAACCTCCCAATGTTAACATTTGATGGCGGAACTAACGAAGAGAACCAGAGAGGATTTCCCCTATTGGAAAAGAAAGGTCGTATACTAGGAGCCCCACCATCAAGCCTTGAGGCTGATGCCGATCCGGCCCTAGCATTGATGCCGGGCCAAGACTACACCGGCTCCAAGCCTACACCAGCACCGGAGCCTAGGAGAGCCGAAGTCCCGGATCTAGAAGACACCCTCAGCCAGGCACCAATGTCAGCTCCTACTCCAGCCAGAGCCAGATTAATGACACCCCAGGAGCTGATGCTGACACCAAGCCCCGACCCAGGCCCCGAACCGAGCTTAGCACCAAGTCTAGGCCCCAGGCCAACTCCCACGGGCCCCCGGAGCAAAGACCTACCTGAAGACATCCCTAAGGTACTCTTGGAAGAAGGCTCGGAGCAGAACTCAAAAGGCCTGGACAGATTTGAAGAAGGCCCCAAGCTAAGCCTGCCACAGGCACAAAGCCCATGCTAGCGCCCGTCAAAGGAGCACTTTTGGCCCAGCGAACGATTGACCCGTGCCTTTTGGGATTTTTCAAAGGCACTGGAATCCTTATGGCTCCAGGAATACACTCCAACAAACGGAGCTGAATTTGGAGGAGAATTGAAGGAGATAGGGCTAGAACAAGTCCTAGTGATGCTAGGCCTAAGCATCAAGGAGTGGAGCTCGGATGCTGATCCGAGGCTGCACATGATAGGAGCTACGATCAGGCCACCACCTGAGCCTGATCCATGGAGGTATTGATGACCATTCATGCTATGGGAAATGAAGAGAGGAAGCCAAGTACATTCAAGCAAGAAATCCTAATCAAGCTAGGATTTCCCGGTTTTGGACAGATTCCTAGTCTGACAAAGAATGACGAATTTGGGCTACTTGGAGGCAGACCTTGGACTGATGTCCAACATGAAAGTTGAAGCCCATGAAGTCTACTAGTGATCTGCCAAAGGGCTTAATTTTCCGAATTTATTTGCTATTTATTTGGCTGAATCTTCCAGAACCCGTTTAGCTGTTTTTTAGGAATTTCCAGCTTTTTCCCTTTTAGTGTTTTTGTTTAGGATTGACTCTTTTCCTTGGTGAACAAGGCTACGAGTTTCAGTCCTTATTTTTGTATTTCTTTATTAGTTTATTAGCTAATTCATAGGAGGAAAAGGAGAGCCTGTTCTCCCTTTCTCACCTATAAATAGAGGCCTCGGCCATCATTGTAAGACACGTTAAGTCATAAATTGAAATTTCAGAACTTTGTTCTTTTTCCTTCAAGTCTTTGCTCGTTGTTGCTTAGCTTAAGGTTTGGTTTATCATCGAAGGTTATCACCCTTTGTTGTGGCACCAATTCGACTGAATACCTTGGGGTTCCTAAGTCTATACTTAGTGGATTTCAAGTATTCCCCGCGGTTTCAAAAGTTAGGATTCGTGAAGCTGGTAGTATAGTTTTGGGTGTTGAGTCGATCCCTTCATTGAGGAGCGGTTCGCATCAACAGGGCGGCGCCGGGGTCGGGCGGCGTCGGGCTGAGGGTGAACAGTGCGGCGCCGGGGTCAGGCGGCGTCGAGATGGGGTTAGGCGGCGTCGGGCCGGGCTCAGGCGGCGTCGGGCCGGGATCAGGCGGCGTCGGGCCGGGGTCAATCGGCGTCGGGCCTGGGTCAGGCGGCATCGGGCCGGAGTCAGGCGGCATCGGGCCGAGGTCAGTCAGGGCGGCGTCGGGGTCAGGCTGCGCCGGGGGCTGCTTGTGCTCCGGGGGCTGCTCGTGCTCCGGGGACTGGCCGGGCGCCGGGGGCTGGTCGGGCGCCGGGGCTGGGGTCGGTTGCTGAACCGGGGCTGGGGCTGAGACTAGTGCTGGGGCTGGTGATGCGAACCGCTCCTCAATGAAGGGATCGACTCAACACCCAAAACTATATTACCAGCTTCACGAATCCTAACTTTTGAAACCGCGGGGAATACTTGAAATCCACTAAGTATAGACTTAGGAATCCCAAGGTATTCAGTCGAATTGGTGCCACAACAAAGGGTGATAACCTTCGATGATAAACCAAACCTTAAGCTAAGCAACAACGAGCAAAGACTTGAAGGAAAAAGAACAAAGTTCTGAAATTTCAATTTATGACTTAACGTGTCTTACAATGATGGCCGAGGCCTCTATTTATAGCGCAAGGGTGGCCTAAGCCGTCTCCAACTCTAATAAGGTAAGACTAAAATAATCCTAAAAGATAGGCCGAAGAAAATATTAAAATACACAAAGTTGTCCGAGAGTGAAATTCTAAAACCGGCAAAAATTGCACAAAACCCTAATCCGGGCGGATTAGGGCACGCCGGGTGTCCGTGTCCGATCGGGCTTAGGAAAACCCTCCGGGCGCGGGCTGGACTCCGGACGCGGCTAGGAAGAGTGCCCGGAACCCGCGCGGTGGCATTTCTGTAATTACCGCGGGTTCCGGGTGACCGGGCGGTCGGGTGGCGTCCTTCGGTGCTGGTGACCGGCTCGGCATCAAGTGCTCCGGACCCGATGCTAGGGTTTTGGTGATGCCGGGCGGTTCTGGCTTCCTGCTGGCCATTTCCTCGGACAAGTGAGGTTCCTCCCAAGTCTTTTGACCTCCTGAGTCTTCTGGCTTCAACTTGTCCGCCAGGTTCTGAGTGTGGAGCAGGGTTAGCCGAGGCAGGGGCTGGTTGGCCGTATCCGCCGGGGCCCGGGCAGTGTCCTTGGGAAGCCAACCTGTCTTGGCCACATATTCTCGAATCTTCTAGTCTTCTGTACGCCAGAACTCTCTCCAGATGGCTTTTGACGTGTGCTTAACTTGAGGGATCATTGAAGAGAGGTTGGGGAAGGACTGAGACTCGGTGCTCCGTCTAGGACTTAGGTTCTCGGCCAGTATCATGGCCTGGAACTCCCTTCCATCTCGGGGTGTCTTCCTTCCCTGTGGGGCAGACCTGAGCTTGTTCTTGAGCTCATTTCTAGGCTTGAGAGCTTGTAGGTAGCCAGTCCTTAGTTCTAGGCGCTTTTTGTATGGACCCGGAGTGCTGCCTTCTACGGGGTACCTTGGTGGGGTGTAGGTATACCTTTGTGGCCCGGGGCGGTGGAGCCGGGTCATATCATCCCCCTCTTCTTGACGGGGATTTGTCCCCAAATCCACCTCGGCATCTTTCCTGGATCCCATCACTCTTTTCCAAACTTCAGCAATCTTGTGGGCGACGGCCGGGAGAGATTCAGCTTCATCCGTAGTCCTAGGGGTGTCATTCGAGTCGGTACTGGACAATGTTTCGGACTCTTTAGTGTCTTCTTCTTCAGTCTTCATATCTTCCACTTCATAAATGCCATTAACAATAATGTTAAGGCTCGGGGAGCTGCTGGGTGAGGGTTCTTCACTCATTTCCTCATCCGAGTCTTCTGCTGGAACTTCTTCGCTCGGGGCAGCTTTTAAAATCCGCCGGGAGACGACTTCCCATTGAATCTCGGGACGGGTGGCCGTCGGATTCATGACCGTCGGGGGCGCCGGGTGGTCGTCGGGGCCGGCGCTTGGCTTCAGGTCGTCAAAGATCCCTCCGGCTTTCTTCTGGTCAAGATTGGCCGAAGGAATGTTCAAAAGACCCGGGGTGGACCGATTGACATTATCCGGCGCGGACAGGATGTCCGGAGCAGTCGTGATGCTAGGCCGGGGCAGGGCCGGTGCTGTGCTGGGCGCTGGGCCGGGGCAGTGCTGGGCGCTGTGCTGGGGCAGTGCTGGGCGCTGGGCCGGTGCAGTGCCGGGCGCTGTGCTGGGGTAGTGCTGGGGCAGTACTGGGGCAGTGCTGGGCGCGGGGCCGGGGCAGTGCCGGGCGCTGTGCTGGGGCGGTGCCGGGGTGATCACTCGATTGCTGAAGGCTGAAAATTTTTCCAAGCCTTCTACCTCAACTTCTTCTCCTTCACTCGATTCTCCCTCCAATTCTTCAACAATTGGTTCCTCCTCGTCGTCTGTCACGACTTCTCCCTCTCTAAGCACCATGGTTCGGGTGTTAGGGCATTCCCTTGCCATGTGACCCCTACCTTGACATTTAAAACACACAATGGCACTTGGCCGAGCGTTAGTAGTAGGGATTTTTGAACCAAGATTAGGGTTTACCCGTGGTGCCGACCCTTGGTTAGGGTTTGGTCGTGATCCGGCGCTCCGGTTAGGGTTTGGCCGGTATGGGGTGTGGCCGGCGCTTCGGTCTCCTCTCACCGGGGCACTGATCGGTGGCGGCGGGGTAGTCCTTCTCCCAAGGCCGTTCTTCAGCTCCTTCTCAACCCTAGTAGCCACGTTGATCAAGTCATCATAGTCAGCAAAGTTGAGAATGTTGACTTGATGTAGAATCTCTCTTTGCAACCCTCCGGTGAAACGGGCTATCTTGGCATCTTCATCCTCACTCAGATCAAGCCGTGCAACCAGGATCTCCATCTCCTTGTTGTATTCCTCAACCGTCATGCTCCCTTGCTTCAAGGATCGAAGCTTGGTGTGCAAGTCTCGGTTGTAGCTACTCGGTACAAACTTCCTCCTCATCTTTCTTTTAAGACTCCTCCAAGTAAGGACGGGGTCCTCTTCTTCTTTCCTGATCAGATTACTGAGTTGGGACCACCACAAGGCAGCATAGTCAGTAAACTCTAGTGTGGCTAGGGTTACCTTTTTCCTCTCGGAATAGTTGTGGCATTCAAAGAAATCCTCCATGGCTCTCTCCCAATCGATGTAGTCGTCGGGATTGGTTTTGCCAGTGAATTTAGGCACACTGAGCTTCAGGCTGCTCACATCATCATCTTCTTCCTGCTCATTCCTCCTTGGCCGCCGGGGCCATCTCCATTCGTGGCTCCGAATTGCTCGGCGATTCGGGCCATGTTTTCAGCCATGGCGGTCAGCCGGGCATCAAAAGCGTTGAATCTCTCATCTGCCATGGTTAATCACGAACAATAGGCCTCACAAAATCTCTCTAATGAACCTCACACACTCTTGTTCTTACCACTCGTGTATGAATCTTTTTTTTTTTTTATCAAGTCACTCAAATTAGGGTTTTCTTTGAAATTTTCAAAACAAAGTCAATCTCAATTCAAGTAGTTGCAAGTTTCTTCGAAGCTATGCAGTCTAAGTCTACCAATGACACTAACAAGACCTTATACCTAGGGTTTCGGATTTCTAGGGGCCAGAATCTTGAGTTAGGACGTGGGATGGCAAGACATACAAATTTGGGTGTTCTACCAAGAGAGCTAGTAGTGCGGAATCTAGTAGCTAACTTATGAAAAACCCCTCTTCTTGAACTTAGTCTACTACCTTGATAGTGAACGTGGCCTTGCTCTTTTTTTTTTTTTTTTAGCTAGGTCAATTTTTCTAGACCTTTGATTTTCTTTTCTTTTCTTTTCTTTGATCGGCCACAGCTTTTTCTCACAACAAACTTGAAGAAAGGTAGAAGAATAGAACAAACACAAAAGAAGCTATTTTTTTTTTAGGGTTTTTCTGAAACTGAAAACAACAAAAACTAAAGGATATGAATTCAAGTAAAAGAACCTGAAAACTGGGATAGATTGTTGGTCCAAGAGTTGAACCGTGCTCTGATACCAGCTGATGCGAACCGCTCCTCAATGAAGGGATCGACTCAACACCCAAAACTATATTACCAGCTTCACGAATCCTAACTTTTGAAACCGCGGGGAATACTTGAAATCCACTAAGTATAGACTTAGGAATCCCAAGGTATTCAGTCGAATTGGTGCCACAACAAAGGGTGATAACCTTCGATGATAAACCAAACCTTAAGCTAAGCAACAACGAGCAAAGACTTGAAGGAAAAAGAACAAAGTTCTGAAATTTCAATTTATGACTTAACGTGTCTTACAATGATGGCCGAGGCCTCTATTTATTGCGCAAGGGTGGCCTAAGCCGTCTCCAACTCTAATAAGGTAAGACTAAAATAATCCTAAAAGATAGGCCGAAGAAAATATTAAAATACACAAAGTTGTCCGAGAGTGAAATTCTAAAACCGGCAAAAATTGCACAAAACCCTAATCCGGGCGGATTAGGGCACGCCGGGTGTCCGTGTCCGATCGGGCTTAGGAAAACCCTCCGGGCGCGGGCTGGACTCCGGACGCGGCTAGGAAGAGTGCCCGGAACCCGCGCAGTGGCATTTCTGTAATTACCGCGGGTTCCGGGTGACCGGGCGGTCGGGTGGCGTCCTTCGGTGCTGGTGACCGGCTCGGCATCAAGTGCTCCGGACCCGATGCTAGGGTTTTGGTGATGCCGGGCAGTTCTGGCTTCCTGCTGGCCATTTCCTCGGACAAGTGAGGTTCCTCCCAAGTCTTTTGACCTCCTGAGTCTTCTGGCTTCAACTTGTCCGCCAGGTTCTGAGTGTGGAGCAGGGTTAGCCGAGGCAGGGGCTGGTTGGCCGTATCCGCCGGGGCCCGGGCAGTGTCCTTGGGAAGCCAACCTGTCTTGGCCACATATTCTCGAATCTTTTGGTCTTCTGTACGCCAGAACTCTCTCCAGATGGCTTTTGACGTGTGCTTAACTTGAGGGATCATTGAAGAGAGGTTGGGGAAGGACTGAGACTCGGTGCTCCGTCTAGGACTTAGGTTCTCGGCCAGTATCATGGCCTGGAACTCCCTTCCATCTCGGGGTGTCTTCCTTCCCTGTGGGGCAGACCTGAGCTTGTTCTTGAGCTCATTTCTAGGCTTGAGAGCTTGTAGGTAGCCAGTCCTTAGTTCTAGGCGCTTTTTGTATGGACCCGGAGTGCTGCCTTCTACGGGGTACCTTGGTGGGGTGTAGGTATACCTTTGTGGCCCGGGGTGGTGGAGCCGGGTCATATCAGCTGGGGCCGGGGCTGGTGTCGGGGCTAGTGCCGGGGCTGGGGCCAGGGCTGGTGCCGGGGCTAGGGTCGGGGCTGGGGCCGGGGCTGGTGCTGGGGCTGAGGCCAGGGCTGGTGCCGGGGCTGGGGCCAGGGCTGGTACCGGGGCTGGTGCCAGGGCTGGTGCCGGGACAGGGGCCAAGGCTGGGGCCGGGGTTGGTGCTGGGGCTCAGGCCAGGGCTGGTGCCGGGGCTGGGCGCGGGGGCGCTGGTGCTGGGCGCTCGGGCGCTGGGCGCTGCTCGGGCGATGGGTGCAGGTCGGGCGCTGGGCTCCGGTCGGGCGCTGGACTCCGGTCGGGCGCTGGGCGCCGGTCGGGTGCTGGGCTCCGCTCGGGCGCTGGGCTCCGCTCGTGTGTTGAGCGCTGCTCGGGCGCTGGTGCTGGGCGCTAGGGCGCTGGGTGCCGGTCGAGCGCTGGGCTCCGTTCGGGCGCTGGACTCCGGTCTGTCGCTGGGCGCCGGTCGGGTGCTGGGCTCCGCTCGGGCGCTGGGCTCCGCTCGTGCGCTGGGCACTGCTCGGGCGCTGGTGCTGGCGCTGGGCTGGTGCTGGGCAGGCGCTGGGCTGGTGCTGGGCAGGCGCTCGGCTCGGTGCTAGGCACGGTGCTGGCTCTCCTGTCTTCGACTAACCTCTTGAACGAATATTCTATGTTGTTTAGTTGTAAGCATGCTATCAGGCACTGAAGCTCCAACAGACATAGATCTACTCCTGCCATGGTTAGTGGAACAAACGAACACCAATACTTTTTCTAATATAATTTTCTAATGCTATTTTTCTAGGACTCGATACAATAACTAGTGGCTAAAAGTAGGGTCGTGGCTCGGTATAACACAAGCAACAGAAGCTAATCTATCCCCTCTTCTTAAACACACTATTATAACGAAAATAAAGAACTTAGCAAGGGTGGCCTTGCTTGATTTTCTGTTTTCTGACTCTTTTGAAATTTTCTTTTGATGACTTGGTCGGCCACCAATCTTTTCTTGCCTTACAAGGAACTCGCACAGAAAGAAAATAGATGAAGATTTTCTAAACAGTTTTCTAAGAACAAAAAGTAAAGGATATGAATCCAGGGTTTCAAACCTGAAGACTGGGATAGATGTGGTCCTTGTGTTTGAACCGTGCTCTGATACCAACTGATGTGAACCGCTGCAACCATGGGCAGACGACCCTAACCACCGCAAGTTGGAACGTGCAACGAGGTAGAAACCTTCGGGAACCGGGGGCGGATAAGTTCTTTGACCCGTCGGCTATATAACAGCCGGGAACCAGAAGTGTCCAGTCGAAGACGCCACACCAAGAGATGGATGCTCTTGATGATAAGTTAACCTTAAGCAATGCTCCTCACATTAACTTGAAAGGAAAAGAACATAAGTTCTGAAATATATTTAATCAAAGGGGGTTCTGAGTACAAGATGTGGTCGGCGGCCTCCTTATATAGGTGAGGGAACAAGCTCTCCTCCCTAAACCCTACTTCCTAAATAATAATAAAATAACGAAATAAAAAGAGTCCTAATTAGAAACCTAAAGAGGACTTTAACTAATCCTAATATACACTAAAAATAAGGTAAATTCGGACTCCAACCCTACAAGGGAAGAGAATCCTACCTAAACAAGAACTCCTAAAAAGGAGGCTGAAAAACCCTAAAAACAGCTAAATGGGTTCTGGTAAAAATAGCCAAATAAATACCAAATTAAATAGGAAAATTAATCCCTTTGGCAGATCACTAGTAGACGTCATGGGCTTCAACTTTCATGTTGGGCTTCAGCCCAAATTCTATCTCCAAGTAGCCCGAATCCGTCAATCTTCATCAAACTAGGAGTCTGTCCCAAAACCGGGAAATCCTAGCTTGATTAGGATTCCTTGCTTGGATGTATTTGGCATCTTCTCTCCATTTCCCGTATCTTGAATGGTTATCAATACCTCCATGGATCAGGCTCAGGTGGTGGCCTGATCGTAGCCCCTATCATGTGCAGCCTCGGATCAGCATCCGGGCTCCACTCCTTGATGCTCCAACCATGCTTTGCTAGGACTTGGCCGAGCTCTATCTCCTTTAGTTCTTCTCCAAATTCAGCTCCGTTTGTTGGAGAGTTCTCCTGGGGCTTCAAGCTATCCATATCAATTGGAATCTTCCAAAAGGCCGAGCCATTCGTTGGCTGGGCCAAAAGCACGCTTCTGTGGTGCCCGGCGCTCGGTCCGGCGCCCGGGGCTGGCTCCGTGCTGGGCCTTCTTCAATTATGGCCAAGCCTTCTACTTTATGCTTCGGCCAGGACTTTAGGAATGTTCTCATGGGGTCTTCAAGGCCTGGTGCTGGTACTGGGATTGAGTCTTCGATCCTGGAGCTCAGTTCTGGCATTTGGCCCGGTCTGGGGCTCGTACCGGGGTCTATCTTCGGGTGCCAGCTTCTTCTGGCTAGGCTTTCTTCATTATGCTTCGGCCACATCTTGTGGAAGGTCTCCAGAGGGTCTTCAGGGGCTGTGGTTGGTCCAGGGCTCGTAGCATTTGGCCTGGGGCCTTGTTCAGGCTCTCGGCTCGGGGTTGACCCGAGGGTGGCCAGGATCACATCAGGGTGTACAGGTCCCTCACCTATGATGAGTTTGCAGCTCATCTAGGTATTCCCTACGAGCACTACCACGGACATCACCTTGGCTGGGCAGACGACGAGGGCAACGGAGAGGAGTACCATGCGCTATGGCGCCACATGACTGGAGTGCCCGGCGATCGCCTCGGGGACCATAACTCAGTTAAGTCGATCTCTCACCCTTTCTTTAGATTCATTCATATGGTTTGGCGTAGATCGCTTTTATATGCTCCAGAGAAGGACCGCCACCATATCAGCAAGGATGAGCTTCTTCTTCTTCGCGCCATCCGGGAGCGATATCCACTTCATCCCGAATGGGTGCTTGCTCGCCTACTCCGCAAGAAGACTCAGAGATCAGGTCGCCCCCGCTCACTCCTGGGAGGCAACTTTGTGGGCCAACTCATCATCTCCTTCGGCCTCAGCCAAGAATATGGCCCGAACATCCCACGCCGCAGAGTACGCGCCGTTGGAGGCGATTTGGCGGTCGAGTACAACCTCGATCTGGACATCAGCCCCATGGTAGCAGCGGATCCTCCTCTCGAAGACGAGGACGAGTCGGAGGAAGAAGATGAATCTGAGGAGTCCCAGCCTCAGCCGCAGCCAGAGTTTCATGACCATATACTCTCGCCACATCATCAGGCAGCGTATGCACACCAGCCGCCGCCGCATATTCCAGATCCATACCAGGCGCCTCACCCTCGGCACCGACAACGCCACTCAAGAGGCGAGATGGACTATTATGCAGCAGCATATGCACCGTGCTGATAGGTGGTATGAGCCACAGATGGAGTGGCAACGTCAGCTCGGCGATTTCCTCCACTTTCCACCTCCCGGCGCGCCTGACCAGCAGTGACCGGGTTGTATTCCTTTTCTGGTGCTTTCTTTTTATTTATTTTTTCGGATTTCGATCCAACTTTTTTATGTGTGGATCTGGGGCACTTGTCCCGGTTTCCTTTTTATGTTTCATTTGTTTTGTAGGCAGTAGGGAGATTCCCTTTGCTTCGCTTCGGTAGATTCCCTCCGCTCTGAGGACCCGTGCTCATCCCCTACACCAACCATCTCGGTCCAGGTTCTTCTACTTCACTCTGAACTCTGGAATTAGTCCTGTGAGGACACAGTCCGATTTAAGTGTGGGGTAGGATGCTAGAGAACCTTGCATGAACTTGATTGCCCTTGATTGTGTTTTCTGTGCGCCTCGTGTTTCCATTCCAGTCTCTCTAGCATTAGAATGGCTCAGTTCTTGATTTTTTATGTTAGGTTGTTGTTCAACACTTTCATAATGATGCTTAGACTGCTTAACCTAGAACTTGAGAACCAACTTGTAGACTTTGATGCTAAATTGCCTGGTCAGAACAGAATTTTTAATATCACACTTGTAGTTTGTAGCCTTGATTGCATGAAAATGACCGAATCTGACTAGTAAACCAACTACGAGCTTTTGATCCATTTCACGTAACTTGCAATTTTAATTCTTTTTGAGTGGTTTTTTGTTTGCTTGAATGAGTTAGAATTTGCATGAGACCTACTCGAGACCACACGATAACACGAGTTCTAGAATGATAGGGGCACCTAGATTCAGCTACTAAGCCAGATAGCCTACCTAACGATAAAATCCATTAGGTGTAGAACCTTGAGCTTGGCCTGTTCTTTCGGTTCGATATACATTACAGCCATTTCCCATTCTTTCATTCCCCGTTGATCCCCTGTGGTTGTAGTCCTAGATTGACCTACCGGAAGTCAGTTTGTGGTAACCTGCCTATAGCCATTAAACAGGTGGTCTTAGCTATTATGTCCAGACGTGTAATCCCCTCTAGCAAGTAAAAGAAAGAATCGGCACAAAGAAAAAAAATAGAAAAAAGAAGAAAAGAAGCAAGCTTCAAAAAAAAATTAAAAGAAGAAAAATCAGAAAAAGAGAAAAGTTTCAAGTTTTTAGTTCAATAAAACGTTCTTCTCCCTACAAATGGAAGAACGAAGTCAAAAGAAAAGTCAAAAAAATTTGTGTAAAGAAAAATAGTAAAAGTGCTAGGTTTCTTGAGGGTATCATAGGACGAGCGTTCATTATTCCACCCGTGTCTGGTTAGACGGTAGGAAGTCATAAGTTAGATTCGAGGGAAGTTAGTCGAAAGCTACACCGCACAAAGCCATCATCATACATTCCCATCATCCATCGCATCATAAACCCAAGTAGTGTAGAATTCGTTACAGTCCTAGCAGGGAAGTCCTTCTTGACTAGTTACTCGTGTTATCACAGTGGTGGAGATGTGGTCGAATTGCAAACTTATGACAGAATTCAGTAACAGAAAATGATCGAGAGCAGAAACACGTCCCTAAACATAGAGAGTGAGAGTTCCCCATTGTACTAAATATATCCTGTGTGAGGAGTCTGGTCGGTAAGGTCAAATTCGTGCATAATTGGTTGCTACTACTTGTCGTGTGCAGTTTATTAGTGAGACCATGTTGTTTGGCTGATCAATATGCATGTTAGGTTTCTTGTTCTAGGATCTATCTGTCTAATATTTCATTGTGTTTGATTGAGCTCCAATTTAATCGATCTTATCATTTGTGAACATGAGCGTTTCTATTTAGTTTGCTTGAGGACAAGCAAAAGCTTAAGTGTGGGGTATTTTGATGACACTCAATTTGACGTGATTATCAGCCTCATTTAAGCGACATTTCCTTGCTTAAGACATGGTTTTTAGGGTAGAATAACGAATATTCAATCGATTGCCCTATCTCGTGCCATTTGTGTTACCTTGCCCCGTTCCGGGTCTATTTGATGGTTTTATAGTGTTTTTATGTTAGCACAGGTTTTGGCGTCAAATAAAGTAGCCAAAGATGTGACTAAGGCGTTAGAACCTCGAGGAATTGCACCGGAATCGATCCAAGGAGTCAATCGAGTCGAACCAAAGTCTGCCCCGGTTTACAAAGGAATGTTTGCCGAAAATACCCTAGCATTTTTGGCGAAAAATACATGCACAAAATCACTAATGCCGACTGAAGGAAGTTTTCGGCGAAAACCCCAAGTTTTCGACCGAAAACTATTGGACCGAAATTTACAGGAGAAATCAACCGGCGGACCATCCATTTACAAAGGAATTTTTGCCAAAAATTCCTCAATATTTTCAGCGAAAATATCAGGCAAAATCCGGTTTAATTAGGGTTAAGTATAAATACTTAACCGGCGGCCCAATACAAGATACCTGAGAATAATACACTTTTCCATAATCAGAATTTAGGGAATTCTCTCAAGTTCTGAAGCAGAGAGTTTAGAGTTCGGAGAGCCGGAAAGAGATCGTGATGTCATCCCTTCCATCTCGAAGACTCGGAGCTAGGATTGCAGTCTACCGGAAGATCGAAGTTCTACCGAAGTCGTTTTAATTAGGTTTTTCAGATTCTTTTCTGTTCTTCCTTTGTATGATGAAATCTTTCATTGTCTTGGATTCTTTTGTGATGAATATGCGTAGCTAAACTCTTAGAGCTTAGACTAGATGAACCCTAAGTGACCCAGGGCTTTAAAGCGGTCACGGATCGGCGGTGATTAGATTGGAAGTTCAAATTTAGTTTCTCTTTCATGTTTGGTTTGTTCTTCATTGTTCATGTTTCTTGTCTGGATTGATCACCTAGATTAGATTCTTGTTAAGCTAAGGATAGAAGCGAACGCTCGCCTTACTTTAGAACATCAAATTGAACAATTAACCTTATAATTGGAGCGTGCCTTTCGTAGGAACCGGATAGGGTTAATCCACTGCAAGAGTAACTCATAAATCGTTAGTAATTCCACCAGTTAAGTTAAGTCGTTGCGAGAGGCGACCGTACCCGGGCGACTAATTAACCTTGGTAGCTAGAACTGATAGAGCGAATGATGTTGCTTTAATTAGTGCACTTTAAGCTTATGAATGACCTATGAAATGCCCGTGTTTATTCGTGAAATGACATGACTTATATGCTTTTATTGAAGTTTTGTGCAAAGTGTCATTTTGTTGTCCGGTTGCCACTTTGGAGCCAAATTCGTGGGCTATTGGAGTTGCCTCTGTGCATTTTCAGATTATGGCATCAAAGTATGGATGACAAGGAGCGCATAGGAGCAAACGGGAGGTCATTTGGAGTCCGGACGAGGGAGATATGAGCATTACAAGATCGAGCTTTCTGCAGAGTGCAGGGGTGCACGCCGTGCAGACGTGCACGCCGTGCACTGTCCCCTGCACTATAAATATTCTTGTTTTTGGCCATTTTTGGGAATTCTTTGATCTCTCTTGAACCCCAAACACATACCCACGAACCCTCAAACCCTAGAACACATTTTTGGAGCAATTGGAAGCCATTGGAGCTAGGATTGAAGCCAACAAACCTTGGGAGAAGTGCTTACAAGTGGAGAAGTGAAGATCAACTCAAGGATTCATCCATGGTGTTCTTGGTGACCATTCTTCCTTCTTTTCTCTTTACTCCCTTGGCCATGTGTGGCTGAGTTTCTAGGGTTCATCTTGGATGGGTAGATTAGTTGTGCTATGATAGAGGGATGATTGTATAGAACTTGCCATGATTGATCTTGGTTGTATGAGGATGATTCCTAGACTTGTTCTTAATGCCATTTTATGCCATGTTTGCTTGATTTGGTCCATTCATTGTGATTTGATGCATGAGAGTGCATGGATTGCATAGATTGTAGGTCTAGGGATTGAAGTGAGTGTGTTCTAAGAGATTAGATCATCTTATTTCAACCATTTTCACTTGATTTCTCTCTTGGGCATTTTATCGAACACTTGGTGTGCATGTGGATTTTCATTCAATTGAGTTTGAAAAGGCATTTTGGTGAATCTCTTAGTGTTAGGGCATTGATATGAGAGTGTTGTGCCTAGCCTTGTGGTCATAGAGTCTTAAGAGAGTATCTTGTGTCTTGGCATTTCATCAAACACTTATAATGCATCCTTTTTTCCCTTAGCTTGAGAGCGAGAGCCTAAATTGAGTGGTATTGGGATAGGGATTAGGTGCTACGAGAGTGCATTGAGTCTATAGAAGTGAAATGCATGGTCATCCGAATGCAAACTCGATCTTAATTGGCTTGTTTGTTCAATTAGTCATCTTGAGCATGATGAAACTACCCACCAAGAGAGCCCCCTTTGTCTTTGATTTGAACCACCTTTCTCTCTTGCTTAGTCTTTGTTAGTATTGCATTTCTTTGCCTTTGTTTCTGAATTTCTAAATTAAACCAAACCAATTTCAAATGTCTAGACCGTCTATGAGAAGTGTGAGTATTGGTCTATGAGAGGACCCCGTGGAATACGACCTTGGTAAAATCGCTTTTATCAAGTTTTTGGCGCCGTTGCCGGGGAACTCTCTCATTCCTTTGAAAGCATTTAGTAGTAGACCGATCTATTCACTTCCTTCCAATTTAGTTTTTGCTTCCTTTTACTTGTTGTTTGGTTTTGTTATTCCGCATTGTCGTATTACTTGGGTGTATTTGTTGTGCTTGTTTGTAGGTATCTTGTACTAGTGCATGAGGCGACTCACTCGTCTTCAAGCACGACTTCAAGGTCTTGCGCAAGTGATTGAGCCACCAACCTTCTCTCCCTCTCATTTGGTTCATAGCGCCACACGCAACAACATGTCTCACCATGAAGATGAAGACAACCTTTCGGAGCATTCTCACCATACCAATGATGATGATCACTCACAAAGGGGTGCAAGACGTACCTTGGCGGATTATGCTCGTCCTACTCTTGAAGGGGCAGCCTCTAGCATTGTTCGAAGACCCGTCAATGCTAGGAACTTTGAGCTCAAGCCTAATATGATCCAAATGGTTCAAAATGGAGTGGTGTTCAATGGCATTGATGGTGAATGTCCATCTAGGCATCTCAAGGACTTTTTGGAGATATGTGACACGGTTAAGAATGACCAAGTTCACCCGGATTGTGTGAGACTCCGGCTCTTTCCTTTCTCACTCAAAGGTAGAGCTAAGTCATGGTTGGAGAATCAACCGAGTAGAGCTTTCACCACATGGGAGGGCCTAGCCGAAGCTTTCCTTGAAGAGTTCTTTCCTCCCTATATGACGGATGCAATCCGAGACCGCATCAACCACTTCACACAACACAAGGGAGAGCTCTTCCATGAGACTTGGAATAGGTTCCAAGCCCTTCTTCGGTCTTGTCCTCATCACAACTTCGCCGAATGGAGCTTGGCGGATATCTTTGCTAGGTCCCTTGACTTTGAGAATACAAGGATGATCAACCAAGCCACCGGAGGTGATCTAAGGACGCTCACTCCCGAGGATGCTCTCGAACTCTTTGCGGAGATGGCCAACAAGACAAGGAGTTGGTCTCGACAACAACCTCCAAGCTCTAAATATGGAAGCGACACACACTATGACTCTAGAGCTATAAGTGTTGATGCACCAAAGGATTCATCCACCTATGGGAAGAAGCATAAGTTACCGGGACATCGAGATGAAGATGACCCTATGTTTGCGCTCCTCATGTCTAAGATCGATGCTATCGCATCCCAAGTAAGTAACCTAAGCATGCCTAAGCATCCCTCCAAGGTTCAATCATCTCATGTGGGTAACCCTCCAGTGGCTTCTATATATTGTTGTGAATATTGTGGGGGTCAAGGCCACGAAGTTAGTGCTTGTCCTTCCGCCACTCCTGAACTTGGCCAAGGCGACCTTGAGGAGGTAAGCTTCGCACAAGGTCAAGGTTTCCATGGTAATTTCAGCCCCCAAGGTAACTATCAAGGTAACTATAACCGACCTTGGTACAACAAGTCTAACCAAGGTTACCAAGGCTAAGGGAGTCAAGGTAGTGGTTATAGCAAGGGCTACAACCAAGGAAATCAAGGAGGTTATCAAGGTTATAGGGGTTATCAAGGCAACCAATGGTCTCAAGGAAGTAACCTAAACCAAGGTAGCCAAGGGACTCAAGGAGGACCCCAAGGTCAAGGGCACCAAGGGGGAAATCAATGGAATCAAAGTGGACATCCAAGTCAAGGTTTCCAAGGTCCTACCCCACCGGGAATGTACAACCATAGAGGTGAAGGACCACCCGGGTTCAACAAGCCTCCTCAAAATAAGGAGGGTGGTTCTTCGATCTCTCAAGAAGACACCAATGCGGCAATGATCCAACTCATCAAGAATCAACAAGCTTCAATTGCCAATTTGGAGAACCAATTAGGACATATTTCTAAGGCACTCTCGGAGCGACCCTCGGGCACTTTACCTTCCAATACCGAGATCAACCCCAAAGGTCCGGAGCATTGCAAGGTAGTGACCTTGAGAAGTGGAAGACCCTTGCAAGATACAACCTCTACCCCAATTGACTCTAAAAAGGTACAAGATCCTAATCTAATGGTTGATGATGATGATATTAATGATCCTCCTTCGGATGAAGTTGAGGTTGAAGTCGAACCTCCTACAGGTAATGTGAACACTAAGGTTGCCAAGGAACCTAGTAAGGCTACATCGAGTACACCACCGGTCTCTCCTCCCGCACCGGTTGTATCTCCATACAAGCCTAAGCCTCCATACCCATCTCGATTGAAGAAGGATGGCCTTGAGAAGGTTTTCAAGAAGTTTGTGGAGCGGATTAGTCAAATGCAATTCTCTCTTCCGTTTCCCGAAGCAATGACTATGATGCCCCAATATGCTAAGTTCATGAAGGAACTCTACACCAACAAGAGAAAGCTACCGGAGACATCTCTAGTCCACCTTAATGAGGAATGCTCCGCCGTTCTCTTCAAAATTCCACCCAAAAAGCTCAAGGATCCGGGTACCTTTACTATCCCTTGTGCTATTGGTAATATTTCTCTTGCTAATGGTCTTGCGGATCTAGGTGCTAGTATCAATGTCATGCCTTATTGCATATTTGAGAAGCTAGGGTTGTCTAATCTTCGTCCTACTCGTATGTACATTCAACTTGCGGACAAGTCGACCAAGAGTCCTAGGGGGATTGTTGATGATGTGCTAGTTAAAGTAGGCCCTTTTGTCTTCCTAGTTGACTTTGCGGTCATAGATACCGATGATGTGGATGTCTCATTGATATTTGGTAGACCATTCCTAGCTACTTCTCGTGCTTTGATTGATGTGCATGACGGAAAATTGACATTGAGAGTAGGACAAGAGAGTGTCACATTTTGCATAGCCGATGGCATGAAGTTTGCTCACGCACAAGATGATTTAGAGTACTCTTGTGATACTATTGCTTCGGCTAGTGTGTGTAGTATTTCTAACTTCGTGTGTCGAGATTCTTTGGATGTTTGCCTTAGAATGAATGTGCAGGAACATCTAGACACCCCGGAATTAAAAGCTCAAGTGGCTTACCTTGATGAAGGGAGAGACAAGTTAGAGGGTGAAACGGTTTTTGTTGCTCTCCCGAAGGTGGAAAGGGTAAAGACCTCCTATGAAGAACCACCTACTCTTGAGCTCAAGCCTCTTCCCGCACATTTGGAGTATGCTTTTCTCATGCCAGATTCCAAGCTACCGGTCATCATCAATTCTGAGCTTCTACCCGAGCAAAAGGACCGTCTAGTGGAGCTCCTCAAGAAGTACATGAGAGCTATTGCGTGGAGCATCTCGGATATTCGAGGTATAAGTCCCATATTTTGCTCACATCGGATCCTTATGGAGGAAGATTTCAAGCCGGTTGTGCAACCACAAAGAAGGCTAAATCCTAACATGAAGGAGGTTGTGAAGAAAGAGGTTATTAAGCTTATGGATGCGGGGATTATCTTTCCTATCTCGGATAGCCCTTGGGTTAGCCCCGTGCAAGTTGTCCCCAAGAAAGGAGGGATCACGGTGGTAGCTAATGACAAGGATGAGCTTATCCCGATAAGGACGATCACCGGGTGGCGTGTTTGCATAGATTATCGTCAACTCAATGATGCCACTAGGAAGGATCACTTTCCTCTACCTTTCATGGATCAAATGCTCGAGCGTCTCTCCGGTCACGAGTACTATTGTTTCTTGGATGGTATGTCCGGGTACTTCCAAATCCCGATCGCCTCGGAGGACATCGAGAAGACCACATTCACATGCCCCTTCGGTACTTTTGCTTATCGACGGATCCCCTTTGGGTTGTGCAACGCTCCCGCTACCTTCCAACGGTGTATGCTTGCCATTTTCGATGATTTCGTGGAAGATATCATGGAAGTGTTCATGGACGACTTCTCGGTTTTTGGGGATTCATTCGACCTATACTTGAGGAACCTTGAGAAGGTCTTGCGTTGGTGTGAAGAGACCAATCTTGCATTAAGTTGGGAGAAGTGTCATTTCATGGTCAATGAGGGGATTGTTCTTGGTCACAAGATCTCTAAAAAGGGCATTGAGGTTGACAAGGCAAAGTTGGAGACCATCTCTCAACTTCCTCCACCCTCATCCGTGAAAGCCGTGAGAAGCTTCTTGGGGCATGCCGTTTTCTATAGGCGCTTCATCAAAGACTTCTCGAAAATAACTACTCCTATGACTCGGCTTCTTGAGAAGGATGTGGAATTTCGTTTTGATGAAGAGTGCTTGCAAGCTTTTGAACTCCTCAAGGGTAAGCTCACGAATGCCCCTATACTCATTGCTCCGGATTGGTCAAAGTCATTTGAGTTGATGTGTGATGCTAGCGATTACGCCATTGGAGCGGTTCTAGGCCAACGAATCGACAAGAGATTCCATCCAATATACTATGCAAGTAAGACTCTCAATGATGCTCAAAGGAACTACACAACTACGGAGAAGGAGCTCTTGGCCATAGTGTTTGCTTTTGATAAATTTAGGTCCTACTTGGTACTTTCTCACACTATTGTCTTCACGGACCACCAAGCTTTGAGGTACCTTCTATCTAAGACCGATGCTAAACCAAGGTTGATCCGATGGGTCCTTCTATTGCAAGAGTTTGATATTGAGATTTGAGATAAGAAGGGGTCCGAGAATGTAGCCGCCGACCACTTGTCTCGCTTGGAAGAGGCGGAAATGGTACACAATGGTAATGAAGAGATCAATGACAACTTCCCCGATGAGCTATTATTCGCTATAGCAACTTTAGAATTCAAGGAACCTTGGTTCGCGGATTTGGCTAACTATCTTGCTAGTGGAGACTTGAAGGAGGGCCTCTCCACACAAGACAAAAGGAAGTTCTTTGCGGATTTGAAGCATTACTATTGGGACGATCCTTTTGTATTTCGAGTTGGCTCGGATGGTATGATTAGAAGATGTGTCACTTATGGAGAGTCTAAGGACATCATGCGACATTGCCACTCCGGTCCTACGGGTGGACATCATGGAGCAAATCGCACGGCTCGCAAGGTACTTGAGTCCGGATTCTTTTGGCCCTCGATCTTCCGAGATTGTCAAGACTTTGTCAAGTCTTGCGATGCGTGTCAACGTTCAGGTAACATCTCTTCCCGTAATGAAATGCCTCAAAATGTCTCGTTAGTGGTAGAAATATTTGATATATGGGGTATTGATTTCATGGGACCGTTTCCTACTTCGCATGGTAACACGTACATATTAGTTGCGGTAGATTACGTGTCTAAATGGGCGGAGGCACAAGCTTTGCCTACCAATGATGCCCGAGTCGTAGGGAAGTTTCTTGTTAAGTTGTTCACCCGTTTTGGTACTCCTCGTGCTATCATTAGTGATCGAGGTACTCATTTTCAAGGGCAATTCGATAGAGTATGCCACCGGTTCGGCGTCACTCATCGGATGTCCACCTCGTATCACCCCCAAACTAGTGGCCAAGCCGAGGTGACCAATAGGGAACTTAAGAGAATCTTAGAGAAGACGGTCGACCAATCACGGAAAGATTGGTCGAAGAAGCTTGATGACGCTCTATGGGCCTACCGCACGGCCTACAAGACCCCTATAGGCACTACTCCCTATAGGATGGTCTATGGCAAAGCATGCCATTTGCCGGTAGAGCTCGAGCACCGAGCTTATTGGGCATTGAAATTTCTAAACCTTGATATGAGTCTCGCAGGAGAAGAGCGTAAGTTTCAGGTACATGAGCTCGAGGAGTATCGCCATCATGCATATGAGAATGCAAAGCTTTACAAGGAGAGGACGAAGCTCATTCATGATTCTCGTTTGAAGCCGGGCAAGGATTTCAAAGTTGGTGATCAAGTTCTCCTATACAACTCTCGGCTCAAGCTCTTTCTCGGGAAATTGAGGTCTCGTTGGTCCGGCCCCTTTACGGTAACTCATGTTTTTCCATATGGCACCATCGAGGTAATCTCTCCATCCCAAACCGAACCTTTTAAGGTGAATGGCCATAGACTTAAGCATTATGTTGTTAGTGATACTATAGGTGCTGTTGAGGTCTTGTCTTTGGTCGTGCCTTGAGTGTTCCTTGCTTCGTCGAGCTTAAGACGTTAAACAAGCGCTTCTCGGGAGGCAACCCGAGGGTTTTTTCATGTCTTTTCTTCTTGATTTGATTGCGTGATTGTGTGTTTTTGTGGTATTCAAGGTCCTTGAGTTGTTGTGGTGTCCTTTGTGGTCTCGTAGGCGTTGAAATTCTGAAGTTTGGGGTCCGTTTTGGGTTGATTTGACGGTGTTTTGGTCGTTTTTCGTCGAGGTGAAAATTTGTTTTTAAGCTGAGGAGGTGCACGCCGTGCACCACTGCACGCCGTGCATGATGCACGCCGTGCACCGTGCACGGTTTGGTGCACGTGCTGTCCAGGAGCATCCGAAAAAATTTTCAGCTCCAGGGTGCACGCCGTGCACCCATGCACGCCGTGCACCTGAACTTCCCTTTGCATTTTTTTTCGGTTTGGTTTGTGGTTGGCTCGGTTGATACTTGATTTCTCGGTTTGGGTTTTGGTTCACTGACTCTCCCGACCGACCCGACCCCGACCCCCCCCCTTATCCCCTTCCCTCCTCACCCCCGACCCCTCTCACTCTCTCCTGCACACAGCCGCCGCCGCCACCACCCACATCAACTAATTCCGCCGCCGAAGCTTCCTCAACCGCCCGCCGCCACCACACCGACCAGCTCCAGCCGCCGCCGCCACCACCCAGCCCCACCCGACCACGCAACCCAGCCGACGCCGCCCACCTGCCCAGCCCCACCCGACCACGCAACCCAGCCGACGCCGCCCACCTGCCCAGCCCCACCCGACCACGCAACCCAGCCGACGCCGCCCACCTACCCAGCCCCACCCGACCACGCAACCCAGCCGACGCCGCCCACCTGCCCAGCCCCACCCGACCACGCAACCCAGCCGACGCCGCCCACCTGCCCAGCCCCACCCGACCACGCAACCCATCCGATCCGCCGCCGAAGCTTCCTCAACCGCCCGACGCCACCACACTCCTGCCAGCCGGCAACTTCCCATCTTAGCCCTCGATTCCAGGTTTCCAATTTTGATTTAGGATTTCTGATTTGGTTGCTGTTCTACTAGCTGGGGATGGGTTGATGTGAGGGGCGTGCTTGTTTTGAATCAATTTGTTTTGTCATTTAGGAGCTTAAATTGGGCAGATGTTGGTAGGTGTCTTGTGTCCTGATTTTAGTGTTGCTTGATGAACTATTGGTGGCAGTTGGTGGTTGATTTTTGTTAGTGTGGTTTGGGGGGATGAGCGTAGTGTGTTTATTCTTTCGTTTTGGGTGGAGGGGTTGTTTGGTTTTGAATGGACAATTGTGCTATCTTACTTGTTGTGGTGCTTAGTTGATTGGTGTGGATTGTCACATGTGTGAGTGTGGTTCCGTGGATATTGCCTCTGTTATTGATTCATGACCAATTTTTGGCCAATTTGGATTTTTCATTGCCTTGTGCTTAATTCGGGGACCGAATTCCATTCTTTGTGTGAGGAGGGGTGTGGTTAATCACCACTCATTGGTTTAAACTTTGTGCATTCCTCCTTGCATTGTGTGGACTTAGGCTTATATGTTCTTGGCTCGTGTTTTTGATCCATTATGCATGCCTTTTGCTTAGCTGTGGATCTCTGTGATTTGATTTTTGCTAGCATAGGTTGTTGCACTTGAACTTGATGATCTTGAATCGTGCTCAATGTTGTGCTCAATGTTTTGATCATGTGTTATGACTAGGCGCCTTGATAGGGTTTGTGTTAGGAGTGTGCCCTTCTTGTTGATTCTTTGTTTGCACTTCTTTTGCAGGATGCCTCCTAAGGGTAAAGCCGCTTCTTCATCCTCCGCCCCCAAGCGATCCAAGGCACCAGCTTCCAAGAAGCGGAAGGGACAGACTAGGGAGTCTTCTGCTCCTCCACCACGGTCGCCTTCGCCGCCTCCAGCTCCTCGTGGCGTCGACCCTCCTGAATCAGTGGTTCAGAGGATCTTCGACTTCGACCCCAGAGATCGGGCTTACAGTCGTTATCAGGTTATGGCAAGATGGCCCGTGGCGAGGCAGGGTAGATTTGATTTTGAGGGGTTGCAGAGTCGTGATGGTTGGTTGGATGCTTTGAAGACTTTGGCTGATGGAGCCGGTATTTTGCCGCTCTTGGAGGTTGACGAGAGGGCGTATGAGTGGCCTACAAAGGAGTTCTTGAGCACTCTCACCGTGGAGTGTCACGAGACCACTAGTGAGGTTTGTGTGCGCTTCAGGCTCGACGGGATGGCGCGTGTGTGCTCCATTGACGAGTTTGGATACCGCCTTGGGTTCTATGAGTGGGTGGAGGTTCAAAGTGGCGAGCTCTCTGGGTTGGCTCTCATATCTTCTCTTGCAGGGGACGCCAAGAGTGCATTCTTCAAGGAAATTGCACCGAGGACTAGAGGTTATTCAGCTCGCTCATCCAAGGTCACAGAAGTGAATCGGCCTATGCTGAAGCTCCTCCATCACTTCTTCCGGCACTCCATCACCCACAGGAAGTCATCCTCCTCTCCAGGTGTAGTCTCAGTCAGAGATTTGTTTCTCTTTTATTGCTTGGAGAGGGGCATCAAGCTGCATCTAGGTGATTTAGTGCTAGGAGCCCTCCTTCAGATACAAGCTAATGACACTACTGGTGTTCTGCTGGGAGGAGAATTTGTGACCAGGTTGGTGCATGGGTATGAGTGCCTTGATGCTTTTGGTCCTGCTCCAGCATTTGTCGAGCCTCGACCAGTTCTCTTGAGGATTGTCCTACCTACAGCTCAGATCACAGACCTTCTGGTTCCGACTTGTCGGGTCTCAGATGATGACAGTGATGAGGAGGATGTAGAGATCGACCCTACTTCGCTTCATGAGCTTATCTCGGGGATGGGTCGCCTCACGACCGTAGTGGAGGATATGCGTGAGGGACAAAGGAGAGACAGTGCAGCGATACAGGATCTTAACAGGAGAGTTCAGAACCTAGAGGCGTACAACGCTAGGGACTTTGAGAGCCAGCAGTTCTATGGACAGCAGCTTGCTCAGGTGCATGAGGTTCAGCAGTTTCAGGGTATCCAGATTACTCAGATTCAGCATTCTCAGTACTGGCAACAGCATCAGTCCTACTACTACCAGGAGAGCTTCCACTCTGAGTCCGGCCCCTCCAGCACTTGGGCAGTCTTTCCACCGCCTCCCCCGTTTGACGGCTACCATCCATGGTCACAGTGGCCTGGGCACCCACGACAACCACCCCACTGAGAGCCACAGGATCACTCACCACTTCTCAGGACTTTGGATTTTTCCTTTCTTTTATTTCTGTTTATGACTGCATGTTTTGTTGTGTTTGACTTCTGATTTCCTCTTTTCATTTCTGGCTTTGAACATGTCATGTTGTTGGATCACACATCTCATCCGTACTCTCATCTTGTCGACTATGGGTTGTGTTTGAGTGGTGTGCCCTCCCTTGTTTTCTACAGGTACCCCTGATTCAGGTCCTCGTCCTGAACAGGTTACTTGACCCGGGATTCCATCTCCGGCTTCTCTCCTTCACCGTGCGGTATATTCGTTCCACCTTATCCTCTCTCTCTCTTGATCATTGAGGACAATGCTCATGTTAGTCGTAGGGGAGTTTGAGGTTTGGTGTGATTATTTGTCGGTAGAAGTCTAAAGCTATGTTTTGATGTGTTGCATGATCTTAATTGAATGTCGAATTCCTCTATTGTAGAATCGTTCGGTTCTTGACTTTTGGGGTTTAATTGACTTCAAGTTTTCACAATGACGTTTAGACTGTCCTACTTAGAACCTATAACCAGCATGTTAGCACTAATATCAAATGAGTCTGGGCCAGAACTGAGATTTTATCACTCTTGTATGTTGGTTGACTGGTTTGATACGTGTTTTTGTACCGCTCGATAACACCGGTCTAAGATGATGAAGGCAATCAGAATTTTCACCCCTTTTCCATGTCTTTCTTTACCCTTTTTGATCCTTCGTGATTGTGGCTTGAGATTAGACGGAATCCAATTCGAAATCTTGTGTGGAAGTTGTAAAGGGCTAAGGATCAAGTGGCTAAAAAAAAATGCTCAAAAGAAAAGCTAGGCAAGCTCGGCACCTAAGTGAAGTGTCGGGTTGAGCACTAAGCAAAAGGGCAAAGGCTGTGAGCTAGGCAGGTTCAACACCTAAGTGAAGTGTTGAATCGAGCACTAGTATGCAGTAAGAAAAAAAAAAGAAAAAGAGTTCTCAAATGTAGCCCTTGATCCTATGCCCAAGTTTGTAAAGTGCGGATCTAGAAGCGGACGAAGTCGAGTCGATAGCCACATCGCGAGCACTCACTACTTTCCAAATTCTCCCTACCCCCACTTAATCTGTTCTTTTTCCCGAGTTCAAGTCCTTTTGATTAGAGTTGGTGTTGTCGTGGTCGGTTTTTCTGTATCTCAATTAACCACTACTTGAAGTGTGCAGATATTAGTGAGGTCTAGACTTGTATGGTTGATGTTCTTGCATGTGTAGGTTAAGTTTGTTTGAGGAACAGTCTAAGCCTAATTGTTAATGCTTGAATCTCAATGGACCGAACTTGTCATTTGTGAACTTGGATGTTTTCTAATTCATTTGCTTGAGGACAAGCAAAGCTTAGTCGTAGGGGAATTTGATGTGGCTTTAATTAGTGCACTTTAAGCTTATGAATGACCTATGAAATGCCCGTGTTTATTCGTGAAATGACATGACTTATATGCTTTTATTGAAGTTTTGTGCAAAGTGTCATTTTGTTGTCCGGTTGCCACTTTGGAGCCAAATTAGTGGGCTATTGGAGTTGCCTCTGTGCATTTTCAGGTTATGGCATCAAAGTGCGGATGACAAGGAGCGCATAGGAGCAAACGGGAGGTCATTTGGAGTCCGGACGAGGGAGATATGATCATTACAAGATCGAGCTTTCTGCAGAGTGCAGGGGTGCACGCCGTGCAGACGTGCACGCCGTGCACTGTCCCCTGCACTATAAATATTCTTGTTTTTGGCCATTTTTGGGAATTCTTTGATCTCTCTTGAACCCCAAACACATACCCACGAACCCTCAAACCCTAGAACACATTTTTGGAGCAATTGGAAGCCATTGGAGCTAGGATTGAAGCCAACAAACCTTGGGAGAAGTGCTTACAAGTGGAGAAGTGAAGATCAACTCAAGGATTCATCCATGGTGTTCTTGGTGACCATTCTTCCTTCTTTTCTCTTTACTCCCTTGGCCATGTGTGGCTGAGTTTCTAGGGTTCATCTTGGATGGGTAGATTAGTTGTGCTATGATAGAGGGATGATTGTATAGAACTTGCCATGATTGATCTTGGTTGTATGAGGATGATTCCTAGACTTGTTCTTAATGCCATTTTATGCCATGTTTGCTTGATTTGGTCCATTCATTGTGATTTGATGCATGAGAGTGCTTGGATTGCATAGATTGTAGGTCTAGGGATTGAAGTGAGTGTGTTCTAAGAGATTAGATCATCTTATTTCAACCATTTTCACTTGATTTCTCTCTTGGGCATTTTATCGAACACTTGGTGTGCATGTGGATTTTCATTCAATTGAGTTTGAAAAGGCTTTTTGGTGAATCTCTTAGTGTTAGGGCATTGATATGAGAGTGTTGTGCCTAGCCTTGTGGTCATAGAGTCTTAAGAGAGTATCTTGTGTCTTGGCATTTCATCAAACACTTATAATGCATCCTTTTTTCCCTTAGCTTGAGAGCGAGAGCCTAAATTGAGTGGTATTGGGATAGGGATTAGGTGCTACGAGAGTGCATTGAGTCTATAGAAGTGAAATGCATGGTCATTCGAATGCAAACTCGATCTTAATTGGCTTGTTTGTTCAATTAGTCATCTTGAGCATGATGAAACTACCCACCAAGAGAGCCCCCTTTGTCTTTGATTTGAACCACCTTTCTCTCTTGCTTAGTCTTTGTTAGTATTGCATTTCTTTGCCTTTGTTTCTGAATTTCTAAATTAAACCAAACCAATTTCAAATGTCTAGACCGTCTATGAGAAGTGTGAGTATTGGTCTATGAGAGGACCCCGTGGAATACGACCTTGGTAAAATCGCTTTTATCAGCGAACGTTCACCGGTATTAAACCTAAGGGTAAGGAGTTATGGTGGTGTCTTAGAATTGATTGAATGAGAATCGAAATCCGCTGATCTGTTGATTGCCAATGCTCTAGGGAACGAAGGGGGATTCAAAGTCTAAGTTCGTCTGTCATCTCTGTTTTAATCAACCAATTTCCATTCTGTTCTTAGTTTCAATTTTTAATTTTTCTGCATTTCTTAGAATTAGAAGTCGTGGAACTCACACCACGCACGAAGTGTTAAACCTGAGTAATTTGCTAGTTTATTTGAGTAGTCAATCATTAGAAGGCCCGTGGAATACGATCTACCCTAGCTTGTTAGCTTTGTTAGTTATTTGATTGAGTCGTCAACGACAGGCTCATCATGTAGAATTACAACATGGAATTGGGAGGTGGAATTGTTTGAATGAAATTAGGAAGTGGAATTATTTAAATGGAAATGGTACATGGAATTGGGAGGTGGAATTGATTGAATGGAATTGATACATGGAATTGGGACGAGAATTGGTTGAATGGAATTGGTTAAATGGAGTTGTATTGGTTGATGTGTGTAATTGTTGTGATTGTGTTAAATGGGATTAAAATGATAGAACCGGAAGGAGCCAACGTTACCCCACCCGAAATACTGGTTATGATTGAGTCCGATTCACTGGGGTGAATCCTTTGGTTGGGTTACCAAGGTCGGATGATTTTCTCCTTCGTGGAAGGATCCTCTTGAAGATGCGTCGGAATGTATACTTCTTCGGGGAAGGATGCGTTGAGGATGCGGTTGGATGTGATGGTCAGCGGGGTAGCGGGGGAACAACTCCTTATGGCGCCTAATGAATTCACCTAGGTAAATCAATTGTGAATTATGTGTGTGTGTTGCGCTGGATGAGTTTTTTAAGTGATATGTGAAGTGTTGTGGTCAGTGTTGGTTTGATCTATGAACTGATTTGTGTTGATGTGCTAAGCTGTGGGATTGATGTTGAATGGTTTATGATTATGGTGATGTTATGAATGGTGAATTGTTAGTAAGGAGAACTGCACTTAGGTGATAACCTAGATTTCTTAAGGATGCTTAATAACTCACTTAGTGAATTGAAATCTGATCGATGAGTGTGTGCGATGTGAATGTGCGTGATTGTTGTGCGTGTGTATTTACAAGGTGCCATGTGACGTGATGTTGTATTGTATGGTGGTTGATCTCTATTATGATATTGTTTATATTGTGAATCGTGAACATTGAACTGCGAACTACACCTATGTGATCACCTAGACTGCTTAGGTTAATAAACTGTTTAAGGATGAGTCTGGTTCCATTGTTAGTGTTTTCTGAGGAGTTTGGAATCGCTCTTTTTGGTTAGGTACGACTCATAGTTAAGCCTAGTGGGTTCACTCAATTTCAATAGGAAATTGATCCCCCTCTTCCATTTTCAGGTTCACGTGGTCAGAGTGAGTGGTGTTAAAGTTCAAGTGTTTCTTTTGGATGTCGACTGCTAGAGTGTTGTTGGCGTCTAGGTGGTGGCAGGAAACGTGGAGAGAATCTTTGAAGGCTTGGACTAGGAGTTGACCATCTTTTTATTTAAGTTGACTATTTTCGATTTGGGATTGTTTTGTATCAATTCAGTCTTGAACTTCGGGATTGTAAAGGAATCTTGGATCAAATTTTAGTTTTTTTATTTTGGTTTTTGAATAATGAAAGAGCTTCCGATTTACTCTTGATTTATGTTATTTAATTCGTTTTGAAGTTGTGTTTTCTCGTTTTATGTTTTAAGTCCAACCGTGACACCTGATTCCCGGTCTAACCCGTGGGTTCGACTTGGGTGATTCAGGACGGGTGTTACAATTACTAATTAAACAACACAAAAGTTGAAATAGAAAACCAACATTTAAGAATAAATATTCTGAAGTAGGCCTCCAATTATGAAATCCGAGTGTAAAACCAATAATCAATCAATCAAATACAATCATCAAAAGAGTATAAAAATCCCCAAATATCGATGGTCAACTAAAATATAAAAATGAAAATAACTCTGAGTAGATCGTCAATCTTCACCTCATAGCATCAACAACAACCTCCTCAAACTCGACTGGAACACCTAAACTCCAGCACAAACTACTAGCCACGAGAACCTGAAAGGGTAAGAGGGGGAATCAGTTTCCTAATGAAACTAAGTGAACCCACTTGGCCTAACTATGCGCGCCGAACTACGCCACAAGGAGCTATCCCAACAGTCCACATATCAAATTCATCAGTGGGATCAAAGTTAGTCTATTCCGTTTTTAATCCCTAAAAGCAGTCTAAGTGATCATCCAAATTTAGTTCACTAGGCTAGCATCATCAGTTCACATCACTTGCAGCACAAAATTAAAACAACATAATGATAAACATAATCAATTCAATTTCATACACGAGCATCATCATCAGCCAATCATCACACTACCAACAATCATTCAACAATCACCAACCACAAGTAAATTTCTATGTGAGTTAATTAGGCACCTAGGAGTTGCTCCACACCACCACTGTCGGCCAACACAGACGCATCCTCAGCAGATCCCTTCTCATGGAAGCATTACACAACATCCTAATATAGGATGTTCTCCCCTGGGAGGAAAGCAACAATCCTCGGTATCCAACCAAGGTGATCTACCCTACGTAGACCGGACTCAATCACAACACATTTTAGGTGGGCAGTGTGGACTCCTACCGGTTCTATCATTATTCAACAACCACAACACACACAACCATGCATCACGTTCTCAATACTCAACCCATAATTCCATCATCACATCATCACATCTCATCCATTTCGTCAATCATTTCACAATTCAACAATCATATGAAAGGGAAACAGGCAAGCCTCGCTGGCCACCTCACCTGCATAAACAAGGCAGTAGAGGTAGCCATGTCACGAGGTCTTGTGTTACCCATCTGTTCATCCATCATAGGACGACCACACATTTGCGGGACCATCCTCCTATAACCACAACTGACAATAACCGATAAATGCAAGAACATAGCTCAATCCACCCCATCTTATCTCTCATTTCTAGTTCGAGGTCATTAATCAATTTATTTCATCATAAACTCCGATCACATATAAAGCATCACAATCAACATTTAAGAATCACAATGTGGTTATCCAATTTTACTATCTCAGATTCATGCAAAACCTAACTTTAATCTAGGTCGAGTTTCAACTCCTCGCGTTACCCATCATTTCCTATCGATGGTATGCCCTCACCTAGAATAGAAGACCATGCTCTAATCGTCTTCTAGATTCTCGAACGAACAAAATCCCTTTCTCCAAATTCGTAGCTTTTCCCCTTCCTCACTGACAGAACTTCACTCCAACACTCTAGAATCAAAGAAACTCGATCTCTTCCTCTCATCACCAAGAACGCACAGGAAGAAACGGCGCCTTAATGAGACACCCGTAGCTCCCGGAATCAACCTTCAAAGGTTTGTAGAACTTGATTTGTCAAAAAGTATTTCGTGAAGGAAGAGAGAGATTGAAGTCGTCAAAATACGTCCTTTTATATGCAGGTCAAACAACACGGCGTTTTGTATAAGACACGACGTGTTTCATGAAGAAACACGGGGTGTTTCACAACTACACGGGGTGTATAAGACACGACCGCGGTTCCCAGGAATTAAAGCATGACCGTGTATCTCAGATACACGACATGTATCTTGAAGACACACGACATGTAGTTGAACTACACGGCGTGTTGTGTTCACTGTACAACATTCTTGATTATAACTTCAACCCGACTTAAACACGAACGTCCCGAACTTTGATGAGACCCCAAGAGCACTGTTTCCAATGCCTCGATCACCCAGACTCTAGTTCTAAACTGTCCGGTTGGGTGGGATGTTACAAGCATGATTAGAGATAATGTTCTCTCGGCTAATGAAGTTTTGAACAAGTATAATATGAAGAATGCCTCGGAAAGATGTGATTTACAAACTGATCTTATGAAAGCTTTCGATAGTGTGGAGTGGAAGTTTATGATTAGAGTTTTAGAAGCTATGCATTTTTCGAACTTTGTTTTTTGGATAGAAGCTTGTTTTGATTCTTCTATGATATCTAGATGCTTTAATGGAACCTTAAGGGGTTATTTTCCGGCCAGGAAGGGATTTTGTCAAGGTGATCCAATTTCTCCATGTCTTTTTTTCTTAGCGATGGAAGTTTTACATGTATGTTGGACAGAGCAGTGGAAGAAAAAAATTCTCTTAACATCCTCAGTGTAAGTGAATTGGTTGTCACACTTGTGCTTCACGGACGACTTAATTGTCTTCACTAAAGTTTCAGTTTCGGATGTTAAAGGGGTTGCTAAGGTTTTGGATGGGTTTTACAAGTATTTTTACCTTCGCTTTAACCCAAGGAAAAGTGAGGTATTTATTGTCGGAGTTACTAATGATGTTTCTGATGATATTATGAGATGCACAGGGTTTAGAAGGGAAACTGTACCTTTTAGATGAAATGAATTTAGAGAGGATTGAGGGTTTGTTTTTTCCGTGTGTTCTTCAATGGAACTGCAGTCAACTTATAAAGTAAAGCTACAATCCAAATGAAGAGATTCCTTTAACCAAATCATCAAGATTCACAGATAATGAATGTTGATTTGTAGGAGCAGAAAGCCAGGTTACTGGCTAACAAAAAATGATGCAGTTGAATCATGGAGGAAAATCGGGTCAATTTGTTACACTTGTGAAACAACCCTTCTTTCCCTTCACTTATTCAAACACAGCGTTTAACTACCAATTTGCATTTCTGCCAACAATAATATGAGCAATTAGAGTTGTGTCTTCTTATAGCATGCAATGAAATTGGAAGAACAATATAGAACAATAGACCCTTTTATGAGATGTATGGGACATGGAGCTTGCGACCTTCAACACATTCATGAACAAAATAAAAATTGATGGGTTATGTTAGGTCCCCTCGCCTGACCTAGCCCAAAAATACAGAAGGCCCATAACCCACATGTTACAAAATCACCCAAGGTCCAAAAGGGAAAAAGTCTTATACTAGGATTTTATAGGGGAGAAGTCAACCATGAATCTCACCAAATGACCATATATGCCAACCAATGGGTCACTCTTCACAAGAGAACATGCGGCACAAGACAGGAATTCGGAGACCACTATAAAGGAAAGGTGATCATCATTGATGACATCGGTCATTGTGCTACCTACCCTCACTTGCCTCATACATACACGTCATAGGGGCCTCCGATCTCCCTAATACTTCTATGTTTCCCAAACACCTCATTACACACACCTTAAACCTCTTGTTTATTGTTCCATACTACTGCATCTCTTCATGTCCTGCGAGGTACCCACCAAGAGATACCTTCTCGAGCAAAAAAAATCTAGGCAAACAAGAGATTCCCTTATCTACTCATTATGTTCTCTAGACGAACCACTTATTGGTCTACCCACTCAACCGGGGTGGATCAAATGACACGCTAAATAGGCAGTTCAACGAGACAAGTGCTAAGGCTCTGATGTGATCCTGGCCACCAAGGACACAGTTGATGCTGAGCCAGCCCTAGCATTGATGCCGGGCCAAGAATGCACCGGCTCTAGGCCTATGCCAGCACCACCACCAGAGCCTAGAAGAGCCCAAGCCCCGGAGCCAGAAAATGCACCTGGGAGGATGCTGATCCTCAACCAGGCCCCAAGGCCAGCTCCTACTGAGGCCAAGATCAGACTGATGTCCCGGCAAGAGCTGATGCTGACACCGAGCCCCGACCCGGACCCCGGGCCAAGCCTAGCACCCAGCCTAGGGCCCATACCGACCCCCACGGGCCCCCGGAGCAAAGACCTTCCTAAAGACATCCCAAAGGTACCCTGGAAATAAGGCTCGAAGCGGAACTCAAAAGGCCTGGACAGAATTGAAGAAGGCCCCAAGCTAAGCTTGCCACAAGCACAAGGCCCATGCCAGCGCTCGTCAGAGAAGCACTTTTGGCCCAGCGAACAATTGACCCGTGCCTTTTCGGATTTTCCAAAGGAACTGAATTCTTATGGCCCCAGGATTACCCTCCAACTAACAGATCTCAATTCGGAGGAGTATCAAGGGAGATAGGGCTAGAACAAGTCCTAGTGATGTTGGCCGAAGCATCAAGGAGTGGAGCTCGGATGCTGATCCGAGGGAGCCAACACTAGGAGCTAGGATCAGGCCACCACCTGAGCCTGATCCATGGAGGTATTGATGACCATTCAAGACACGGGAAATGGAGAGAAGATGCCAAATACATCCAAGCAAGGAATCCTAATCAAGCTAGGATTTCCCGGTTTTGGACAGATTCCTAGTCTGATGAAGATTGACGGATTTGGGCTACTTGGAGATAGAATTTGGGCTGAAGCCCAACATGAAAGTTGAAGCCCATGACGTCTACTAGTGATCTGCCAAAGGGCTTAATTTTCCTATTTAATTTGGTATTTATTTGGCTATTTTTACCACAACCCGTTTAGTTGTTTTTAGGGTTTTTCAGCCTCCTTTTTAGGAGTTCTTGTTTAGGTAGGATTCTCTTCCCTTGTAGGGTTGGAGTCCGAATTTTCCCTTATTTTAGTCTAGGTTAGGATTATTTAAAGTCCTCTTTAGGTTTTCTAATTAGGACTCTTTTTATTTCTTTATTTTATTATTATTTAGGAAGTAGTGTTTAGGGAGGAGAGCTTGTTCCCTCACCTATATAAGGAGGCCGCCGACCACCTCTTGTACTCAGAACCCCCCTTTGATTAAATATATTTCAGAACTTATGTTCTTTTCCCTTCGAGTTAATGTGAGGAGAATTGCTTAAGGTTGACTTATCATCAAGAGCATCCATCTCTTGGCGTGGCGTCTTCGACTGGACACTTCTGGTTCCCGGCTATTATATAGCCGACATGTCAAAGTACTTTCCGCCCCCGGTTCCCGACGGTTCTACCTCGTTGCACGGTCTCAACTTGCGGTGTTTAAGGGTCGTCTGCCCACGGTTGCAGCGGTTCACATCAGTTGGTATCAGAGCACGGTTCAGCTCACGGACCACAATCTATACCAGTCTTCAGGTTTGAAACCCTGGATTCATATCCTTTACTTTTGTTCTTAGAAAATTGTTTAGAAAATCTCCATCTATTTTCATTCTGTTCGAAGTTATTGTAAGGCAAGAAAATATTGGTGGCCGATCAAGCTATCAAACGAAAAATATTAAAAGAGTCAGAAAAATAGAAAAAAGAAAAAGCAAGGCCACCCTTGCCAAGTTCTTTCTTTCGTTGTAATAGTGTGTTTAAGAAGAGGGGATAGACTAGCTTCTGTTGCTTGTGTTAAACCGAGCCACGACCCTACTTTTAACCACCAAGTTGTACTTTGCATCGAGTCCTAGAAAAAGAATCTTAGAAAATATATTAGAAAAAGTCTTTGTGTTCGTTTGTTCTTCTAACCATGTCAGAGTTGAGGCTACTTACGTTGGAGCTTCGAATCAACAGTGCACGCCTAACCATGAATGACATAGTAGATTCCATTCGAAGATTGGACAGAAAAGCCGAAGCCAAGAGTGCCAGCACTAGGCCCAGCACTAGGCTCAGCGCCTGGCCAGCACTGGCCCAGCACCAGGCCAGCACTCGGTGCAGCGCCTACCCAGCACCAGCCCAGCGCCTGCCCAGCACCAGCCGAGCGCCAGCACCAGCACCCGAGCAACGCCCAGCGCACGAGCGGAGCCCAGCGCCCGAGCGGAGCCCAGCACCCGACCACCGCGCAGCGCCCGACCGGAGTTCAGCGCCCGACCGGAGCCCAGCGCCCGACCGGCATCTAGCGCCCGAGCGCCCAGCCCCGGCGCCCGAGCGCCCAGCATCGGTGCCCCCAGCGCCCAGCACCAGCGCCCCAGCGCCTAGCCCCGGCCCCAGCCCCGGCACCCGCCCCGGCCCCAGCCCCGGCACCAACCCCGACCCCAGCCCCGGCACTAGTCTCGGCCCCAGCCCCGGCGCCCGACCAGTCCTCGGAGCCGGAGCAGCCCCCGGCGCTGCCTGACCCCGGCGCCGCCCTGTCCACCCCCGGCCCGACGCCGCCTAACCCCGGCCCGACGCCGCCTCACCCCGGCCCGACACCGCCTGATCCCGGCCCGACGCCGCCTGATCCCGGCCCGACGCCGCCTGACCCCGGCCCGACGTCGCCTGACCCCGGCCCGACGCCGCCTGATCCCTGCCCGACGCCGCCTGACCCTGGCCCAACGCCACCGGACCCCTGCTCGACGCCTCCTGACCACGGCCCGACGCCGCCTGACCCCGGCCCGACGCCTCCTGACCTCGGCCCGACACCGCCTGACCCCTGCCCGACGCCGCCTGATCCCGGCCCGACGCCGCCCGACCCCTGCGCCGCCTTGTCCACCCCGGGCCCGACGCCACCCGACCCCGACGTGGCACTGGCCTACCCTGAAGCACTCATACCAGTCCCGGTATGGCTTGAAGGCCTCAGACCTGAGCCCCAAGCACCCGTACCAGCCCCGTTGCGGCCCAAACCCGTGAGGAGCCCCGATAAAACACCAGGACAAGTCCTATACTCCCCTGAGATTAATTTTATTATTTCTAACGGACTATCATGCAAGGATTCGAGGACGAATCCTCTTCAAGAAAAGGGGGATGATGTGATCCTAGCCACCAAGGACACAGTTGATGCTGAGCCAGCCCTAGCATTGATGCCGGACCAAGAATGCACCGGCTCCAGGCCTATGCCAGCACCACCACTAGAGCCTAGAAGAGCCCAAGCCCCGGAGCTAGAAGATGCACCTGGGAGGATGCTGATCCTCAGCCAGGCCCCAAGGGCAGCTCCTACTGAGGCCAAGATCAGACTAATGTCCTGCCAAGAGCTGATGCTGACACCGAGCCCCGACCAGGACCCCGGGCCAAGCCTAGCACCCAGCCTAGGGCCCATACTGACCCCCACGGGCCCCCGGAGCAAAGACCTTCCTAAAGACATCCCAAAGGTACCCTGGAAAGAAGGCTCGAAGCGGAACTCAAAAGTCCTGGACAGAATTGAAGAAGGCCCCAAGCTAAGCTTGCCACAAGCACAAGGCCCATGCCAGCGCCCGTCAGAGAAGCACTTTTGGCCCAGCGAACAATTGACCCGTGCCTTTTCGGATTTTCCAAAGGCACTGGAATTCTTATGGCCCCAGGATTACCCTCCAACAAACAGAGCTCAATTCGGAGGAGTATCAAGGGAGATAGGGCTAGAACAAGTCCTAGTGATGCTTGGCCGAAGCATCAAGGAGTGGAGCTCGGATGCTGATCCGAGGGAGCCAACACTAGGAGCTACGATCAGGCCACCACCTGAGCCTGATCCATGGAGGTATTGATGACCATTCAAGACACGGAAATGGAGAGAAGATGCCAAATACATCCAAGCAAGGAATCCTAATCAAGCTAGGATTTCCCGGTTTTGGACAGATTCCTAGTCTGATGAAGATTGACGGATTTGGGCTACTTGGAGATAGGATTTGGGCTGAAGCCCAACATGAAAGTTGAAGCCCATAACGTCTACTAGTGATCTTCCAAAGGGCTTAATTTTCCTATTTAATTTGTTATTTATTTGGCTATTTTTACCAGAACCCGTTTAGCTGTTTTTAGGGGTTTTCAACCTCCTTTTTAGGAGTTCTTGTTTAGGTAGGATTCTCTTCCCATGTAGGGTTGGAGTCCGAATTTTCCCTTATTTTAGTCTAGGTTAGGATTATTTAAAGTCCTCTTTAGGTTTTCTAATTAGGACTCTTTTTATTTCTTTATTTTATTATTATTTAGGAAGTAGTGTTTAGGGAGGAGAGCTTATTCCCTCACCTATATAAGGAGGCCGCCGGCCACCTCTTGTACTAAGAACCCCCCTTTGATTTAATATATTTCAGAACTTATGTTCTTTTCCCTTCGAGTTAATGTGAGGAGCATTGCTTAAGGTTGACTTATCATCAAGAGCATCCATCTCTTGGCGTGGCGTCTTCGACTGGACACTTCTGGTTCCCGGCTGTTATATAGCCGACGGGTCAAAGTACTTTCCGCCCCCGGTTCCCGACGGTTCTACCTCGTTGCACGGTCTCAACTTGCGGTGTTTAAGGGTCGTCTGCCCACGATTGCAGCGGTTCACATCAGACTCAATCATGTATAATGGAGGACACACCCATAAGTGATCTTGAGACATAACCAGTGATAGCGACGTTTATGACAGGGGATCGAATACAGCCTGATCAGATGTTACTGCAAACAAATTAATATTTTGGTTCAATCTGGATGGAAACTATGACGCCATCAACATAGAAGACATAATAGCCAAAGAACATAGAGACGAGAGGGTACATGCCCTAGTCGTACTCGTTGTTGAAACGACCAATTTCCAGTTATCGTTACTTGAGTAATTGGAACGTCAATGAGAATGGTTGAGTTGAGAAAGGTTTTGTAATTCTGGTAGAAAGGTTTTGTAGCTGCAGGCAACTACGGGCGTTACCTAGGATAGTATAGACTATATTTTTACCCGCCCATTGACGGGCTTCAATTTGTGCAATATCTTGAATTTGTGTAGCTTAGAAATATCTTATTCAAAATAACCTAATACGATAATTTTGGGACGAGAGGAAGGGAAGATCGTTCTGAAAGAGGTATTTTATTACTCATAACGTGATATAATAGTTTCAAGATAAGGAGGGAGAGGAAATAATATTGATCCTTATAAATTCTTATTCTAGCATGACTTTATTCTCTTTGAGAAGAACATTATTATCATGATCTAGTTACTCATTTTTAGAAACAGAGGAGGAGAAAGATCTAAAGTTTAAATTATTTTCTAAACAAAATATATTATTTAACACATCTTTTAACTAATTCGAGAGGGTGAGGAAGGGAATTAACTTTATCGAATTAATTATCATCCTAATAAAAATTATAGATCATATTATCAAGCTATAATTTTAGTTAAATTCATTATAAGACCTTATTAAACAACTCTAAGGTTTGAAGATCGACGATTAACGAATTAATCAGATTCAAAACTCACTAGACTAAACTTAACAACTCAAAAAGTTAGTGGGGTTCCATCTATAAAGATTCAAAATTCAAATACTAACAAAGTAAAAGGGATTGATTATTATAGCTAACTCTAGGATTCCAGTGACCAAGACAGAGATTACGGAAACCTAAAAGACCTAACTGTATTGTTTCAATGATAATGACTTAACCAAGATCAGTCTAACCAAAATGGTTCAGACCATTTTTTTATCCATCCAACGCCGTCGGCGCAACTTAAATCCCAGAACACAGTGAGTAAGAATAGATTCTGACATTATGCATCTTCTACCCCGATGAAGCCCTTGAGCTAAAAAAATATCACAACAATTCCCTAACAAACCTGAAAGTTCCTGAAACTACTAAAATATCACTTAACCTTTTTAATCGCTAGAAGGTCACTGAAATGCCCTTGGGGTGCACTTTGGCCCATTGTCTTCATCGATGGACGCCTCCACCATCGGCGAGCTTCTGCCGCCACCGACCGATGTCCACAACTTCTTAGAAAACGTTTAACACCCGTCCCGAATCGCCATGATTGAACCCATGGTTAAACCAAGAACCAGTGACACGGTTTGACTTAAAACATAAATCAATCACTAACCAACTTTAAATTAATATAAATAACATAAACCAAAGATAAATCGGAAGCGATTCTATTAATTTAAATTCCAAAATCTCATCAATAACTACTGGTTCAAATCGAACCATAATACAATACGAAATTCAATATATTAAATCTGATATAAAATATTCCAACCCAAAATAGTCAACTTTGTAAAGGAAAAGTCAACTCCTGGTCCATGCTTTAAAATGCCACTCTGTGAGTCCTGTTACTGCTCCAACTGGCACCAACTACAACTCAACCTACTCAGCACCAACTGTAACTCCAACACTTGAGCACCTGGCCACAAAGAACTTCGGGGAGGGGGGGATCAGATTTCTAATGAAACTAAGTGAACCCACTGAGCTTAACTATGTGCCGAACTAAACCACAAGGATCTATCCCAACACTTCACACATCATAATTAACAATGGGACCAAACATATGTCTATTCAGTTGTTAATTCCCTAAAGCAGTTTATGTTATCACCCAAGTTCAGTTCTCTAACTAGCATCATCAATTCTCATCATCAAATAGTACAACATCATAGACCATATACAACATTCAACTCAATCCAATATCATCAACGACAACCATTGCAATCACAAGAGAGCCTCACTTCACATTTATCAAGCACATCTCACAATTCACAAGTATAGTTCTATGTGTGGCGCCTAGGAGTTGTTCCACACCACCATCACCAGCCGATGCACCACCCTACCGCATGGGAGGTCCACGCACTCCCCTGCCACCTGGGGAACGCGTCATCATCATCATAACAACACTTTCTCTCAATGAGAAGTACAACACCACCCTTGACTCACATGTCAAGGGGATCCACGCCAATGGATCAGACTCAATCATAGTCAATCTTGGGTGGGGTAGTGGAATCCTACCGGTTCTATATTCATATTCAAATCACAATCATTCACCTCATTTCACAATTCACCACGTCAACAGCATCACAACAACTCATCAGTTTCCCACATTTCATTTCCATCAACATTACACATGATCACAAACACAACAAGGGTAAATAGCTAGCCTTGTCGGCCACCCCACCTGCATACAAGGGAGAGAGGTATCCATGTCACAAGGTTTAGGGTTACCCTACTGTTCATCCTTCATATGATCCTTCATTGGGGTCATCCTTCTACAAACACGATTAACAACAACATAACTACATAACAGAACCAAAATCCCATTTTATCCTATCACTCATTTCTATCTCAATCCATTAATAGCATTATCCATTTACAATCCCTATACACACAACACAACAACATAGTCAACCAATTAACAATCACAGAGTTTCTCAGTTTTACTCTCTTTTAGTTTCATGCAAAAATCCATCATTTCAACTACGCCGAATTAGAACTCCTCGTGTAACTCATCTTGTCCCATCGATGCTAAGTCCTCACTTGGAATAGAAGACGAAACTCTAATCATCTTCTCGATCCAAAGATGACACGATTTCCCCTTCCAAATTCGTAGCTCTTTCCTTCTGACCAGCAACACTCAATAGGAACCCAACAAAAACTAAGACTATTAATCTCTTCTCCTCATTTTCAGGAATCCATAGGAAGAAACGGTGAATTAATCCAACTTTTGTAGCTCCCGGAATCAAGGTTTGAAGTTTGGGGAGTTTTGGTTCGTCAATGGGGGTTTCAGGAAGAGAGGGAGAGAAAAAGTTGTCAAAACCAGTCAAAATCCAGGTTTTTGTACTCTAAGGAAGAAACATGTTGTGTGTCTATAAAATACATTATGTTGTATAAAACACGTGATGAACGTTGTAGGACGTAATCAAAAAACTACCAAGCTGGAAAGCTAAGTAGATCGTATTCCACGGGTCTTCTAATAATCGTTTACTCAAATACAAAGGCAAATTACTGAAGTTTAACACGTTGTGCATGGTGTGAGTTCCACGACTTCTAATTCTAGAAAATGCAAGGAAATTAAAAACTAAACTGAAAGACAGATTGAAAGATTGGTTGACTTAACAAAGACGACAGACAAGCTGAGACTTTGAATCCCCCTTAGTTCACCAGAGCATTGGCAATCAACAGATCAGCGGATTTTGATTCTCGTTCAATCAATTCTAAGACACCACCATAACTCCTGACCCTTAGGTTTAAGACTGGCGAACGTTCGCTCTATCCAATCTAGCTACCAAGATTAATCAGTCGCCCGGGTACGGTCGCCTCTCGCAACGACTAAACTAACTAGTGGAATTACTAACGATTTATGAGTTACACTTGTAGTGGATTAACCCTAACTGGTTCCTATGAAAGGCACACTCCAATGAATAGGTTAATTGTTCGATTTTATGTTTTAAAGTAAGGCGAGCGTTCGCTTCTATCCTTAGCTTAACAAGAATCTAATCTAGGTGATCAATCCAGATAAGAAACATAAACAACGAAGAGCAAATCAAACATGAAAGAGAAACTGATTGAACTTCGAATCTAATCACCGCCGATCCGTGACCGCTTTAAAGCCCTGGGTCACTTAGGGTTCATCTAGTCTAAGCTCTACGAGTTTACCTACTCATGTTCATAACAAAAGAATCAAAGGCAAAGACAGAGTTCATCATGAAAAGGAAGAACAGATAGAAACTGTAAAACCTAATTCAGACGACTCCAGCGAAGCTTCTCTCTCCGGTAATCTTCAATCCTAGCTCCGAGTCTCCGAGGTGAAGGGATGGCGTCACGATCTCTTCCTGGCTCTTCGAACTCTTCAACTCTGTTCTCTCGAACTTCTTCGGTCTCGAACTCATGAAAGTTCTGAAAATTATGATATATCTTCTTTTGGGCCGCCGGTTAAGTATTTATACTTAACCCTAAACTGCCAGATTTTTGCCTGGAGTTTTTGGCAAAAACTTCTTAAGTTTTCGCCGAAAACTTCTTTGTAAATTGACTGATCTCCCGCTATTTCTTCTGTGATTTTCGGACTCAGAGTTTTCACCGAGAACTTGGGGTTTTCGCCGAAAACTTCCTCTTGTGATGCTCAGCTGATTTCTTCTGGAGTTTTCGCCGAAAACTCTAAGGGTTTTCGCCGAAAACTCAAGTGTGAATTGAGGCAAGATTTTGGTTGACTTGATTGACTTCTTTAATTGGTTCCGGTGCGATTCTTCGAGGTTCCAATGCCTTAGACACATCCTTGGCTACTATATTTGACGGCAAAAACCTGTGCTAACATGAAAACACTAGAAAACCATCAAATAGACCCGAAACGGGCCAAAGTAACACAAATGGCACGAGATAGGGTAGTTGAGTGATTATTCGCTATTCTACCCTAAAAACCATGTCTTAAGTCAAGAAATGTCGCTGAAATGAGGCTGATAATCACGTCAAATCGAGTGTCATCAAAATACCCCACACTTAAACTTTTGTTTGTCCTCAAGCAAACTGAATAGAAACGCTCACGTTCACAAATGATAAGATCGATTAAATTGGAGTTCAAGCATGCACAATGAATTATTAGACAGGTAATTCCTAGAACAAGAAACCTAACATGCATACTGATCAGCTAAACAACCTGGTCTCACTAAATACTGAACACAACACGTAGTAGTAACCAATCATGCACGAATTTGACTTGACCGACCAGACTCCTCACACAGGAAATATTTAGTACAAGGGGGAAAACTCTCAGTCTCTGTGTTTAAGGACGTGTTTCTGCTCTCAATCATTTTCTGTTACTGAATTCTGTCATAGGTTTACAATTCGACCACATCTCCACCACTGTGACAACACGAGGAACTAGTCAAGAAGGACTTCCCTGCTAGGACTGTGACGAATTCTACACTACAAGGGTTTATAATGAGATGGATGATGGGAATGTATGATGTTGGCTTTGGTGCGGTGTAGCTTTCGACTAACTTCCCTCAAATCTAGCCTATGGCTTCCTACCGTCTAACCAGACACGAGTGGAATGGTCTCGTCCTATGATACCCTCAAGCAACCTAGCACTTTATTTTCTTTAGACACATTTTTTTTCTGAATTTTCTTTTGACTTCGTTCTTCCCTATGTAGGGAGAAGAATATTATTGAACTTTGAACTTTCTTGAACTTTTCTATTTTTCTTATTTTTTCAAAAAAAAATTTCTTATTTTTCTTCTTCTCTTTTTTCTTTTCTTTGTGCCGATTCTTTCTTTTAGTTGCTAGAGGGGTTTACACGTTTGGACATAATAGCTAAGACCACCTGTTTAAGGGCTATAGGCAGGTTACCACAAACCGACTTCCGGTAGGTCAATCTAGAACTACAACCACAGGGGATCAACGGGGAATGAAAGAATGGGGAATGGCTGTAATGTATATCGAACCGAAAGAACAGGCCAAACTCAAGGGTTTACACCTAATCGATTTAACGTTGGGTAGGCTATCTGGCTTAGTAGCTAAATCTAGGTGCTCCTATAATTCTAGAACTCGTGTCATCGTGTGGTCTCGAGTAGGTCTCATGCAAATTCTAACTCATTCAAGCAAACAGAAAATCAGTCAAAATGAATTGAAATTGCAAGTTACGTGCAATGGATCAAAAGCTCACTGTTGGTTTGCTGGTCGGATTTGGTCATTTTCATGCAATCAAGGCGACAACTACAAGTGTGATTTTCAAAATCTTTTCTGACCAGGCAATTTAGCATCAAAGTATACACATTGGTTCTCAAGTTCTAGGTTAAGCAGTCTAAGCATCATTATGACAGATTGAACAACAACTTAACATAAAAAATCAAGAACTGAGCCATTCTAATGCTAGAGAGACTGGAAAGGGACCACGAAACACACAAAAACACAATCAAGGGCAATCAAGTTCATGCAAGGTTATCTAGCATCCTACCCCACACTTAAACCGTTCTGTGTCCTCACAAGACTAGTACTAGAGTTGAGAGTGAAGTAGAAAAAACATGGACCGAGATGGTTGGTGTAGTGGATGAACACGGGTCCTCCGAGCGGAGGGAATCTACCAAAGCGAAGAGGAGTGTAGTAGACCCGAAGCAAAGGGAATCTACCAACTGCCTGCAAAACAAAAACAAAAGAAAGATAAGAAAGAAAAACGGGACAAGTGTCCCGGATCCACACATAAAAAAGTTGGATCAAAATTCGAAAAAAAGAAATAAAAAGAAAGGTCCAGAAAAGGAATACAACTCGATCATTGCCGATCAGGTGCATCGGGATGGGAATGTGGAGGGCGTCGTTGACCTGCCGCTGCCACGCCAGCTGCGCCTCATATCTCTCATCAGTGCGGCGCATGTGTTGCTGCAAAATAACTCATCTGGCATCCTGAGTGGCGGTGTCTGTGATTCGCCACTCCTGGAGTCGCTCGTACAGCTCTCCAATATCAGCTGGATGCGGTCGGTGCTGAGGATGCTGCTCCTGGAATGGATCCCGAAGGGGCGGCTGGTACTGATATGCATACCCTGCCTGCTGCTGTGGCGAGGGTATATGATCGTCAAACATCGGCTCCGGCTGAGGAAGCTGCTCATCAGAACCATCTTCTTCCTTTGACTCATTCTGTTGTTGGGGAGGAGGAGCTACCACTACTTGCGGACCAAGGTCCAACTCGAGGGCGTACTCGACCGCTAAATCACCACCTACGGTGTGTACTCTACGTCGTGGGACGTCCAGGCCATATGACTGGCTGACACCGAGGGAGATGATGAGTCGGCCTACAAAGTTTCCGCCAAGGAGTGAGCTAGGTGGCTTTGGCTTCTGAGTCTTCTGGCAGAATAGGCGTGCAAGCACCCATCCGGGATGAAGCGGATAAGCCTCCCAGATCGCATGTAGAAGAAGGAGCTCCTCTCTGCTAATGTGGTGGCGGCTCTTCTCTGGAGCAAATAACAGGAATCTACGCCAAACCATATGAATAAAACGATAGAGAGGGTGAGAGAGTGACTTAACCGAGTTATGTGTCGTGGTCTGATCATTTGGCACTCTAGTCTTGTGGCTCCAGAGCGCGTCATACTCCTCTCCGTTGCCAGTGTTGTTCTCCTAGCCGAGGTGATGACCCTCGTAGTGCTCCCGGGGGATGCCAAGATGAGCTGCAAACTCATCGTAGGTGAATTCTTTGTACACCTTGCCAAGATGGAAGGAGACGACCTTCTTGTGCTGCCTCCTCTTGTGCTCATCCAGCTCGAATGTAGCCCAGAACTCCTGGAGTGCAACGTCGGGAAAGTCAGCAGCAAGGGTGGTCAGCTCTAGAAGTCCTGAAGGTGCTAATGAGGTGAGCACATTCTGGTGCCAATCCTCATCGTGCTCGAGGAGGGAGTCCATGGATAATGGTCGCACGTCGGCTCCGGGAACATGCTCGAGCCTCTGGTAGCGCTCGAAGTAATGCACGGGCAGGCGGGCAACTGTGGGGTGGTACCCGACACGGTCAGGGAATGCTGGTGGAGGACCGTGGATAGCCGGTGTGACAGGAGCTGGAGCCAATGTCGAGTCTGGCCTTGGTCCTACGCTCGTTGTTGACGTTCCTAATTCATAGCAAGGAAGTAAACCAGATTAGTCAAACTAAAACCCTACCCCACACTTTGTAGAAAAACTCAATTTCACAAAGAAATGAGGAAAACCGAGTGGGGGTAAGCAAATCAGATTAACCAGTAATCACAAAATAATTACAACACATGCATAGGAATAGCCAGAATGTTATCATCACAATCAGAGTTCAGAAGTCAAACCGAAATTCAAAAGGTCAACATCATAGCACATTGAACCCTAATCATGGCAATTACTTAGCACAGAGTGGAAAATGACGGCATAATATCATTTAGCAAAGAGATATGAACGTGAATGAACACACATGGCAGCCAAATGAGCATAAAAAGTTCATGGTCAAACCGACATTTCACAAAAGTCAACATCACAAAAATTTAATCTTTAAGCATGGCAAATCTTGATCAAAGGGCATCATATTACAACACAGAGCTCCCTAAGCACGCTAGAACAGTCCAGACTAATCAAGTCAGCAAACAATTTCACGAAACAGTCGGCACGCAAATCGAGGTAGACCGAAAAGTCAACCGAAGTCAACCTCGACAAAATTCAGCATTCAACATGTCAAAAGATTCGGAATGAAAAGCTCTACAACTTACCTTGAAGTCATGATGGCTGAAAACGAACGAGGAGAGAAAAATCGGTGAAAAAATGAAAAAAAAACTAGGTCTTGGTGGAACTGGAGCTCTAGAGCTCCGATTCGAACGATCTACGGCTCGAAATAACCGGAAGAGAGAGGAGAGTGGTGCGGCAACGGCGACGGGATTAGGTGACCGGAAAAATGAAGTAAGGGGAGAGAGTGTGTGACCGGAAAAATGAAAAGGAAATAGGGGGAAAATTTTTGGATTTTTTCGAAAGTTTTCGCCGAAAAGTTGTAGAGTTTTTGCCGAAAATTTCAGTTAAAAATGTCTGCCGGTTTTCAAAGCAAGTTTTCACCGAAAATTTCAAAGTTTTCGCCAAAAAGTTAAGCTTAAAATCGTCTGTAAAACACAGGAAAAACTACAGAAAAGAAGTTTTCGCCGAAAATATGGAGGTTTTCGCCGAAAACTTTGCCATGCAGGATTGAAAATATTTTCGCAATTCCGGCAAACTACAGAAAATCACAACTAATTTGACAAAAATTGGAACAAGCTCAAAACAACTTGCGATTGAAACGATGACACACAGACAACACACGAAAAATAAGAAATCATGCAAACTGACACATTTGGCTCCCCCGAACCGACTCTAAAACACTGAGTTCGACACAAATGAAAAACTTACTCCAGCCGTGGGTTGCCTCCCACGAAGCGCTCTTGATTAACGTCCTTGAGCTGGACGATACCTGACGGTATTAGGAGACATCCCAACTCAGGATCTCCTTAATGCCAGCGTCGGAGTTCATGAAGTAGAGTTTCGAGGTATCTCCGGCGAGCATGAATTTCTTCCCGTTAGCATGTATGAGTTTTGTACGTCCATCGGGGAGGTGGTCGGTGATCTTGAACGGACCAAAAAGTTCTGTTGAGGGGTCATCCTCTACAAGGAAGACGGTGAAGGGGATGAGATCGATCGGCTTCGTCTTCTCTTTAACCTCCGGCTTCATTTCACCAGGATCGGTGATCGTCGGTGTTTCCTTGGGAGATGCTTTTGGCTTTTCCTTCGTTACTTGCTCCTGTGCCTGTGGCTTGACAGGACTGGTGGTGTGGTTGGCTCGGAAGAAGGTGGCGGAGCAATTGGTCTCCAGACCATTTGAGTCTTCTTCTTCTGATTCTTCCTCTGTGACCTGCCAGGTTCCTTGCTTGGCGGTTAAGAAGAGGCTTTCAGTTCCTTCTTCTTTGGCGGCTTATGAGGCAAAGATCCTGGTTCCTGCTTGGTAATATGCTCAACACCTGCAACAACAGTTGATCTAGAAACACTAGAAGAGACATTAGTAACGGAGTTGACCGGAGTCAACTCCACAGTTTCAACAGCAAGACAATGAGGTTCTTCATCCTTAAGGCGGAAAGTTATTGTTTCCTTACCAACCCTCAAGGTCAAGGAACCACTCGGAATGTTAATTTGCATTCCGGTTGTTGCCATGAAGGGTCGACCTATAGGAATAGTAGAATCCTCCTCGCTAGTATCTATGATCACAAAGTCAGCTAAGAAAGTGAAAGGACCACATTTAGTAACAACGTCTTTGATCTCTCCTCTAGGTGTTTTCAATGATCTATCAGCAAAGACAAGTTGTATGCTAGTCGGTTCTAGTTCTCCTAAATTCAATTTCTCAAACAAACTCATAGGCATAACATTGACAGACGCGCCTAGATCAACCAAACTACGTTCTATCTCAATATCATTAATGACTAGAGGTAGCGTGAAAGAACCAGGATCAGAACACCTAGGAGATGGAGGAGGTGAAAGTGATTCAGTGTATGAAGCGGATGAAGATGACAGTGAAGATGAAGATGAGGAACTCTCCTTCAGTTCCTTGATCTTAATTGCAGTGACGGATAGAGGTGGATTGGTTCTGCCTCTCTTTGGAATTCGCGATTGTCTTGGCGGAGCAGAACTGCCTGGTCTCTCTACACTCTTGGCCTTGTCGTTCTTGGCGGTTTGAGAGCGCGTGAGAGGGCGGTGGTGCATAAACCTGTGAACAACCTACAAATGACAAAAACAAGTACAACCAGTGTAAAATCGAAGTGGATGGAAAAATGAAAGATGGAAAGTAGAAGAGTAAAATCCAATTTGATGAACGTTGTAGGACGTAATCAAATAACTACCAAGCTGGAAAGCTAAGTAGATCGTATTCCACGGGTCTTCTAATAATCGTTTACTCAAATACAAAGGCAAATTACTCAAGTTTAACACCTTGTGCGTGGTGTGAGTTCCACGACTTCTAATTATAGAAAATGCAAGGAAATTAAAAACTAAACTGAAAGACAGATTGAAAGATTGGTTGACTTAACAAAGATGACAGACAAGCTGAGACTTTGAATCCCCCTTAGTTCACCAGAGCATTGGCAATCAACAGATCAGCGGATTTCGATTCTCGTTCAATCAATTCTAAGACACCACCATAACTCCTGACCCTTAGGTTTAAGAATGGCGAACGTTCGCTCTATCCGATTTAGCTACCAAGATTAATCAGTCGCCCATGTACGGTCGCCTCTCGCAACGACTAAACTAACTAGTGGAATTACTAACGATTTATGAGTTACTCTTGTAGTGGATTAACCCTAACTGGTTCCTACGAAAGGCACACTCCAATGAATAGGTTAATTGTTCGATTTGATGTTTTAAAGTAAGGCGAGTGTTCGCTTCTATACTTAGCTTAACAAGAATCGAATATAGGTGATCAATCCAGACAAGAAACATAAACAACGAAGAGCAAATCAAACATGAAAGAGAAACTAATTGAACTTCGAATCTAATCACCGCCGATCCGTGACCACTTTAAAGCCCTGGGTCACTTAGGGTTCATCTAGTCTAAGCTCTACGAGTTTACCTACTCATGTTCATAACAAAAGAATCAAAGGCAAAGACAGAGTTCATCATGAAAAGGAATAACAGATAGAAACTGTAAAACCTAATTCAGACGACTCCAGCGAAGCTTCTCTCTCCGGTAATCTTCAATCATAGCTCCGAGTCTCCGAGGTGAAGGGATGGCGTCACGATCTCTTCCTGGCTCTTCGAACTCTTCAACTCTATTCTCTTGAACTTCTTCGGTCTCGAACTCGTGAAAGTTCTGAAAATTATGATATATCTTCTTTTGGGCCGCCGGTAAAGAATTTATACTTAACCCTAAACTGCCAGATTTTTGCCTGGAGTTTTCGGCAAAAACTTCTTAAGTTTTCGCCGAAAACTTCTTTGTAAATTGACTGATCTCCCAGCTGTTTCTTCTGTGATTTTCGGAATCAGAGTTTTCACCGAGAACTTGGGGTTTTCGCCGAAAACTTCCTCTTGTGATGCTCAGCTGATTTCTTCTGGAGTTTTCGCCGAAAACTCTAAGGGTTTTCGCCGAAAACTCAAGTGTGAATTGAGGCAGGATTTTGGTTGACTTGATTGACTTCTTTGATTGGTTCCGGTGAGATTCTTCGAGGTTCCAATGCCTTAGACACGTCCTTGCACTACAACAAAAGGGCTGCCTGCCACTAAGCGCCTGGCAGGCGGGCTGGGCTTAGTGGCAGGCAGGTCGGAAGCCTGCAAGGAACGCCCAACCTGCCAGCACTTAGTGGCAGGCAAACTGCCAGTAAAGTGGGCCTGCGAGGAGCTTGTGGCAGACCCGGCTGCGAGTAGCCACTGCCTGTGAGTAACTACTGGCAGTTAGGCCTGCGAGTAGTTTGGGCCTGCGACTCGGTACTCGCAGGCGGCCTGCGAGCAAGTTGAATGCCTGCGAGTAGCCACTTACTTGACTACCCCCCACAGCAGAAGCAGCATCCATTTTTTGCTCATTTGGCGATTTCCATTCTCTCTCTCCTCTCGGATTTTCTGGGATAGCTCCGCGGGATTGAAGGCTTCTGAACGATTTTGAAGGTTAGAAAATCATTCTCCTCTTCTTTATCAACCATTTGAAGGCTTCTGAACGTATTTTAATTGATTTCATGGCTTCTGATCGAATTTCAATTGGTTTCATGGCTTCTGATCGGATTTCAATTGGTTTCAAGGCTTTTGATTTTTTATTTCCTTAGAATGTATGTAGTGTTGGTAGTTTTTAGTCATATCAGATTACCTAAGTCAACGATTTTATCCGGTAATTTAGTTGATAACACCGAATTTGTTTCAGGATATACTGTTCATCAAGTGGCTCAACCTAAGGTGCTGCTGCTGCCATCTTTGCTGCTCATCCATTGACCTAAGGTTTCGTATACGCTAAGTTTCTGGTCATATCAGATTACCAAAATGAACGAGTTTATCCAGTGATTTGATTCATAAGAGCTATTTCTTCAGGATACATTGTAAATTCGGTGGCTCAAACTAAGGTGTTGCTGCTGCCATCTCTATTGTTCATCCGGTAGGTAAAGGCTTTGTCTTTCGTGTAACAAAATCCTTACGGTTTATGATTTTTCATGAATGAGTAAAATTATATTTATTGTTTTAACTCTTTTTTTCTCAATCTCTTTGTAGCAAGGTTTCAGTTTTGGTCTTTGTCGGCTACTTTCATACCTGTTGTTGGAGTTATCATCAATTTCCAGGTGTGTTACATGTACCAAAATTAGGTCGTACTTGTTGTTGGAGTTAATCATGATAATGCAAAATATTTAATCTGCATGTAACCTAATAATAGGTAGAATTTGATTGATATAATCAATATATTAATCTAATTAATCATGATTATACAAAATATTTGATTTGATTGATAATATTATAATTTTATGCATGTAAGTTGACTCATAATTTTAAAATTTAATATAAAATTTATGTATGTAATTGATTATGCTTTAAGGAGTTTATTCTATTAATATGAATATAGACTTGTAAATTTGTTAAAAAATGCATGTAAATACCTACTAAGTAGTATGCAAACTTAACAAATGATTTCATCAATAAACAAAATTTAATAAAAATTTTATGTATTAAATTGATTATACTTTACGCAGTGTAACTTATTAATATGAATACAAGCATGTAAATTTGTTTAAAAATTGTGCATGCAAATACTTATTAAGTAGTTACTATTTAACATATGTAAACTTAATAAAATAATCAGTTAATAAACGATATTAATTAATAAAAAATATATTAACCAACTTATGTCATTAAGTTGGTAAATTCAATATTTCAGTAGCTAATATAATTAGGGAAACTTAGCTTTAAGCTAAGTTATATACAATATCATTATTTTGTACATTTTATCATGACTAGTAAACAAATCGATACTAATTAACACTCAATATATAGATGGACAAGTCTTGGATTCGAAAGCTGCGACATACTCGTGAGTATTACGCTGGCGTTCAACAATTCCTCGACTTTGCAATCTCCAATGCAGTAGATGGAGTGAACATACTCTGTCCTTGTCTGAAATGCAACTTCAAGAAGTTGATGCCACGGAACGAAGTTAATCAGTATTTGTTAGCAAAGGCGTTTCCCTCGTCATACGATGTATGGAATTTGCATGGAGAGTTAATCACAGATTTTGGTGCCTTCACTGCCATGGTTGAACCGGAACTAGTCGCTCATGAAGAAACAATTCCTCCATTACTGGTAGAGGATATACCAATATCTGAGCCAGACTTGTTTCAGAACATGGTGAATGATGCATTTGAACAACGTCCAGCGGATGATCAAGTACCACAAACTGGTGATGAACCAATGCCAAATATACCCAACATGCAATCAGATGATGAGTTTTTCCGAGCTTTGCGGGATGGTGAAGTACCATTGTATGATGGTTGTACCAGTTTCACAAAGTTGTCGTTCATGATCAACTTATACCACATTAAGTCTTTACACAAGATCAGTGATAAAGCAATGTCGAAGATACTGGAGTTGCTTCGCAAGGCTTTTCCTGCGGCCAAAATCCCTTCATCCAATTATGAAGTGAAGAAGACAATTAGGAGTCTTGGGTTGTCCTATAACAAGATTGATGCATGTAAGAATGATTGCATATTGTACACTGGAGAAGATAGTGAAGCGAAGGGAATGTCGAGTGTGTGGGGTTGCTCGATTCAAGGATGAAGGAAACAGTGCGGGTGAGAAAAAATCAAAGCCTCGACCTGAGAAAATATTTCGGTATTTTCCCTTAATACCTCGGTTGAAGAGGTTGTACATGTGTCCTTACACTGCAGAAGATATGACCTGGCATGCGACGGAAACTAGAACTGATGATGGTATGGGTAGACATCCTAGAGACGCAGATGCATGGAAAAGTTTTAGCACCAAGTACCCTGATTTTGCGGCTGATCCCCGAAATGTGAGACTTCGGCTTGCAACTGACGGTTTCAATCCATTTGGAACCATGAGCATAAGTCATAGCACTTGGCCGTTTGTGCTAATACCATATAACACTCCACCTTGGTTGTGTATGAAGCAGACAGGCCTTATGTCATCTGGCATTGTTCCTGGTCCTAAGATGCCTGGAAATGACCTAGATGTCTTTTTGCAGCCACTAATTGAAGAGTTGCAAACTTTGTGGATTGGAGTTGAAGCTTATGATTCGGTGAAGAAAGAAACTTTCACATTGAGAGCAGCATTGATCTGGACCATTAGTGATTATCCTGGTTTGTGTAACTTATCAGGATGGAATACACACACTGCACTATCGTGTCTGACATGTATGTATGACGCAGAACCACTTCGACTCAAAGCTTCAGGTAATAAACCATGTTTCATGAGTAGTCGGAGGTTTTTGCCAATGAATCATCGGTTTCGATCACAAAAGTCGAAATTCAATGGGAAAGTCGACAAAAGGAATCCACCGAGGGTGTTGACTGGGACTGATATTCTGGGACAAGTGGCAAATATTGATATTACATTCGGGAAGACACAACCAAAAGAATCAGGACCAGCACCACAGTGGAGGAAAAAAAGTATCTTCTTCAACCTTCCTTACTAGGAATTCAATTTGTTGCGGCACAATCTCGATGTGATGCACATCGAGAAAAATGTATGCGACAATATTTTGTTCACATTGATCAATGACAAGAACAAAAGAAAAGACCACTTAGCTGCTCGACTAGACATGAAAGAAATGAAGATTAGAAGTCAATTGTGGCCTTTGGAGGATGGTAAAACCTGTCCTGCTGCCTCATTCACTTTGGATAAGAGGAAAATTGAAGTTGTCCTAAAGTCCCTTAAAGAAATGTCATTTCCAGATGGATATGCTAGCAATATCGCAAGATGTGTGGACCTTAAGAATCGTAAGATGCTAGGGTTGAAGAGTCATGATTCACATATGCTATTACATGATTTGTTACCTCTTGCGATACGCAATGTCTTACCCGTCTCAGTAGCAAGGGTTCTAGTCAAAGTCGGCTCGTGTTTTAAGGAACTGGGCTCTCCCGTGATCAATATAATAGAGCTTGACAAGCTCCAAGATAGGTTTGTCATAGCTTTATGCCATATGGAGATGATTTTTCCACTCGCCTTTTTCACGGTCATGGTGCATCTAGTTTTGCACTTAGTTGATGAAGTTCGACGTGGAGGACCAGTTCAATATCGCTGGATGTACCCAATTGAAAGGTAATTTCACATTGGTCTACAATCTTTGTCATTGTTGCTAATTAAGAGTGTGCTTGACAAGATTTCCTCTATTTAGGTACTTGGGTAAATTGAAAACTTTTGTTGGCAATAGAGCACATCCTGAAGGTTCAATTGCTGAAGGTTGGCTGACCGAAGAGTTGTTCAACTTTTCATCATTGTATTTTACTGATGATGTTGAGACCAGATACAATCGACCAAAGCGAGTCGCGGTTGAGCCAAAAAGTTCAGTCGATGAAAATGCATCAATCCTTGTTTCGAGAGGGGTTCCTAATGGAAATGGAGAATCATTCAAACTCTCACAATTGGAGTGGACTCAAGCGTTTCGTTATGTGTTAGTGAATAGTCCAGCAGCACAACCATTGTTGAGGTATGAATTATTATCATATTCATCCTTTTTACAATGTCGCTGATATTAATTTGAAGCGAAATTCAATGGTTGTTTAGAGAATGTGAAGCGGAAATTATAAGAGAAATGGGTGGAAGGCGTGCAAATGAAACTGCAATAAATAAAGCTATGCACAAAAGAATTGTAGGATGGGTCCAAAAAAAGGTATTCATTTATGATTCCAAATACTTTCCTTATGCTATTAACAAAATCAGATTCTTAATATAGCATATCATAAACAGATTTTGGACCAATCAGTAAGTCACAGTGATGATTTGATGACACTAGCTAGGGGACCAAACGTGCATGCAAGACGTTTCACTGCTTATGACATCAACGGCTTTCGCTTTCGAACGGTTGATCGGGAGCACGGCAAAAAAACTCAAAACAATGGTGTTGCGGCTAAATTTGGCACTGGCAGCGTCTCTAGCTCATCTGATAACAATCCAATACGCAGTGACATCTGGTTCTATAGGAAACTTGTCGATATTGTGGAATTGGATTATTATTCACGAACGATCACATTATTCAAGTGCAAGTGGGCTGATACTGTTACTCCAACATGGGTGAGGAGAGATGCACTCAGAATAACGATGGTCAACTTCAGTCACTTGTGAGATGTCAGTGACAAAGTTGAAGATGAGCCGTACGTAAGCGCAAGTGATGCACGTATGGTCTTCTACGTGGATGACACACTTGAGCCAGAATGGTGTATACCGGTTCACTGCAAGCCAAGAGATACATACGAGATGGGAGAAGAGGGAGCTATTTCGCACGAGTGTTGCTTATTGTTAGCTCAACAACAGTTACCTGTAACTAACACCATCCCCGATATGCAAATTGTGGGAAGTGGTGTAATTAATTTTGAGATTGAATAGAATTGTGTGATGTTTGTGTGGTAATGGATTGATTTTGAGATTGCAAATTATATGAATTATTCAGACATTGAATATAAAGAATTTGTCCTTTGGTAATAACTTGTCCTATTTGATCTCTTAGTGATGGCTTCTGGTAGTGGTGATGGCATGCCTCATTCTCTTACCCAGTCTATCCCTACCCCGACTCCCCTTGGTACCGAGTCTTCTTCCTCTTCTTCTAGGGAGTGATACACTCATGAGCTTACTATCATCGGTTAGTACTAACAGTTCATAACAATACATCTAATAGTTAGTTGGTAAAATGTCTTTATTCATACTTAGCTTTTGGATTAAAATTGTGCAGATCGAGGCGGTCTAACGAAGGTCATGAAATTCAAGTTCAAAGACCACCGTCGTATCACGAGCGACGGAAACAAGATCGTGTTCAACCTGAGCAACATGGGAGCTAAGCCAAGTGGACCATTGTTGTCATTCATGGGAATGTACGTTGGAGAGTGTTCAAGGATTTGGTCTTACTACCCCATTTATCCAGCCACTTGGAAACATGTGTCAGAGTCGGTGAAGTCTCGTGCCTTCGAGCAGTTCTTTTTGGTAAGATATGAAACAACTAGCTAATTAATTACTGGCTAATTTTGTACTTCAAAATTTAAGTACAAGTTCTTGATTTTTGTTTCAGGGGAAGTTCCACTGCGATACAACCCTCATACCAGCTACTCGAGCATACTGGGATCAAAAAGTCTCATTAGCTTGGGCTAGATCGAGGCTTGACGCGTGGAAGGCGAAGAAGAAGTATGCTGCTGAAAACAACCTTCCGTACGAGTGGGTTAAGCAAAACCCCCCTGCAGGCTGTCCAGAAACTGATTGGTTGGCATACATGAGACACGTGGATAGTAAGGAGTTCAAGGTAATACATGCATATTTAACCAAGTTAATGTGAATCACGTATTTGTTAAATATTGAATCGTTCACATTGTTTTGGTTTAGGATGCGGTTGCAAGAAACAAGGCTAATCGAGCATGCCAAGAAGAAAATCACATTGGAGGGTCCAGACCGTGGGGTCTCTACATAGAGGAGGAGGCGGAGAAGACTGGTCAGCGACCTTCAAGGGGGCAGATCTTTATCAAGTACTATAGTTGGCCGAATGGGGAACCAAAGAGTGCTCATGCTGGCGCAATAATGGTAAGAAAATTGAATAACCACTATTCTAATAAGTGGAACTTTTAGAGTGTTCACTAATGTTGGTTGGTTTGATTTGAAATTATAGGAGACTATCCGCCAATTGGAGGCGGCCGGTGTCTCGACATAGTGGGGCCCAAATGATTCATTTGCCCAAGCCCTTAACAAGCCAGAACACCGAGGGCATGTAAGGATGTTTGGTCGGCATGTTAGTAAGAGTCAGGTAATTATATTTAAACACTAAAACTTGAAATATGATTTAATTGTGTTGTTCACCAAGTACTTTTATGTTTTTAGGTCTTTGGGACGAGTGCTGAGTCATCTACGTCGGCCACTGGTAGTATCTCTTCCCGGCCCACACCAGCTCGTGCACATGATGCAGCATATGATAAGCTAAACCGGGAGCTGGTTGACACTCGGTCAGAGCTAGATGCCACTCGGTCAGAGCTGACTGCCACACAGGATGGGCTTGCTGATGCTAATCGCAGGCTGGCATCACTGGAGCAGATGATGTTGCAATTCGTGAGCCAGTCTCAGAGTCAGCCCCAGTCTGCTAGTGGATCTGCTCCAGTTGTGCCATCTGTAGATGATATCTCCCACTGGTTTGAGGCCCCGAATGTTGGACCTGATTTTATCCAGCAGCTTGCTATGGTACGTGTACAAAAGTCAGTAATTACTTATGTAATGTTTTATGTAATGTTTTTATATCTCTCACACATATCTGTTTTTGTCTGTGTAGAATGGTGGTGGTGGTAATCGTGGTGGTAATGGTGATGGTGATGGTGCGTACGTGCATCCTTGGGATGTTGTGTAGTTTGTTATCTATTTGTACTATTATACTTTATTGTACTGTTTGTTAACTATGTTGTATTGTATTGTATTGTACGTGCATCATCTGCTACTCTGTGTGTTTGAATTATGTATGAATTATTTATGAATTATGTATTATTACTAATGTACGATCATTAATATATTATGTGTGTGGTGTTTGATATTTCGTAATGTTTTTTGTTGAATGATTTGAAATTGTTTTTAATTTTGTTATCGTAGTCATTTTAATCCATCAACGACCTAGCAAACCAATCGGTCCAGCCTAGCAAACCAATCGGTCCAGCCTAGCAAACCAACCAGCCCAGCCCAGCCCGCCAAAATCGGCCCAGCAAGTCGAACCGGCCTGGCCCAGGTAGGTGGTTAGTGGCAGGCGCCTGCCACAAAGCTTAGTGGCAGGCCATTGGTTAGTGGCAGGCGTCTGCCACTAAGCTTAGTGGCAGGCGCCTGCCACTAACCACCTGCCTGCGAGTAGCTCACTCGCAGGCGGGGCCTGCCACGTGTTGGGCTTCCTCGCAGCTGCTTTACTCGCAGGCCGCGTCTTGTTTAGTGGCAGGCCCCGCCTGCGAGTAAGCTCTGTGTTTAGTGGCAGGCTGCCTGCCACAAAGCACGACGCGGCCTGCCACTAAATCGTCTGTCTGTTGTAGTGTTGGCTACTATATTTGACGGCAAAAACCTGTGCTAACATGAAAACACTAGAAAACCATCAAATAGACCCGAAACAGGCCAAAGTAACACAAATGGAACGAGATAGGGTAGTTGAGTGATTATTCGCTATTCTACCCTAAAACTATGTCTTAAGTCAAGAAATGTCGTTTAAATGAGGCTGATAATCACGTGTCATCAACACGCTGTAACACGCTGTAACACATGGTTGTGTGCCTTCCATTGCCTAAAATTGGGATTACAACCTCAACTCACCTTGAACCCCGAACGACCCAAACTTCGATGGGACCTTTTAGACAACAATTTTGACGACTTAGATCACCCAAATTCATGTCTTATAATATCCAATAGGACGAGGATGTTAGAACGCGGTTATGGATGTCGACGCGACTCTCCGACGACCACCGCTCCCTTCTCCTCGCTTCGACAAGCCTATGGTCATCGACGACCTTGAATCCTCTGTTAAGATCTATTCCTGCTTGGTCGAAGTCTGACCTCCTCTTCGATCCAGCCAAAGCTCCGCCACCAGCACTCAGTCGCCATCCCTTCTCTCTCGTGGGAACCCCTAGTGCCGCTGTCAACACACAATCTCTTTCACACTCCATTTCCCTCCTTTCAAATGAATTTTCTCCATGACGTCGTCATTCCTCTATAGGGTTCAGTGTG